>CM053798.1:19250100-19875100 GCA_028671895.1 Oenanthe sinensis
GAGTTTGAGAGGTTTTCATAGTTTGTCCAATTAGAGTTTGTTGCATCAGAGTTTGCTTCCCATCCTTATGACTCCCTTGATCTTCATCATCAGGTTTGTCAGATTTTTGTATAGCATCCTCCTTGCATTTGTCTGTAGACACCTTCTTCCCCTTTCTAACATCATTGCCTTTTCTTACTGTGAGAATCTCAACAATTATAAGAAGCATGTTCTGCATAAAATTGACAAAAGTGGAAATATTATCAACCTTGACTTCCAAAGCATCATGTTTTGCTGAAACATTCTTCAACTTTAATTTCAGAGCATGTTGAGATGTTGTAGCAACAGTTTGAACAGATGCAGTGGTTTTGTTGACAGATTCTTTAGAGTTTATTTCCTTGTCAACTTTATTGATCAACACATGAATATGAGGCCAAGAGATTTCTTCATTTGTGTATTTCCAGGACATATCCCAGATGGATTATCTGTGTGAATTGAGAAGATCTTCATTTGATGGTTCTGCTTTAAAGTTTAAATCTCCCTTGAACTTTTCCACCTCCATGTAATCAAGATACGCCATTTTCAACCTTTCATGTGCATCAAAAGAATCAATAGGCCATCTCTTGGTGTTGTACCTCTGAGTGAAAGGAATTGATAGATTTGTAATTTCTTCATCAGTAAAAATTGGCTCATCAGAGTTTGTGTCTTCCCCATAAGTGTTTATGGTTTTATCAGAGATTGGCAAGTCAGAGTTTGTGGTGACTGATAAACTTTGAGTACCTACATAAGTAACAGAACATTCTAAATCACTCTTTTCTTTTAAAGTAATCTCATTACTTCTCACATCACACATATCATAACTTTTAATAGTTAGATTTTGCTCACTAGAAGTAACTAACTTCTTTCTCAATTCTATCTCTCTTTTTGACAGATCCAGTGTCTGCCTCTCAATATTAATTCTGTTTTTCACACATTTTACCTCAACCTTACTAAAAAGGCTCAACACACAATGTCCTATAGAAAGAAGAGGTGGTTGAGAAAAGATATTTGTAGTCACATGAACTGGGGTACCTTTTTCAGGACTATTCATGGTCATCCCAGCAGTTAAAACAGGAAAGGTAAAATTTAAACTTAAAATATCAGAGAATATAAAATCTGAAGAAAAGTCAGAGTTTATACCTTGAGTGTTTGTTGAAGTGGATGGTGTCTCTATTGGCTGTGCAAAAATTGGTTGCACCATGATTGCATCAGAGATTGCCAATGGAATGGTCTCAGAGTTTGTCTTGTCAGCATCAGCAACAACAAAATCTTCATTGATTGATTGTGTGCCTACATCCAAACTTTGATTGGATGGTTCTTGTGTGTCAAGGGCCTTAACAACTTCTTCAACCCTTTGAGTTGAAGGTTCTTGTGGGTTGTACCCCTGATTCCTGCTGGCTTCACTTGCTGCATCTTCAATGGCTGTTGTTGAACTTTGAGCAACGGGTTCTTGTGGGCCTGGCTTTTCAATGACTGCTACCTCACTTTGAGAGGCAGATTCCTGTGTGCTTGGCCAAAAGATACTTGCTTCTTCTTCTTCCTTGTGAAGAGCTTTGAACTTGGAGATTTTGAAGATGATTTAGCTTTCTTTGCTTCCATTTCTTTTCTTACTTCCTCTGCTAGCTCCCTTACTCTTTCATAAGATATCACCTTGATAATTTGCTTAGGTGTATGAGCAGGAGAATCAGATCTATAACTGGAGCAGTTTCACTGGAATGTATATCAACATTTGCATAACTACCAATTTTTCAGGTTTCATCATACCATAAGCTAAATTAGATTTTATCAAGGCATCAAAGTTTAAGATTTCATCAGAGAATATGGGCTCAAAGTTTATGACTGCATCAGAGTTTAAGGCTTGTGGTTGATCAGAGTTTACTGGATCAGAGATTAAGACATCATTGTTTATTCCTTCAGTGTTTAAGCCTTCAGAGTTTGTAGCCTTTACCAATCTTCTTCTCTTCATTTTGGTTTCTGGCATATGATTGACAGTGAATTGCTTCATGAAAGGTGCTGGAGGAATCTCAGAAGCCTTTTTGACAACTTTCTTTATTGGGAAAGCCAGACCTTCATTGCTATCTTTTGAATCAGTATTTTCATCCTTCAATTTTCTTTTCTTAGGAAAAGACTCCTTTATTGATTTTCCCTTCCTTTTGCTAGTGCCTTGATGTTGAGTGGTTTGTTTTACAACTACAATCTTTGGGGAGACTGTAGAGGTTGGTAAAAGTATTTGTTGGTCAGTTTTTGGTGGGTGGCTTGTGTTAGAATCAGAGGGTGCTAAACTCTGATTCATAGCCACAAATAGAAAATCCCTCCTATACATGGTAGGCATTCTCTGATGTAAGAGAAGCCTGACCCATGTGGAATATAAGAGTGGAGATAGATTACCTTTCTTTCCATCTTTCCTAGCTAAGTCAGCAAAAATTCTATTGTTCACGCTAAAACTAGCTAAACTCTGATCATTCTAAAAAATTACATCAGGCAATAAGTGGATAAAAAATAATTAAAGAAATCTAGTAAAATAAATAGTATGTGCATCATAATCTATTTTACTAGCTAACTGCCTAATAATTAAACATGGAAAATTAAAATTTAGATTGTGGATCAGAGAATACCCAATCTGTTGAGACAGCTGTGGAATTGTATCAAAATTTGTACATTTTGCGGTGAAAGTCCTCGTAATGCAGTCGAAGAAGAAACTCCATTCTCTTTTTAAATAGGGCCTTGTCAAACTCCCCAATTTAGATAGGCTACCTCCATAGCCTATTGTTTTAAGAAATTCTTTAATTTATTCGTCTCCTATAATATCAACATATACAACCACTTCTAAAAGATGAAAGTCTTGACGAACCACAGCAGGTGTTATAAAATGAGTGTCATTGCATTTGAATGTGATGATAGGTTCCTCATCATTACTAGCATTATTGAACTTCGTAGTAGACCATATTCTTATCAGAGACTGAGCGGAAAAGTTATTGGGTTCTTGAAGTGTGTAATCAATATAGCTTTATTGAAGGAAATCCTGAATCGCATGAAACTCTTGAGGAGCATCAGTTTAGTCAAAAGAGAAATATAGTTAGTAGCAGCGAATGTGTAATTTTGAAAAAAGAGTCCCTTGGAAGCCATTGAAATATAGAGAAATGTAGTTTGAAGAAATTAGGGTTTATAGAAAATGAGAGAGAAAGATAGAAATATTAGATGCGTATGAATAATTCAAAGTGAAAATAAGAATTAAACTATTCCCTCTCATTTGCATATACTCTGTAGTGGGACACGTGGCAATTTTTGAGTGGTTGACTAATGAGTGGTGCAATTCTCGAAATACAGCATGTATGTGTGTATATGAAAAAATGAAACGATTTATGTGAGTTACATGTGCCCTAATTATTAGTCCAATCAGAGAATAGCTCAGAGTTTAACATGTAACCAGAGTTTAGAGCAAATAGAGTTTAAAGTAAACAGAGTTTAACATGTAATCAGAAATCAGAGACTAGAGCAATTAAAGTTTAGATCAATCAGAGTTTAACATATGCAAAATGAATCAGAGTTTATAGTAATAAGAGTTTGCATTATCTGTCAGAGTTTACCATATGCTCTGACAGAGTTTACCATAAATACTGATAACTTGTGATCAGAGAATAGATGTTCTAAAGATCAGAGTTTACTCCATTTCCATTAGAGTTTACCACATACTCTAACAAAGTTTATCAATATACTCTGATTGTCTGCTACTTGCCATCTGGAGTTGATCCATTTGTTACCATTCTTAATTCAGAAACTAATCTTGTAAAATTTGCTTCACACACGGGCTTGGTGAATATATCTGCTAACTGTTGATCTGAAGGAACAAAATGCATTTCAATTGTTCCTTCCATTACATGTTCCCTTATAAAGTGATAACTAATACTGATGTGCTTTGTCAGAGAATGTTGAACTGGATTTCCTGTCATTACAATAGCACTTTGATTATCATAATAAATAGGAATTTTAGAAAAGTTCAAACCATAATCTAACAGTTAATTTCTCATCCATAAGATTTGTGCACAACAGCTTTCTGCAGCTATATATTCAGCCTCTGCTGTTGATATTGAGATAGATTTTTGTTTCTTATTGAACCATGAGACAATTCTTCCTCCTAAGAATTGAAAACTGCCACTTGTGCTTTTTTATCAATTTTGCATCTTGTAAAGTAGCATCTGAATAGCCTATTAATTTAAAATCAGACTCTCTACGATATAATAAGCCAAGATTAATGGTGCCTTTAAGATATCTAAAAATTCTCTTAACATCAATAAAATGAGGTTCCCTTGGATTTTCTTGAAATCTAGCACATAGACAGGTTGCAAACATGATGTCTGGTCTACTTGCAGTCAAATAGAGTATAGATCCAATCATGCCTCTGTATGCTGTAATATCTACAGGTTCTCCAGTGTCATGATCAAGCTTTGTTGCAGTAGCCATTGAAGTTGTAGCAGATGCAGAGTCTTGCATTTGAAATTTAGTGAGTAGATTCTTTGTATATTTAGACTGATTTATGAAAATTCTTTTCTCAGTCTGTTTTACTTGTAACCCTAGAAAATAACTCAATTCTCCCATCATGCTCATTTGATACCTGGAATGTATTAGCTTTGAAAATCTTTTACAGAGTTTCTCATTAGTGGAACCAAATATAATATCATCAGCATATATTTGAACCAATAATAAATCTTTACCTTAACTTCTATAAAACAAAGTTTTATCAATTTTACCTCTTATAAAGTCACTTTCAAGTAGAAATTGAGCCAGAGTTTCATACCAGGCTCTAGGTGCTTGTTTAAGTTCACATAAAGCTTTATCCAATCTGTAGACATGATTGGGAAATTTTGGATTGACAAAGCCAGGTGGTTGTTCAACATAAACCTCTTCTTCAAGTTCTCCATTTAAAAATACACTTTTAACATCCATCTAGTAGACCTTGAATTTCTTGTGTGCAACATAAACAAGAAAATTTCTTATTGCTTCAAGTCTAGCTATTGGTGCAAAGGATTCATCATAATCTATACCTTCCTGTTGAGAGTATCCTTTGGTAACTAGTCTTGCTTTGTTTCAAGTAATGATTCCATCAGAGTCTATCTTGTTTCTAAAAATCCACTTTGTGCCAACAATTGATCTATTCTTTGGCCTTGGAACTAGAGTCCATACTTCATTTAATTCTTCCTGCATTGTAATAACCAACTTTGCATCCTTCAAAGCATCTTCAACCTTCTTTGGTTCTATTTGAGAAAGAAAACAATGAAATAGACATTCATTCTAAGTAGTTTTTCTTGTTTGTACTCCACTTTCTAGATCACCAATAATCAAGTCAGAGGTGTGATCTTTGGTCCATTTTCTTGGATGTGGAAGATTTCTTTGGTCCATTTTCTTGGATGTGGAATGAATCTACAATAAATGTTGATCCTGCCCCTGAAGTTATGCTTCTATCAGTGTTTGATGACTCAGAGTTTATGTACTCAGAGTTTGAATAATCAGAGTTTATGTGATCAGTATTTGTGGTTTCAAAGTTTGATTGATCAGAGTTTAGGGTTTCAGAGTTTGTGTTGGTCAGAGTTTGATCAAACTCTGATATTTCAATAACTGTGGTTTGTTCTCCAATATAATTAATTTGTTGATGTTGTTCCCCCTCAACATATGCAGAATCTTCAATTTCTATTTCAATTATTTCTGAGTCAGAGTTTAAGGGATCAGAGTTTGGTTCAACAGTGCTTAACTCATCAGAGTTTAGTTTTTCAGAGTTTGAGTTCTGCAATTCATTCTCAAATCTCAGAGTTTCCTGAGCATCTTCATCATGTAATCCATCTATTTTTCCTTCATCAAAAGAGACATTAATTGATTCCATGACTGCCCTTGTCCTTAAATTAAACACTTTGAATGCCCTTGAAGAGGTTTTAGAAGTTGTAGCATAGCCAACAAAAATTCCTTCATCTGCTTTGAGTTCAAATTTCTTCAATTGTTCATGATATGTTTTGAGAATAAAATACTTGCTTCCAAAGATGTGAAAGTGTTTAACAATTGGCTTTCTTCCCTTCAAAGTTTCATATGGAGTCATTCCATGCTTATTTATCAAAGTGAAATTCTGAGTAATTCATGCAGTATTCACAGCTTCTTCCCAAAAATAAGTAGTAACTTTGCTCCTTCTTGCATTCTTCTGGCAACTTCAATTAGAGTTCTGTTCTTTCTTTCAACTACACCATTTTGTTGAGGTGTGCCAGGTGCTGAGAATTGTTGAGTAATACCTTTTATTGAGCAGAATTCCTCCATTATAGATTTTTTAAACTCTGTTCCATTGTCACTTCTTAAACTCTTTACCTTGTGTGGTGATCCATTTTCAATCATTGCAATATGATCAAAAATAATTTATGCAATTTCATCCTTTTTATGCAAAAAGTACACCCAGATAAATCTAGTGTAATCATCAACTATCACCAGAGTATATTTCTTCTTTCCAATGGACATAATGTTGATAAGACCAAATAAATTAAGATGAAAAGGTTGATCAATAGAATTTTTAGTTTTTCCCTTGAAAGATGTTTTCTTTTGGTTGGCCTTTTGACATGAATCACAGAGTCCATCAGGATGAAATTGAAATTTCGGAAGACCTCTAACTTTATCCTTTTTCACCAATTCATTTATGTTTCCAAAGTTCAAGTGACACAACTTTTTGTGCCAATTCTAGCTTTCCAAAGATGATGCCTTTCCAAGTAGACAAGTTAAAGGATCATCAGAGTTTACATCCAAGCTAGCTTCAAATAACTTATTATGTCTGTGACCGATAAGAACTATTTTGCCAACCTTCTTGCTTTTTACTTCGTAATGAGTTCCACGAAATTTCACAAAATAACCTACGTCTGTCATTTGACTCATACTTAAAAGATTATGCTTGAGTCCTTTAACTAGAGCTACATTTTCAATGATGACATTTCCAATAACAATATTGTCATATCCCAGTGTTCTTCCTATGTTTCCATTTTTATAAGATACTGTTGGGCCAGCCTTCTCCTCAAACTCTGGAAGAAGGAATTTTTCTCCAGTCATATGTGCAAAGCATCCACTATAAATCACTAGGATGTTTTTTCTATTTCCCTGTAATCAGTTAATGCAACTTAATTAGTAGGTTTGGGGACCCAAACAAGTTTGGATCCTTTCTTTTGAAACTTGTTAACTCTAGCAGCAGGGGTATTTTTATCAGAGTTTATGTTAACAGAGTTTGTACTAACAGAGTTTTCATTATCAGAGTTTAAACTGTCAGAGTTTACTTTTCTTTTATCAGATTTTATCACATAAATTTGTTTGACAGCAAGTTTTGGAGATATATTCAGTTGAGGCAATGGTTCATAATAATTGTAATACAAATTATGATATTCTTTGCATGTATAAATTGAATGCCATAAACTACCACAGTGAAAACATGGATTTTGTGGTCTATATCTAGTTTGTTTACAAGCCTCTGAACTAGGTTTCTCTGGTTCCTTCTTTTTGTTTTATTTGCAGTCAATGGCAAGGTGATTGGAATTACCACAAGTGAAACAGGTTTTTCTAAGAGCATTAGGGATATATTTATAGTTGTTCTCCTTAGTAATTCCTACTTTGCCGTTTCTATTTCTTTTCACCTTTTTAGGTTTGTTCTTATTAGTGACTGCCTTCAACTTTTCCTTAAATTGCTTCTGAGAAAATAATCCTATATTGACAGGTTTATTCTCTGACACACTATTCTTTTTACCTTTGTTATTATTAGAGAATTCACCAAATGTAGATTTCTTGTCATTACTAGCTCTAATAAATTTCACAGGTTCACTCAATGTTCCTTTTGTGTGTGCTTTAGTGTGTGTTTCTTTATCAGATTCATAACCTAAGGCAAATGTCCAATTCTTTTCAGAAAACATTTGTTGGACTTTCTTTCCAGAGTTTGTCCAAACTTTGAAAGTCTCATTTTCCTTAGTTATCTCAGATTTCAAATATTCAACTGTAATTTCTAATTGAGTTTGCATGTGAATTGAATTTTCACAGTCTTTCTTAATGCTAAGCATGTTAGAATTTTCATATTCAAGAGAGTTATTCCTAGTAGTTAGAGTTTGTATCTCAGATTTTAATCTTTCATTTTCAAGAGACTGTGATTTAAAACTAACATGAAATGATCTAAGGAAAGAATTTAATTCACAGATATTTTCAATATCAAAATTAAAGACAGAGTTTGGTACCTTGTCAGAGTTTAGGATGGGAGCATCAGAGTTTGCCATGAGAGCATAATTTGTTTCCTCTTCAGAATCTGATGAATCCATCAAATCTTTCTTTGATGTGATGAGTGCTTTTCCAGATTCCTAGCTTCTGCACTCAGTAGCAAATTGCCCCATCTTATTACACTTGTATCACTTGACTTTTGATTTGTCAAGAGTTTTTTATTTTCCATCTCTGTCTTCTCTTTTTCTTAATTTGTCTTTCTTGTCTGATTTTCTTTGCTTCTTTTAGAAGTTCCCTTGCTTTCTGTACTTCCTATATTTCATTTTGTGTAATCCTTTGACAATCATAGCAACCATCTCCATTATGTTAGAATCTGAAGAATCATAAGAGTTTACATCAGAGTTTGCCTCAAACTCTGATTCACTATTTTCTTTGATCACAACTTTTCCTTTTCTTGTTGAGGCTTTTAGTACTTGGTTTTTTTTGTTCTTCAACTTTGGTCTCAACATTCAAAGCAATAGATTTTCCCTTGTTGTTTTTCCTATTCTTTCTTTGTTGTAATTCTAAATCATGAGTCATCAATCTTCCATAAACTTCATCAAGAGACATCTCATCTAGAGCAGCCCTATATCTTATTAAGGATGTTTGTAGATCCCATTCTTCAGGAAGAGCCCTTAGAAACTTGGTGTTTGAATCCTCATTGTCATACACCTTTCCACCAAAGCCAATTTATTCAATAGAGTAAGAAATCTGTCAAAGATATCTGTGAGGGATTCATTCTGTTTTGCCTCAAAATATTCATATTCTTGAATTAGCACAGATCTTATGTTCTTCTTTATTTCCTTGGTTCATTGGCATTGAACCTCTAGTGCATCCCAAATTTCTTTGGCAGTTTTGCATGCAATTACCCTGTTAGACATCACAGAGTCAAGACTATTATGCAGAATATTCCTTACCTTTGTATTTTTGAGGACTTCTAGTTTTTCTTCATTGGTCCATTCTTTCTTGTCCTTCAAGGTGTAATATTTAGGGACTTGTCTTCTTTCCATAATTATAGATGGCACTAGTTTGATTGGTAGATACTGACCTGTATAGATTCTGTCTAAATAATCAAGATCAATTGCTTCCAGGAACATCATCATCTTCACCCTCCATGTAGGGTATTCAGCCTTCTTCAATATTATGATCCTGATACTTTCATACTTGTTTCCATACATGTTTATACGATCTTTGAGTTGTAATTAACTTCCTGATCTGATATCAATTGTTTGCCCAGAAAGATATCTATTACAAAAGGGGTGTTGAATGTAATAGTACCAAATAATCGATTATGAACACAAGTATGTAGAATGAAATACTGTTTTATATTAATAATGAACTTGAATACAAAACTCTCTCAAGAAATCCTTTGTTCTCAAGAGCTGGTAGGTTATGAAAGATAAGACTTGAAAGTTATAATAATGTTAACTTATGTATGTGTTTATATAGATACAATTATAATTCAATTACAAAATAGATTATGAAAAGAATAGCTTCATTAAGGCAATTAGACTTGTATTTGAATTCCTTCTTCACTATCATAATCATACTCTGATTTGATTATTTCCTTCACAAGCTCTGATTTGTAAACTCTATCAGTTGTCATTCTCTTATTAGAGCATTCTCTGTTAGAGTAAACTCTGATTGAGTATTCTTCGATAGAGTAAACTCTGATCGACAACTTCCTAAACTCTAATGATGTCAGCAATGTAAATTCTGTTCTTTATTCTCTAACAGCATCAATGTTTCTTTTGTAACAAGTACTGAACAAAAATTACATAATTTCTATCTAGACCTATCTAAATCTTCAGTCTTTAGAAGTATCAACTTCACCTTCTTCTAGGTTTGAACATTTATGCACTGGTGTCATTGGTACCTCTTCATATTCTAATTGTTCTATTGTAGTGGATTCTCCATACAACCTTCTCTGTTCAGCCTTCGCTAACTAAAACATCACTTCTTGCTCAACGAGATCTACTACTTCTTCTTCTACATCAAATGGCTGAGTTGAATCTATCTTCTTAATTTACCTGATGTATTATGGAATCCTTTTAGATAAATAGTAGCTTCTAATCTTTTATGCAATATCTAGCTTGGCTTGGGATCTAAACCCTTTAGAGCTGAGTATCTTCTCAACTTCAATCATATATTTGACTGTATAGCCCTTCAATGAATCCTCATTTAGTTTCATGATCTGATAAAACATATTAGTGTAAAATCTTACTTCATGAGGATCATATGTGATTTGAGGACTAACAACTCTTGAGAAGTCTCTGAGCATGTCTCTGAGAAGCTCATTTTCTTCTGAACTCCTTCTGATTTAGTTCAACAGGGTCCATATCACTGATAAACTTCTCTATCTGAAAAATTCCAAGGAGATTCTGAATGTACCATTCTTATGAGTGTAGACTAAAATCTGTCAGTCTTCAAGAATGTGATCAACTATCACAGTGATATAGTCAATTTCTTCTTTCAAATCCTTCATGAAATTATCTAGGCTGTCATTTGAATTTTCCAAGAGTTCAATCAATGACTGTAAATTATAGTCTTCAAATGGTCCTTTCTAAAGTTTTTCCATAATTTCTCTGGAAGTGTCTCATTTCTTCCCTATCTTCAACTGCACATCTCTTTTCTTCTCTCTGACTACAATAACCCATAGATTCTGCTTCCCTCAGCTTGATTCTCTTTCAACTTTATTCTTTCCATGACTAGAGCTTTTAGTTTCTCAGTTTTAGCATTGCTTACCTTGATGTCTTCTTTTAACTTCCTCATGGCCTCTTCATAGGCAGGATCATACTATTTCTCTTTCAGAAATAAAAATTCCTCATCAAAGGCAGCTTCTTCCTCTGCTCTACAGTAGTTAGAATTGAATGATTCATTATGAGCATTGTCATCAATGAATTGTTCTTCAGTATAGTACTCTTTTTCTTGTTTTGGAACATAAGATTCAAACTGTCCTTCAGAATACAACTTTTCTTTTCCTTTATCTTTAGTAGCCCCTTCATCTTCAGGTACTTTCTACTTTCCTTTCTCCCCCTTAGTTGAGGGATCCTCTACAGATTTAGAAGCTTTAAGATATTTGACTAGTTTTTCCATGGTCAGATTGACCTGCTTCATCCCTTTATTCAGATGTACCATCCCCTCATCCAGTTTGTTAAATCATTTTGTTGAGATTTCTTCATTTTCAATGATTTTCCGATTCAGGCTTCTCTCAATATCATCAATTATTTTGTTGATATTGGAAATATCTTTCATATATTAAGCAATTAAACTTTGCACATTTTGGATATCTTGGGTTTTGAGGAGAATGGAGGATTTGACATTTCTAACATCTTTCCGCATGATTGTCAGCTGTTCTGTTATAGAGGCAGACTTGGATTCTGCTTGTGCTTTTTCCTTAGCTAATTCAGCCTGAACAACCTGCATTTCTTTCTGGAGAGCTTCCATTTTTTATAGCAGTTCACTATGTGTATGTGCACTCACCTCTCTTGCACTCTTGTTTGTTTCACTTAAAATATGTGCATGTGTTTCGCTCGGTGTTTGCCTTACTTCACTCGTGTTTTGCTCCTTTACAGACTCCTTTTGTTGTACCTGCATATATTACTATAGCTTTTGAAGACTCATAATGTTCTTCTGATACCAGTGAAGGCGCATCCATAACAAGATTATCTTGAAGTGGCTCGGCTACTGACGTAGCTACTCCATGAATGGAGTACTATCTCCCTCTAAAGAGTGGTTGCCTCTCAAATCCACTAGTGGATAAGAGAACTTTCTCGGAAGGAACTGAATGTAAGAAGTCCAGGGGGTTACCACATTAGACAATGTAATGCGTGGCTCGTTAAAAATTTCTTGGTCCACTATAAATGTGGCATCCGACAAGTTTGTTTCAAAAACATTTTCTTCATTTATTGATGTGCCCTCATCTGATTGTGTTTCTTCAAGTGAAGGTCCTGCTAGTATGAGCGCTAGCAGTGTACGTGACTCTTCACAAGATACTACGGCCGGACGACGAATTTTAATAGAATCACCCATTTGATCGAGTGAGTCCAGAGACTGTTGAATTGTCATTTCAAAGTCCATATCCCAATGAGAGGATAAGGATGGGTCTGCAGTTGTCTCAGGTTCATTCTTCGATCTTTTTGATGGTGGAGACAGAGCTGCGGGTTCACTCACTGTGATACCTCTACCTCTTACTTTCCTAACAGGGTTCTTCCTTTTTCTGATTTGACTCAAAGAGATTGAAGAAGGAGAAATTGTTTGAGGTTCTATTTTAGCTTGGGATTGAACCTATGTGTTGTCAGGTTCATAACCGAAGTCCTGAAATGTAAGACCACAATCATAGTCCGCCACATATATATTTAAAGGTATATTAGATATATTTATATGTAGGAAATTAGAAGCCAATGTGTGTGTTATTACCTTTTATACATCTGCCTCGTGTTCTGCAAGTTGAACAGCTTCTAGTAAAAGCTGTTCAGAATTTTCAACTTCCATTGACACTTGATCTTCAAGTTACTATGGCTCTTGCTAACACGGTTGAGCTTGTGCTGGATTGGCAATTTGATCCATGATCTCACCCATGTATTCTATTCTTACCACTGGCACATTTGGGAACTTGACTTTGTTGTTGAGTCTTGTGAATAACATTTTCTATGAAGTTGGAGATACTTCTACAAGGCTGTTTTAGAACAGTGCTTTATCCTCATGTAAAAGTAGATCATTCATGAATAGCATTGGGAATCTTAGATAGTAGCATGTCACATTCTGTTCCCTGCTCTCTAGCGTTCCCATTTTCTTTATAATTTCTTTCAATATCAGCTTCCCAAAATTAATCCTTCTGTTATGGGCTACATAATACCTAATATTCTGAAGAAGTGAAGAGATATTGTTGAAGTTGCCATTTTCAAACCTTGGCTTTTGACATTTTCACCAGGTTAATGTCATCTTGATATTGAATTGCATAGAAAAATTCAAGTATTTCTGGAACAGATGGTGGATCAACGAAATTGTCACTTGGGAACCCTAAGATTTTGTTTACATCATTTTCAGTCACCATGTACTCACGTTCTCCAATGGTGAAGGAAAATTGTACACTTGCTGCAATTGTTATGTTCTTGGCTGTAGTGTACAGGGCCCTTAAAGCTTCAACTTGTAACGGGGCGTCTAATGTAATTGCGGTTCTGACTAGTGAATGCTCATTTAAAAATATGATCCATAGCCTAAACCTCTCAATTGAGCAATTCACTGGATTAAAAAATCCTACAAAATTTGTCTTGACTATTTCACAATTATCAGCCATTGTAATTACTTTATAATTAATTTCAAATTTTATAAAAGAAAAAAATTGTAATAACTCCTAATTAAATCGAATATAAGCACAAAATTCGATATAATTACCCAAAAAGTCGAAACCCTAACAACAAAATTACTTTTAAAACGATCCTTATCACCAAATTACTATACAATCAGTCCTTTAACTTTAATAAACACAACAAAATCAGTCATTAAACCGTAAACACCAATCAAGATCAGTCCAGGCTTGAATTGATTTGGGCAGCACTTCGGCTGTTTTGATTGATTTCAATACACACCGGCAAGCATATATGCTTTTAATCAAGGAATAAAGCAATTGAGATCAGTTGAAATGGATCAAAATCGAAAGGTTCTTGAAAAGTCCTATTAGAGTTCTGTGATCGTGTGCATATGTGCGTGTGCATATAAATGGATGAGTATGACTTATTAAAAGAAATAAATTGTATGACTTTTAATAATTAAAGGAAATAAAAATAAATACAAAATCCGTCGGTATGACTTATAATATGCACACTCAGTATGACTTTGATTTTAACACTCGGTATGACTTTTTTTATGTATATAAAAAGTTATGCCGATTTTTATTTAAAATAGTCATGCCTAATCTTTTAAATAAAAGTCATGCTGAATTATTATAAAAACAAAACAAAATAACTAATACACTCGGTATGCCTTTTATAAATAGACTAGGTTTGACTCTTGTTATAACACTCGGTATGAGTTTTATTATAAATAAAAGGTTATGTCGATTTTTATATTAAAGGTCATGCCGATTTTAAAAATAGAAGTGATGTTATATTTATAATATAATGAAATAGAATAAGATAATAATTACATATATTATTAATTGTTCTTTAATTTGAAATAAAATAATAAAAAATTTATTCAAATTTTAGAATAAATAATAACAATAAATTAAATATTATCAAACAATTATTAATTAGAAATTTAAGACAAATAACAATAATTTACATATTAATGCTTATAAAATACTTAAAATAAATACATAATTATAATAAAAAAAATAAGTACTTATGCTATACTTGAAATAATTATCTATCAAGAGTATTAAATTATTCTCAAGATAATTTATCCAAATATTAATAAGCCGTGGAATATTGTTGATTCGAACTTCATAAATTTTTTAAATATCAACATTTAATATTTTTGAACTCAATTGAATTTCTAGCAACCAAAAATTAGTCATTGTTTAACATCCTTAGTTCACTAACTAACTTAGAGAAAGTGGATTCATCAAGTGGTTTCGTGAAGATGTCGGCTATTTGATCTTCTGTGGGAACAAAGTATAGCACCACAGTTTCGTTCATGACATGCTCTCGGATAAAATGATACCTTATGTTAATGTGCTTGGTTCTAGAATGTTGGAAATAGCTATAGCACTTGTGTTGTCGCAGAAAATTAGAATTTTGTTCAACACAAGTCCATGGTGTTGGTGTAGGTGCCCTAGAGGCAATACAATGTTTCTTTTGATAAACATTTATGTCATTTGATTATTCAATAAACGTATTTATTATGACTTTAATTACTGCGATATATTTGTTAGCATAATAAATGTCCTTAGAATCATGATACACGTTGTATAGTTTAGTAAATGACTTGAACTTGAGATTATATAATATATCATATTCTTAAATGTCCCTAGTCGAGTATTATTATTATAGGACAATAATAATACATAAATACACTAGTATGTTGTTTGACAGATAACCACATCTCATTGGTTATAAGTATGGGGAAAGTAAAGTCAACACATAGGTACATGCAGGAGTACATGGTACTGGACAGACCCACAGTGAGATTCTTCATGTTTAATAAAGTCATAAGAAACACTCACAGTGATAATGGTGTAATGATCCTCTGACTTGAGATCATTATATTTCTATACGAGGATTAATATACTTTGACTACATTAAAAGTTACCTTTGACCGGGTAATGATAAAAGTGGACATCGGGTATATCATGAGTCGTATGAGAAATATGAATGATAGATAAAGGATTTAACCCTCCTATAATTAGGAGAGATATTATTGGCCTCTTGATTGAGTGAGACTATAAAATGCATGGTCGTGCTCAAATAATGATTTGTTTTCATAGTCTACTCATGGATCAAGTAAACCCGGATTAAATGTTGTAGAGGATGACTAAATACATGCCTCGAGTTTAATCTATAATATATATGGTTAAAGGGATTATATTACACGGAAACATTAATTACGAAAGGTTTTATCGAATCACGATTTAATTATTATTTAATTGGGTAGCAATGATGTATTACTAGATACTGCTCATTGTTTATAATTTTATTGGAGAATAAAATTATTGCTAATTAAATAATAGCCTATAGGGTCACACACATAGAGCACTTAAAGGAATAGTAAATTTAAATTATAGATTTAAATTAATTGATGATTATTTGAATTTTATTATATTAATTAAGTGTGACTTAATTAATTGAAATAATATAAATTCGAATTTGAATTTCTGCCCTTAATAATTAAGTATGACTTAGTTATTAATTAAATAATAGAAACACGTTTTATTATTTAATCCTATACCTACATGGGTTAGGTTTTGCTGAATAGGCCCGTTAACCAGTCATTATAAATAGATAATGATAGGTTAAGTGGCTATCACGTTTTTGGGAAAACCCTAGAGGCAGCAGCAAAGGCAGAGCAAGGCAGAACAAATTCGAAATCATCAAAGGAGCTAGTACATCCATTCCGTAATCAAGATTGTGAGACGTTCTTGAAGATGCTCGTGTGGATACCATAGAGGTGTTTTTCGAGAGGAAGACACAAGTCGTGAAAGCTAGGATCTCCGTTGAGTTCGTGAAAGTCAAGACCAGAAAAGGTATAATTCTATTTCACCATAATCTGTCCAAGCTTATACATGATCCTGCGTTAGGGTTCCGAAATTTTTCGTTATATTTACGTTTAATCCGTTGCGTTTTATGCCTCGGAACCCAACAATGGCATCAGAGCTACGTGTATAAGGGATTGATTTAGTTATGTGTTAACTGTATTTGATGCAAATGTGCCTGTTTTGGTGACTGCCATGCTACTGCTTTGTTACTGCCATGCCTGTTTGAGACTGCCATGCTACTGCCATGTATATTCGAATTGTTATTCATATGATGAGTAAATAGATGATGATACTAGCATGTTAATGATTTGTCATGACTGATTAATATGCCTTATTGCGATTTGTATATTATGCATGAGGGTCAGTTTGTATAGTGATATAAACTGGTGGACAAATTATGTTGGACATGATCTGTTAACTGGGATATGATAAGTATGTATATGATACATGCTTCTGAAACTGTATAAGTTACAGTGGGGAAAAAGGCCAACAGATATGATATGTTGGACTGGTCTTCGAAAATATACCAGGGGCTGTCGCCCCGGACCCCGCCCAGGGGCTGCCGCCCCCGGACCCCCGCAATATTTTATTTTGTGTACTTGAGCATTGAGCTAGTTATGGCCCTTAGACCCCTAGATTAATGGTTTTGGTTTTGGTTTTATAAATACGACTTGCATGTCGTTTTCTTCATTCTTGTAATTGTTTAACCTCGAATGTGACTCAAGTTTTCTTATGTAAGTACATTAGTATAGGTTGTATTCAATTATTCCATGTAATGTACTTGAAGATTGAAGGATGATCCAAGAAGAGGAGCAAGCACCCATGGATACAAGAAGAATGAAGACATGTAATTGTATTTATATTTTACCACCATAGATTGACTTTGATCCTTTCATTAGCTCGAAAGGAGCACATAGGAAAGGGGCCATAACCAAGCACGTTTACATTCTGCACTTTACATATTGATGTATGAATGGTAGTGTAGAATAGTTAATGATGCATGCTTTAATTAGATTAATCATGTATTAGATACGTCACCCATGCCATGCTTGTCATGTTAAACAAGATAAAATTTGTAACGATTTAAGATTTTAAAATTAACAAACGATCATGAGATTCTTGTGTTTATGAAATATGGATTTTAAAACACGGAATTGAATATGAATTTTTGATATCTATAACTGGGATTTTCTGACAAAAGCGGATATGCGTATTCGTAAGGCTGATGGGTTTTAAGTGTGACCACTGGTATCCTCCATCTACCTGGGAAATGAACAATTTAAGATGTCAATTTGAAATATTTGGTTCAAGGAAAAATTGAGGATCTCTTCATGATGTGATCATGATCGTCGTAAATTTTCTAAACCCCTTAACAAAATATTAAGTTTTACTCGGATGCTTTCCAATGAATGAACACTCATCGAATCCTAGATCGATTAGGGGAAAGACTGTCAGTGGCAGGGGACTCGTATCTATCATGGTGAGATGCGACGAATATAAACGGTTATATTCGGCCGTTGTATCATTGGGTCTAACTTAACTGAGTCGTCATAATAAGGTGAAAATAAACGGTTATATTCAACCATTATGAACTTAGAGGCATAGAGTTTGGTTAAAAGTCTATTAGATAGATAAGATCAATCGTTGTTCACCAAACTATCCAAGAATTATATATATGATATAATTGACAAATGTTGTCTACCTAAATAATCATTTTTTAAGGACTTCTAGTGGTTGACTTAAGACATGACGAAATATGGATATTGGCTCACTAGAAAGAATTATGGGATATACTTTCCAAATTAATAGTAAGGGCTATTAATTTGATAAAAAATAGTGGGAGATATATTATGAATATATCATAATCATTTGAACATAATAAATAACTCAGACAATCTAATGTTTATTTTATGCTTTTATCATTGTAGATACCAAGTAATGACAAATAACACAAACACACTATCCGTACGATCAGTCCTTGAGAAGGATAAGCTGACAGGAGGAAACAACTTCCTAGACTGGGAGAGGAATTTGAGGATTGTCCTCAGGTAGGAGCGCAAGCTTCATGTCATTGATATTCCTCCTGCAGGTCCCCTTCCTGAGGGCGCTACAGTTGAGGAACGAGCAGCCCACACAAAGGATGAGAATGATGCAAATGATGTTGCATGTCTTATGTTGGCAAGTATGGGTGCTGAGCTTCAAAGACAGCATGTGCATATGGATGCATATACTATCAATGAGCACTTGCAAAGTATGTTTGCAAGCCAAACTCGTAAAGAAAGGTTCAACACGAGTAAGTCACTTTTTAATTGCAAACAAGGGGCAAGTGAACCAGTTGGCCCACATGTTCTGAAGATGATTGGTTACATTGAGTATCTTGATACTTTGGGTTTCCCGATTGGTCCGGAAACTGGTATTGACCTAATCTTGAATTCTTTGAACAACAAATTCACTCAGTTTGTTATGAACTACAATATGAATGAATTTGACAAAACACCTACTGAATTGTTGGCTATGTTGAGAACATATGAGACCAACATGAAGACGGTTGAACCTGTTCCCATACTGATGGTGGGCAATAAAGGTAAGGCCAAAGGGAAAGGCAAGTGGAAGGGTAAGAAGAAGACAGGATCTGATTCTACACCCAAGCCAAAGTCAGGTCCTAAACAGGCTTTAAAGCCTAAAGGTGGGGTCGCTAAGGGTGAAAGTCACTACTGTAAGAAAACTGGTCACTGGAAGAGAAACTGTTCAGTTTACTTGGAGGATCTGAAGAAGAAGAGGGCTGAGCAAACTTCTAATTCAGGTATATATGTTATAGAAGTCAATCTGTCTATTTCTACATCTTGAGTATTGGATACTGGATGTGTTTCTCACATTTGTATAAATGTGCTGGAAATGCAGAGAAGTATGACATTGGCTAAAGGAGAAATGGACCTACGAGTTGGCAATGGAGCAAGAGTTGCTGCTTTAGCTGTAGGAACCTATTATTTATCTTTGCCCTCTAGGCTAGTTTTAGAACTGGAAAATTGTTATTACGTGCCTGCGATTCGCAGAAACATTATTTCTGTTTCTTGTTTGGACAAGAAAGGTTTTTCGTTTACCATAAAGGACAACAGTTGCTCTTTTGCTTTGAATGATTTAACCTATGGTGTTGCGCATTTGTTTAATGGTTTATATGTTCTTGACTTAGATAATCCTGTCTGTAATATAGAAAACAAACGACTTAAAGTTAATGACTCAAATCAAACATACCTCTGGCATTGTCGTCTAGGCCATATAAATGAGAAATGCATATCCAAATTACATAAGGATGGATACTTGGATAAGTTTGATTTTGAATCATACCAAGAATGCGAATCTTGTTTTCTTGGTAAAATGACTAAAGCCCCTTTCACTGGTAAGGGTCAAAGGGCCACTGAACGTCTGGAACTAATACATAGTGATGTATGTGGCCCAATGCGTGTGATGGCTAGAGGAGGCTACTACTACTTCATAACATTACTGATGATTTCAGTAGATATGGATATATATATCTTATGAAGAATAAATCCGATTCTTTTGAAAAGTTCAAAGAATACAAGGCTGAAGTAGAGAAGCAAATTGGCGGAGGTGCAAGTATTAAAATCTTACGATATGATCGTGGAGGAGAATACTTGAGCACTGAATTTAAAGATTATTTAAAGGAGTGTGGTATTGTATCACAACTCACTCCGCCAGGTACACCTCAATGGAATGGAGTTTCAGAGAGGAGAAATCGCACCTTGTTGGACATGGTGCGATCGATGATGAGTCATGCAGATCTTCCAATTAGTTTATGGGGTTATGCTCTAGAAACAGCGGCTTTCACACTTAACCGTGTTCCTACTAAGAAGGTTCAAAAGACTCCATATGAGATATGGGAGAAAAAACGGCCAGGCATGAGCTTTATGAAAGTTTGGGGATGCAAGGCGTTTATGAAGCGTCAAGTATCTGACAAGCTTGGACCTAAATCTGAAGAGTGCAATTTTGTGGGATACCCTAGTGAAACAAAGGCGTATTATTTCTATAGTCCTTCTGAGCAGAAAGTGTTCATTGCTCGAGATGCTGTTTTCATGGAAAGAGATTTTGTTTCCAAAAGAAACAGTGGGAAAACTATAGCCCTCGATGAAGATCGAGAACCACAAAATAGCATTGAACCTGAAGTGGAACAAGAGCAGGATAATGATAATGCTCAACAAACATAGGTTGTTCGTAGAACTGGTAGAATTCGCCATGAGCCAGAGAGATATGGATTTCTCTTGACTCAATGTGGTGATTTGATGCTCATAGATAAAGATGAGCCTCTCACATACCAAGATGCTATGAACAGTCCAAACTCTAAGAGATGGCTAGAAGCCATGAAATCCAAGATGGATTCCATGTACCAAAACCAAGTATGGACTTTGGTTGATCCACCTGAAGGGGTAAAACCCATAGGGTGCAAATGGGTTTTCAAGAAGAAAACTGACATGGATGGAAATGTTCAGACCTATAAAGCAAGGCTGGTTGCAAAAGGTTTCACACAAATTCATGATATTGACTATGATGAAACTTTCTCACCAGTGGCTATGGTCAAGTCCATAAGGATTTTGCTTGCTATTGCAGCATTCCATGATTATGAAATCTGGCAAATGGATGTCAAAACAGCCTTCCTTAATGGAAACCTTGAAGAGGATGTGGATGTGTACATGACACAACCAGAAGGTTTTGTCGATCCAAGGAATGTTAGCAAGGTATGTAAGTTACGTCGATCCATTTATGGATTGAAGCAAGCCTCTAGGAGATGGAATATCCGTTTTGATGAAACAGTCAAAGAGTATGGCTTTGTTCAAAATGAAGATGAACCTTGTGTTTACAAGAAGGTTAGTGGGAGCCATGTGGCATTCATAGTACTATATGTTGATGACATACTACTAATGGGGAATGACATACCTTCTCTCAAGGCTGTTAAGATTTGGTTAGGGAGCAAGTTCTCTATGAAAGACTTAGGTGAAGCATCCTACATTCTAGGAATGAGGATCTACAGGGATAGATCTAGAAGGATGATCGGTCTAAGTCAGAGTACATACATCGATAAGGTTTTGCATCGTTTTGGTATGCAAAATGCAAAAAGGGGATATGTCCCCGTGTCTCAAGGGATAAGATCTCTAAAGATCAGTGTCCGAAATCATTGGATGAGAAGGACCACATGAGTAAAGTTCCATATGCCTCAGCAATTGGATCCATCATGTATGCAATGCCAGATGTTTCGTATGCTTTAAGCATGACGAGCAGATACCAATCTAATCCAGGTGAAGGTCACTGGACGGCTGTCAAGAATATTCTAAAGTACTTGAAAAGGACTAAAGATTCATTCTTGGTGTATGGAAGAGAGGAGAAACTGGTTGTAAAAGGTTACACCGATGCAAGTTTCCAAACAGACAGGGATGATACTGTATCACAGTCTAGTTTTTGTGTTTTGTCTAAACGGAGGTGCTGTAAGTTGGAAAAGTTCAAAGCAAGAAACAGTAGCTGATTCTACAATGGAGGCTGAGTACATTGCAGCTTGTGAAGTAGCTAAGGAAGCTGTTTGGATTCGAAAATTCATTACTGATTTGGGAGTGGTTCCATCGATCGCAGATCCCATTGATATATACTGCGATAATAATGGAGCCATTGCACAGGCTAAAGAACCTAGAGCTCACTCCCGAACCAAACATATACTCAGGAGATATCACCTCATTCGAGAGATTAATGAAAGGGGTGACATACACATATGTAAAGTGAACAAAAATGATAACATTGCAGACCCACTGACCAAAGGCTTGTCGCAGAAGAAGCACGACGGTCACACTAGTTCCATGGGTATTAGATACATGGGTGATTGGCTCTAGTGCAAGTGGGAGATTGTTGGTGTAGGTGCCCTAGAGGCAATACAATGTTTCTTTTGATAAACATTTATGTCATTTGATTATTCAATAAACGTATTTATTATGACTTTAATTAATGCGATATATTTGTTAGCATAATAAATGTCCTTAGAATCATGATAAACGTTGTATAGTTTAGTAAATGACTTGAACTTGAGATTATATAATATATCATATTCTTAAATGTCCCTAGTCGAGTATTATTATTATAGGACAATAATAATACATAAATAGACTAGTATGTTGTTTGACAGATAACCACATCTCATTGATTATAAGTATGGGGATACTAAAGTCAACACATAGGTACATGCAGGAGTACATGGTACTGGACAGACCCACAGTGAGATTCTTCATGTTTAATAAAGTCATAAGAAAGACTCACAGTGATAATGGTGTAATGATCCTCTGACTTGAGATCATTATATTTCTATACGAGGATTAATATACTTTGACTACATTAAAAGTTACCTTTGACCGAGTAATGATAAAAGTGGACATCGGGTATATCATGAGTCGTATGAGAAATATGAATGATAGATAAAGGATTTAACCCTCCTATAATTAGGAGATATATTATTGGCCTCTTGATTGAGTGAGACTATAAAATGCATGGTCGTGCTCAAATAATGATTTGTTTTCATAGTCTACTCATGGATCAAGTAAACCCGGATTAAATGTTGTAGAGGATGACTAAATACATGCCTCGAGTTTAATCTATAATATATATGATTAAAGGGATTATATTACACGGAAACATTAATCACGAAAGGTTTTATCGAATCACGATTTAATTATTATTTAATTGGGTAGCAATGATGTATTACTAGATACCGCTCATTGTTTATAATTTTATTGGAGAATAAAATTATTGCTAATTAAATAATAGCCTATAGGGTCACACACATAGAGCACTTAAAGGAATAGTTAATTTAAATTATAGATTTAAATTAATTGATGATTATTTGAATTTTATTATATTAATTAAGTGAGACTTAATTAATTGAAATAATATAAATTCGAATTTGAATTTCTACACTTAATAATTAAGTATGACTTACTTATTAATTAAATAATAGAAACACATTTTATTATTTAATCCTATACCTACATGGGTTAGGTTTTGCTGAATAGGCCCGTTAACCAATCATTATAAATAGATAATGATAGGTTAAGTGGCTATCACGTTTTTGGGAAAACCCTAGAGGCAGCAGCAAAGGCAGAGCAAGGCAGAACAAATTCGAAATCATCAAAGGAGCTAGTACATCCCTTCCGTAATCAAGATCGTGAGACGTTCTTGAAGGTGCTCGTGTGGATACCATAGAGGTGTTTTTCGAGAGGAAGACACAAGTCGTGAAAGCTAGGATCTCCGTTGAGTTCGTGAAAGTCAAGACCAGAAAAGGTATAATTCTATTTCACCATAATCTGTCCAAGCTTATACATGATCCTGCGTTAGGGTTCCGAAACTTTTCGTTATATTTACGTTTAATCCGCTGCGTTTTATGCCTTGGAACCCAACACATGGTCATTTAGCTGATTCCTTATTCACAAGATTTGTGCACAACAGCTACCTGCCGCAATGTATTCTGCTTCGGCTGTCAAGGTAGATACTGAGTGTTGTTTCTTGCTGTACCAGGAGATCAACCGACGTCCTAGAAATTGATAGCTTCGAGAAGTACTTTTCCTATTCATCATGCATTCTGCATAATCTGAATCTGTATAGCCTATTAGGTCAAAACTTGTATCCTTAGGTTACCAAATTCCAAGATTTGGTGTACCCTTCAGATATCTAAATATTTTTTTAACAACTATACGATGAGATTCCCAAGAGTCAGATTGAAACCTTGCACATAATCATGTTGCAAACAGTATATTAGGTCTACTAGCAGTTAGATATAATAATGAGCATGTCATACCTCTGTAGCTTGTGATGTCAACTTTCTTACCAGTTTCATCTTTGTTAGGCTTGGTGGTTGTTGGCATTGTGGTTTTTGCCGGTGAAGAATCTTCTAGACTGTATTTTCTCAGAAGATCCCTTACGTACTTTGATTGACAAATAAAAATCCCATCTTCCTTTTGCTTTACATGTAATCCAAGGAAGAATGACAGCTCACCCATCATGCTCATCTCATACCTGCTATGCATTAACTTAACAAATCTCTTGCACAAGTTTTCATTAGTAGAACCAAATATAATATCCTTAACATAAACTTGGACAAATATCATATCTTTATCATGTAATTTAAAAAAGAGTTTTATCTATGACACCTCTAATGAAACCATTTTCAAGTAAAAACTCAGAGAGAGTGGCATACCATGTCCTCGGTGCTTTCTTGAGTCCATAGAGAGATTTGAATAAAAAATACACAAAATCAACAAAATCTAGATTTTTAAAGCCAGAGGCTTGTTCCACATATACTTCATCTTCTAACTGCCATTCAGAAATGCACTCTTCACATCCATTTGATAGACTTTAAAATTTGAATGTGCTGTGAATGCCAGATCTATCCTCATCGCTTCAAATCTTGCAACTGGTGTGTAGGTCTCGTCATAATCAATTCTCTCTTCCTAGGAGTAACTCTTTGCCACTAGTCTGGCTTTGTTTCTTGTAACAATGCCATCACCGTCTAACTTGTTCCTGTATACCCATTTGGTATCAATTATAGATATATCTTTTAGCCTGGGTACCAGTTCTAGACTTCTTGTCTCTCAAACTGATTGAGCTCTTCTTGCATGGAAAGAACCCAATCCAGATCAGTTAATGCATCTTCAATCCTCTTTGGTTCTTTTTGAGATAGAAAAACTTGAAATAAACATTCATTTGAAGTTGCTCTTCTGGTTTTAACTCTAACATCTGGATCTTTTATGATCAATTCAAAAGGATGATCTCTGATCCATATCATTTCCCTTTGTAGGTTTGATCTTGATGATTCGCCTCGATATACATTGTGATGTTGTGTTCTGCCAGTAGATCCATCATCTCCCCCTGAGTTTCTGTTAGGATGACTTGTTGATCCCCCACTGGTATTAGTAGTATCTCTACTGTTACGATTGTTTTCACCACTATTACCTGCATCATTATCATTATTGTCATTATCATTTCCTGCTGCAACCTCAGGTTCTTCTTCATCATCAGAATGTGAGTCTGGATAATTATTAAATCTTAATGACTCAGAAGAATCTTCAGTTTGGATACTTGAGAGTTTAGTGTCATCAAAAATAACATTGACACTTTCTTTTACTTGGTGTTGATCAATTATGTACACCCAATATGCTTATCTTGAATAATTGACAAAAATAGCTTCATGCGTTGTGGCCTTGAACTTGCCATGATGTTCATCTCCATCTTTCAGCATATAACATTTGGCTCCACATACATGAAAGTACCTGAGAGTAGGTTTCTTGTCAGCCATTAATTCATAGGGAGTCTTCATATGATCTTTGTTGATCAGACTTCGATTATGGGTAAGACATGTTATGTTTACTGCTTCAGCCTAGAAGTAGATAGGTAACCTTGATTCACTTAACATTGTTCTTGCAGCTTCAATCAGGGTTCTATTTTCCTTTTTACAAATCCATTCTGTTACGGAGTTTTTGGTGCTGAGTATTGTCTTGTTATCCCTTTGTCTGAGCAAAAGTTATTCAGAATTTCATTCTTGAATTCTGTTCCATTATCTGATCTGATTGCCCGGAAAATTAACTTTGAATCTAACTCAATCAGCTTTACATGATCAATCACCAATTATCGATTTTCATCCTTAGAGTTCAAGAATAAAACCCACGTGTACTTTGTGAAGTCATCTACAATCACTAAGGCATATTTTTTCCTTAACATAGACATAATATTGATTGGACCAAATAAATCCATGTGTAGGAGTTGAAGTGGTTCAGTGATGTTTGTAGTGTATGTGCCTCTGTGACTTACTTTTTTTGACTTCCCTTTCTGACATGTCTCACACAATCCTTCTTGTGTAAATTCCATCGGAGGCAGTCCTCTCACCAAATCCCTATTGACTAGAGAATTCATTATTTCGAAATTTAGGTGTGAGAGTTTCTTGTGCCATAGCCAGCTTTCTTCTGATGAAGCCTTTGAATAAAAACAGTTTGCTTCATCTTGAGTTCCTGAGTTGAGATTGGCTACGTACAAGTTTCATTTCCTTACTCCACATAAGGCCAATTTGTCGTCTTTAGAATGATCTATTAAATACTTTTCCTTGATAAAGTTTACTTTGTATCCTTTATCACAGAAATGACTGATGCTAAGTAGATTATGCTTAAGTCCTTCCACTAAAGAGATGTTTTCAATGATAACATTTTGAGTATTTAACTTGACATATCCCGTAGTTATTCCTTTGTTGTTATCTCCAAAGGTGACGATTGGGCCATCTGTTTCAAACATGTTTGATAGCAAGGCTCTATCTCCGGTATATGCCTTGAAAATCCGATGTTCAGGATCCATACAACCCTGTTTACCTGTTTAACTCTCTATAAATATCAAACAGATTAATTCGTCTTCGGAGTCCAAAATTGATTGGGCCCGACATACATAAAGAATTGACCTTTGTTAGCTTTGACAATAGATCCTTTTCGAATAACAGTATCATCCACCTTGACAGTACTTACTTTCCTATAAATAGTCGTAACAACTTTCTGTTTATACTTAGGAATATATGTTTCCTTCTTAACAGGTGAAGGAATCGCAGTCTTGGATTTTGTAAATTTATTATTGATGTGTTGTCTAGGTGAATGTTATCTTCATTAGCAATCATGCATTTGAAATAACCAGTCATGGCATTAAAAGCACATAACATACAATTTAAAACATCACAAGGTTTATGGCATACATCAATAATAGGAATGTTATTTAAAATAATAGGTGTCTTAACAGTTTCTACTTCAACTTTATCAGCAGTTTTAAATTTCTCAGAAGAATGATATATGTTGTTACTATTCCTACTATTAACAAACGTATTAGGTTTTTTCACATTATTCTTTAAGTCTTTAGCACCTATACCAGGATTGGGCGATCTAGAAGTTCTTACATCTTCCACTGGTGTCTTAGATGCACTCTTTTCTTTTTGGACATTAACTCCTTGTATGTCCTTAGCTTATTCCTCTCTTTTATTTTCTTCCTCGAGATCCTCTAACTTCATTTCATAAGCAATTAAGATAGAGCTCTCAAGGATTGGTTCAGCTATAGGGGTTATGGAAAGAGGTTTTGGTGTGTCTTTAACAACATGTGGGATACCCCTTTCTTCTGCACTCTTTCTGAATGGGGTTATGTTGCTTGGCTTTCCTACTGATTTATTATACTCAAAGCCTATTCCAACATTTCGGTTTATCTCATGTTAGTCAATTAGGTTCTTTACAATATAAGAGGAATTCTTATAGGCTAGACTCTTCTTCTTTTCTTCCTCTATTTGATTTATCAGATAGGCTTCAACTTTAACATAACAACTGACTCTATTGACTTGAAAAGCAAATTCTCTGTCAACTTGTCATTTTTTCGTTTTAACAATTTTAAAACATCATTCTCATGAGTTAGAACTTTGTTTTTGAGAATTAGTTGCTTAACTCTACCTCTTTCACCATCTAGTTCTTTACCTAGCAAAGCAAACATATTAGGGCAAAAGGGAATTACATATTTTCCTCCTTGACGTATTGAAGACGGTGATTCCTCAGATGAAGCCATAAGAGCAAGATTTCCCAGCTCTTACTCTTCATCATTGTCTGAGTCATCTCATATTTTGCCCTCTGCTAGATAAGACTTGCCTTGATGCTTTTTCACGAGTGCATCATAGTTTTCCTTGAGCTCTTCATAAGAGTCTCTCTTCTTCCCTTGCTTTGGCTTTTTGCATTCAGTTGCAAAGTGGCCTATCTCATTGCAGTTGAAGCAACGAAACTTGCTTCTATCAACTAATCCGGTCTTGTAGCCTCTTTTTGATACAACTGTTGAAAAACCCTCTTTTTTAAACCTTCCAAATTTTGGTTTAACTCTGTAGGAGGAGTTTCTTCGGAATCTCATGTTGCCAAACCTCCTAGCAACCATAGCTAGATATTCATCTTCTATTTGATCTAATTCTTCTAAAGAGTAGATCCCACTATCTTCTTGTTTATCTAAAGTATGTCCAATTTCTGGAATCACATACTCCATTGAATTATTTGAAGGTACAGCAGCCTTCAATTCCATCTTCTCTGGTGCTTCCACTATCAGTGGTTTGGAGGAACTCATAACCTTACCTCTTCCATACATTTCTCTGGTCTGGATCTGTTCCAATTCATATGTTTTTAATACTTCGTAGAGTCTTTCTAGGGTTACCTCCTTCATGTCCCTAGACTCCCGGATTGCTGTGATCCTGTGTTCCAGATGCTCGGGTAAGTTTAGCAAAAATTTCCTATTGACCTCCTAGTTCTTATAATATTTCTCATTTAGGTTGAGCTCGTTTATCCGTTTATTCAATCTTTGAAACACCTCAGAGATACCTTCACCAGGGTTGGATCTAAACTATTCATACCGGGAGGTCAAGATCTCCGGTCTATTCTCTCTGACTTCTTCAGTCCTTTCGTTGATAATCTCTATTGTTCCCAGATCTGGTTGGCGTTTTTACAATTGACCACATGATTGAATATGACGTAGTCTAGGGATTCTATTAATATGAGTTTGAGATTGTTGTTCAGGGACACAACTTCCTTTTCTTCATCTGTATAGTCAGTTGGACTTTTTAAAAACAGTCTGAGGAATTACGACCACATCTATCTCGTGTTCAAGAATAACTGTGATTGGGGGTTCAACACATTTGGCCAAAATTGATGCATATTTGGGATTGGCAATCCCAATGAATAGTACTTCCACAAATAGTAGTGATCTTTATCAAAATGTGAAATTTTAATACCCGTCACTTTTTGTGTACTCATCTATAATAAGATTAAAAATTAAGTGTTTTAAAAATATTTTAATTTTTGACTTAAAACAATTTTTTATCAAAAAAAATTTTTGTAAAAAAATTATTTCGAATAAAAACTATTTCGAATTAAAAAAAAAATTGAGATCTATATGAGATGCGGAATATTTGGTTCGGATCTGATATTAAAAATATCAATCAGTTCTGATGCCAATTGTTGGTCCCTGATATTGTAGAAGGGGGTTGAATACAATATCTAAAATTATCGCGGAATTTTAGATTTTAAAAATATTGTTTTAATTAATTACGAAATATTAATTTTAATGAAATGCGGTTCAAGTAGAAGATATAATTTTAACTTGAAAAGTATTACAAAATTAATCTGATGAAAAGTGTATATAATTGATAAAGTGATCTAGAACGAATTCAACATGAAGTGTTCGGGTTTAACAATTATATTCCAAACTTGCATAGAAATCTGTGAATATTACAATACATACAAATTTCTGAATTTGAATATTTTTAATCAACACCAAAATATTAAGTGCTCACCTCAGATTTATAGAGGATTCCTAAAGTTTGTATGACTTTCTAGAACATGACAATTTATAGACTTTATTTAAGTATGTATGACATTTTTAACACTTGTATGACTTTTCAAAAGGCTGAGTATTGTGACACCCCCAGATCCGGGGTCAGGGATCCGGGCCATCACGATCCAATTCCAACAATAACTTACTCACCTGCTTAATAATTATATCACAACATATCCTGGTGACCCCAATCCAATACACAACTCGAGCCATAGTCTCAGAAAACGAACTTAAAATAATAACAGTTATTATAATTCAACTGTAATAAACTCAGGATCTCGTTGTTTCAATATTTATTATTACATTACATATTTTACAACAAGTCTTAGGATTCTAAACTGCAATCCTATCTAGCTTACACAACCTGTAGAAGCCTTGAACCTGACTAACTCAAGCTCGAGCCTCTTCTTTCCTTTGCATCCGATGGACCTGTCTTACTGTAAGATTTAAAATTTGCAAAAACAAGAATGAGCCAAAGAATGCTCAGCAAGATATATATTAGAATATTTTTGTAATTCGTACCAAGAAAAGGGTGGTAACTAATATTTATACCAACGCGATGTCCAACAATATCAATAGATAATTTGCAATGCTTTTCCAGCAGAAAGTTTAGCGAAATATGTTTCGACAATAAATGAATCAGAGTTTACGATGCAAGAAGATTTTCAACATAAGTATGCAGTTCAAGTTACTGCGATACCACAATTTAAGATTTACAGTTTTGGGAACAACAGAATCAACAATTTAGCACAATGGCATCATCCACAGAGTACTATTTATTCGAGCATCAATAAGAAGGCAGTTCAAGATACTGCGAAAAGAATCAATAAAGGCTCGACAATTTTCATTCAAACTATCGCTAGTGTAGGACCAATGAAAGTTCAACAGTTCCCATTAACACTATCCTTAGTGTAGGACCAATGAAAGTTCAACAGTTCCCATTAACACTATCCTTAGTGTAGGACCAATGAAAGTTCAACAGTTCCCATTAACACTATCCTTAGTGTAGGACCAATGAAAGTTCAACAGTTCCCATTAACACTATCAGTAACTTAGCACCTAGGCTTTCGTTACAGTGCCACACCAAATTCCAATTGGAGGAAAAGGAACAATACTGGAGTACAACCACAGTACACGATGATCAGTCGTATAGTACCGTGAAATTTTTCTACTAGTAGATGGATGATCCTAAATCCGGTCATCACCCTAGGCAACACATGGGCCTATAATATTTATCCGCTGGGTCGGTGTCAATCGACCTCTTACGCAACACGGGCGACATCAAGGCCCGAAAACATTTTTCCGCTGGGTCGGTGTCAATCGACCTCTTACGCAACACGGGCGACATCAAGGCCCGAAAACATTTTTCTTTTCTCCAGTTCCTTTGGAATACAATCAACAAGGGTAGAAGGAAATTTAATACAACCTTCTAGAATGACAACAAAGCTTTCTGGAATTTATTCAAATCAAAATGTGGAAGGGAATTTAATCCAACCTCCCAGAATAACAACAATCTTTTGTAAGATTTCAACATCAGATAATGGATTCACTTCCGGAATTATGTGAAAGTAATCTCGTATATATGTGGGTTGACTCTCAGTCAACTAATGAATAAGAGAAATGTAATTGACTCAAGAACACGACCGGGGAGTCGCTATATTAAAATATTATAACCTTAATGAAGAGTATTGAAAATAGAACTAGATATAAGTCCTGAAAGACCCAAGTATATATGGGAAGAATGTCAGGATTATTCATTCCTTCCCTAGTGTGGGGTTGTTAGCTCAAAAATATTCGCAGAATATTTTATTGGTAATTAAATAATCTATAATTAATTAAAAATAATATTTAAAGAGTTTCTCGAAAGCTCCAAAATATTTTTAGAGATCATCAATATAATTTAGTAATGATTCGGGCACTCTGCTAACCCTCGAATCTCAGTAGCTCAGGATGATTAAAAATAATCAGAGTAAAACAATTTTTAAATATTGTTTCGGATAAAATCAGTTGACAATAATTGTCTCTTAAAATTTACAATGTTTAAATAATATTAAAATAATAGTTAATATTATTTAAAATAATTAATAGAATATAAATATAATTAAATAATCTCGTTTTGAATGCTTCGCAAGATTTAAATAATATTTACTTAATATTAAATAGTATTTAAATAACCTTCAAAATGAATTTAAAATAATTCATTACTATTGAAACGCTATTCAACCCTTTTTAAAATAATTAATTAAAATAATTAAGTTGATGATCCTCAGTGATCATCAAATAATCCTCGATACATTTTGAATCAAAATAATTTTGATAGTTATCGACTACCGTCGAGAAATACCCGACTATCCCCGGTTAACCATCGAGTATGAATGTTGTAACTCGATACTCCAACAAACATCCCTAACAACTTACTATACGAACTCTAACTTTTCAAGAAGTTCAGAGTCGTCAAAGAATCAAGTAAGAAAGGGGAAAGCACAGTTTTTGATTGATATAAACAATGTATACTCAACAAAGCTTTATAACCAAGAATTTGTTAAAAGCTCAAGATTTCAAGGACTCGAGATATTTGCATTTACAAGAATCAAAATATTCTGTAATAGAATTTGAAAATAGAGTTAGGAATCTTGCCTGGTGTCCATGATGCATATCCATGATCCCACTTGTAATCCAGAAGTTCTATCAATATATATAAGAACTTTGATTAGTCTCTCTACTCGAGTTAACTACTTAACTCTACTAATCATAACCACTTTTTATAAATACTAACATTTGATTCACGATTATTAAACCTCATGATTTTGATAAGCTAGGACCTCGATACTAATCCCCAACCTATATCGAGTCCAAACGTGGCCATTACAATTTACACTTCTTCGTTTTGTTAACTCTTATTTTGCCCGATATTTCATTTCTTCGGGCCTACTTTAGCTACTCGTAAGACTATCCTCTCAATAGTTTTTAATCAAGTTCTTTGCACCTACGTATAGTCATGATGTTCCTTAACAACTTTCGTTACTGGGTCGACTCGAGACGAGTCCTCTATCTTACTCGAAATCGTCTCCCAAAACGGTTGTTCAACCTTTTCTTATGTTAATCTCACTTAAACACCCTGTTTTCTATCATTTTTAATAAATTGGAAATCAATCATTTTGACACGATTTCTTCTTTGGGGTCTTGTATGACTGTCAAAGAATCTTCCATAAAAGTTTCGGATTTTATTAAGCTCCGTAGCTAGTCCAATCATAGCCTCAAAGTTGGACAAAAACAGGATTTCCATTTCCTGCGCTATCGTTACTAAAACGTTCATAACTTTTGACTCGTAATTCCGAATAACGCAAAATTAGCGCTCAAACGATCTAGAGACTAACTACTATCCATTCATCTCATCAAACTATCAAGAACAGAGAACAATTCTTCCCAGATTTTCTGGACAGTTGCAGCAGTAAGGTCACGAAAAAAAATGGCATGGTTACGTTTGTAAAGTCATCGTTTTCCATTTTTATTCTACTCCAAATCAACCAACAAACAATCCCAAACTCCTCATTAAACCATATACTACATCATAACACAATCTCAAGCCTCAAAAATCAGCCAAGTATGAAATGCAAAACCTAGAAATCAATGAATCAAAACATGTGTTTCTAGGACCAACCAAGCTCAATTTACATTACCCATAACATGTATAACCTTAAACAATCACCAATTAATCTAAAGGAAAGCTTGAACCCAAGAAATAAAATTTGTAATTTTCGAAATCACTGTTCATCGTCACTTTTAACTCAACAAATGACCATGCTATGGAGTGTGGGTATGAGAGATGTTACCATAGTTAGAACAAGCTTGGAAGCACCTTTCTTTTAAGCTATAGAACATCATAATCCATGGAAGCTAGCACTTGTTCTTCTCTTTTCAAAAAAATCTGCCGAGAGCTTCTTGCAATGGGGGAGAAAACTGATTTTTTTCTTATTCTTGGTAAATGTGTGGTGGAGCTTGATATTTAATAAGGTTTGTGCGGTAGTCGCGTAATTTCCCGCCAACATTTTAATCTCTCGTTCTCGTTCTCTTTTCTTTCGTCCCACCTAAGTTTTAAAACTTAAAATCTCAAATTATGACTCTAATATATTTTAGAATCATTAAATTAATATCCTTTAATTGTTTCGAGAATTTACGAAACAATTCTCCGAATAAGTACTTTTCACTTACACCGCCTCTCAAACTCTGCCACGACTTCCATCCGGACTTCAAATTTATTTTGTTGGACCAAAAATAATTATAAGTCCTATATTGATTGCGTATGCTACCCTAACACCGATACACACATTTTTTTAATATCCCGTATATTAATAATACGGTCTCACATTTCAAGTACCTTATGAAGAAATACATCCATAAAATCATTTATTCATAAAATGAAAATTTTTATCCAAAAATCTTAATAATCCCAAACGTTAAAAATACGGGTTATTACAGTCTCCCCTCCTTAAAAGAATTCCGTCCTCGGAATTTACGTGCGAACAACTGTGGTTACTATCCTCACACCTCAATTTCGAATTCTCATGTTGAGTCTTCAACCTACTCAGTTTCGTACAACAATATCACTACTGATATTACTTCACTTCTCAACACTTTCTTTAATCAGTCGATTGTCTTTATAAGTTCGTACTCTAACGCATGCCTAACGCCCGCGCTATAATTTCCTCACACTTAACGTATGATACACACGATGGATTCGTTAAAATTGGGAAGAAGCGCCACCTCGTATACACCTTCTTGATATACTTCAAGAACTGGAAAGATTCAATACTCCTTGAGCTTTAAGTTTTCGTTCTTACTAAATTTCCTTACTTCTTTTCACGATAATATGTTCAGCAATATGAAGTCTCTCGCTTCATATTCTCTGCCCTTTTTAGACTTGATCACCATACTCGCGTTGTCCATCTTGGGTTATTAATAATCACTTTCAAATATTACAATTTGCATCATATGCCTGTCAAACCGGTTCTTATTCTCAGTTATCTATCATTCATCGATTTTGTCCTTAACGCAAAGTAGATCGATACTTTCGTTCGCACTAAACTTCATAAAGCGGAGTTCCTACAGGTGACTAGTAACTAATATCGTGTGAAGGCTATATCCGTAGTAAGTGACTACCACCACTCCTTTTGAAATCCAAGATACAAACTTTCTATAAAAAGATAACCTTGTACAAAATTTTAATAGAGATATTTTCAATGAATATCACTGCAACAAACCCTCAGAGTGATTTGTAGATCAATAAGCTCATTTTCGAATGTATATGATAAATAGGAAAGAAAATAATTTGGATATGACTGAGAACAACCATATTTGTACTTAAGATGGCCAGTCTTTAGTACTTTCTGGTTTATAATACATAATCGAGTGGTTGCCCACCAGACTTTTGTCACACAGACAAGAAGTCACACCATATGCATTGTTTATCTCAATCGGATGAAAAATAGTTAACATTTAGAGGAAAATGATTTTGAAAGGGAGAGAAAATATATTTTGAAATTTTTATTCCTTAATGCATTACGAACTCAATATACAACGGTCCCTACTCATTTAGGAACCTATTGACAAAATCCCCAAATTTCTTATTTCCCACTTCTATTCTTTTAATGAATAAATCCTTAAGACTTTTATGGTCTTTGTACTTTCTCCGCTTATACCCATTCAAGTGATGTTTCCACAGGTTAAGTGCAACCGTTATGGCTATTTCCCCCAATTCATGATTAGGATACCTTAATTCATGTTCTCCCGTTACTCCGACGTATAAAATTATTTCTACTATGTTGCATCCGCACACAATCAATCCCTTACAGTACTTGTAATTATTAATTACAAGATTCACCTTTTATCATCTGGTACTTACCACATTAGGACAATTACTCATATTTGTCCTTTACTTTCCTTAAACTTTCTTCGCCACTTACTATACGTCTCACAATTTAAACTCATTTTACCCAAAACTCATTCTTATGGGATTTGTCATCCAACCTCTTTTCTCTTAAGATTTTCTAATGATATATATATTTACCTTCGGTTCTTCCTTCACCTTTAGACAGATCAGGATATCCTCTTTGAAGATTATGACAACTTATCCAATTATTTCTTACAACTCCAATTAATCCTTGGAAGGTACAGGTGTATACATTAATATAACCTACCTCATCGAAGACTCATATTGTCCTTATCGCGTTCTCAATGCCATCCTTGGCATACTATCTAGGTAATTCTGTAGTTGGCGATAACCTATCCTCAATATATCTTCTCCAGTAGACTAATTTCTTCGAGTGGTCTATCCATATCATAGATATCCAATATTGATTGCTAAATTAATCAATTCACTTAATCCATTCTCACCAATGTATGCGCAGTCTCATACCGCTATCCGCTTCCTTTACACAAAACATGTGCACCTCATAGTAACACTTTCAATCTTATGATACCTTTATATATAATAGTCCTTATAACTGAGTGACTAACTCTTTTATGCTGATAGGTGCCATCTTCTAAGATGCCTCTAATGCTGATGCTGCTCCTCACACTGGCGCAATGGCGAATGATATAATCTCTAACGGATGATAACCCCAAAATATCACTAAGGGTTACTTTTCCCCAATTCTTTAACTACTCTCCTTATTGGATAGTTCTTTTGTCATATCCATTACCGGTGCCCCATAACTTGGCATCCAACGCGTAATATACTTTTTACTTGAATCTTAATTTAAACCTTCTCACTTCATCTCTATCTCCCAATCCCAACTTTATCCAATGTCGGGAAATCTTAACTTCACCATTTTATATTTACCATCAGTTTAAACATTCTTATTTGGACAATCATCCATTCTTAACATCCTATCAATTCTTCAATCTGGAAGGGACTTAAATCTATGTCAAACCGGTACGCTAGTCAATCTTGATACCATATTACTTTTTCTTCATTCTCCATATTTAAAACATGATATCCCTTCTTTCAGGGCAATCATTCTCATAACATTTAGACTTTATAATTATAGCCTCTTGTTGTCCATTTCACATATTTCCCAATATCAGTCTCACTGTTTAGTAAATGAGGTCTTGATTGACTTGGGTGAACCATAATTAACTGTACTCCAACACGCTCAGATTTCTTAATCCACTGTTCTTTCTGAAGTAGAACTCCAGTTCCTAGTTAAAAGTTCATGGTAGTTCTATATATGTTGTTCCTCAAATTCCCTTTTTCTCCATGTCTCTTTCTCAAGCATTTCATTTCAACTTCCTTCTATAACCACTTATTGAATCTATATAATAGTCATTTCCAACACTATGGACCTAATTGTATCCTCAACATTCAAGATGACAATCCTGACAATTATTGTAGACTTCAATTACATCTGCATTCCCAGATACTTAGGAACAATTGCATAATACAAGAAATATTTATGGCTAAAGAAATCTTTGTTCGATAAAGCTCATAAGAATTCTCGTTGAATCAACGACCTTATTAGGTCTCCACCAATTTCTCTTCAGAAATTTTTGATCAGCACATAATAACCTTACATATGGCAAGGTAGGGAAACAGGGTATATTATACGATTTGGTCATCCTATAGTCACTAACGTTAGTCCTATTATGACTCTTTGTGGGTTGAAATATAACCCTGAGCACCAAACACGCCAACTCCATCATTTAGTTTCTCAAGATAAATACTATTGTACGTATGACCAACTCCTTTAAATCACAGTACTCCGACTCGATAATGTTCTAGCGGAACAAAAACATAGATTAGCTCAGTCTCATTACTCAATCAGACATAATCCGACTACGCATTTGGTTATTAAAACCCAACATCAAACTCAACCAAACAAATCCCCAAACATTCAAAACAATATTTGTCCTCTAATGACCTCAAACATCAACGTCTAGTCATTCATCTAGAATATAAAATGTATATCAACAGGCGATAGCTAGAATCACTATATATGTATAGGTACTCTCGAGCATCCTCAGAGTTAGTCAACAACAATATTGACGACCACTACCTTGGACCATCAATCTCATTTGCTCCATAACATTAACAAGGATTTACTGAAATGCACACTACTCTTCGGGTTATTGCCAAAAGGATGAATATTTTATCCGCTATATGTAGTCTCAATTAAGCCGCACTTATGGATCTATAATTCGGCTACGAGACGTTTTCTCGAACCTCATATCTCAACTCAAACCATTTCATCATTAATAACTACTCGAACCCCTCTCTGGTCCAGAATTCCACTTTTTGAAAGAAGGAGCTTCATACAAGCACTTATGCAATAGCTCATCTATACTGGTTAACCTAACCATCATACTTGCAATGTGGCAGTCATCTCTATCCCGAGGACTTACTTTAATCCAAAATCCTTAATATACTCGGAAACTACATCAAGTGTATATCTTAACTCTTTGTTGCGACTCTATATTGTATTCATACCATACATCATCTAAATTGATACTTTACTTTTTATTCTCAGAGAATCTTCAACAAAATCCTCGTATTCCTCATCCTCAAACAAACATCAATAATATCCTTAAATCCATCATACTTCTCGTTAGTCTTACAAATACCGGGTCATTGCCTATTTAGGAACAATTCCTCGAATCCGGCAGAAAATTATAACCTAAAAAGTTCTCCATGATTTTGACATTACTAACTTAAAGTACTTGTCAAGGTTCTATCTTATACATTGGCACTACATCCGGTAGTCCAATACGAACTCCTATCTTACATATATATAACTCTTAACTCTCTCGTATCTAAGTACTATGACTCAGAGCTCTGATACCACTTCTGTGACACCCCCAGATCCGGGGTCAGGGATCCGGGCCATCACGATCCAATTCCAACAATAACTTACTCACCTGCTTAATAATTATATCACAACATATCCTGGTGACCCCAATCCAATACACAACTCGAGCCATAGTCTCAGAAAACGAACTTAAAATAATAACAGTTATTATAATTCAACTGTAATAAACTCAGGATCTCGTTGTTTCAATATTTATTATTACATTACATATTTTACAACAAGTCTTAGGATTCTAAACTGCAATCCTATCTAGCTTACACAACCTGTAGAAGCCTTGAACCTGACTAACTCAAGCTCGAGCCTCTTCTTTCCTTTGCATCCGATGGACCTGTCTTACTGCAAGATTTAAAATTTGCAAAAACAAGAATGAGCCAAAGAATGCTCAGCAAGATATATATTAGAATATTTTTGTAATTCGTACCAAGAAAAGGGTGGTAACTAATATTTATACCAACGCGATGTCCAACAATATCAATAGATAATTTGCAATGCTTTTCCAGCAGAAAGTTTAGCGAAATATGTTTCGACAATAAATGAATCAGAGTTTACGATGCAAGAAGATTTTCAACATAAGTATGCAGTTCAAGTTACTGCGATACCACAATTTAAGATTTACAGTTTTGGGAACAACAGAATCAACAATTTAGCACAATGGCATCATCCACAGAGTACTATTTATTCGAGCATCAATAAGAAGGCAGTTCAAGATACTGCGAAAAGAATCAATAAAGGCTCGACAATTTTCATTCAAACTATCGCTAGTGTAGGACCAATGAAAGTTCAACAGTTCCCATTAACACTATCCTTAGTGTAGGACCAATGAAAGTTCAACAGTTCCCATTAACACTATCCTTAGTGTAGGACCAATGAAAGTTCAACAGTTCCCATTAACACTATCCTTAGTGTAGGACCAATGAAAGTTCAACAGTTCCCATTAACACTATCAGTAACTTAGCACCTAGGCTTTCGTTACAGTGCCACACCAAATTCCAATTGGAGGAAAAGGAACAATACTGGAGTACAACCACAGTACACGATGATCAGTCGTATAGTACCGTGAAATTTTTCTACTAGTAGATGGATGATCCTAAATCCGGTCATCACCCTAGGCAACACATGGGCCTATAATATTTATCCGCTGGGTCGGTGTCAATCGACCTCTTACGCAACACGGGCGACATCAAGGCCCGAAAACATTTTTTCGCTGGGTCGGTGTCAATCGACCTCTTACGCAACACGGGCGACATCAAGGCCCGAAAACATTTTTCTTTTCTCCAGTTCCTTTGGAATACAATCAACAAGGGTAGAAGGGAATTTAATACAACCTTCTAGAATGACAACAAAGCTTTCTGGAATTTATTCAAATCAAAATGTGGAAGGGAATTTAATCCAACCTCCCAGAATAACAACAATCTTTTGTAAGATTTCAACATCAGATAATGGATTCACTTCCGGAATTATGTGAAAGTAATCTCGTATATATGTGGGTTGACTCTCAGTCAACTAATGAATAAGAGAAATGTAATTGACTCAAGAACACGACCGGGGAGTCGCTATATTAAAATATTATAACCTTAATGAAGAGTATTGAAAATAGAACTAGATATAAGTCCTGAAAGACCCAAGTATATATGGGAAGAATGTCAGGATTATTCATTCCTTCCCTAGTGTGGGGTTGTTAGCTCAAAAATATTCGCAGAATATTTTATTGGTAATTAAATAATCTATAATTAATTAAAAATAATATTTAAAGAGTTTCTCGAAAGCTCCAAAATATTTTTAGAGATCATCAATATAATTTAGTAATGATTCGGGCACTCTGCTAACCCTCGAATCTCAGTAGCTCAGGATGATTAAAAATAATCAGAGTAAAACAATTTTTAAATATTGTTTCGGATAAAATCAGTTGACAATAATTGTCTCTTAAAATTTACAATGTTTAAATAATATTAAAATAATAGTTAATATTATTTAAAATAATTAATAGAATATAAATATAATTAAATAATCTCGTTTTGAATGCTTCGCAAGATTTAAATAATATTTACTTAATATTAAATAGTATTTAAATAACCTTCAAAATGAATTTAAAATAATTCATTACTATTGAAACGCTATTCAACCCTTTTTAAAATAATTAATTAAAATAATTAAGTTGATGATCCTCAGTGATCATCAAATAATCCTCGATACATTTTGAATCAAAATAATTTTGATAGTTATCGACTACCGTCGAGAAATACCCGACTATCCCCGGTTAACCATCGAGTATGAATGTTGTAACTCGATACTCCAACAAACATCCCTAACAACTTACTATACGAACTCTAACTTTTCAAGAAGTTCAGAGTCGTCAAAGAATCAAGTAAGAAAGGGGAAAGCACAGTTTTTGATTGATATAAACAATGTATACTCAACAAAGCTTTATAACCAAGAATTTGTTAAAAGCTCAAGATTTCAAGGACTCGAGATATTTGCATTTACAAGAATCAAAATATTCTGTAATAGAATTTGAAAATAGAGTTAGGAATCTTGCCTGGTGTCCATGATGCATATCCATGATCCCACTTGTAATCCAGAAGTTCTATCAATATATATAAGAACTTTGATTAGTCTCTCTACTCGAGTTAACTACTTAACTCTACTAATCATAACCACTTTTTATAAATACTAACATTTGATTCACGATTATTAAACCTCATGATTTTGATAAGCTAGGACCTCGATACTAATCCCCAACCTATATCGAGTCCAAACGTGGCCATTACAATTTACACTTCTTCGTTTTGTTAACTCTTATTTTGCCCGATATTTCATTTCTTCGGGCCTACTTTAGCTACTCGTAAGACTATCCTCTCAATAGTTTTTAATCAAGTTCTTTGCACCTACGTATAGTCATGATGTTCCTTAACAACTTTCGTTACTGGGTCGACTCGAGACGAGTCCTCTATCTTACTCGAAATCGTCTCCCAAAACGGTTGTTCAACCTTTTCTTATGTTAATCTCACTTAAACACCCTGTTTTCTATCATTTTTAATAAATTGGAAATCAATCATTTTGACACGATTTCTTCTTTGGGGTCTTGTATGACTGTCAAAGAATCTTCCATAAAAGTTTCGGATTTTATTAAGCTCCGTAGCTAGTCCAATCATAGCCTCAAAGTTGGACAAAAACAGGATTTCCATTTCCTGCGCTATCGTTACTAAAACGTTCATAACTTTTGACTCGTAACTCCGAATAACGCAAAATTAGCGCTCAAACGATCTAGAGACTAACTACTATCCATTCATCTCATCAAACTATCAAGAACAGAGAACAATTCTTCCCAGATTTTCTGGACAGTTGCAGCAGTAAGGTCACGAAAAAAAATGGCATGGTTACGTTTGTAAAGTCATCGTTTTCCATTTTTATTCTACTCCAAATCAACCAACAAACAATCCCAAACTCCTCATTAAACCATATACTACATCATAACACAATCTCAAGCCTCAAAAATCAGCCAAGTATGAAATGCAAAACCTAGAAATCAATGAATCAAAACATGTGTTTCTAGGACCAACCAAGCTCAATTTACATTACCCATAACATGTATAACCTTAAACAATCACCAATTAATCTAAAGGAAAGCTTGAACCCAAGAAATAAAATTTGTAATTTTCGAAATCACTGTTCATCGTCACTTTTAACTCAACAAATGACCATGCTATGGAGTGTGGGTATGAGAGATGTTACCATAGTTAGAACAAGCTTGGAAGCACCTTTCTTTTAAGCTATAGAACATCATAATCCATGGAAGCTAGCACTTGTTCTTCTCTTTTCAAAAAAATCTGCCGAGAGCTTCTTGCAATGGGGGAGAAAACTGATTTTTTTCTTATTCTTGGTAAATGTGTGGTGGAGCTTGATATTTAATAAGGTTTGTGCGGTAGTCGCGTAATTTCCCGCCAACATTTTAATCTCTCGTTCTCGTTCTCTTTTCTTTCGTCCCACCTAAGTTTTAAAACTTAAAATCTCAAATTATGACTCTAATATATTTTAGAATCATTAAATTAATATCCTTTAATTGTTTCGAGAATTTACGAAACAATTCTCCGAATAAGTACTTTTCACTTACACCGCCTCTCAAACTCTGCCACGACTTCCATCCGGACTTCAAATTTATTTTGTTGGACCAAAAATAATTATAAGTCCTATATTGATTGCGTATGCTACCCTAACACCGATACACACATTTTTTTAATATCCCGTATATTAATAATACGGTCTCACATTTCAAGTACCTTATGAAGAAATACATCCATAAAATCATTTATTCATAAAATGAAAATTTTTATCCAAAAATCTTAATAATCCCAAACGTTAAAAATACGGGTTATTACAGTATGACTTCTAAACCTTCAATATGACTTTTAATCCTTCAGTATGACTTTTTGTCAAAGAGGCTCGATATGACTTTTAATTAAAAGCTCGGTATGACTTTTAATTAAAATCTCACTAAGTCCTTTGATCAAGAAGCTCAGTATGACTTTTCATTCTTCGATATGACTTTCCATTATGGAGCTCGGTATGACTTTTAATCAATTAAATCAAAATCATCTCGGTATGACTTTTTCTTCAATATTTCGGTATGACTTTTTTTCTAATATTCTGTATGACTTTTAATTATAATTCGGTATGACTTATTTAACAAGTCATTTGAATTATATTAAAAGTCATATTAAGCCATATCTTTTATAATAAATTAATTCTACTTAATTTAATTAATTAATTTATAAATTAAAATAAATTCAACTTGAATTAATTTAATTAGATAAATTAAATAATCAATTAACTTTTGATAAAAGAATTAAAATACTATCTTGACTTGTATAACCGTGTTGTCAGTTCTGAAATCTTCTCGTCTTCACTGTGTCTTCTGTCATAAAACCACTTGAGCTAGATGATGAATATTTATTATTTTAGTTGACATACAAATGTACTGTCTGATTCATTTGTGTCATCCTATAATATATATTCACCACCTTTTAACTTTAAGATGTGGTATTTTGTCCTTCTTTAGCTTTACTGTTTTTCCTCTTAGTGTTTTTCTTCTTCTAGAATCTCCGTGTAGTAGCCACAAAAAATCTTCTGTATCTTCTAAATTCTTCTGAATTACTACTTTTTTATTTTCCACTGACGCTTGAACATATTAATGAACTTCTTCCAGTGTTGAGTAACAATCTCATTAATATACATCTGATAATTTGATTCTTTGTGTCTAGTTGACTTTCTTCATCTTTATTCATATTATCATAATTATTATTTACTTCTTTTTCTTATCTGAGTTGAGTTGTCATCTAATTATTACAAATAGTCCTAGTCATATGTCTTTCACACCTTTTATCTCTAAAGTTGTGGTCTTTCTGTCCTTCTTTTTCTTTATTATTTTTCCTGTCTTGTGATCTTCTTCTAGAATCTTCGCGTAGTAGCCACTTGAAATCTTCTGTATCTTCTGAATTCTTCTGAAATATTACTTCTTTATTTTTCATTGACGCTTGAACATATTAATGAATTTCTTCTAGTGTTGAGCAACAATCTCATAAGAATACTTCTGATGGTTTGATTCTTCGTGTCTAGTTGACTTTCTTCGTCATGATTCCTGTTATCATATTTAATTTTTACTATTTTTTCATACTGGAGTTGAGTTGTCATCTAATTATTACAAATGGGCCTAGTCATATGTCTTTCAAACCCGAAAACTTGATAAGCTTGATAAGAACCCGAGAACTCGATAAGAACCTGAAAATTCGAAACCATGTTAAAAATTCAACACACTCGATAAGTTCGATAAACTCGTTAATCTCGAAAACTCGCGAACGGCTCGAACTCGACTCATATAATAAACAGCCAAACTTGAACAAATATATCAACCTCGATTATTTTTAGGCTCGGCTCGATAAGAAAAAACTCGAACTCACCTTGAATTGCAGCCCTAGTTGCCTGGGAAACTTATATTAGCATCATTATGAAATTCTAAATTTCAAATTTTCAGTTATATTTATTTTTCATAATTATATTTAATTATAATTAAATTTAGTAGCTTAATTTAATAATGTTTTGAATGATTTTGTTAAATTAACATAAGTAATATGTCCATAAATATATTGTTCAATAAATGATATTTAAAATATACTCCCTCCGTCCCGGCCAAATGTTTACATTTGGTCCGGGCACGGAGACCAAGGATAGTGGGTGTAATAGTGATTTTATTGTTAAAATAAATGAAGTAGTGGGTGTAATAGTGTAAAGTGTTGAAAAAGTGGAGTGAAGTAGTGGATGTAATAATATATTTATTGTTAAAAGTTACTATTTTTAGTAATGTAAAGAATTGGGTGGGACGTCCCAAAAAGGAAAGTGTAAAGAATTGGTTGGGACGGAGGGAGTAATTTGTATAAAATATTTATATTATTAATTATATGTTATTTATTTAGGTATCTAACCAAAGTTATTCCCTTTAGTTAGATTTTATTTTGTTCTTCCATCTGCTAGTTTTAAAAAAATATAATAATATATATTTTGATTTTTTTGTTACTTTCCTTTTTTTCAAGTATGATATTAATTTTTATCGAATTTTTATTGTAGATGTTTTATTTTCAGATATTAAAGTTTTATTATTTAAATTTTCAAGACATCTATGCATGCCCTTTGATTAAAAATTATTTTCTAAATTTCCGGGAAATATATGCATGCCCTTTTATTAGATGATACCCTCTTTTTTGAGTGAAAGTAATTTCGTTGGTATTATATTCTCTTGTGAGGAAGTATCTTTTGTATAAAAAAAAATTCGGTACTTTGAAGTGCATAATAGAGATAGTATAATAATTTTTTTAAAATTAAAATTTAATATATAAATGATTATAAATTAAAGTATCACAATTTTAATTTTTTATGTAATGCCTTTATTTGGATTGGTCGAATCTAAACGAGTACAGCACAATGAATGGTTACTCGTAACAATTAATTGTAATTTACTTGTAATCTACTGCAAATCCTATGAAGTTTCTGTGAAAAGAAAAAAAATAAATTCTATTAGGTTCAATAAGCGTTGGTACGTAAAATTAAGTATTTATGTGTTTAAATACATGTCATAATAAAATATTGTAATTTTACTTTCAGAACAGTCATGGGTCATTTTTTATTTATCTGACTGACTAAATAAATTCGTCAATTTTTTACTTATCTATTTCAAAAATTCGTATTATTTGTACATAGCATAAAAATAAGCACTCGTTCACGTCACAATAAACTCCTAAATGGAAAAGGAGATTATATGTTCTATATTTAATATTATAATAAAAATATTAATAAAATAATATTTTTATATATTAAATAAAATTACAATAAATTAAAGAAAAAATTTAAAAAATTAATTTATTATTGAACTCGCTTAAATATCAAAAGCAAAACTTTATCATATTATTTAATTAAATAATTATAGAGATATAGACAAAAATTATGAAATATTATTAATAATATAAATTATTTTTTAACAATATCACTAACTTCAAACTAAATAGCTAATATTTCAATCTCTATACTAAATAGCTAATATTTGTTTTTTTTGAAGCAAAATAGCTAACATTTGTTGATAATAATATTATAAAATATTTTCTACGTGAATATTATTATAATTAATTTCACATGTATTTTTAATATTTTTTCATATTATGATCATAATAATGAGATTGTATGTCAATAAGTTACGTATTGGAAAAATTAAAAAAATTAAAAAATTTATTCCAATATAAATAAAAAATATACTCCCTCTGTCCCTAGTTAATAGTCATCTTTTGACTTTTCGTGGTCAAATTGACTAGTTTTTGACTTACAATTAAAAATTGTTCTTTTATAATTTTAAAAAACTAAAAGATACATTTTAAAGTAGATTATATATATTTTTTAACAACATGAAATTTTAATTTTTTTCAATTATATGTTATATTTAACTTGCAGTAAAAGATAAGTTAGTTTGACCGCACTCAAAACAAAGTGGGCAACTAAAAAGAGACGGAGGGAGTAATATATTTAAAAAAATCGTTACATTGCCCATATTATAAGCTAGTTCATAATCCAGTAAACTATTAATTAGATTAAAAAAAATCTAAAGATGAAATATTAATTATATTTAATATGTGCGATACACAGATAACTTTTTTTAGTTTTTTAATATGTGTTTTATGATTTAATTTAATTTTTATTTGTATAATAATAATTTAAACCTTTTTAATAATGGTTGCGGGTTCACACAATAAATTTAAATTTTATTTAATATATTTTACGGATAATTTTTTTTACTGTAATATATTTTAGTGGGTGAAGGACCAAGATACCCATTTTTAAATGTGTAAGATGGCCCTAAATACCCACTATATAGTCTGCAAGGGTTGTCTCAGTTGGTTGGTTAAAAAGATGAATATCATCCTGATTTTACAAAAGATAGCGGTTACGGTTCCGACAGTAAAAAAAATACTCACTATACACGCATTTGTACCATTTTTATTTTAATATGTATTAATAAAGTTGGATGTACCCATAATCCAATATACACTCATATAGTGATATCATATGCATGTTTAGGAGGAATTGAACTTACCCGCCGCATTCACTTTACGAGTGGATTGAGATTAATGCTTCAAGTTTTGTATTTTAGTGAGTACGCATGTAGACAATGCGTAGTTGCGGCATTCTGGGCCTCTTATTCTCATTATTCTCATAAATGAGATATTTTGGTTATTTTTTCTATTTTAGTTAGGAGATTAATATTTTATATTTTATTAAAATTGAATGATTATGATCGTTTCTATGATTCACTTAAAATTGAACGGTTAAGATTTTTTCTATGATTCAACTCAGTGTTTCAAAAAAAAAATCTCCAATTTGACGATAATAACATAGTATAGATTTTCTCTTTTTTTTTACAACTTTTAAACGTGATCTTAATCCCATAATAATATTAGCAAGTAATACATTTTTTGTTTTTCCAACTCCCTGGAGTTCATTCCACTTCTATTAAGTGTTGGACTTTCGAATTTCATAGATAAAAATGTAGAGAAGAAGAGAACAATCCTAAAGGCTAGAGATAGCAGACTTACAAAAACTTTGGAACGAAACTATACACTAGTAACAATCAAATATGAAATAAGTACCTTGCAATACACAAGCACCTTCATTATCAGTACACCTCTCTCCGAAGCCATTTACATCGACTTCCCAAGGAATATAATTTCACAACTTCATTAATATTTTGTAGATTTAAGTGCTCCATAATATAAAAGATACATAATTTTGTAGATATACAGCTTAAAGCATTTCAGCCATGCTAATCCGGAAAAGAAAAGAGAATAAATAATACAAAAGATATTACTGCCTATCTGCGCGCATTTATTATTCACATATCATAATAGCTGAAAACATCATAAAACATAATACTTGTGAGTTGCGTTTGTACAAAAGTAACAATATTAAACAGTGTGAGTTAAACGCAAACCTATTTTTCATTTGATGGTTAATATCCATACTGAGACTTTGAATTTTGTTTTATTTTAGAAAAAACTTCCATATTTCTCGATCAGCGGTTTCTTTGACTAAATGAGTTCCAAAAATGCCTTCTTCATCTACCAGGCTTCTCAGCTGCCGTGCTGCACTGTTGAAGCCAACATAATTCCTTTTTGTGGCCAGGTACAATACTCCGTAAGGAGGCCTTAAACACTGAAGATTAAAAATGAACGATTTGTTAATACAAAACTAAATACAGCAGCAGAAGAGAGAACGAAAGCAGCACTATAATGCAATTCGACAATTGTTTGCATATGAGCAGGTAACATAAAAACAATTAAAGTTAACTTCCAGATGTAATTAATGTGGGATGAACACTAATCCTTACAACCTTAATCAATGATGCAGAGGCCTGGCTTACAGTTGAACAGACAGCTATCCCAAATCGACGGTAAAATAAAAGGTTAGAGGGTGTATAATTTTTTTCCAGGTCCAATCAGAAAATTCCCGAAGTATTGTAAAACTTCCAAGGTCAAACAATTTTCAAATTATTGGCTGTTTAGTGTTGTCCACCTAACTCAAACTCCACTAATTTTGCTACAATTATTCCCTTGACAAATATATTTTCCCAAGTTTCCCTTGGTTCAAAGAAGTTCTACAAAACTTCAAAATATTTGAATTTGTGAATCATCAATACACAAACTGATGACGATGAAATTGAAGTTTAACTTGGACGATTAATAGAAATTGGATGAAACTTACTTTTTTAATTAGTGCATACAGCTTCTTTAAAGAGGTAACCGAATAAGGAATCTCAGTTAACAAAATAACATCATAGCCCCCTTCTCCTTGGTCCATCTCACTAGCTCGTTCCCATGCCCTGCTTCCTGAGAGCTTCCTTGATCGCCTTAATGAAAAGTCTTGTCCGATAATGCTGCCATCCTGGCTACTACACCCGTCATTGAAATCCTCCTCAGAAAAGCTCAGGCTCATTCCTGTTGGTACTTCAGGTGCATCATTCTTCACAACCGACAGGACCATGGGGAGTTCTTCCCAGTCCCCAGCGTAAAAATGCACTGATGGGGCAAGAGGTTGTCGTGATGGAGTCAAGGGGCTTTCAAGCTGGCGGCTTTGCTTGTCTCTAGCAAGCTCAAGATTTGCTAGCACATTAGGGATGGTTGTGCACCTTATAGTTTCTGCATTCAGATCTTGAAAATGCACTGTAGCAGCTCCCTGAAATATGTCTACCCACTTGTAAGGGAGACTAATTGAGGCATCATATAGTTTATAATACTAAAAGACAACTTGATACTCAAGAATCTATACTTAGTGTTATTTAGCATATTTAAGCTTTGCCCAAATAGAGGTGCTTCTAATAAATTAGCTTCTGTCAGCTTCTAGCATTAAAGCTGAGTATCTATGTACTCTAATCTTCATAAGCACCAATTTATATGTAAAAATTGATAGACTCCCCATTTTTATTTGAAAATTAGTTGAAAAAAACAAGTGCCTAAGCCCCTTGTGGATCTCCGCCAATTGCTTTTGCTTTAAGGCATTTATTGATCTTTATATGAAAGGGTTTTATTTAAGGTGCATGCGGGATATACAATCCAAAATGACTTCATTCCATTAGCAATTCTTTACAATTGATCTTTTATGTGCTTACCAGAAGAAACAAGAGAATAATGGTCATACAATATCTCAACTACTACACTACAATGTAATCCAACTAACCTTAAAAAAACTAGAAACTTGTGAAGGATATGACAAGCACAATACCATGATTAAATGAAAGAGTCACAATGAGCATATGATTGTCACACACTGTAAACCACCAACATGAATTATGTAATTACAACTTACAAACATCAAACATGTCAATAGGTGCTGGCAAAGGGGTGACTTAAACAATGAAACATATGGCCATATACATTCACAGATTACAGATATAAGAACAGACACTCAACTTAATGTTTGCAAAACGCATATTGGACTCGCCTTCTCTAAAAGTTAATGTAAGACTCGAGTAATTTCTGTGAACAAAACTGAAGCTTAAATTGTGGACAATGATGTAGATTAGTGTACCTTCAGGCAAGCAAATATCCCAGGAAGGCCATAGCTGCAGCTAAGCTGAAAGAGTAGTTAAACAACAGTATTAATTATTAATTCCAAGGTTCGATAGCATAGCAGGCAACCATTAAATTTGATAAATAGATACACTTGTGTTACAATTTAGAGCTAACAGCACAGGAGTAATGCTAAAAAATATTACAATGAAAATAACTTGGTAAGAACACTTAAAAGTACTGGGCTAAGTTTGAGATGTTGACCACTGGTAAAATGGACAGAATATTGCTCATTGATGGATATTGTAATCAATTACTTGTTAAAAAATTTAACGCACATGTTTGTCAGTTTGTGGAAACAAAGCTTCTGGAAGTGATCCTGAAATCCGAATATACAGCAAGCTTACAGGTGAATGAAACGAGTTAGAAAAGATGTTTGACTTGTATAACCATCAGACTTGGAACACCGATATTCTCGAAATTTTGATTTGGGAACCAAGATGATTATTGCCCCAAAGATAGGCTCCTAGTGATCCACTCTTCGGTTGAAAAAATAGACTCTCGAACAAGGGCTTATTAACTCATAATCACAAGACTGATATGCATACTAAGTATCTCTACTAACACCTTATGTTCTGTCCGGTTGGGAGAGTGGAATGAGTGAAATCTAAGAAAAACAATGGAGATTGACGGAAATATTTGAAAATAAATGAGGGAGTGCAATTTGTCATGATAAAAAATATGAAGAAATTGAGTATGACAGGGAATTCAATTTTGTCAGGAATTCCCTCTCAAATTGGAGGTTTGTGCTCTAGTTTAGTTTGTCAGGAATTCAATTTTGAAAATTTACTCATATTATGGTTTAAATTTCATCTTGTTCCCTGCAATTTCATTCATCCCAACCAAACACACCATTAGGATTTTAGGAGAGTTGATAACTTAAAAAACCAGGACATTAACCTGCCTTTCAAATAAAATAGCCAAGGCAAGAAGACAATCTCGAAAACTCAAAAGAAGTTTGTTATGTCTCCAACAAAAGCAGTATGCAAGGTTAGCATTCGCCGCAAGCCAATCGAATTTGTTTTGTTATCACGCAGGCAAGCCTGTTTTTATGTTTTAATGCCTATCAGGTCAGCAGTATCATAAAAAAACTAACTTTTTGGTCTTTTATATAACTAATCACGAATTTTTTGTACACATACAGGTATATATAAAAGGAAACTGCTAAATAAATATTCCAAACAAACATCCAGATAATGTGATCAAATGCAAGACGATTATAAATCACAATGATTAATGTAATTCATAAAATGTTGGTTGGAGACGATTAAAATGTAAAACAAACAAATTCTATGAATGAAAATATAGCAAGTAAAGTGAAACAAAATTTAGGCTGAGAAAGAAAGATCAATTAAACTACCTCCAACACCCTCTTCCCTCTAAAGCTGAGTTGTCCATCCCGAATATCATGCTTGAGAACATTAACAAGATCAATCGAGTTTTCCCAGGATTTCACAGATCCTGAACAGAAAAGAAAAATGTGTGCTTGGATTTAGTGCATTTAAATAAATTAACGACCCTGAAACTTAAACTTTTAGTAGAAGGGTGTTTACAATGCAAGATTGCATTAGCTCCCCTTCGTGTTATTATAGGGTAATGCACCTACCATCAACTTTTGATGCTCTTAAATCTGAACCAGAAAGGCCAATCATATCAGCGACACTAACTCTTCCCTGCAAAACAGACACAGGATTCCGTTAACAAAAACTGCAAGCAGTTGATGACCGATAATGTACCTATATGATATTATTTAGCAAAGAAAGAGAAGAATGAAATAAAGAAAAGCTGACACAGCCAGAGAAGAGTTCAAGTTACCCCTCCGTCCCATTTTACATGTCACTTTTGAAAACATTACGCATATTAAGAAAGGTTAGTTGGATAATTTGTTTACTTGTCTACCCCTAATAATTGCATTAAATTGTGTTAGATTGTTTAAAATTTAAATTAGTCAAATATTGGGAATAGTATTACAAGGGTAACTATTAGAAAAATCTTCAAAAAATTGTTTTGAAAGAAGAGAAAGACAAGTATTTTGGGACAATTTTTTTTTCCAATAGGGACATGTAAAATGGGATGGAGGGAGTACAATTTTATAGCATGCTAGAATGTAAGTATACAGTGGCTGCATAAAAAATTCATGTTGGGAGCATATGAAAAGGACAGCATCTTGCAAAGATAAATCGAAAGGTATGAAGGTTCTACATATATTATCTAAAACCTCATATTACACATACCAGCTTCTGGATGACCTTGAGAAAATGGCGTCAATATGACTAATGCAAAAGATATATCAGACAAACAATCCCCACAGTTATATTGTAACGTTAAGAAACTCAAATATCCTAAAAACTAAAACAAGAACATCTAAATACATCTCATAACCAAAAAATTTCTACATTGTACAACTAGTTTCCGCCAAGTATAGTACCCTCGAGAACCAAACGTATGCGTCAATAGTTGTGCTTTGGTTACCTTGAATATGCTTACTCCTTGCAAATCTACATTCTCCCCAGCATATTTATACGGATGAGCCATCTGCAAAAAGAAGACAAGTTTAGTTAAATTTCAACCTCAACACTCATTTCACTAGTCTCGAACTTATGGCACACACACACACACACATTTCTGATTTTCATAAAGTCATTCACAACATAAAATGCAGAAATTATACCCTTGACGGGAGAATCTCAACAGCTGGTGAGCAAAGATGCACAACTCTGTCAGATACGACCGATACACTTTGACTTCCCTTGTCTTGTGGTGCCAGGCCAGGCAAGCATTGCGCAAGTAGTGATGGGGCACGCATTGCAGCCTAATATTCTTTAACGTACGTTACACCAATTCCCTAACAATGCCATAATAAAAAACCGTAAATGCAAGAGAAATTTCCGAAAAAATGTCACCACATAAAAGTCTAAAACAGGACACTAAAATTAATATATCTTTTTTCCCAACTCACAAAACACACATATTCCTATACATACATGTCCTCATCGAACCCGAATCGATTAAAAATTTGGGCACAATCATTTCAGATTTCATTTTAAATTTTGGATCTCCCAACTTTAAACAATGAATTGAGCATACATACGAACTTGAATTTCAAACAAAACAACACAATTAATTGAAATACAATCAATTGATATAATCACACAAAGAATTATTAAATACAATCAAGCACAGTAAAACCCTAATTATACATACAAAACAATGAATAAACACTATACCTTTAGAAAAAATTAGCAATTTTAATTCAAATGTATAGAAATTGAGGATCTACAACAGAATGATCAGATATATAGATACAACTATATATGTATGTATATATATAACACGCGATTGTGTAGACTTTTTTTTTGTTGTTCGAAGTTAGAAGGAAGAAGAAGCTTCGGACTATGTACGGGTTGACAAGTGTAATTCCGAAAGTACCCCTGTTTTGACCTATAATGTCAGTGATGGGGTAATATTTGGTTTTGTAATATTAAGAAAAGTGGAGGGTATACCTGGGATAAGAAATTGTGAATTGTTAGGAGTAAAATGTCTGCGCTTAACGTGCTCCAACTGGTAAGTGTAAAAAGGGAGCTCTTTTTCTCTGTGTTTTTGTTGCCTGCGTCTCGTTGAATTTCGGATATGGATTAGATTAAATAAATGTTAAATATTTTAAAATTTTAAAATTGTTATGAAATATTAGTATGATTTTTTAGTTTTTCATTATCTATCTGTCTAGTTCATTGTTCTAAATAGGGACATTTTATATATAGTTCAAAAGAGGTCATTTTTTTTAGTCCAAAAAAAACATTTACATAGTGATACACACAGTTGCATTACAGTGATACTGTTACCCTCACTGCACTCATCTCTCTCATACACATCTCCCTCAGAGATTTTTGCTTCTCTCTCGGCGAGATCTCCATCATCCCTCTCGTCGATTTCTTCTCTCTCTCTCCAAGCTGCTCTCTTTGTTGACTATGGCGTCATCCTCGAATCAACTTCTACAGGTTGCTCATTCTACTCAGATCTGCTCTGTATCAGGTATACTTACGCTCTCATCTTCGATTCGTGTCTATTCTTCAAATTTTATTATTGTATCTATGATTTTATTATGATGATATTTTTAATTAGACTTGTAATTAGTTGTTACTTTGTTTTTGCAGTGTTTTTTTGTATTGAGATTGTTCTTATTACAATTATTGTAGAAAATAATTGATTGTAATATAGAACTATTGACATGTCATCAAAAACCGGAAAATTATATACATGAATCTCGTAATACAGAACTTAGATTCTGTTGTAGAATCTCTTTACAAAAACATTATGTATCGATTATAAGATTCTATAATTGAATTATTGCTACTTTGTATTTATAGTGTTTCATTTGTATTGAGATTGTTCTTATTACAATTGTTGTTGGAAATAATTGATTGTAATATAGAATCTATTAGTATGTCATCAAAAAAGAGAAAATTAAGTATCTGAATCTTATGATACAAAACTTAGATTATGTTGTAGAATCTATTTACAAAAACATTATGTATCCATTATAAGATTCTATAATAGAAGCACATTTAGTTCTGATTTAATATGCTCTTTCGAGTGTGAAGTTAATGGCCTGTTTACTGATTCTATATGCATTGTTATGTTTTTAGTTCTTTATTAGAACCTATTTTCAATATAAGTATTTAATTGAATGATTTTAAATATTTTGTTATCATTCATGATTCTAAAGTTGAAGTTTAATGTTTTTATGGAAATTTAGGGAATTATTCCAATATTGGTAATTGAGGAGATGATTTTGTCGATGATGCTTGTGATTCTACTGCCAATAATGAGGTTGAAGAATTCATGGAGGGTTTTGACGACTCTATTAGTAATAGTTGTTAGTTGTAGATTATATTCAAAAAATTGATGACAACGAATTAAAGCCTTATGCCGACCAACAATTTACAAACATTGAGGATTGTTTTGATTTTTACACTAAATATGCAAGGGCAGGTGGTTTTACTATCCGTAAATCATCACAGAAAACTAAGAATGGTGTTATTGTATCGAATTATCTTGTTTGTTCGAAGGGAGGGAATCATGAATTCTCTATGTCAAAGAGTTATGATAATAGTACTGCATCTAGTAGTATCTCTGGTATAGTTAAAAAAAAAGAGAAAGACGTGATGAAAAAGTGTGAATGCTAGGCGAAGATTATCTTGAATTATTCGGCGTGTAATCGATATGTGATTTCATGTTTTATTGAAGGACATAATCATCCTTTAGCTACTGCATCTGGAAAGGAGTTTCTTTGTTCAAGCCGATGTATGACTATCACTCATTGTAGAATTATTTTTGAAGCTTCAAAAGTGAACATAGATGCTTATGGAGCACACCGTATTTTTAAAGCTAGGTCAGGATCTTGTTCTGATGTTGGAGCAACTGCTAAGGATTTTCAAAACTAGATGAAGGGTTAAGCTGCAATCCCATCATTTCTGTGCAGTCAACAATTTGTTGAGCCTCTATAACACTATCTTTAGTATCCCCCTCTGGTATTAATTCTAGCCTTACTTGTTGGAATCTAGTTGATTTCCCAGATTTCCTAACCAGTTGCTCCCTACCTCTAGAATTTCTCCTATTCTTCGACTTTCTAAGGACATCAAAATGATTTCTATTAGAACTTGCCACTTTCTTAGGCCTTCCTCTTTTCGAGCCCATTTTCAAACTTTACAACTCACAACATATTGAAAGCTGAGTACCACCTTTAGTCTCAGGAACTCTAGAAATCAACGACGATTCTCCGTTAGAGAGAGGTTTAGCAACAATTAGATCCTCCTTGAGTTTTGCAAAAATGAGATCTTTAGTAATAAGGCCATCTTTAAAATTTTCATTCAACTCTAGTGATTCATCCACCTCTCCAGGATCAACCAAGCATTCTTGATCCTCTAAAACTTTAATAGTTTCCTACTGATCATCCCTGTCATATTCTTTGAAAGAAACAACATACTTCTTTCCTTCCACCAAAACTTCTTTTTGAAATAATTTTCTCCATACTACTAGTGACTAGTGTAATTATAGGGTTAAAAATCACCTTTTTCAAGTTGTCCTAGGAGAACCACGTTAACCATTCACCCAGATCCTCAGAATAGGCCTTAACATTTTCCTCCAACCAATTAAGCAACCATTGGCAAACCAAAGGATTACATCCTTGCTATCCTGCTCATTAGCATATCGCCAGAAATAACCTTTCTCACTTTCATAAACCAAGGTGTCAGTAACTCCACATCAATATCCTCCACCCCCTTATCAGAGTACCTATTTATAAAAAAATTTCCTTTCATTTATATCTAGAATCACTACTAGAAAAACTGGATACAACATCACTACTTTAACAACGTTACAAAAACCACCTATGTTAAATGTCTTTTTAGCATCACCTTTTTTATATCGATGTTAAAGTATATTTTAGACATCGTTCCTTAAAATGACTCATATCTTATGTCTTGTTTCAAAATTAAAAAAAGCGGGTCAAAATCACTTCCCTTTGTTACATAAATATCTCCCCCGCTTTATATTACCCAATATTTCCCATTAATCAAATATTTTTCCCAAATTCTTCTTTCCCTCTCTTTTGATATACACTCTCGATCTCGATACTCTCTCTTACACTGATATCTTTCTCACGACTCTCTTTCACCATCTCGCCATATTTTCAATTGAGTAACACCTCATCTTTTATTTGTTTTTAACTAGCTTGACTGGTGTTGATTAAGTGTACAAGCTCGATTGGTTCGATTGGTCTGAATTAACAAGTGATTTTGAAAATTATTTCTAAATTTTATTTCGATTCTTAATCTTACTGCCTTCAATAAATCCAAGCCTTGGAAGGCTTGTAGTAGGTGGGGAAAAGTGTAGAGCGTACAGGTTCAACAATTTATATAGTTAAGTGCTCTAAGCTTTGTATATGTGTGTGTGTGTGTATTTTAGAAAATACATATATGTGTCTCTGTGTATATGTGTTTATGTGTATATGTGTTTATGTTTCTGTGTGTGTGTATATATATGTATATATATTATTATAATATTATAATAAATTTGGGTTTGTGTGTATGTTAAAAATTTGGATTTTATAATAAATTTTGTTGTTTGGAATTTTCTTTATATATACGCTGTTTTAATGGTGTGTTATATATGTATTGAAATGCCATATTGCATATTCCTTGTTTTTGTGTCTATATGTGTAATTTGCAGTGCTATGTACCACTTTAAGAAATATGATGGAAGGTTATGCATGTTAAAAATTGAAGTATGAAGCTGCAAGGATATAGTAAACAATTGAACTTTGTGCTTTAATTTTATCTTACATTTTTAGATGTTACTTTTTACTCAATTCTATAATTGAACTTGTAGTTATGAGCACCGTCTTATTGATGATATGGTTGCATATGCTCTTAAAAGTGATGGAGGTTATGTCTGGGCATGCAAAAATTATGATGGTGACATACAAGTGGTTTCCTTGCACAAAGTTTGTAAGCAATCTATTATTGAAATAAAGCTATAATTAAATAGTATTTTCTTGTAAAGCTGTCTTGTGTAAATCAGTTTGTTAACCTCATCTTAGTAGATCATATTTGTCAATATGTTTGTCGCCTGCAATTGCCTCTTTATAGTTGATGTTTGATGTGTGTCTTAAGTTATACTTAAATGAGTTCATCTAATATTTTTTGTGGGGTTTGGATCTCTGGGTTTGATGACATTAGTCCTAATATTTTTCTTTTTTCTAATCATATTTGCTACTTAGATATATATGGCCTTTGAGTGTGCCAATGCCAGAAACATTTAGCATGCTTAATTATGTTTAGATTCAAGAGACTTCTCATTGGGTCACGGTGGTCCATTAAAAATTATTACTAAATTGTCATTGATTCTATCATAAGTTTTATCGATGTATACTTTTTTAATTATAATATTTGTATACTTGTTTGCCTTAGGTATGTCCTGATGGAATGACCATAGAAGCTTAAACAACCCATGACACTATTCCCCATCATTACAGGGTTCATTAAGAGGACGGGGAGACCATCATAAAGTGCATAACATCAACCTTTGCATAGTTTCAAAGCCTTGCTTAGAGGTACTTAATTATTTTAATGATAATTAAAATATTTTAAAGCCTTGCTCATCATCTATACTATTATATAATATTAAATATGAACGACATATATTTCTTGAGATACATATTCTATTTGAATGACCCTATATTTTTGTATTAAAAAATTGGATTGTGTTTCATTTAGTAGAAATGTATCGATAATTTAATTTTTATTTAATTTGTGTTATATTTTAGTGAGCGGTCAAGACTAGCTAAGAAGTCTTACACAATACAGGAGCTTGATGAGGTGTGCTTGAAGACTATCGAATTCATTAAAGACAAAATGTAAACCTTTCATTACGTGAAACTTGGGGTTTTTGATGTTGTTGGTTGACAATATATGTGATAGCTAGATGTACTTTGGTGTATGTCGTTGGAATTTCTTCTTTGTCATGGTTTTGACGTTTATTGGTTAGTTATGGTTGTGGAACACTTTGTTGGTTGGTTTTTGTTATGCAATACTTTATTTGATTAGAAAAGCTAACTAGCTATTTTTGGATTGGAACAAGCTACTTCTAGCTATGTTTATGTTGATCTAACATTGATTCTTGGTGATGATATATAGTAGTTGGCTTGATGCTCCATGTTTTGGTTTGTCATACTTGTTTTACTTTAGTTTGTTTTAATTTGTTTCATTTGGTTCGACTCATATGAATCAGAGGACAATAATATGAATATGCAACAAAATAACATTACATAAATTTTTTAAATTGATATATAAAAATTGATTTGACAACAGTTTATTACAATCAAAGCTAATGAAACGATGTGTTAATCATATAATAGACATCAAAAATAATATATAAAACGACGTGGGTAGCGACTACACCACCTATTTTGTAATCTAAAAAAAATGATGTTTGAAGGATTCTACTTCATCGGTTATAGTAAATAAACCATAATAGACGATAGACATCAAACATTTACACAAAACGAAGTGATTAAGCAGCTAATATATCACCTATTGTTAAGAAAATGTTGTCTTATATATCTTTGAACATCAGGCATATAGTTAGCACTAGAGTAACCCGGTGTTAAATATATCTATAACAACAATTGGTTTTAGTAGGGGATATACCTGGAAAAATGGACCGGGATCCGAAGAACTGAACCGAAATTCATGGAACCGAATCCGATTTTATATCCGAATTACATAATCCGATTTTATATCCGGAAACTAATTTGATCTAAACCAAAAATTACCCGAACAAAAAATTTAACCGAAAATAATCCAAAATATTATATCTGATAATAACTGGAAACCGATTAAAACTGATTACATAATCATCTGAACTGAATATGACTCGAAGTACGAGATCAGATTTGATATAAATACGAATTACATCGAATTAGAAAAGAGATTAATTGCATTTTAATCTAATATTTATATTTTAATGGTCATAGTAACTCACTTTTTATTCATAAAATTAATCTATTCATAAGCAAAATTTATATTTAATATAATTTTATATCAAAAAACAAAATTTTAAAAACTTATGTTATTTTATATTATAACTATTATATTTAATAATAAGATGATTTTTTTATAATCACACAAATTAAAAAATAGAAGCATAAAGATAATGAATAATTTATTATTTCAACAAACTTATTTAATGACTTTTATTTTAGTTTTACCATAATCCAGACTATATTTTTTCAATCAGAAATGATTTAAACCGAATTTAACCCGAACCGAACTTAACCTCATCTTAATCCAAAATTCAACCGATTTTAATCCAAACTAGATCCGATCCGAATCAGATCTGATCCGATCTGAATAGTACTCAAAATATATCATAACCGAAAGTTGATCCGATCCAAAACCGATCCGATTATCCGAATTGCCAAGTCTAGTAGGGGATGTCTTAAAGAGGTTTTAACATCGACTCCTTTTGTAACTGATGATAATACTTGATCTAGACATCGTCCTTTTTATTAAAATGGATGTGTAAGTATAACTTAGACATCAGTTGTCTAAAACTTGGACTTTTAACATCACATGAGAAGGCATCATTCAAAAATTTTGAAGACATTAGGTTTTAACCAATGTTATATGTAGTTTTTCTAGTAGTGAATCTTTAAATAAAGGAAACTCATTTCCTTCAAATTAGAATCAATGTGATTTACTTTTTCATTAATCCAAGTAAAACCAACTAAGCTACTTTCCAAAGCTTCCTTGACCTTAAGATCCACTGAAGCATCTATTTTATCAAAGAGAACCTTCCACTCAATCTTTTTTATAATTTTAAAGTAGAAAGAGATTTACCCATCTTACACTGAGAGCTCTGAACATGATATTCCTTTAGTTTGACATATTGATTTATTGAAACCCTGATAATGTTACCCAGTCATTTGTCCCTTCTTATAAAATCCACCATCCATGATGCTTTTTCCAAAGAACCCATTTTAATAAAACCAATGTGATTGTTCAACCTATCCCTCTTCCTTGGTAATATAATATCCTGAACCTGACCACCCTTTCTAAAGAAATCCCACATTGTCTTAACACTAAAATCCACTGGGAACTTTGATACAAAAAACAATAACCTCACTTTTCTTTTATACTTTCTGATATACCTTCCTTATACGCACTACCTGTCATCCATCATCCTGAACCTTAACTCCTATATTTTTTTCACAGCCTCAACATACGTCCTACCTCTAGAAGTCTTACTATCATTCAATTCATTGAACGGTCCTACTTTCCTAGTTTGCAAACTCCGACAATGAATTTGGTTAAGACCTCTGCTACCGTCTTCTTATCTTTAAGCCGAAAACGATCCAACACTTCCTTATTCACTAAATCAATATTAGCTACAACTAAATCTTGTAGTATGCAGTCACAATCCAACCTATTATTCTGCAGTATCCGTTATCTTTTCCAACGCCCAGAAAATTTGAATTTTGCAAAAACTCTCTCCCTCTCTCCGATGCCTATATAATTCTAACATATATCGCTTTCAAGAGAGTTAAACATAAAGCTCTATGAGTTGCTTAAAGTATTGATTTCAGTGTCCTTTCCATAAAGGTTTCTCATCATCATCGTCATTTAAAAGTTCCTTAAAGATTTCAGTGGTCAAATTTGCACTCAACAAACCCATGATCCAAAATTTTTTATATAAAAGCAAAGTTATGGGGATGTTAATATTACCTCTTTCAATCAAAAACCCAAATTTCTAACCTCCTTGAAGCGATGCAAAAGTAATATACTAATGACTAGTCTCACTAGCTTTTCAATACTCCAATTCAATCACGCTTAAGGTTAATTTGATCTTAGATTTCAACCCATACTAAAAGTTTCGAACTTATTTGATTATCAAAATTTTATTATATTTTATTATAAATACATAAAACATATTTATCAAGTATTATATATGGTATGGGCTGAAAGTAAGCCCTAAAGACACAATTAATGTGGCATTAATTGTACCTAATCTGGTCCAAAGGGGAGGCTCAATTATTAAAGCTTGAAACCCTAATTAATTAATAAATCTGTAAATAATTAATTAGCTAAGTATACAGCTAATTAATTATGTCCAACTACAAGGAAACCTATTCCTACATGGAAACTGCTTCTACAAAGGATCCAGAATCCTTCTAGGAAATACCTTATCAATCAAGGTTCATAAACCTACTCTAATTCTTAGACTCTCTACGTCTATATAAAGGGCCTAACCCCTCATTCTTAGAACTACGTTTTGGCTTGATTCTCAACATATACTGAGATACGTAGGCATCTTGTGAGGGCATAATTAAGCTACGAAACACAAGTACAGCCATAAAATCTTGATAAGCTCCTATACACATCGCAATAACTACACCCTAGTTTTTATTCCACAACATTTGGCGCCGTCTGTGGGAAGCGAGACATCAACCATGGCAAGAACACGACGAACTGACGGAGACATCGTCCCCACCACAGGTGATCCGACTGCTATCATCCCTCCTGATGAAACTCAAACTACCGAGGTCCCCGCTACCACCACTGTTCCCGCTGGAACCCAAGGTCCTAATACTCAAAGGCTTGGACCGTTTAGTGAGATCGTCCATTCCACCAATCCTGAGGAAATCGTCCATGGATCTAACCCGCTATCTCAGGTAACTCAAACTCCTTTTATGGCTACTGCTCCTCACGCCCATATTTCCACTATTGTTATCCCCGGTAGCACTGTTGCCCAAACAAGACTTGGAATCTCCCAAGCCTATCCCCCTCCTTACATCAGAGGGTTGAAACCCCAGAACTATGGGCGTAGAGAAGATGTCCGTGATTTCTCAGGACCATACTCAACTGATGATGACAGCTCAGAAGGCACTGATGTCAATCCCAGGAGAAGAAGGCCTGGTAAAGAGCCCGCAGGAAGCCGGCGTTCACAGTCCCGTAGGACACTAGAACAGAAAATTGCTTCCTACGAGGCCGAACTCAAAGAATTGAAGAAAAGCTTAGATCGGCAGGATAGAAGGACAGCCTCAAGGTATGAAGCTCCCGACGTCATAGAACTGGATGAAACCCCGCGAGGGAGAAGAACGGAAATTACTAGGGCTGACCCCACTGAACTATTGCCTCTCGGAGATCCTGATGATCCCACGCCGCCTTTTACCGAAACCATCATGAACGCTCACATCTCAAGTAAGTTCAAAATGCCCACCATCAAAGTGTACGATGGAGCAGGCGATCCAGCTAATCACGTAAGGACCTTCTCGAATGCATTACTACTACAACCTATCAATGATGCTGTGAAGTGTAGGGCGTTTCCCCAAACCCTGGGGGGCATGGCCCAACTTTGGTACAGCTGGTTACCGCCCAACTCCATTGGATCCTTCAAAGAACTCAGCAAGGCCTTTATAAGCCAGTTTATAAGTGGAAGAGTGCACGAAAAAAGCTCGGCTTCTCTCATGAATCTGGAGCAAGGAAAGAACGAATCCCTGAGGGACTACCTGAACCGCTTCACCAAGGAAGCCTTGAAAGTCCCAGACTTGGACGAGAAGGTGGCTATGATAGCCTTACAACAGGGGACGACTGATCCTTATTTCAAGAGATCTCTAGCCAAACACCCGCCTAAGAACATGCTTCTTCTCCAAGACAGAGCAGGGAAATACATCAAGGCAGAAAAAAGCATGAAGAAAACCACTATATCAGTGGCTACACATGGGAATAATAACAAGAAGAGAAAGGGTGATCAAGAATATGACGCTCGAGACAAGTACTCCAAGACGGATAACGATTCCGAATCCCCTCCTAAGAAAAATAACTTTGGGCCAAAATTTGCTGAATATGCCAGGCTGAATGCACCTCGAAGTCAAATCCTTATGGATATTGAAAGAGATCGAGACTTGAGATGGCCTAAACCCTTAAAGTCTGATCCTGAGAAAAGAAACAAGAATGCGTTTTGCCGGTTTCATAGGGATACCGGGCATAATACGGATGACTGCAGACAATTGAAGGATGAAATCGAATTCCTTATCAGGAGAGGAAAACTTTCCAAGTACACCAAGGATGGAAGTCATGATAGGCACGACGATAACAGAAAAAATAATGATGGCCGAGATAGGAATCCTCAACCTAGAGGACCGGTTATTAATATGATTTTCGGAGGACTCACTGCTGCGGGGACTTCAAGGAATTCAAGAAAAGCATACGCAAGAGAAGTTATGCAAGTCGTAGGAGAAGCACCTAAACGTGCTAGGACGGAGGCGGTTATATCTTTTGATGACTCAGACCTGGAAGGGATAAAGTTTCCTCATGATGATCCCCTCGTTATTGTCGTTATTGCCCCTTTGATAGGGAACTCAGAGGTAAAGAGAGTCCTGGTGGACTGATTAGTGCATAATTTTACATATTTTAATGCCTATTTTATTGTTCGCTTTCGTATTTTTATTAGTTAATTTATTGCATTTTCCTTATTTTGCAGATAAGTAAATTAAATAATTAAAGGAGAAGAAATGGGTTAGAAAGGGCAAAAAAGGGAAGAAAAGGAAGCCAACAAAGTAAAGAGGAGAAAAAGACAAAAGAGCAAGTTGGTGGATGAAATCAAAAATCAATGGTGTAGATTTTACCAACAAACACCTCATTTGAATGGTGGGGATTGACCCAACACCACCCAAAACCCTAGTCCTAGCCTATAAATACATCTCATTCTCTCATTGTAATCATCTCTAGTTTTTACCCTAGTTTTAGTAGTAGCCTCTCTTTTAATTTTCTAGATCTAGTTTTTAGCTCTCTCAAATATTGTAAACACTTTTCATATTAATGCAAGTCTTTATTTTCTTTTATGCTAGTCTTCATCTTATCTTCTTTAAGTCTTAATTTATTTTTATGTTAGTCTTCATCTTATCTTCTTTAAGTTTATGGCTATGATATCTTTCTAAGTACCACAAGTTGTATACTTGGGAAATGAAAGGAGCCTTTTAGATTAATATTCTAGATCTAGTTTACTTATCTCTCTACTTTACTCCTTAGTTTTATTGTTTATTATCTTGTCATGAGCCCCTTTAAATCTCTATTTTAAATGTGGGTTCAATGATTTAGATCTCTAAATTTATTATTATTAGTTGTTTTTTTATATTCTAGATTGTAGAACTAGTTTTGGTTGTTGTGTTTGATATTTACTTGTAGTTGTTTAAATATTTTAGATATAGATCTAGTTGTTGGTAGTGTTAAAACTTAGCTCTTTAAATTTTAGATCTACTTTTATATTTTACTTGTCTCATTCACCTTTATGGCTATGACCCATTTCAATTTCATCAAGTAAAAAAGTAAAGTACTTGAGAATTGAAAGGAGCCTATTTAGTTTAATGTTCTTGGATCTACTTTTCTTTTTATGTTGTAGTTGAACCCCTTTTAAATCTCCATTTTATTAGTGGGTTTGACATTTTAGAGCTAAATTTATTTCTTGTTGGGTGTTAGAATTTAGATCTACTTTTTAGTTGTTAGATTTGTTAAAATAGCTTTAATGGTTTGATATTTTAGATGTAGTTTTGCTTTTGAGTTGTATTGAATTTTAGATCTAATTTTAGTAGTATTAATTATGGTCTTTAGTTTGTAGATCTAGATTTAAAAGCACTAGTCTTCCTTTGTCCATTTTTTTTTATTTGTCAAGTATTTTAATTAATGTTTAAAGTTTAGTTAGTTTCGTTACTTGAATTTTTAATTAGCTTATTATCATTCTTTTTTTTTGTCCTTGGTTAATAACTCATCTCAAAATTAATTGGTCTAATTCGCCTAAATTGAAAATTAAAGTTTTTGTAAAAATAATTTTAGTCCTTGCGGAACGAATCTTTAAATTATTAAAACGATATGAATTGTGCACTTGCAATTGAAAATGTATATTTTTAGCACATCAAGTTTTTGGCGCCGCTGCCGGGGACTATAATTATTTTTCACACCTTAATTTTTAATTTTTCGAATTAGTTTTACTTGCTCTCTTTGTTTGTTTTTTTTTAGAAAATTGGAGATTCGGAAAGCTCGTTGGAACGTGGAAATTGCCAGACTTGAAGAAATTTTCGGAAAGCATTTTTCGGTAACCCATATCTCCCTATTTTCGTCATTTCATCACGTAGTTATAAAAAAAATCAAAAAAAATAAATAAATTAAAAATCCAAAAAATAATTAGTTAGTTGAATACATAATTGTTGCATCATGCATTAATCACTTAGGAGCACATCATTTAGATTTAAATTCTTGTATTTAATTTTTCGTACCTTGTAAATTGTGGTGATTGCTGGAGTAATGAGGTATGTTAAATTCCTTCTTTTCTTTAGATTAGGACACGTAGTTTAAGCATCCATAATTGTTTATCGTTTTTTTATAACTCGTTGTGTGTTGCATCATTTAAATAAATTTTAAGGGCAAAACCCAATCACAAGATGAGGGGAGAGAATTCATCACTCTTTCCTTAGCCCACAACAATTAATCTCTCATCTTGCATACCCTAGCCTTTTTAATAAAATTAATTAGACGTTAGCCCTAGGATTTCGCGCTCAACTAGGAAGAGAACCTAAAACGAACAAATCTCGAAGTATTCATTCGTTGGTGTCTAGGCTAGCGAAAGCTTACCTGGCCATTTGGATTGGTGTCTTAGGAAGGTGTTTAGCCTCTTGGCAATGCTTGCACCGACCTGGCCAATCAGGACGAGTACTTTTAGTTTTGTGAGTTTTAGTATTATCTTGTTGTTAGGAGCAAGGTCTAGTTAATTTTAGGGAACCCTAGATTTAGAATTTTTTCTTTCTTTCGATTTTCCACATTTTCTTTTGAGTGTTTAAATTCTTGCACTTATTTGCTACGTGTTTATGCGAACTGCTTGGGCTAGGAACGAATCATCTAGATTAGTAAGACCGATTGAGTTGTCTTCTTCTTCTTCTTCAGATTCTGAACCTGTAGAAGTTAGTGAAACCGTAGTAAAGATGGCTGTTTCTCTTAGAGACCGTTGTTACCCCTCCCGTTCTGCCCAACCCTCGTGTATTACCTTACCACCGGTTAATGGTAATAATTTCGAGATTAAGTCTCACCACATTAGCATGTTACCAAAGTTTACCGGGAGTGAAGGTGAGGATCCATATCTTTTTATTCACGAATTCGAGGAGGTTTGTGCCTTACAAAAACTCCAACAATTAACTGAGGACTCCATTAGGCTTAGACTAATCAACTTCGCTTTAAAAGAAAATGCTAAAAAATGGTTGTATAGTCTACCGGTCAACTCTATTTCAACGTGGGAGGGATTTGTGGTAATTTTTCTTAAAAAATATTTTCCAAATCACAAGACCACAAAAATCACAAATGAGATAAACCAATTTCATCAAAAAGAAAATGAGTCGTTTTGGAAATATTTTGACCGTTTTAAAAATCTTCTATCTCAATGTCCCCACCATGGAATAGAGAAATGGAGACTTTGTAAGATTGTTTACGAAGCCTTAGATAGTCCGACTACTGCTTTGTTAGAGTCTATGTGTCAAGGTAAGTTCATGGAAAAAGATGAGGATCAGGGTTGGGAATTTTTTGAGGAATTGGCAGAAAAGACGATGTTGTGGGAGTCCACTAGGGAACCTGTTAAGTCTAATGAGTCACCGAGTTCGTCTTCTAGGGGTTTGCATGTAGTTAATAATTCGATTGCCACCGAGGCCAAGTTAGCTACCCTTACTAAGCGACTCGAAGCTTTAGAAACCATCGGATCTTCCTCACAAATGTCTATGTGTGCGAACTATAATTCTCCGAACCAAGCACTTCAAAATTTTCAAGAGTTGGAGTAAGTGAATGCTATGTTCCAACCAAGACCTAGAAATGACCCGTTTTCACAAACTTACAACCCCGGGTGGAGAAATCACCCGAACTTTTCATGGAACCAAGGTCAAAACTATCAACTGTCTCAACCCAACTTTCAAAAGCCCAATTCTAACTCTTACCCAAATCAAAGTCTTGGTCCTTATCCAAACTCAACTCAAACACCGTTGAACCCACCCGGTTTTAATGATTCGGATAAGAGACTTAGTTCCTTAGAAAAGAGTATTGAGGCGTTGTTGAAATCACAAACGAATTTGACTCAATCTCAACAAACCTTCATGCAAACCATGACCCAAGATAGGCAAATCTTAAATTCCAATTCTCAAGCCATCTCTAAGTTAGAGGTTCAGATGAGTCAGTTAGCTAGCACGATTTGTGAGCGGGAGAAGAACCGGTTTCCTAGTCAACCCGAGGTGAATCCTAAGTTTCTCATGAACCAAAGACCTCATGACAATGTGAATGCAGTTATTTCCTTAAGGTCTGGCAAGCAAGTTGATAACCAAGTGGGTGATAAGTTTCGTGAGGACGAGGAATCGACTTCTGAACCAAGTCATCCTTTTCCGGGTCTAAGTGGAGAAAAATCCGAGAATTCGAAAAGTCAAGGATCCACAAGTGAACCGATCAATAAACCTTCTTCTGAAGAACCGGGTGAAAGAGTCTATAAACCCAAAGCCCCTTATCCCCAAAGACTCATTTCATCTAAGCAAACAGACCAATTAGACAAGATTTTGGAAGTCTTTAAGCAAGTCAAGATAAACATTCCTCTCTTAGATGCCATCCAACAAATTCCTTCTTATGCTAAGTGTCTAAAGGAGTTGTGTACTCATAAGCGCACCAATCATGTCCCGAAGAAAGCCTTTTTGACATCACACGTTAGTTCGATCCTTTCAAATCAAATTCCTGTGAAATATAAGGACCCCGGTTGTCCTACTATTTCGTGTGTCTTAGGCGATACCTTCATCGATAAAGCTTTGCTTGACTTAGGAGCTAGTGTGAACCTTCTTCCATTTTCTGTCTATCAAGCCCTAGGTTTAGGAGAACTTCAAAAGACAAATGTTACACTTCAATTAGCAGATCGTTCTGTCAAAATTCCTAAGGGGGTTGTTGAAGATGTGTTAATTAAAGTAGGTGACTTTGTCTTTCCTGTTGATTTCGTGGTCTTAGAAACCGAACCGGTCAAGAACCCTAAGAACCAAATTCCTATCATTTTAGGAAGACCGTTTCTAGCCACTTCTAATGCCTTGATTAATTGCAGGAATGGATTAATGAAACTAACATTTGGGAATATGACCATAGACTTAAATATTTTTCATGTTGGAAAACAATCCGATGATTTTGATCAACCGATGGGAATCAATTTAATTGATGAAATAGTTGATCAAGATCTCATGACTCCTAGTGATGCTTTTGACTTTTGTTTAAAACACTTTGGTCAGGATTGGGATATTTCCAATTACACAAATGAGGTCAACCAAATGTTAGAGTCCACCATTTCTACAACTAATCAGGAGATCACACCTAGCCTTCTTTTCGAAGCTAGTGAACTCATTGAGTCAAGCCCGCTAGAATTAGAACTCAAACCTCTTCCTAACACTCTTAAATATGATTTTCTAGGACCTAACAATTCTCTTCCGGTTATAATTGCCTCTAATTTGACCGAGTCACAAGAGAAAGAGCTTTTAAGTGTGCTTAGAGAACATAAGGAAGCGATAGGGTGGAGTATCTCAGATATCAAAGGAATTAGTCCGGCTATTGTCCAACATAGGATTCACTTAGTTGATGATGCTAAGCCTGTTAGGGAACCCCAAAGGAGATTGAACCCTGCCATGATGGAAGTTGTTAAGAAAGAAATCCTTAAATGTCTCGATAATGGGATAATCTATCCCATTTCTGATAGTTCTTGGGTCAGTCCTGTTCATGTAGTGCCTAAAAAATCAGGTATTACCATAGTAACCAACGAAAATGATGAGCAAGTTCCTACTCGTATTCAGTCAGGTTGGAGAATGTGCATAGATTTTAGGAAGCTCAATGCCGCCACTAGAAAAGACCATTTTCCTTTACCCTTCATGGACCAAATGTTAGAAAGGTTAGCGGGTCATTCTTACTATTGCTTTCTAGACGGTTATTCTGGGTATTTCCAAATCCCCATTGCTCCCGAGGACCAAGAAAAGACCACGTTCACTTGCCCTTTCGGAACCTTCGCTTATCGTCGATTAGCTTTTGGCCTAACTACTGGCCCTTCTACCTTTCAAAGGTGCATGACTAGCATCTTTTCTGACATGATAGGAGACTTTCTAGAAGTCTTTATAGATGACTTTTCCATCTTTGGTTCTTCTTTTCATCAGTGTCTACACCATCTCGATTTAGTCTTAAAAAGGTGTAAGGAAACCGACCTCGTTCTTAATTGGGAAAAATGTCATTTCATGGTTAAGGAAGGAATTGTTCTTGGTCACAAAATTTCTGAAAAGGGAATCGAAGTTGATAAGGCCAAAGTCGACCTTATTGCTAATCTCCCGCCACCAAAATCTGTCAAAGAAATTCGCTCCTTTTTAGGACATGCCGGTTTCTATCGACGTTTCATTAAAGATTTTAGTAAGAAGGCTAGACCCTTGACCAACCTTCTTTCTAAGGAGGTCAAATTCGAGTTTACTAGTGAGTGTGTTCAATCTTTTGACCAACTTAAGAAAGAATTGACTTCAGCCCCGTTCATCAAGTCCCCCGATTGGAATCAACCTTTTGAGTTAATGTGTGACGCTTCGGATTATGCGGTAGGGGCGGTGTTAGGTCAACGAATAGATAAGATACCTCATGTCATTTACTATGCTAGCAAGACCTTAAATGATGCTCAACTTAATTACTCCACAACTGAAAAAGAGCTCTTAGCAGTAGTCTTTGCCCTTGAGAAGTTTTGGTCGTATCTTATCGGTTCCAAAATCATTGTTTACACCGATCACGCAGCCCTTAGATACCTTTTCTCCAAAAAAGACTCAAAGGCCCGATTGATTAGATGGGTCTTGTTGCTTCAGGAATTTGACCTAGAAATTAGGGATAAGAAGGGTTCAGAAAATGTTGTTGCCGATCATCTCTCTCGATTAGTAGTGGATTCCATTATTGACTTACCCTTAAATGAATCTTTTCCCGATGAACACCTTCTTTCAATCTCTAGTCCTCCTTGGTTCGCCGATATTGTCAATTACCTTGCCGCCGGTGAAATTCCTTCCAATTGGTCTAAGCAAGATAAATCAAAATTTTTCTCTCAAGTCAAACACTTTTTTTGGGATGACCCTTATCTTTTTAAACATTGCCCAGACCAAATCATTAGGAGATGTATTCCAAACCATGAGGTTAGGAGCGTACTGTCCTTTTGTCATGACCAAGCTTGTGGAGGTCATTTTAGTGCTAAGAAAACAGCCGCGAAGATACTTCAGTGTGGTTTTTATTGGCCTAGTTTATTTAAGGATGCCGCCGAATTCTGTTCTGCTTGTAGTAGGTGTCAACATTTAGGAAAGATTACTAGAAGAAACATGATGCCAATGAGTCCAATCCTTGTCATTGAGATTTTTGATGTTTGGGGAATAGATTTTATGAGGCCCTTTCCTAATTCATTTGGTAATCTCTACATTCTCTTAGCGGTTGATTACGTGTCTAAGTGGGTCGAAGCCATACCAACTAAGACTAATGATAACAAGGTCGTCCTTAAATTCTTAAAAGAGAATATCTTTTCTCGATTTGGCACACCTAGAGCTATCATTAGTGTCCAAGGCAAGCACTTTAAAAATCATCAATTTGCATCTCTCTTGAAAAAGTATTCCATCACGCATAAATTGGCTACCCCTTATCATCCTCAGACTAGTGGTCAAGTTGAAGTCTCTAATAGGCAAATCAAACAAATTTTAGAAAAGACTGTCAACTCGAATAGGAAAGATTGGTCCATTAAGTTGATAGATGCATTATGGGCCTATCGAACTGCTTTCAAGACGATCTTGGGTATGTCTCCCTACAGACTAGTGTTTGGTAAAGCGTGTCATCTCCCTGTTGAACTTGAACATAGGGCCATGTGGGCCATTAGAGAGTTAAACTTTGATTTATCCACTGCTGGTAGTCATCGGAAGTTGTAATTGTCTGAGTTAGAGGAAATGAGGAATGATGCCTATGAAAATGCTAAAATCTATAAAGAAAGAACTAAAGTGTTTCATGATAAATCCATCTTGAGAAAATCATTTTCTCCCGGTCAAAAAGTTCTTTTATATAATTCTAGGCTGCATCTCTTTCCTGGAAAGTTGAGATCTAGGTGGGAAGGACCATACATTGTTAAAACAGTTTTTCCTCACGGTGCTATTGAAATTGAAAATCCTAATAATGGTGACATATTTAAAGTTAATGGACAAAGGCTCAAAACATTTTTAGAATTGCCAATTTATCTCGAGGAAGAGGTCATCCACCTTGTCGATCTTTCAATAAAGTAAGTTTTCAGAATAAACTAGTTATGCTTCTCCGTCATCCCATGTCAGGTATTATCTCTTCATGTTATTTTATCATATCTCTCTCATTTGCATACATTGGGGACAATGCATGATTTAGGTATGGGGGAGGATGCTAGTAATGTTAAAATTAAAAAAAAATACAAAAAAATAGAAAATTAAAAATCCAAAAAAATAGAAAATTAAAAATCCAAAAATAGAAATGTTTACGTTGAGTTGTCTTGTCCTCTATTTGAACTTTAGGACTAGTTGGTGTTAGCATTTGTTTTTTAAAAAATTATATATATAATGCCTTTTAGATAATTTGAACTTAGTCGAGTAAGGTTTTCTTTATGAAACTGATGTCGAACGATTTTTACACCAAATTTCAAGACGGCACATATGCACAAGACCTTTGTTGGAAAGATTGTATAGGGATGTTATTCGATACCTGAGAGAGAACCCACATGTTAGAACAATGTCGAATCAAATTTTTGCGAAAAATAAATATATAGCCAAAAAAAAAAAATGAAAAAAAAAGAAAAAGAAAAAGAAAGAATAAACTACTTCAATACCCAATATTCCTCAAAATAAATAGATGAGATGATGGGCACAAGTAGAATTGACTAGTCTTGTTTTGTGGCCTTTGTTACTCGAGTAATTAAGTCCGTTGGGGTATTTTAAAACCTAGTGCCCTAAGACCAACTGGTTTGGGAGTCACTGACCCAAAACTCGTTACATGGGTAACATAGAAAGCCTAAGAAAACAGACACTATACAGTCGATTAAAAAAAAAAGAGAAAAAGAAAAAAAAAGGGTTATATATATGAATTTGTGATATTTGGCTAGATACTTGTTTTAATAGAGATTGGGTCAGTTCAATATTGGTTGAAAAAGAGAAAATATTCATATGCAGTTCATCTATCAGAGGCCTTAAATTCACTACACACCTTGAGATTTTTTGTAAACATTTAGATTCGATACCAGTAGATTGAAGTTACCTACAATTCGACTATTATTAGAAAAGTCTACTAAGGCATGTATTTTCCCTATAAAATCTTTTTGTTTACACCATTGAAAACTAGAGTGAAAATTGAGTCGGGACAATTGCAGGAATTATTTCACAGATTTTATGGGTATATCTTCTGTAAACCCTTAGGAGACAACACTCCTCTTGTAGAGATCGTCTATGAGTTTAACGGGTTGGTAAACCTAAAATTACCCGTCACGCCTACGAAAAGGAGCCTAGAACTTTTCTTAGTTTGCTTTTTAACTGTTGATTTTACTCGAGGACGAGCAAAAGATAGGTATGGGGGCATTTGATTAGTGCATAATTTTACATATTTTAATGCCTATTTTATTGCTCGCTTTCGTATTTTTATTAGTTAATTTATTGCATTTTCCTTATTTTACAGATAAGTAAATTAAATAATTAAAGGAGAAGAAATGGGTTAGAAAGGGCAAAAAAGGGAAGAAAAGGAAGCCAACAAAGTAAAGAGGAGAAAAAGACAAAAGAGCAAGTTGGTGGATGAAATCAAAAATCAATGGTGTAGATTTTACCAACAAACACCTCATTTGAATGGTGGGGATTGACCCAACACCACCCAAAACCCTAGTCCTAGCCTATAAATACATCTCATTCTCTCATTGTAATCATCTCTAGTTTTTACCCTAGTTTTAGTAGTAGCCTCTCTTTTAATTTTCTAGATCTAGTTTTTAGCTCTCTCAAATATTGTAAACACTTTTCATATTAATGCAAGTCTTTATTTTCTTTTATGCTAGTCTTCATCTTATCTTCTTTAAGTCTTAATTTATTTTTATGTTAGTCTTCATCTTATCTTCTTTATGTTTATGGCTATGATATCTTTCTAAGTACCACAAGTTGTATACTTGGGAAATGAAAGGAGCCTTTTAGATTAATATTCTAGATCTAGTTTACTTATCTCTCTACTTTACTCCTTAGTTTTATTGTTTATTATCTTGTCATGAGCCCCTTTAAATCTCTATTTTAAAGTCTAATCCTGAGAAAAGAAACAAGAATGCGTTTTGCCGGTTTCATAGGGATACCGGGCATAATACGGATGACTGCAGACAATTGAAGGATGAAATCGAATTCCTTATCAGGAGAGGAAAACTTTCCGAGTACACCAAGGATGGAAGTCATGATAGGCACGACGATAACAGAAAAAATAATGATGGCCGAGATAGGAATCCTCAACCTAGAGGACCGGTTATTAATATGATTTTCGGAGGACTCACTGCTGCGGGGACTTCAAGGAATTCAAGAAAAGCATACGCAAGAGAAGTTATGCAAGTCGTAGGAGAAGCACCTAAACGTGCTAGGACGGAGGCGGTTATATCTTTTGATGACTCAGACCTGGAAGGGATAAAGTTTCCTCATGATGATCCCCTCGTTATTGCCCCTTTGATAGGCAACTCAGAGGTAAAGAGAGTCCTGTGGACAATGGAGCGTCTGTTGATATCTTGTTCCATGATGCATTTGTAAAGATGGGATACAACGATTCCCAGCTAACCCTTTCGGATGTTCCCATCTATGGCTTCAATGGAGTGGAATCAAAAGTAGAAGGAACCATTCAGCTACCCGTGACAGTGGGAAGAGAACCTAAAGAGGTCACTCAGATGCTAACTTTTCTGGTGGTCAAAGCATCTTCTACATATAACGCCATCCTTGGAAGAACAGGTTTGCATGCTTTTAAGGTTGTAGCCTCAAGTTATCACTTAAAAATCAAGTTCCCCACCAGAAACGGTGTTGGGGAGGAGAAAGGAGACCAGAAAATGGCGAGAAGTTGCTATGTTGCAGCCCTGAGACCCGATGGAGCCGGGGGGCAAGTCCTACCAATAGAGGACATGGACTCAAGAGAAAACGAGGAACAAAGGGGGAAGCCAGCTGAGGACTTGGTTCCAATTCCTTTAGTTCCAGGAGAACCAGAGAAAGTCACCTATATTGGGGTCTCATTAGAAGAGCCTATGAAAGAAAAATTGACAAAGTTCTTGCAAGAAAACAGAGACTTATTTGCCTGGACAGCCGCTGATATGCCGGGAATTAATCCTGAACTGAACACTCATAAGCTTAACGTGGATCAACAGCGAAAAACGGTGAAGCAAAAGAAGAGAAATTTTGCTCCAGAAAGGCAGGAAGCCATAAAGCAAGAGGTGGAAAAGCACTTGAATGCTGGATTCATCAAAGAAATTCAATATCCCGAATGGCTTGCTAATCCTGTAATGGTCAGGAAATCCAATGGAAAGTGGAGGATGTGCGTCGACTTCACTGATTTAAATGATGCATGCCCAAAAGATTGTTTCCCCCTCCCGAGGATTGATGCACTCATAGATGCCACGGCGGGACATGAGATGTTAAGCTTCATGGATGGCTTTAGTGGATACAATCAAATCCGGATGCACGAGGATGACATTGCCAAGGTATCCTTCATCACTGAATTTGGTGTCTTTTGTTATCTCGTTATGGCCTTTGGGTTAAAGAATGCAGGGGCCACCTATCAAAGGCTAGTAAACAAAATTTTCAAGCATCTCATTGGAAAAACCATGGAGGTCTACGTTGATGATATGCTAGTCAAAAGTCTCGATAAGGCCGATCATATTGAGCACCTGCGGGAGGCTTTTGAAGTGCTAAGGCACCACAATATGATGCTCAACCCTGCAAAGTGCGCCTTTGGCGTGGGATCTGGAAAATTCCTAGGAATGATGGTCTCTAAAAGAGGGATTGAGGCCAATCCTGACAAGATCAAGGCCATACTCGACATGGAACCTCCAAAAACAGTAAAGGACGTCCAAAAATTGACAGGAAGAGTTGCTGCCCTGGGAAGGTTTGTCTCGAAGTCTGGGGATAAATGTCTACCCTTCTTCAAGACGTTGAAAAAAGTTAAAGATTTCGTGTGGACAGAAGAAAGTCAAACGGCCTTTGAGGAACTAAAGAAATATATGGCTAAAGCCCCGTTGTTGGCCAAGCCTAGCCCAAAGGACATCCTGTACTTGTACTTGGCCATATCAGACAAGGCCCTGAGTGCTGTCCTTATAAAAGAAGAAGAGAAAATTCAAAAGCCAGTCTATTATGTGAGCAAGGTTTTGCATGGAGCGGAACTTAACTACTCCAAAATTGAGAAGTTTGCACTGGCCTTGATAATGGCCTCGAGGAAACTACGCCCCTATTTTCAAGCTCACAAAATCGAAGTATTAACTGATCAACCCTTGAGGAATATTATACACAACCCCAAGTCAAGTGGAAGATTGATTAAGTGGGCCATTGAGCTAGGAGAATTCGACATCAAGTATAAGCCTCAAACGACCATTAAAGCTCAAGCTCTTGCTGACTTCGTGGTCGAATGTACTATTGACGACCAAGAAGTCGGGCGGCAGGATAATGGGGAAGCAACACAAAAAGAAGAAGAACAAACTCCTAAAGAATATTGGGTGCTCAATTTTGATGGGGCATCAAAAACAAAATCTAGTGGTGCAGGCTTGGTGCTACAAAGCCCCGAAGGTTTCATCATTGAGTATGCTATTAAGCTTGATTTTCCAACAACTAACAATGAAGCCGAATACGAAGCCCTGATAGCAGGCCTAGGATTGGCCAAAGCACTAAATGCCAAGCATCTTAAAGTCTGTGGCGACTCAAAGCTGGTTATATCCCAAGTAAATGGGGATTTTGAAGCAAGAGAAGAAATCATGGTCAAGTACCTCCGATTAGTCAAAGCTATAATGACTCAATTTGAAGAATGTCAGATTGAGTATGTTCCTAGAGAAGAGAATACAAAGGCCGATGCCTTATCAAAGTTCGCCTCATCAGAAGTGGATGAACATATGGGAAGTGTTTACTTCAAAGTCTTGAAGACCTCCAGCATCAATGCGAAGCTGGTAGCCCCGATACACATGGGTAGTTGTTGGATGGATCCAATCAAATCCCACCTGCAATCTGGATGGACTCCTGCCAATACCATGGAAGCTAGAAAGCTTATTACAAGGGCATTAAGGTACACTCTTATTGATGGAATTCTCTATAAGAAATCTTTTGTTATTCCATACTTGAAATGCCTAAGGCCAGAAGAGGCCAATGAAGCCTTGAAAGAAGTACACGAAGGAATTTGTGGCCAACACTTGGGGGGCAGGGCTTTGGCTCACAAAATCGCCCGCCTTGGTTTTTACTGGCCTGACTTGATAAAAGATTCGAAAGAATATGTAAGAAGATGTGACAGGTGCCAAAGGCACGCACCGGTTGTCAGACAACCACCTGAGATGTTGACGTCCATCAATTCCCCTATCCCTTTTGCAATGTGGGGAATGGACATCCTTGGACCCTTTCCAATAGCTAGCGGGCAGAGAAAGTTCCTGATCGTTGCGATCGATTACTTCACTAAATGGATCGAGGCTAAACCACTAGCCAAGATAACCACATAGCAAGTAGCTCAATTCTTCTGGGAAAATATCATATGTAGGTATGGAATACCACGAATACTGGTGACAGACAATGGCACACAATTCAAAAATGAAGAATTCAAAGGATATTGCACTGATAATGACATCAATCTACGCTTCACTTCTGTTGCACACCCCCAAGCAAATGGGCAGGCTGAGGTAGCCAATCGAATCATCCTTGATGGTCTCAAGAAAAGGATCGAGCGTTCTGCTAATACTTGGGTGGATGAGCTTTTGCCAATACTCTGGGCATACAGAACCACCCACAAAGTTACTACTGATGCAACTCCGTTCTTCCTGGCTTATGGGGCCGAGGCAGTGGTTTCAGTCGAAATATCACATGTATCCCCAAGAATCAAGGCCTTTGAACCTGAGGAAAATGAAGAAGGAATGAAACTTGCGTTAGACTTGATAGATGAAGTCAGGGACAAAGCTCATGCAAAAATCGTCGAATACCAAAAGAAATCATCTTTCTACTACAACTTAAGAGTTAAAGAAAGATTTTTTAGACAAGGGGAGTTAGTCCTCAGGAAAGCTGAAGCTTCCGGGGTAGGCCTCAAAGGCAAATTAGCCCCCAATTGGGAAGGGCCGTACAAGATAAAGCAAGTAAAGGGGGGAGGATCATACATCCTTGAAACCCTAGAAGATGTTGAGGTACCAAGGACTTGGCATGCTTCCAACCTGAAAGTTTACTATGTTTAAAGAATTCAACTATGAATTCTTATATTTAGTAGGAACTAAGTAGAAATAAGGTTCAATAAAACCATTAGGATGCAAGAGCTTTTCGCTCCAGACAAGATTCTCATTTTGTAAGGGTTGTGCCCACTTTAGCCTCGAAGGCATTATTAATAAAATTCTCAGTTTTATGACACCTTAAAACATGTGTGTTCAGCCTAGAGTTGGTAAAAGAACTACATCAAGCCCGGATATGTACTTTGGCATGTATGCATATTTGTTCTTTATGCCCTAAAAGTATATTTTATCAAATATACTAAGGCAAGAAAAAGAATAAAGGCACTTCAAGTGATGCCCTGATTTATTTGTGCTCGAAAAGTGTATTTTGTCAAATATGCTAAGGCACGAAAAAGAGAAAAACAAACGAACAAGGACTTTTTATAAATAAAAGTCTTGGGAGTACATAAATTAAAAGCAGAAAAGAAGTACAAGGAATACAGGGAATAAATAAAAAGAAAACTAAAGAAGGTCTTCGTCGTCCTCCTCTGCATCCTTCCCCTCTTCCTCTTTGTCCTGCTCAGCACCTCCCTAGGCCTCAAGGGAGTCGAAGACTCTATCATAATCGTCGAGGGCCTCACCACCCGACAAATCACCTGAGCCTGTCTCCCCAGCAGTCGAAGTCAGGACCAAAGGTTGGCCCATGGGGCAAGGAAAATCGGTTGGATCAAAGAGACCCGGGTGCTTGGCCAATACAGTGTCTAGACACTTCCCCCAGGCCTGAGCACATGTATCCGGGAAAACCATGTCGTCGTGCTTGTCCATGAAAGCGTAGAAATCATCCGACTCCATGTACCTAGCAATCTGGGCCTCTTTTTCCGCCTTTAACTCCTGAACTTCTGCGTGGGCCGCTAGCAGCTCTTGCTCCTTTTCGAGCAACTTCTTCTCCAAGTTGGCCACTTTGGCCTCTGCCTTGACTTTACTTGCCCTTTGGGCCTTTTCAGAAAAATGCCAAGTCTTGGCCTGATGGGCCATGGTCTGAAAATAGGTATTAACCTGTCAAAAAGGGGACACACGTTCACGTCAGGAAAAAAATAGAAAAAACACGAGTGATCTAGAAACATGCAAAAAGGGGGGGGATTAGGCCTTACCCAAAATTCTTCCACCAAGTTGTAGACGATCTTTGGAACATCTTTGAGTGCCTTCTTTACCTTGCAACTTTCCAGAAATTTCATCAGAGGATGGAACTCATGGGGTGCCTCTTCCACTATTGTACATGCTACGAAATTTGTAAGTTCGTAGATGTAACCACTCTATGAAACTTTCTTTGATGAAGTGGCCATTTCTTTGACTTTTGGCTAGAAATCACTTACTTGACAAGGATTAAGTATTTGAGAGAGATTGAAAATTGAGAGATTAATGACTAAGTTTGCAGATTGAGAGAGAGAAAGAGAGAGACAGAGAGAAATTAGTAAACAAAATGCAGGTAAGAGTAAAGAAAAATTTTAATCTCACTATTTATATTTACTAATTTCTCAATCGATTTCTTACTCAAAATAGAACTTAATTGACCGTTGAAAAAAAAATGAATAAGTGAATTACTTGTTTTGGCAATCGACTGTTATACATACAGGACTGTATGTATTTATCAATTGATAAGACAAGTAATCAACGACTAGATTTTGTACAGGTTGATTGATGACATGGACCCTAAAACTTCCATGCCATCGATTGATAACTAATTTATCCATCGACCGTTAGTACTATCCATCGATAGACAAATATATCATCGATTGATGTAGTTATCAGTCAACAGATCAATATATCCATTGATATGTAAAATGCCTATCAATTGGTTAATGAAAAATCAACAGATTAGCTTTATCAACGGCTACCTACTAGAACTAAAACAACTAACTAACTTATCAGACATTTCAAATGTTAATTAAAATTAAGCATACCTAAATCACAGACCAATCTATTAAAGGTAGATTCATCTAATGGTTTGGTAAAAATGTCTGCAAGTTGTCTTTCACTAGGGACAAAATGTAATTCAACAGTACCATTCATTACATGTTCCCTAATGAAGTGATACCTTATGTCAATGTGTTTGGTTCTGGAATATTGCACAGGATTTTCTGTTATTGCAATGACACATGTATTATCACAGAAAATAGGAATCTTGTTCAAGTTGAACCCATACTCAAGTAGTTGATTCCTCATCCATAATATTTGTGCACAGCAACTTCCAACTACAATGTATTCAGCCTCTGCAGTATATGTAGACACTGAATTCTGCTTCTTGCTAAACCATGAAACAAGCTTATTTTCTAGAAATTGACAGGAGCCTGTTGTATTTTTTCTGTCAATTCTGCAACCTGCATAGTCTGCATCTGAATAACCAATTAGATCAAATCCAGAATCTCTAGGATACCAAATTCCAAGATTTGGAGTTCCTTTGAGATATCTGAATATTCTTTTTATTGCAATCAAATGAGATTTTCTAGGATCAGCCTGGAACCTAGCACAAAGACATGTAGCAAACATTATGTCTGGCCTACTTGCAGTAAAATAAAGTAATGAGCCAACCATGCTTTTATAACTTGAAATGTCCACCTTAGCTTCCTTATTATTCAGTTCAAGTTTAGTTGCAGTGGCCATGGGAGTTTTTGCAGAAGAACATTCATTTAAATCAAATTTCTTTAAGAGATCAAAAATATATTTAGTTTGATTTATGAAAATCCCATCTTTAACTTGTTTGACTTGCAAACCAAGAAAATAGGTAAGTTCTCCCATCATGCTCATTTCATATTTAATTTGCATCAACTTAGCAAACTTCTGACAGAGTTTTTCATCAGTTGATCCAAAAATAATGTCATCTACATAGATTTGAACAAGAATCATAGAGCCACTAACATTTCTGTGAAAGAGAGTTTTATCAACAGTACCTCTTGTGAAGTGATTCTCAATCAAGAATTTAGATAGGGTGTCATACCAGGCTCTAGGTGCTTGTTTCAATCCATACAGTGCTTTGAGAAGATAGTATACAAATCCAGGATGAATGGGATCAATAAAACCAGGAGGTTGTTCTACATATACTTCTTCTTCCAATTCTCCATTGAGAAAGGCACTTTTCACATCCATCTGATACACCTTGAAATTATCATGAGCGGCATATGCTAGAAAGATTCTGATTGCTTCTAATCTTGCAACTGGTGCAAATGTTTCATCAAAATCTATACCTTCTTCTTGAGAATAGCCTTTTGCTACCAATCTTGCTTTATTCCTTGTGACTGTACCAGATTCATCCATTTTATTTCTGAACACCCATTTTGTACCAATGACAGACTTGTTCTTTGGTTTGGGCACCAGCTTCCATACCTTGTTTCTTTCAAACTGATTCAACTCTTCTTGCATAGCTATTACCCAATCAGGATCATTCAAGGCTTCTTCAATCCTTTTTGGTTCTTCTTGAGACAGGAAGCTACTATACAAGCATTCATTTTGAGTTGCACTTCTAGTTTTGACACCATCATTTGCATCTCCAATAATTAATTCAAAGGGATGGCTTTTTGTCCATTTCCTTTGAGATGGTAAATTTGTCCTTGAAGATGATGCTTCATGATCATTGGAAGTGTTATGATCATTATGATGTGATTGATTATTTGAGAACCCTCCCCCTGAGATGGACACTCTACTTGAAGATTGTTGAGCAGAGTTGATATCCATCGACTGATTATCAATTGATGTATTATCAGTCGATTGATGATTGTCAACTGATAAGTTATCTGTTGATGCATTGACATCAATTGATGGGAGGATTCTAGGTACTTGAATTCTTGAGATTTCCACATCATCATCACTATCTTCACTTCTACCAATTGATTCATTTTCAAAATGTAATTGATCATGGTATCCTTCATCAAACAACCCTTGAATTTTCTTATCATCAAAGACTACATGCATAGATTCCATAACAATGTGTAATCTAAGATTATAGATTCTGTAACTTTTGGTTGTTAATCCATATCCAACAAATATAGCTTCATCTACTTTGGCTTCAAATTTTCCCAAATGTTCTCCTTGATTTCTCAGAACAAAACATTTGCATCCAAAGACATGAAGAAAATTTACTGTTGGCTTCTTGTCCTTCTTCATCAATTGATATGGGGTTTTGCCTTGAGATTTATTGATAATAGAAATGTTCTGAATATAACAAGCAGTGTTGATTGCTTCTGCCCAGAAGTATATAGGAAGTTTTGCTCCTTCTAACATAGTTCTAGTAGCTTCTATCAAGGTCCTATTTTTCCTTTCAACAACTCCATTTTGCTGTGGAGTCCTTGGAGCTGAGAAGTGATGAGTGATACCCTTTTCTTCACAGAATTCTATCATTGTTGAGTTCTTGAATTCAGTACCATTTTCACTTCTAATTGTTTTGACCTTCCATTCAGTGCCATTGTCAACATTCTTCACATGATTTATAATGATTTTGCTTGTCTTATCCTTTGAGTGTAAGAAATATACCCAAGTATATCTTGTGAAGTCATCCACAATTACCAATGCATATCTCTTTTTGGCAATTGACATTATGTTGACAGGACCAAACAAATCCATGTTCAATAACTCCAAATGCTTATCAATGGATGATTCAGACTTTGACTTAAATGATGCTTTTACTTATTTTCCTTTTTGACAGTCATCACAGAGTCCATCCTTGGTGAATTCCATTTGTGGAATGCCTCTAACCAAATTCTTTCTAACCAATTGATTCATTGATTTGAAGTTTAAATGTGCTAGCTTCTTGTGCCAAATCCAAGTTTCATCTATATTGGCTTTGCTGAGTAGACAGGTCATAGAATTAGCCTTTACAGAATTAAAGTCAGCTACATAGACATTTCCTTTTCTTTCACTTGTCAAGAGAACATCACTAGTTTCTTTGTTGGCTATAATGCATGATCCAATTGAAAACCACACACCATTTCCATTATCACACAGTTGACTAATACTTAGCAGATTGTGCTTTAGTCCATCAACTAGTGCTACAGGTTCAATGACAACATTTTCACTTGCAATTGAGCCATATCCCAGAGTATAACCTTTGTTGTTGTCTCCAAAAGTAACTCCTGGGCCAGCTTTCTCCACAAACTTTGTGAGCAGGGACATATCTCCAGTCATGTGCCTAGAACATCCACTATTTAGATACCAGAGACTCTTCTTCCTGTTTCCCTGCACACAATAAAAACAATCAAGTTGCTTTTGGTACCCAAGCTGCCTTGGGTCCTCTTTTATTAGTTGCAGCCTGAGCCTTGGTTGTTAACTTTGGCTCATTTTATTTTGGTGGGTTTAACTCCACTTTAACTTTGGGAGTTGGCTTTTGAGGCTTAGACACCTTGGAACTCATGGCAAAATTTCCATGCACTTCATTATCTATATTAGGCATGTTCCATGGCATACTAGGCATGTTCATATTTGCATATGCAAAGAAAGGATTATACATGTATGGAACTTGTGCATAAGGCATATGAACATTAGGTGCAACTAAATTTGAAGACATGACATTCATGAGCATAGGATTGGTAAGCATGGCATTTGAAGTCATGGCATGTGCATTTAAATCATTTGAAGACATATACTTTTTTTCATTCTTGCATTGCATAGACAAATGATTTACACTACCACACTTAGCACATACCTTTCTAGGTGCATACATATCAGGAGTGTAATTGTTGTGCTTATTTATGCCTACTTTTCCATTCCTATTCTTCTTCTTTTTCTCAGACTTAGGTTGAATAACTTCTATAGGTGCTATCTCTTCTAATTTTGATTTTAATTGATTCTTGGATAAGCTACCTATGTTAATCTTCTCAACCTTAGTCTCAACTTGATTTTTGGTTTCCTTAAAAAACTTGATAGGAACGCTAAATTTGTTCTTTTTATTAGCCATCGATGATTTACTTGTCGATGGATGCTTATCGATTGATTCAGCATCAATCGATTGATAATCCTTATCGATCGATGAAGGATTAGCAGTCGATTGATCTTTATCCCTTGAAGCATCATCCAATGGCTTGCCAATTGAATTGGGTGATTCTCCTAGAGTATCTACACCCTGAACATCAATGATTTGTTTAGCATTTTTAGCAGACCTATTCCATCTATTAATGGTTTCTATTTCTTCAGCAAATTGTTCTTTCAACAAGTTTTCTCTTCTCAAACTGTTTACTAGTTCATCTCTAGCATCCTTACATTCCTGCTTGAATCTATCTAAACAAACAAGTTCATTTTCAAGAAAAGTATTCCTCTTAGTTAAGACATCAATGGTGTTCATTAACTTGAGGTTTTCTTTGTTTAGAGACTTAAGAGTGACATGCAAATTGTATAATTCATTGGACATTTCATTAATAGTACTATTGCATTCATCAGCAGTAAATTCAGAAAAGTTGGTAGCTAGTACCTGATTAGATGCTGAACTAGCTTCTTCATCTTCATGGTTGGCCATTAGAGCTAGATTGATATATTCTTCAGAATCACTATCCTCAGCAGCCCAATCCTTCTCCTCAGTAACAAAAGCCTTTTCTTTCTGTTTCAAAAGGTCAAAGTATTTCTTTTTGTAATCAATACTCTCATATGACTTTGCCTTTTCTTGTTTTGGCTTTCTACACTCATTAGAGAAATGACCATCCAATCCACAGTTAAAGCATTTGAATTTAGATCTATCAACCAAATTTCTGATTTTATTGTTGCTTCTAAACTGGGATCCAGGCCTTTGAGCATTTGGATTCCCCTTGAATTTTAGCTTTGAAAACTTCCTTGACAAAAATGCAAGGTGCTCATCAATCTCATCCAAATCATCCTGTGAGCATGTTTCATTTTCTTCACACTTGCCCTTTCCTTTTCCCTTAGATGATTCTTCAACAGCATCACCAGCCATCATGATGAATTCTTCTACACAGTCAGTTTCCTTCTTCTCTTTCTTGTCTTCATTCCCTTTGACCATTAAAGCCACAATTTTATCATTTCTTTGATTCTTCTCAATCTCTTCATCTTGTTGAATCTCCAGTTCATAAGTCTTGAGAATACCATATAGTTTTCAAGAGTATAATCTTTAAAATCTTGATATTGTCTAATGGAGACAGTCATTGCCTTCCACTCCTTTGGAAGAGATATAAGAAATTTAAGATTTGTATCTTCTGTTGCATAAATCCTACCATATAGCTTTAGACCATTCAATAACTTTTGGAATCTGCTATAGGTATCATTGATGGCTTTACCACTCTTAAAATGAAATGATTCATATTTTTGAATTAAGAGTTGCATCTTATTTTTCCTAACTTGTTCAGTTCCTTCACACAGAATTTGAAGAGTGTCCCATACTTCTTTTGATGAAGTATAGTTTATCACATTGTCAAACATATCTTTATCTAGACCATTAAACAGAATGTTCATGGTCTTTTTGACTTTAAGTACTTCTTTTTCATCCTCTTCTGTGAACTCAGAGATGAGTTTTGGAACATGTCTATCAACTGTAGGAGTTCCATCAGGGTTTACACCTGTAACTAGCTTCATGGGAATATGAGGACCTTTCTCTATGCAGTGAACATAGGAAGGGTCAAGAGAAAGAAGATGCAGATGCATTTTTACCTTCCATGGAAAGTATTCATCCTTTTCTAATACTAGAATCTTTACACCTAAATCTTTTTGGCCCATATTAACTGTTCTTGATCTTTAAACTTTCTGTATGTTGAAAGCTTGGTCTGATACCAATTGTTAGTTCTTAGAACACTGACAATATTTGTAGAAGGGGAGGTTGAATACAAATATCAAAACTTTTTGTGTGTTTTAATATTTGTTCTTAGTGTTTGAGAAAAGTCAGAATATGTATGAACAACTCAGATAAAGAATATAAATTGAACAAGAGATTTAAAATTACTGATGGATTGATTTTTCTATGGGTGTATATTTTTGCTCAATATTCCTAGGTTAGAAATAAACCTAGCTTTGTTTATACAAGGTTAAAATATAAATCAACTGATCTTATAATGTGCTCTTTGAAATGATCAGTTGATTCTGAGAATTTCTTTCTAACTTTATTACTTCTAACTTCGCTACTACACTTGTTTATATATTACAAGTGTATTTTATAATTACCTAGAAAAGTAGACGTATACCTTTTTTTAATTCTGTAATTGCTACATTTTCTATCTTTTCTTTTTGCTTTTGCCTTTTTCTGATCTAGGAAAAAGTCTTCAGTATTTTGAAAAGACAGCTTCGACTTGAGTCTTCACAGTCATCATAGACTGTCTTCCATAGGTGTTCTTTTGTCTTTCTGGATCTCTGACAGATTGTCTTTTTGTCACATTCAATTGATAATTTGTTGTTAAGCATATCAATTGACTTTTCCTTTATTCATCAACTGGTAATGTTCTTTGATTGATCTTGATATCCATCGATTGATAAGTATAGTTGCCTTATCGATTGATAAATGATATCAATCGATATATCAATTGATGGGTCTTTACATCAGTTGATGGTCTTCAACTCTTGACTTGGTTTCTTCAATTGATCTTCTATCCGTTGATGCTTCAATATCAACTGATCATCCTTCACTTGTATAATTTTCCTGTCTTCAAATAATCACAATTTAATAGTCTAAGTTACACATCAGTTGATGACCTATATCAATTAACTCTAGTATCAATTGATGAAAATATCAATTGATTTAAGATTATCAATTGAAAATAGACTAAGTACACCTATGCTACAATCCATATTATCAGTTGATTCAGATAAACATTTCAACTGATAATTGGTTCCTTGATCAATTGATATTTATAAATTTCATATTAGTTGATCAGTTACAATTACTGAAAATTTCTATAATTCTAAGTTTTAGTATTATCATCAAGTTACATGTAGATTCCCAACAGTAAGGACAATAATTATCCACATAAAATATTTTAAACAACAAATAAGAATAATGGAACTAATAGCTACACATGCAAATTTTGTTGAACCTTTATTAGCAAGTCTATTTACATGTGGGTTTTATAACAATGATTTTTTACAATGTCAATAAAATATGCATTTTTTCTTTTAAAAGAGCTTTTTTTTAAATGGAAACTAGGAAATTAATACTAGAAGGGGCCTTGCCCAAGGCCTACATAAGCTGCATACTTAACGAGAGCCTAGACATTCTTTTAGGAAAACTACAAAAAAATAGGCACTAGATAGAACCTATGCATGCATACTACACATGCAAGCTTTAACAACTAAATTATAAACCCTTCAACTTCTTTAGATTCTCCAATGAATATCCTCTTCTCTGATTTATTGAAACTACACACCTACCAGCCCTAACCCCATATCTTGACACCAAAGCTCAACCACTTTCCCAGAAGGACCATTAATTATCACTAGATTAGTCCAATAATGAGCTCCTGCAAGGTATTCTGCCAACCTATTTGCATCATTATGTATGGGATGAACCAAGAGAGAAAAATTATGATCATCCCTTCGCTGATTAAGTTGCTGCAGAATGTACTGATGATGGGGATGCACCCCATGATCTCTAGAGTTCCTCCAAGTCCAGTAGACACCAGCATCGTCAATGTCTAGCTCGATATAGTCATAATGCTTAAAGAATGCACTTCTAAGCGTAAACAATAAACTATAGAAACCGTTGATGTCCTCCTCCTCTATCCCCACTGAGCCTGCAACCATTCTCAGACTCGTGCCCCGTGAATTTATGAGCACAAAGCCTATACCTGATCAATTGCCATTTTGCAGAGGCTCATTGACAAAGAAGCTATGCATGTTGATTTTGATGAACCCATCTTGAGGAAGCCTCCAACGCACACCTGCATCCGCGATCACTTCAAGCTATCCAAGCCACCTCAGAAGAACCTTTTAGATTAATGAGATAGAAAGCAACAACAGCCTCCTTATATAGGCCCTGCCTAGGAACGTATGCATGCATTTAGAGAGACGCATGTTGCCGATTGAAATTCTGAATACACTCAACCTTTCCTAGCCACCGGGCCTACAACCACTTCATCTGCATATTATATTTCCTAGGCAGATATTTCTTATGCATTTAAGGCTTTGTCTGCAACTAAAGTTATTCCCCTCCTAAGAAAATAAATAAATCTTAAACATGCAAGAGAAAAAACTGAAACTTGAAATAACTATTATTTCCGTTTCAAGCCCCAACCCACTAAAAACCCACTAATAATTCAACCCAATAGGAGCCTACCAGGCCACAAGAACATTATACACAAAGCCACCACCTAGACTCTTAAGAAAGCCACCAATCCCTTCACTAACTCTACCAGCTGCAGCTTGCAGCCAAACACCATCTGCAAAGGCTTTGTAACACTTATTATAAAAATTAAGAAAAACTCGAACAGGGTTTACTAACCACAAAACCTAATCCTCCTCCATCAAGACTCTTGCTTACCTAAGCCAAGACCTTGCAAGTGTTTTTATAGAGAAAAAAAAGTTATTCCAAACTCCACTCCTTTTTTTAAAACACTTATTGTTTCTTCTCAACCAAAGAGACCAAAGTGTTGCCAAAATAGCTACACTCCATCCAATTCTTAATGTTTAGTCTTTATCCCAACTTAAATGCTTCAAAATTTTGTCCAATTCAAAACTTGCAACATCCCAATTGTAACTCCATCAGACTTTAATCATCCTCTAAGCCTCCTTAGCAATTCTACACTTCCAAAATAAATAAGATAAATCCTGTTCATCCAGACCACAACTTGCACATTCCAATGTGGTCACCAGATTGCCAATTCGAGACTTCAACATCCCTCTAGTTGGAAGAGCCTTATTTTCTAGCTTCCATAAAAAAATTTAGTCGTGGAAGGCACTTTAACTTTCCAAATTATTGACCAATTGTTTAGTCTAATCCCATTGCAGTCTCCTCTGCACCAAGACCAATGTCTACTATTGTATTGTTGCCCTGTTATAGCCCAAGTAACTCTGTCCCTTGTTCTTGAGAAAACAATGCTTGCAACCACAACCTGAATAGCTTGTACTTCCTCCTCCTCACTACTTCTAATTCTTCTAGTCCATAAGGATTGTTTAGGAAAAGAATCTGCTTCCCACCATAGTTTGAGTTGATCAACAATTATGAATTTATTTTTAGTAACTCTGTAAAGCCTGAAAAATCTAGACTTAATGGTGATAAAATATATTTTTATATATATTCTATAAGATTTGTATTCTCATATTTAATTATATTTTACATTAATTGCATATTTATTTAATAGATTTTAATGATTTATTGCAGAAAAGATAGAATTCTTATATTTGGAAGGATTTGGGCTTAATGAGCTAATTTGAAGTCAAATTAGAAGAAAGTTTATATTATTGGGCTACATGGGCTGACTACACTGTTTGGACCATATCTCGAGTTCTAGAAGTCATAATTGGACTATTTTACGGTCCACGCGAAACTTATGAAATTCTCTTTAATTTAAAAGAGGGCCAATAAGCAGAATCCATCAGGAACAACCCAGAAACCGAGGAACAGACAGAGCTACGAATTTCACTTAGAGAATCCTATTCATTTTAGGAAGCCTATTTTTTTGGCTTAATTCATTAAAATAATTTTATTATTGGAAATAAGAATTAGATTTTAATATTAGAATAATTAGTTTTATAATAGATATAATAGATACATACGTACTTTCTACTTTCACTCTCTAGCTATGGTTTTTCTTCATCCCTTCCATAGGATACACTAATTCTCCATTAATATAATTCAAGGTACACTTTTATATTCTCTTTTTAATATATGTTTTACATGACATTCTTCATAGCTTTTGTTGTTTTTGTTCTTAGCATGAGTGAGTAGTTTCATTCTAGGGCGCAAAGGGAAGTCATGTTTACACCATAATCGTATTTTTTTATTAATAGTTTAATGGGTTATGGGTAATTAAATCGATATGTTTTAATATTTAATTTATCTAATTAGCCAATATCATAGATTAACTCTTGCAAATAAGAGTAATAGATCGATATCTTTTACTCATTAAAGGCATACATATGATTAACAGAATGAATGTGATTGCGGGAGTATCATTGAATTTCTGAGAGCGGTAATACTTGAGAGAGATTAACAATTGTTCTAGTTACTTGACCCATTGAATTGTTATATTTATATAACTAATCTTGGTGAACCTGGATTGCCCTAGATTTTTAGTTAATTGATTTTATATAAATATAATATTCATTCTTTAGTTAATATCATAAGTCATTTTATTCTGGAAACAATTCATAATGATTGGATTAAATTTTTTAGAACCTGTCTCCTTGTGGATTCGACCCGTACTTGCTAGTCTCTACTAATAACAGACACCATGCACTTGCGATATTATAAATAAAACACATCAAATTTTTGGCACCGTTATCGGGGAGACAACTAGTTTTCATAGTTTTTAGTTTAGTTATTTAAATTGTTTCCTTATCTCATTGGAACTTTAGTTCCAATTGAGGCCGATTTTACTATTTTCCTTGTTTTAGTTGTTCATGCCCAGGTCTACAGAAGACGCATATACTACTCCCCTTAGTCTTGAATTTGAACAAACTATTCAGCAATTCATCGACAAACGGAAGAATGGAAAACAACAAAAGATCATCCACTGAAAGATTAAAATGGTTACCATCCTTTTAAATCTTTGAAGAACTATTCGTAGCCCTCTCCGTGTGGTGTGCCTACTGGCCTTCCTATGCCAATTATTCAAGCAACAAACTTCGAGATCAAACCGGAGTTGTTCAGTATGATCCAACAAAATCAGTTTGATGGTTTTCCTTCCAAAAACCCTATGCTTCATCTGCAAAGGTTTCATTAACTTTGCTCTACTATCAAACATCAGGGTGTCATTACAGATCAGTTGAAAGTTAAGTTGTTTGAGTTTTCTCTTCGAGATAAAGCTAAAAAATGGTTGAATGATATTAACGTGACTAAATAAGATGCAATTGCTCAAGCCTGCCTAAATGAGTATTTTCCTACTAACAAAACTGATGAATTGGTTGACAAGATGACAACTTTCAAACAAGAGTATGACGAGTCTCTTAGGGATTCTTGGAAAAGATTTAATGACATTCAACGTTCATGCCCTCACCATGGTCTTGGGAAGTAGTTTATGCGTAAACGCTTCTACAATGGTCTCGATGTTGAGACAAAGAGTATGGTTGACAATGCTGCAGGTGGTGTATTTTTAGATAAAGGAGTTGAAGATGGGTATGCTTTTTTTGCAAACTTGGTTGCTAATCACTTTAATAATTCAAGAGCACCCAAGAAGGGAGGTAAACTTGAAGTTGATGCTTATTCTCTATTATCTTAAATTACTGCATTAACTCAAGTGATTCATCCATTGAAGTCTACACAGTCTCCTACTCCTCCCATGAGCATTAATGCATTGTCATATATGACTCCTATTAATAATGCTTTCTATGAAGTGTGTGGATTCAAGGTCACTTTGGTAACGATTTCTTCTAAAATGTTCAAAATTCACAAAATTTTCAAATGGAGCAAGCAAATGCTTTCCAACAGAAGCAACAGTACAATCCGTACTCCAGCACTTATAATCTGGGATGGAGAGATCATCTGAACTTCTCATACAAAAACAACAATGCTGAGAATCTTCCTCTTCCAAATCAGCAACAACAATATCATCAACAACTGTTTAGGCCTTCTCAAGGACCTATAAACCCTTCAGTATTTTCAAAAGCCCAATCAATAACAGGTTCCTCAAGTTATTCAAGCTGCACAACTTGATCAGATGAGCGATGTGATGAAGATGTTAATACAAATGCAAAAGGGGCATGAAGAAGGTATGAGACAAATGCAAGGAGGTCAAGTGGAGAACCTGAGGGAGATTAAAGAGTTAATAATTCATAAAAAGATGATGGAGAATCAGATTGCATAATTGGCCAATTCTTCAAGTACAAGGCAACCTGGCTCTTAACCTTCACAACCAACTCAACCAAAGTGGAATGTGAATGCCATTGCTCTTAGGAGTGGTCTCACATATGATGGTCCTCTAATGCATGATGATGATGTGGTCATTGCGAAAGAAGGAAAGCACCCAAGATGACAATGTAGATGGAGCCATTGATCTAGCAAAAGGAAGTGAAACTGAAGGATGCAAGAAAGTTGATGATGAGAATACTAATAATTTTTTCTACCATTTATGCCTAAGTTGCCATTCCCTAGCAGGATGAACAAAACTAAGGAAGATCAACAGTTTGGTAAATTTATGACACTTATAAAAAATATTGAGATAGTTGTTCCTTTCACTGATTTAATTTCTCAAGTTCCATCATATACAAAGTTTTTGTGTTCTTTTTCGGCCTGATTAAAATCAACTCAATATGAATTAAAACTTTGAATTAAGAACTAAGATCAAACACAAAGATAATGAATATTATTTGTATTATTGATGAGTAAATACAAACTATCCTAGGATGTACACAAACCCTAGCAGCTTCTCTGTGTTTTCACAGTAACTCTCTCTATCTCTATGCTCTCTCACAACTTCGACAATTAATATTAGGTTACATAAAATGTTTATATAGAGAACTTTCTATCAACTAATAATAAAAAATTAAATTATAATAGGAATAGAATTCCTAATTATTAGTTGACAATTTCCTTTTGAAATTCTTTTTCCTTCTGATAGCATATCTGCAATACAATTATCTTTATCTTCGAAGACTTTCCATTCTTGTGAACATCTTCCAAATTTAGCTTCAACTTTATAGACTCTGAAATCTTCAAACTCTGACAGACTATAGACTCTGATATTTTATAGACTCTAACAGACTAAATTCCGATAGTCTATAGACTCTGATCACCTTCCAGACTCCGATCTTTATCTAGACTCTGGTTTCACTTTCTACAAAAAATCTTTTAAGTACATGTGACAAGAATGTTGACTATCTAGACCCTGATTATAAAATTTTAGAGATTAAAAAGACTTATTACAAATAAACTATGCTAAACCCTGTTATAGTATTTTGTACATCATCAAATGAATATATCCCTAACAATCTCCCACTATTTATACTTTATAAAATGTAAGCATAAATCAAGATTTGATGATGTCAAAACTAAAGAATGAACTAATTAATCTAGAATAGTATTAAAATTTATAAGGAAAAAGAATTACATCTCACTTAATCTTCTCAAAGGCTGAATTGTTCTTCAGAAATGACTTCATCATATTCTCCTCCACAATAGCAAGAGTTTCACCAACATACTTATTCAGTTTCTTCATTTCTTCATTGGAGCATTTAATTTGACAATAAGCTGCTCTTAGATCATTTGCACCGCATTCTTGTTCTTTTAAATCTTTCAACATTAGGACACTAACTTTTTCACTCGTAGGTTGAAATCCAAAGTAGTGACCCACACCTTCTTGAAATTTGATTTACTTTTCTTCTAATGGCGTGTCTTGATCATTTCCTCCAGCATCAACATATTTTAAAGAAAATTTGCCCATTTATCTATTTGTCTGTCTGTGCAGAATCATCTTCCTGTCAATCTCCTTAAACCATTTGAGGGTGACAGCCTCTTTACTTTTATTCACTTCATAAGCAATTTGTAAGAGAAATCTAATATACTGTAATTCTTCAGTTTGTTTGAAGAAGATGAAGTTTGATTGAATAATCCATCTGACAGATCCTCCTTTTAAAAAGTATACAAGCGTCTTATTTTACACCTTTTCTGAAGGGTTTCGAGGCACAAACGCAGCAGAATAAAAACGAAAAATAAATCAAAATAGCGAAACCCTCCGCAGGATCCATGCGAAAACAAAAGATTTAATTCGGCGATAAAGAATAAATACCTTTAGAAGCTTTAACAGTTCATTAATGGAAGATTAATGGAGGCCCAAAGCTTGTTTAATCACCACGTATCCCGCTCTCGCGATCTACGCTCTACGGTATCCACACGAACACTTTTCATGAAAGATTAATGTGTACTAGCAACCGAAAACTGCTTCTCTCTCGCTATCTTCCTCTTTTCTCAAAACGGCTAGGGTTTTAGTAAAAATATGTCTCTTAAATTAAATCAGCCCATAAAGAGATTATATAGAGAGAGGAATAAGTTTTCTAATTATAATCCAATTATAATTAATACTAATCCAAAATTCTAAATTATTTAATTAAGTCTCACTTAATTAATTTATTATTAATTTTGGAATTAGTTTAAATAATTCATTTATTCTATTTCTATAATTAATTAAGTCATACTTAATTAATATCATAAATAAAATAAATTACTTATTTAATTTAAATTCACAATTTAAATTATTTCTCCTTCAACCGTTCTTTGTGTGTGACCCTGTAGGTTATTATTACGTTGACAATAATTTTAATATTTAATTAAAATTGTAAACAATGAGCGGCATCTAGTAATACATCATTGCTACCCAAATAATAATAATAAATCGGTGATTCGATTAAGTCTTTCGTGAATAATGTTCCATGTAATATAATCCATTTAATCTTGATATTATAGGTTAAACTCAAGGCATGTCTCGTGTCATCCTCTTCATAATTTAATCTTTATTTTCTTGATCGATGAGTAGACTATTAAAATCAAATCAACATTTGAGCACGACCTTGCATTTCATAGTCTCACTCAAACAAGAGGCCAATAATATCACTCCTAAAATTAGGAGGATTAAATCCAATCTAGATCATTCATATTTCTCATACAATTCATAATATACCCAATGTCCACTTTTATCATCACCCGGTCAAAGGTAACTTTTAATGTAATCAAAGTATATTAATTCTCGTATAGAAATATAATGATTTCAGGTCTAAGGATCATTACACCATTATCATAGTGATAATTACTTATGACAGTTATTTAACATGTAGAATCTCACGGCGGGTCATTCCAGTGCCATTCATTGAGACATGCACTTATGTTCTTGACTTTAGTATCACCATACCTATGACCAATGAGATGTGGTCATCTGTCAAGAAACATACTAGTCTTTGTGCATTATTATTGTCCTTAAATAATAATACTCGACTAGGAAATTTTAGGAATAAGATACTATTCATATAATCTCATTTTTAAGTCACATACTTAAAGATATATAATACATATCAAAATTCCAAAAACATTTATTATGCTTTCAATTTATTACGCAGTAAATAAAACATAATAAATAAATAATAATCAATAAAACATAATCCTTAATAATAAATATTTTCCTTAAAATATAAAAAGTATTGTCTCTAGAGCACAATTACTAACAATCTCCCACTTGCACTAGAGCCAATTACCCAAGTATCCAATACTCATGGAACTAGTGTGACTTTCATGCTTCTGCTCCGACAAAGCCTTAGTCAGTGGGTCTGCAATATTATTATTAATATGCACTTTACATATATGTATATATCCTTGATCATTAATCTCATTAATTAGGTGATATCTCCTAAGTACATGCCCAAACAGCCTCCTTGGCTGCTTTGCAAGCATCAATATACTCAGGCTCTATTGTAGAATCAACAACTGTCTCTGCTGTGAATAATTCCAACATACAACATCTCAATAAAAATAGATAAAACACAAAGCCAGACAGAAACATTAAATCATCGTTGTTTGTCTAGAAACCAGCATCACTGAAACCTCTTATAACTAGCTTCACATCTCCTCCATATAACAAGAATGAATCTTTAGTCCTCTTCAAGTACATAAGAATATTCTTGACTGTCGTCCAGTGACCTTCACCTGGATTAGACCGGTATCTACTCATCATGCTTAAAGCATACGAGACATCAGGACGAGTACATATCATTGCACACATTATAAAACCAATCGTCTAAGTCTTTCATTGAGAAATTATTTCTCAACCAAGTCTCCACAGTCTATAGAGAAGGAATGTCATTCCATATTAGTAATATATCATCAACATATAATACTAGGAATGTCACATGGCTCCCACTAAACTTCTTGTAAACACAAGTTTCATCTTTATTCTAAATAAAGTCAAACTCTTTTTGACTATTTCATCAAAATGAATCTTCCATCTCCTTGAGGCCTGCTTTAATACATAAATGGATCGACACAACTTACATACCTTTCCAGCATCCTTTAGATCAACAAAACCCTCAGGGTATGTCATGTACACATCCACATCTTTTTCAAGGCTTTCATTTAAGAAAGCGGTTTTGACATCCATTTGCCAGATTTTATAGTCATAGTAAGCAGCTATAGCAAGCAAAATCCTAATGGACTTGACCATAACCACTGGTGAAAAGGTCTCATCATAGTCAATACCATGAATTTTATTGAAACCTTTTTCCACCAATCATGCCTTATAGGTCTGTACATTACCATTCATGTCGGTCTTCTTCTTGAAAACCCACTTGCACCCTATAGGTTTTACCCCTTCAGGTGGATCAACCAAAGTCCATACTTGATTAGTATACATGGATTCCATCTTAGATTTAATGGCATCCATCCATCTCTTAGAATCTGGAGTGTTTATAGTGTCTAGGTAGGTGAGAGGCTCATCCTTTTCCACAAGCATCACATCACCATCTTGAGTCAAGAGAAATCCATAATATCTCTCGGGCTCATGGAGAATCCTACTAGACCTATGAATTTCCTGTGTTTCTTGAGCAGTATTATTTTTTTGTACATTCTGCTTAGGTTCCTCCATTGGTTCAATGTTATCATGTGTGTCTCGAACTTCATCGAGATCTATTATCGTCCCACTGTCTTTCTTAGAAAGCAACTCTCTCAAGGAATATAGCAGTTCAAGCAACAAACACTTTGTTCTCGGAAGGATTATAGAAAGAATAACCCCTTGTTTCAGTTGGGTATCCCACAAAATTATATTTGTCTGATTTTCGTCCTAGCTTGTCAGAGATTAGACATTTCACAAACGCTTCACATCCTTAAATTTTCATGAATGACATGCTGTGACGTATCTCAGTCCATATCTCATAAGGAGTCTTTTAAACCGTTTTAGTAGGAACACAGTTAAGTGTATGTGGAACCGTTTCCAGGGTGCAATCCCAGAACTAATTGGAAGATTCCTTGACTCAACATTGATCGCACGATGTCTAAAAAGGTGTGATCCCTCCTATCAAAAAAACACTTTTCTTTGATATTTTCTACTTCATCTTTATAGTCTTTGAACTTTTCAAATGATTCGGATTAGTTCTTCAAAAGATACATATATCCATATTTACTAAAATAATTAGTAAATTTTATGAAATTAATAAAATCTACCTTTTGTCATCGTACACATATGATCACATACATCACTATGTATAAGTCATACTCGTTCAATGACCCCTTCACCATGTCCGGTAAAAGGAGCTTTAGTCATTTTGCCAAATAAACCAAGATTCGCATCCTTTTATATAATTCATAATCAAACTTATCCATGAATGCATCCTTATGTATTCTGGAAATGCGTTTCTCATTAATATGGCCTCAACAACAATGCCAAAAGTAATATTTGATTTGAGTCACTTTAGAACATATAAATTGTTAATTAGTTGTGCAACATTATAAGCCTCATCATCAAAATAGAATAAACAACTATTGTTATTTAATTAAAATGAAAAAGCCTTTCTTGTCCAAACAAGAAACTGAAATAATGTCTCTGCCAATTGCAAGCACGTTATAACAATTATCAAGTTCTAAATTTTCCTTATAGGCTAAAAGTTAAGTAACGAGTTCCTCTAACCAGAGAAATTACTTTTACTCCAATTCCAACCCGATACCTGCAGCTTGACCCTTATTGATCATCTTTTTCAGATCTTCCAAATAAGCATGACAGTTTAATTTCTGGTCTCCCAATTTTCCACAGAAGTAACAATCGTCTTCTTTATCAACACCTCATTCAGACTTTAGAGTCTGCTTTAGGGATTGGACTTTGGTTTGACAACGGAACTAGATCAAATCTTCTCCTTGCCTTTCCATTTTCCTTTCCCATTTGCATTCCCTATGTTTGTCATCAATATAGTAGTTCATGCATTTATCATATTGCTTTCAACAGTTCTCAACATGCTTAACAACTCAATGGGTGTTTTACCAATCTTATTCATTTTATAGTTCATAACAAACTAAGAATAATATTTGTCCAAAGATTGTAAGATCAAATCTAACTAAGTCTCTAGACCAATCTGGAAACCCAAAATATCAAAGGTACTCATTGTACCCTATAATCTTTAGAACATGTGGTGTAACCGGGTCTCACTCTCCCTACTTGTAAGTGGGAGATTGTTGGTGTAGGTGCCCTAGAGGCAATACAATGTTTCTTTTAATAGACCTTTATGTCATTTGATTATTCAATAAACGTATTTATTATGACTTTAATTACTGCGAAATATTTGTTAGCATAATAAATGTCCTTAGAATCATGATACACATTGTATAGTTTAGTACATGACTTGAACTTGAGATTATATAATAGATCATATTCTTAAATGTCCCTGGTCGATTATTATTATTATAGGAAAATAATAATATATAAATAGACTAGTATGTTGTTTGACTGATAACCACATCTCATTGGTTATAAGTATGGGGATACTAAAGTCAATACATAGGTACATGTAGGAGTACATGATACTGGACAGACCCACAGTGAGATTCTTCATGTTTAATATAGTCATAATAAAGACTCACAGTGATAATGGTGTAATGATCCTTTGACTTGAGATCATTATATTTCTATACGAGGATTAATATACTTTGACTACATTAAAAGTTACCTTTGACCGAGTGATGATAAAAGTGGACATCGGGTATATCATGAGTCGTATGAGAAATATGAATGATAGATAAAGGATATAACCCTCCTATAATTAGGAGAGATATTATAAGGCCTCTTGATTGAGTGAGACTATAAAATGCATGGTTGTGCTCAAATAATGATTTGTTTTCATAGTCTACTCATGGATCAAGTAAACCCGGATTAAATATTGTAGAGGATGACTAAATACATGCCTCGAGTTTAATCTATAATATATATGGTTAAAGGGATTATATTACATGGAAACATTAATCACGAAAGGTTTTATCGAATCACGATTTAATTATTATTTAATTGGGTAGCAATGATGTATTATTAGATACCGCTCATTGTTTATAATTTTATTGGAGAATAAAATTATTGCTAATTAAATAATAGCCTATAGGGTCACACACATAGAGCACTTAAAGGAATAGTTAATTTAAATTATAGATTTAAATTAATTGATGATTATTTGAATTTTATTATATTAATTAAGTGAGACTTAATTAATTGAAATAATAAAATTCGAAGACTTAATTAATTGAAATAATAAAATTCGAATTTGAATTCTGCCCTTAATAATTAAGTATGACTTAGTTATTAATTAAATAATAGAAATTCGGTTTTATTATTTAATCCTAAACCTACATGGGTTAGGCTTTGCTGTTATGGGTTGCTGTTATGGGCCTATTAACTAGCCATTATAAATAGATAATGTAGGGTTAATAGGGATTACGTTTTTGAGAAAAATAAACCCTAGAGGCATCGGCTACACAGCAAAGGCAGAGCAAGGCAGATTCGAAATCATCAAAGGAGATAGTACATCCATTCCGTAATCAAGATCGTGGGACGTTCTTGAAGGTGCTCGTGTGGATACCATAGAGGTGTTTTCGAGAGGAAGACACAAGTCGTGAAAGCTAGGATCTCCGTTGAGTTCGTGTAAGTCAAGACCAGACAAAGGTATGATTCCGTTTCACAATAATCAGTCTAGGCTTATACATGATCCTGCGTTAGGGTTCCGAAATTTTCGTTATATTTACGTTTAATCCGCTGCGTTTTATGCCTCGAAACCCAACATATAGTGCCCTTTTATTTTTAAATATATCTTGTGCTCAATCGTCTCATAAGCATCTATATGCTCGTGTTGCTTCTTAAGCTAAGCACACATATTTGCGAGCATGAGACATAAAACATCAGTCGTAACATCAATTTGCTTCCAATAAGCACTATGATTTACACATGTTACATTCTCAACTTTAAGAGCTGGAAAAGATATTTGACTAACATCGTGGTGTCCGAGGACGATCCTCAAGCTCCTATGTCAGTCAAGGAAATATATTCTCGTCAACTTGTCCTTCTCAAGAACTGATCACATAGAGAAGTTGTTTGTGTTTATCATTTGATATCTAAAATATTAAAGTGTATAAAATAAACTAGATTGCAAATTTAATATTAATTATGTTTAAGTGATTATGGTATACCACCATATATCTCCCACTATTTTTATGAAACTAATAACCCTAACTATTAATTCGGAAAACATTTCTATAAATCTTTCTAGTGAGCCAAGATTCATATTTCATCCATGTTTTAAGATAGCCTTGGCTAATACACTCAAAACATGACTATTTAGGTAGACAACATTTGTCGATTATATCAAATATAACTCTTGGAAAGTTTGGTGGAACAACCATTTGTACACATTTATCCAATAAATCTCACCAAACTCTATGCCTCTAAACCCACAATCCTATTGTGATGATTTAGTTAAGTTAGACCCAATGTTTCAACAAACTAAGTACACTTACTTATCAAGTCTTCCCATGATTGATAAAAGAACCTTGCTTTGGCAAACCCACTCCTTCTCAATCTAGATCTTGATGAGTATTAAACATTGGAAGGCATCCGATTAACTTAATATGTATTTAGGGATTTTTATTATTTATTTGAACGATCATGATCCCATCATAAAGAGATTTTCAATTTTTCCTTGATCAAATAATTCATTTCAATATTCGTCAATGGATTGATTTCCAGGTCGTCGGAGAAGTCACAAGCGGTCTCACTTAAAACCCAACTTCCTTACGAATTAAACTAATAATCCGCTTTTGAAAAAATCTCCCCATATCAGAAAAAGAAAATTCATATTTAATACCGTGTTTCATAAACACAAGAATCTCATGATCGTTTGTTCAATTTTAAAATCTTGAATCGTTACAAATTTTATCTTTCTTAAGCAAACATGGCATGAGTGTCGTATCTAATACATACATGATTAATCAATATTAAGCATGCATCTCGATTATATCTACGCATATATACTAATACATGCAATCATATACATATATGTAATGTGCGTAAATTAAACGTGTTTGGTTATGGCCGCATCCTATGTGATCTTTCAAAGCTAATGGAAATATCAAGGCCAGTCTATGGTGGTTATAAAATACTATCTATTACATGTCTTCTTTCTTCATTACTCCATCATCCCCTTTTGGATTGCCTCCTTGCTTGCAAGTCTTCATTGATAATTACATTTAATAAAAAAATAAAACTATTCTAATGAAATTACAAGAAGAACTCGAGTTACATTCGAGATAATTAAATTACAATGAATAAACGACATGCAAGTCGTATTTAGAAACCAAAACCATAAATCAAAAATACTATACTATGGGCCTTTAGGCCATAACCATCCACCATGCTATCACATAACACATATAATATATCTCAGATTATATAAACATATCATATAATCATATATAACAAATTTCAAAAATTCATAAAATTTAAAACAGATTTCTGAAGACAATAAATCGCTATTTCGAGACCCTTAACGACGTCAAACGCCTTACAGACCCGTCGATGATAGAATAGCTATCAGTTTTTTTCATTGACCCGATTCTAGTCAGAAAACACATATCGTTTGCGAAAATCGGACACGGCAATCAAATTTCACCAAATCTGACGGTGTTTTAAAAATCGTATCATATACAATCCCCATAACAAGAACACGAATATATCATATATACATACAATCATCACATGATTATACATCACATGAATATCATATATTCATAATATATACATACATATACTCAAAATTTTAGAAAATCAAATAATTTTCAGAAAATAATAAATTACAGTTTTGGGGTCTGTAACGACATTTAATGGCTTACAGACGCAGAGCTGACAAAGTCAGTATTGCTCAGTGACCCGATTCCAGTTAGAAAACATATATCATTTGTGAAAATCGGACAACGGACACAGATTTCAGGAAATCTACGGCAACCGTTTCAGAATTCGTATCGAATACAATTTCATAATAAGAACAAACATGTATCATATACATACATCAATACACACAATCATCACATGATTATACATCATATGAATATCATATATTCATAATACATAAAAATATATACATATTGTATCAATACAAAATCATGATAGATCGCATACATGCTTACATATCGAAAACTATTAAGCACATAACCGAATTAAAACGTTTCGCAAGTAGCTCTCATACCATTGAAGGGTTTTGAGGCACCAATGCAGCGGAATAAACGCGAAAAATAAATAAAAATAACGAAACCCTCCGTAGAATCCATGCGAAAACAAAAGATTTAATTCGGAGATAAATAATAAATACCTTTAGAAGTTTTAATAGTTCATTAATGGAAGATAAATGGAGGCCCAAAGCTTGTTTAATCACCACGTAACCCGCTCTCGCGATCTACGCTCTACGGTATCCACACGAATACTTTTCATGAAAGATTGATGTGTACTAGCACCCGAAAACTGCTTCTCTCTCTCTATCTTCCTCTTTTCTCAAAACGGCTAGGGTTTTAGTAAAAATATGTCTCTTAAATTAAATCAGCCCATAAAGAGATTATATAGAGAGAGGAATAAGTTTTCTAATTATAATCCAATTATAATTAATACTAATCCAAAATTCTAAATTATTTTGGAATTAGTTTAAATAATTCATTTATTCTATTTATATAATTAATTAAGTCATACTTAATTAATATCATAAATAAAATAAATTACTTATTTAATTTAAATTATTTCTCCTTCAAGCGTTCTTTGTGAGTGACCCTGTAGGTTATTATTACGTTGGCAACAATTTTAATATCTAATTTAAATTGTAAACAATGAGCGGCATCTAGTAATACATCATTGCTACCCAAGTAATAATAATAAATTGGTGATTCGATTAAGCCTTTCGTGAATAATGTTCCATGTAATATAATCCCTTAAATCTTGATATTATAGATTAAACTCAAGGCATGTCTCGTGTCATCCTCTTCATAATTTAATCTTTATTTTCTTGATCGATGAGTAGACTATTAAAATCAAATCAATATTTGAGCACGACCTTGCATTTCATAGTCTCACTCAAACAAGAGGCCAATAATATCACTCCTAAAATTAGGAGGATTAAATCAAATCTAGATCATTCATATTTCTCATACGATTCATAATATACCCAATGTTCACTTTTATCATCACCCGGTCAAAGGTAACTTTTAATGTAATCAAAGTATATTAATTCTCGTATAGAAATATAATGATTTCAGGTCTAAGGATCATTACACCATTATCACATTGAGAATTACTTATGATACTTATTTAACATGTAGAATCTCACGGCGAGTCATTCCAGTGCCATGCATTGAGACATGCACTTATGTTCTTGACTTTAGTATCACCATACCTATGACCAATGAGATGTGGTCATCTGTCAAGAAACATACTAATCTTTGTGCATTATTATTGTCCTTAAATAATAATACTCGACTAGGAAATTTTAGGAATAAGATACTATTCATATAATCTCATTTTTAAGTCACATACTTAAAGATATATAATACGTATCAAAATTCGAAGGATATTTATTATGCTTTCAATTTATTACGCAGTAAATAAAACATAATAAATAAATAATAATCAATAAAACATAATCCTTAATAATAAATATTTTCCTTAAAATATAAAAAGTATTGTCTCTAGAGCATAATTACTAACATTTTCGGCACCTCCCTGACCTTCTGACAGCTTTCTTTCAAATATATTATAAACAATTTGAGTAGATACCACTTTGTTTAATTGTTTTTGTGTAATCTTCTCAAACTGCCTATCTGTCAAGGATTGAGGATCCCTGGTTAGAGTAGTTGTTCTATCAATATCAAATTCTTCAAAGCCTCCAAGTCCTATCTTCTTTTTAGCTCTCAGCTGCAGATTTGATTGACTGTATTGCAAGTATACAAGTTCTAAAATTTTATTAGAGTGTGATTTCTTTCTTTGCTTATCAGAGTTTGGCTTAGACTCTGATTTTCCATGTCCAGTCCTTGACTGGTGTGTTTGAGATTTGGGTAATACAGCAATTCCGGACTACTTTTATTGCACACCACCAGGACCCTTAGGACCATTAGAACTATCACCAGCTTCATCATTATCAACATATCTCCTCCTTTTAACTCCTTTTTTGCATCCTTGCAAACATCATCCTTATTTCTCCTGAAATCATCAACCTTCTTCTCTCCTTTTTTGACATCATCACCACCTGTGACAGTCAAAAGAATCTGTTCAAGTACTGAGGATATATTGGCCTGTGCTGCAATGACTGAATCAACCTTGGTGGTTAGATTAGAGACTGTTGTTTAGAGTTTGGATTGATTAACAGTGATATCAGCAATAACATCCTTGAAAGTGACCTCTTTGGATAATTGATGGGAGTGAATTCTGTCAAATTGAGTTTTGAGCAGAGAAGTAGTATTATCAACACCTGTGATCTTTGTTTAAATATGAGAGATATCCTTGACCACACTAGCCAATTATGCAGTGACATTCTCTATCTCAGCTTTAACATCTAGATCAATAACTTTTTCTTCTTCAATGAAAGAGGCATCAGTATCCTCAGCAGGATAATGACCATGTTCTTGCAAAAAGGAATTTTTTTGAAAAGCCTTTAGTCTCTCAGACTGGTGAATGACCAAGATACACTCAAAAGTAGCTTTATCATCAATTCCTTTGAGTTGTGTAGATTCCCAAGATTGAGGAAAAAACTGATCAAAATAAATAAAAGATGGATTAACGGGTCCATCATCCTCAAAAATGCAATCCTCATGCATATCAGCATCAACATGCTCAATCTTTATAAAAAGGACTATAGACCCTGACTCCTCCTTAGAGTGATCAGACTCTGTAGACTCTAGAAGCCTTGCCCTGATAGGCATGATAAGAATTGGTGCTTCTGACTTCAAGTTTGTAGTCTCATATTGAATATTTGATGCATCCACCAAAGCCTCCATAACTCTGTCTACTCTCCTTGCTAGAAAATCCACTAAGTGTTGATGTAGTTTCTGTGTGAATAACTTTTGAGCAACTAGAGCTTCCTCCTTTTTGACAATCTGTATTACGAGTAAAAATGAATTTTCATCCATCCCCTGCCTCAACTCATTGGACCAACTCTTTGGAAAATCTTGATCCCAATAAGTGAAGCTAGGTTCAGGATACCCTAATCTTTCATTCTCACAGTGGGGTTGGGCACCCACTTTCTCAATCTCACTTAGGCTCTCTTCCGCGTTTTCTACCTCTTCTTTTGCCTGGACCAGTGCCAGCCTCTCATTTATTTTGTCATTTATTTGGATAAGTGCACTTAAAATTCCTACAGAAGAGGGTGTGAGAGATGTAAGATTTGCTTCAATACCTGAACCACCTTGATGGAGGGGAACCCCTTTAAATGTCTGAAGGCTTGGGGTTTCCACTAAGGGGTAAGAAATAACAGACTCTGAACCCTTACTAACTTCCTCTTTATTTCCTTAGTCTATTGGCTCTAGTGTTCCAGTCTCAGGGTCTACTATAGACTCTGACAGCTTCTGTATGACTTCATTAGAAGCCAGAGTCTGAGTGTCACCATCTTTGACTATTAGTGCTTGATCATCCATCAGAGTCTGTCCTCCCATATCACTAGGGTTCCCATCAGCATATTGGTGAGTTGCCAAGGAGGTCCTAACAGTATGCTCCCCTACCCCACTATTACCCAACCTCTGATTAGGTGGTTCTTGTGTGAGTGAGGCAGACTGAGTATCTTTTTCACTAGTCACCACTAGTGCACTAGTCCCATCCTCCAACTTCCTTTCAGTACCTGTTACCTCCTGTGGTTCTACCATACTTAATACATCCAAATTATCATTTATAAAGATCCTTGCATGGATTGCATTGATTGCCTGGGCATAAGTCATGTGAAGGAATACTGCAGTTCCTTTGCAATTTTCTGATAAGTAGAGCCCTTGATTTGATCCAATCTACTTTGATAGGTTGGATATATATATATTTATTGGCTACCTTCCCAACTTTTTGGACAAGATAATCAACCACCTTCCTTGGAAGAGGCGATATAGTAGAAATCTAATCAATGGTTGTCCTATTGGTAATCCCTTTATCCCAAATTACTTCATATCAAAAATTGGTTGCTCAACCTCAGTTTCCAAGTCAGTAGCAGACTCTAATTCTCTCCTTTTATAGAACTTAATTCTTTTTGTCTTATTTGATTGTGCTTGTTCAAACTCTGGCACACCAAGTTCTTTCAGAACTGTATTAGTCCTGCCTTCTATGAGCCCTGTAACTTTAGTTTGTAGTGAAGAGTTGAAGAGGTAACTATATAGATTTATGACCACATCCCATGCAGACATTTGTAGCTCCACATTCATTATCTTCCTTAGGGCTTCATAGGTTGTAAGAATATCCAAGACTTGAGATTGATCCTGATATTGTTATGGATTTTCAACTGGTTCCACCAAAGGATATAAGAGTAACAGTACCTCATTACTTGGAGTAATAATTTGATCAATGAGACATGAGGCTGCATCCAGTTGCATTCCTTCCAAAAATGTTTCATGATCAGGGTCTAAAGGCATTCTAGACTCTGACTCAACATTGGACTCTAGTTTAGGAGTTTTCTTTATTTAAGAGTCTGGCTCTGCAGGAGCCTTGAGAGCATCTGTTTCTTGCAAAATAGGATTAGTGACAATTAAAGGCTTCTTTGTGTGTGCAGAATAAGCCTTCCTCAACCTCTTATACTTCTGGGCAAAAGATTTCTCAGGAGACTCAATTTGAGAATCCTGAGGTGCATCCCTAGATTTATCAGAGTCTGTTGCCTTTTGAGAGTCTACAAACATGGCTTGAAGGTTAGAATCAAGTGTATCATGACCCTCTTTTAGCAAAGAAAGTCATTCAACAACTTATTTCTCTAGAGGGTTGAGCTCCTCATCACTTTGCTCATCCACCAGCCTGGTTTGGATCAATTTCCTCATTTTTAAAACTAGTGCATTTTGAGAGACACTAGAGGTTAGTTTCTTTTTGGATTTTGGTTTTTTAGATTGTTTGGTGGAAGGGGATTTGGTACTTGGGTAGATGCAGGGGAACTCTCCATATCTTATTTCTGCACCATTTCACCACCAAAAAATGAAGAATTGTAAAGAGAATGTTTGTAATTAGAGAGTTTTACCTTCATTACTTGTGGATATATCATGGCATGTAGACTCTTTTTCTTGTCATCAATTCTCTTGATGTTAGAAAAAATTCTTCTCTGTTGCTTGTAAGCCTGCACACAACAATCATCTGCCAACCTAGTTGACATGTTAGGAATGAAGTGATTTAAGAAAATCATAAGAAATCTATGATAATAAAATTTCTTCCTCCCTTCTTGCACATTGTTTAATTTAGCTTCCTTTTGAGTGAGCAACATATCATCAATGTTGATCACTCTATCAAATAGGAGGTTGTGGCCAATTTGATAAGTAATAAATGTAATTGCATGAATGCCACTATATTTACCAGTAAAGCAGTTAGCGATTTGATCAAAAAAGAAAGACCATTCTTTCCTTAAATAGGGCCTAGTTAACTTACTCATATTTTCTAAAGTAGCAGAATAACCTAGTGATTTAAAAATGCTCTTACTATCAGAATCAGAAATAGTTTCATCAAATGGTTCTTTAACAGGGAACTTAAACATTGAGTTAAGCACATTAGCTGTAATATCAAAAGTAATGGAGTCGAAGGTGAACATAATTTTACCTGGTTGATCCTGAGAAGGATCAACTACCTTGGTAGAACTCCATGCCTGAGAGATAACATTCATGTGAATGACTGGTGATGCCTTGAGAATGTAGCTGAGCTCAGATTGCTCCAAGAAATCCATCATTGGGTAGTAATCAGCGTTTACCCCTTTCTTGTCTCCAAGAGCTGCAACATGATTCGTGGTCATAAATTTAAAATCCCCAAAAGTGAATGCAATTGCCTTGGGTCCTCTCATAACAGTTGAAATAGAATCCATTGATATTGTTGAGTTGAATTGACAAAAATTCTTGAAAAATTTAGCTAGGGTTCATGAAAAAGCTCTGAGCATAGTTTTGCTTTAGCAAATAATTGCAATAAACAAGTGAGTAAATTGTATGAAAAAATTTAATTTTGTTCGAAGTGCATACAATACACACGAGTCTACAGCCTGTATCTAGTCAAAAGTAACTGGTTCCACCAATTTCAAGTCATTTAAACAGTTTAAACGTAATCAGAGTCTGCAGGCGTGAATGTTAACTGTTTCAGAGTCTAGGTGTTATTATTCTCAAAGTCTACAGACTCTTAGAGTCTACAGCTTGTAGAGTGTACAGACTCACAGAGTCTACAAACTCGTCAGAGTCTAGGAGTTAGACTCTGTCAAGATAAATTACCTCAAAATTTTTACAATAACAAATTATAGTTTGATAAATCTGTTATTCCTTAGAACAATGTCAATATTTGTAGAAGGGGGGGGGTTGAATACAAATATTAAAACTTTTTGTGTGTTCTAATATTTGTTCTTGATGTTTGATAGAATAAGAGAATAAGTTCGAACAAATTAATGCTGAAAAATAAAACTGAACAAAGAGATTTAAAATTATTGATGGATTGGTTTTTCCATCAATGTATATTTTTGCTCAATGCTCCTAGGATAAAAGAAACCTAGCTGCGTTTACAAGATTAGAAAACAAATCAACTGTTCTTACACATGTGCTCTCAAGCTTGAACAGTTGATTAAGAAATATGTCTAACTTGTATGTTTTCTAATAATGCTACTACACTTGTTTATATACCACAAGTGTTCTTTTACAATTCCTATTCTAGGATTGTTTCTACCTGCCTTCCTTTTACCTTTTTCTATTTTACAAAAAGGTTTGAAAGACAGCTTCTGATTGAGTCTTCACAGTTACTCTAGACTGTCTTCCATAGGTGTGCTTTTGTTCTCTGGATCTTCAACAGATATCCTTTCTGTGTTGTCACACTCAATTGATAATTTGCTGTCAGGCATATCAATTGATCCATTCTTTAATCCATCAACTGATGTACTTCTTCGATTGATCTTTATATCCATCGATTGATAAAAGATGTCTTATCGATTGATAGATGTTATCAATCGATATATCAGTCGATGGGTCTTCACATCAGTTGATGGTCTTCAATCCTTGGCTTGGCTTCTTCGATTGATCCTCCATCCATCGATGCTTCAATATCAATTGATCATCCTTCACTTGTGCAATTTCCTGTCTTCACATAATTACAATTTAACAGTTTAATTTACACATCAATTGATGATCCATATCAATCGACTCTAACATCAATTGATGAACAAAATATCAATTGATTTACACCTTATCGATTGAAATAGACTAAGTACACCTATGCTACAATCCAAATTATCAGTTGATTCATATAAACACTTCAACTGATAAATGGTTTCCTGATCAATTGATATTTATAACTTTCATATCAATTGATCAGTTACAACAAATAAAATTTCTATGATTCTAAGATTAATGTTATCATCAAATCACATGTAGATTCCTAACAATCTCCCCCTATTTGTGTCTGTGTTATTAACAGGCATAAATCTACTTGATGATAACAAAAACCCTAAAAAAAAAATTACATTTAGATAGAATCAAGAAACTTAATTGGCACATTAATTTTGGAAGTACCAGATTGATATATAACTCCTGCAAGCAGCTTCAATATCTTCATAATTTAATTTAGTTCCTCTTCCTCCTTTTCTCAGCATTTTCCTTTAGTTGCCTCATGAAAGAACTTCTCAATATTGCTTCATCCCTGTCCGTTTCTCCAAGTTGCCTCATAAGGTAGTGTATTTCTTCATCTGTGATTTTGTCCAGATATTTGCAGATATCAAAGAACTTTGTGTTGCCCTCTATATCTGTAAAAATCATAGCATACTTTGGCTCCAGCACCACCTTTTTGACCTGTGACTTCCATAGCTTTAGAGGAGAATCAGGTTCAGCTTCTGCCTTGGATCTTCTTAACCTTGAAATTTGTTGTTGTATCTCCTGAGCAATTGTTGTGTTGAGTTTGTACTTTCTGTTGAGTAGAGGATGAATAGTCTTTAAAACATTGTAGCTTTGCTTCATTATCACCTTCAATGAATAGATTGTTTTCACTCCATTTTCATACTCCAACCTCATTGATTCTTCATGGTTAGAGGTTGCAGGGTGAGTCCTTACTCCAATTAATCCTTTTTCATTGATTACTGGTATTCCCTTCAAATCATAACCTTCAATTGTGAGCTCCTCCTTGATTTCTTCTTGTTGACCCTGGAGGTTTTCCTGAACCACTATTTCTTGAGTAGAACTTGACCTTTTCTTGGCCATAGAAACTTTTCTCCTTTTTCTCAAAGGTTGCTCTGCCTGTAGCTCTTCTTCCAAATGCCATTGCATTTCCATCTGTCTAGCAATCTCTTCATTCTCCCTTTCTCTCCTTGAGGCATCTGAGATTCCTGTAGTGATGGCTCCTTGAAGTAGCTTTTGACTTACTGGTTCAGTCTCTTTCTTCTTCTCTTCTTCAATCACTATTGCTTTCCCTTTCTTCTTTTCTTTAAGAGCTTCAATATCCAATTGAAGAAAAGCTTCTGTATTTGAGTTTCTTTCCTTGGCAGCCTTTTGTGCATCTTCATTTAATTTTCTTGTTTGAGCAATGAACTCATCCAACTCTCCTTTTTCTACTGCCTCTGTTACTAACTCAGTGCTTCTCCTTAGATCTTCAATTCTTTTCTTTTCTCTCTCAATCATTGTTTGAGTTTCTTTCTCCCTAGAAATTCTCCTAGCTTCAAGATCATCATCAAACTTCTTGTAATCTTTCTTTTTCTGTTCTAAATTATCTTTTGGAGAATTAGATGACTTAGATTTCTTTGAAGATTGATTGTCCATGTTACTTCTGCTTTTATCTTTTCTCGGTGCAGAACCACCAATGCCACTTGACTTATCCATACCAGAACCACCTATTCCACCACTTCCACTGCCTTTGCCATCACCACCATCATCATCCTTCTTCTTTGTATTCTCCCCCTTTTTGTTATCATCAATTGGAGGGGGTGGTGGAAGTCTGTCAAGAAACTTTTGAAGAATGGAAGCATGAAGAATTTGACCTCTGATAATATCATCCATCTTCTTTTCTAGAGAACATACTCTTGTCTCCAAAGATGTAAAATTTTTGGATTCTTTGAAAAGCTTGTCTTTGATGCTATTCATGGTGTTGAATGGTAGCTTCTCATCCAATCTCCTGTCCATTGCATCCTTGTTAGATGAGATAGAGTCTTTAATCCTCTCCAGTTCCCTCCTTACTCCTGTTACTGTCATCTTTTGAATTTTCATTGATTCTCTCATATAGTGAGCAATTCTCCTTTGAGTAGGATCTTCAATTTCTCCTTCCACCATTGCTCTTCTATATTGAGAGAGAATTTCAGTCTCAGCAGCTTCTAAGAAACCATCAATAGTGCTCATCCATGGCTCTTCATCAGAATCACTCTCCAACTCTTCAGGTGCCATATAACAAGTGTCTGTTGTATTGGCGATGCTTTCCTTCAGATTCCTGGTCCTTTGATCTGTATGATCAATGCCCAAGAGTTGTTCTGCATTCCTGTTACTTGAAGTAGCCAACCCTTGATATTGTGGATGAGGATGAATGAAATTCTTTGGATCCAATTCACCAGCATCTATTTCCTCTTCAAAGTCCTTAGCAATTCCACTCCCACTAGCTTCAGCATTATTTGCTCCCCCTATCTCCTTTACTCCTTCTTCTGCCATCATTTCAATTTCCAATTCCTGTGCAAAAAGTAGACTGTTTTTATCACTTTCACTCATCTCTCTATTTTGCATCAGGATCTCATCCTGGAATCTCACCTCTCCCTCACTCATTTCTTTTGCACCTACTAAGGTGGGGCCCTAAAGTGTTTCACTCTCATTCCTGGAAGAAATAGGAATGTTTTTACTCACTTCCTCTCCTTTTGCCAGGTTACAATCCTGCCTCTCACTCAACTCACTCAATCCTAAGAGTGTTTGTGCAACATCAATTGATTGATCATCAATTGATGTATTGACATTATCAGTTGAAGTGGTGTTTGGGATATCCATCGATTGATGCATACCCATCGATTGATCTTGAGTATCGATCGGTGGCTTATCAGTCGATGGCTGAATATCAATTGATGAAGGAACATCAATTGATGGAGAAGAAACAGTTGAGATAATTTGTGAAGTTATGTTTGAGATGATATTGGAAATAGAATCCTGAAAATTCTGAGAAGAAGATTCAGGGGAGAGTGTTGGCTTCTCCTTGAAAAACAAAGAAGGAGAATCTGAAAATGTTCGATAGTCTATCAAAACATTTTCTGAAGAAGTTTGAGATGGGGATAGAAGAATAGAAGAGATAGGAATTGAAAGAGAATGGGGCTGCATCTCATCATTTATATGAGATGCATCATGCAGACTTTGTGAAGGCTCCTCCACAGTTTCCTATGGTTTTGCAGTGTGTGATTCCCCAAGTGCAAAGGTGACTTTCTTTTCTCTTCTTTTGTATGGTGTTAGTGTTTTGGCTTTTGTGTCCCCAATTTGATTCTGTGCCCCTGGTTGTGGGCTATTTTCAATATTGTCATCCTTTTGAGAGAATGACAATAGGGATGTGGTATTTTCCATGTTAACATCCACAGTCTTTTGGGAGACTATGGAGTGGCTAGGTTGAGGTTGCACACCCTCACTCTCCTTATCCTTCTGGGTTCTTAGATATTCCCCAGTTCCCTCACCACCTACATCCTCCTCTAATCTATCTACCACACTAGTTGATTTTCTTTTCTTGGTTTTTACAATAGCAGGTTTTTGAGAACCTGTTGAGGTTGGTTTCTTAGATTTGGATTTAGAGATTGGTTGTGTGGCCTGAGTAGGAGGGTTGGGGTCATTACTACCACCCTCCATAGTCACAGAAGGCAAGGAAGAATTAGGTTTAGAAGAGTTTAAAGTAGAGATAAATACCTGAACAAAAGGGGGATAGATCAATTCCACATTGCTGTGAAGATTGATCCTAACCAAGTCTTTAATGACCCTTTTGTTTTGAGTCCAGCAATCCAAAATTTCTGTATTCCTGTCAATCTCAATATCCTTGACAAAGTGGTTAATAATAATCATAATAAATCTTGCATAATAAATATGATTAGATCTATTTATTTTATTCCCCAATTTGGCAGATATTTCATTGAGTAACAGGCTTCCTAAATTATGATATCTATCATATAAAATGCTATACCCTACTTGTTGCATACTAGTTGTTATTGCATCAAAATTACTAACCTTACCAGAAAAACACTTTATTAAAGCATCAAAGAAATATGACCATTCTTTTCTTAGATTCTTTCTAACAATACTACCTAGACTAGCATCAGGAGCAGTATAGTTGATTTCCCTAAGCATGTTTCTAATATCTGTGTCAGTGGGTGCATTTTCGGTATTATTTGCAGGAATATTTAAACACTCACCCAAGACCACAGTGGCTAGAATATACCTTTGTCCTTTGCATTCAAAGGAAATTGTAGAAAAATCATCTGCTACTTCTGCTGTTGTCCAGAATTCTTCAACTAGATTGCACACTATTTTTGGTGCTTCTGATAGGGCCTTTGCAATTTTCGAACTCCTTAGAAATTCCATTAGGGGATGAAATTCTGTTGGGGCTTCCTCCACCATAGTGCAAGCAACGAAGTTGTGGAGCTCATAGTAGAATCCAGATTGTGAGACTTTCTTTGAAGATGCCATTATCGTGTTTGAAGATTTATAATTGAATTAACTGGCAAACTTGTTAGTAATTATAACATAAATAATAAATAGACAGTAGTAGATTAGGGTTCTTAGCAAGAGATACATACAGAGTAAGTTCGAAGATTGAGAAAGAGAAAGAGATAGAAAAATCGATAGTAAAAATGCAAGTAAGAATTAAAAGAAGTTTTAATCTCACTATTTATATTTACTGATTTCCCAACCAATTTCTTACTCAAAATAGAACTAAATCGACCGTTGGAAGAGTATTGATAATTAAAAGTTACCAATTTTGGCAATCGATTGTTATACATACAGGAATGTACGTTTTAATCAATTGATAAAATAAGTAATCAACGGCTAGATTTTTGTACAGGTCGATTGATGACATGGACCCCTTTAAATTCTAGGTCATCGATTGATAAATTGCTTATCCATCGACAGGTACAATTATCCATCGATAGACAAATATATCATCGATTGATATATCTATCTGTCGATAGTTACCCCTATCCATCGATAAACAAATATATCATCAATTGATATATTTATCTGTCGACAGCTCCATTAATATCCATTGATATGTAAAATATTTATCAGTTGATTATTGAAGAATCAATAATTTAACATAGTCAATGGCTACATGTACTATAAATACATAACTTGTCAGACATTTAAAGGATTAGATATAATTAAGCATACCTAAATCACAGACCAATCTATTGAAGGTAGATTCATCTAATGGTTTGGTAAAAATGTCTGCAAGTTGTCTTTCACTAGGGACAAAATGTAATTCAACTGTACCATTCATTACATGTTCCCTAATGAAGTGATACCTTATGTCAATGTGCTTGGTTCTGGAATGTTGTACAGGATTTTCTGTTATAGCAATGACACTTGTATTATCACAGAAAATAGGAATCTTGTTCAAGTTGAACCCATAGTCAAGTAGTTGATTCCTCATCCATAATATTTGTGCACAGCAACTTCCAGCTGCAATGTATTCAGCCTCTGCAGTAGATGTAGACACTGAATTCTGCTTCTTGCTAAACCATGAAACAAGCTTATTTCCTAGAAATTGACAAGAACCTGTTGTGCTTTTTCTGTCAATTCTGCAACCTGCATAATCTGCATCTGAATAACCAATTAGATCAAATCCAGAATCTCTAGGATACCAAATTCCAAGATTTGGAGTTCCTTTGAGATATCTGAATATTCTTTTTATTGCAATCAAATGAGACTCTCTAGGATCAGCTTGAAACCTAGCACAAAGACATGTAGCAAACATTATGTCTGGCCTACTTGCAGTTAAATAAAGTAATGAGCCAACCATACCTCTATAACTTGAAATGTCCACTTCTGCTTCCTTAGTGTTTAATTCAAGTTTAGTTGCAGTGGCCATGGGAGTTTTAGCAGAAGAACATTCACTTAAATCAAATCTCTTTAATAAATCAGAAATATATTTGGTTTGATTTATGAAAATACCATTTTTAACTTGTTTGATTTGCAAGCCAAGAAAGTAGGTTAGTTCTCCCATCATGCTCATTTCATATTTACTCTGCATCAACTTAGCAAACTTTTTACAAAGTTTTTCATTAGTTGAGCCAAAAATAATGTCATCTACATAGATTTGAACAAGAATCATAGAGCCATTTACATTTCTATGAAAGAGAGTTTTATCAACAGTACCTCTTGTGAAGTGATTCTCAATCAAGAATTTAGACAATGTGTCATACCAGGCTCTAGGTGTTTGCTTCAATCCATAAAGTGCCTTGAGAAGATAGTATACAAATCCAGGATGAATAGGATCAATAAAACCAGGAGGTTGTTCTACATAAACTTCTTCTTCTAGTTCTCCATTGAGAAAAGCACTTTTCACATCCATCTGATACACCTTGAAATTTGCATAAGCAGCATATGCTAGAAAGATTCTGATTGCTTCTAATCTTGCAACTGGTGCAAAAGTTTCATCAAAATCTATGCCTTCTTCTTGTGAATAGCCCTTTGCCACTAATCTTGCTTTATTTCTTGTCACTGTACCAGATTCATCCATTTTGTTTCTGAACACCCAGTTTGTACCAATGATAGACTTGTTCTTTGGTTTGGGCACCAGCTTCCATACCTTGTTTCTTTCAAATTGATTCAACTCTTCTTGCATAGCAATTATCCAATCAGGATCATTCAAGGCTTCTTCAATCCTTTTTGGTTCTTCTTGAGACAGGAAGCTACTATACAAGCATTCATTTTGAGTTGCACTTCTAGTTTTGACACCATCATTTGCATCTCCAATTATTAATTCAAAGGGATGGCTGTTTGTCCATTTCCTTTGTGATGGTAAATTTGTCCTTGAAGATGATGCTTCATGATCATTGGAAGTGTTATGATCATTGTGATGTGATTGACTATTTGAGAACCCTCCCCCTGAGATGGACACTCTACTTGAAGATTGTTGAGCAGAGTTGATATCCATCGAATGATTATCAATTGATGTATTATCAGTTGATTGATGATTGTCAACTGATAAGTTATCTGTTGATGCATTGACATCAATTGATGGGAGGATTCTAGGTACTTGAACTCTTGTGATTTCCACATCATCATCACTATCTTCAATATTACTTGTGGATTCATTTTCAAAATGTAATAGATCATGAAATCCTTCATCAAACAACCCTTGAATTTTCTTGTCATCAAAAACTACATGCATAGATTCCATAACAATGTGTAATCTAAGATTGTAGACTCTGTATGCTTTGGTTGTTATTCCATATCCAACAAATATAGCTTCATCAGCTTTGGCTTCAAATTTTCCTAGATTTTCACCTTGATTTCTCAGAACAAAGCATTTGCAGCCAAAGACATGAAGAAAGTTAACTGTTGGCTTCTTGTCTTTCTTTATCAATTGATATGGAGTTTTGCCTTGAGGTTTATTGATCATGGAAATATTTTGAATGTAACAAGCAGTATTAATTGCTTCTGCCCAGAAGTATGTAGGAAGTTTTGCTTCTTCTAACATAGTTCTAGCAGCTTCAATCAAGGTCCTATTTTTTCTTTCAACTACTCCATTTTGCTGTGGAGTTCTTGGAGCAGAGAAATGATGAGTGATACCTTTTTCTTCACAGAATTCTCTCATGGTTGAATTCTTGAATTCAGTACCATTGTCACTTCTAAATTTCTTGACCTTCCATTCAGTGCCATTTTCAACATTCTTCACATGATTGATAATTAATTTGCTTGCTTCATCCTTAGAATGTAAGAAATATACCCATGAAAATCTTGTGAAGTCATCCACAATTACTAGGGCATATTTCTTTTTGGCAATTGACATGATGTTGACTGGACCAAATAAATCCATGTGCAATAATTCCAGAGGCTTATCAATTGATGATTCAGACTTTGACTTGAATGATGCTTTTCTTTGTTTTCCCTTTCGACATGCATCACATAGTCCATCCTTGGTGAATTCCATCTGTGGAATGCCTCTAACCAGATTCTTTCTAACCAATAAATTCATGGCTTTGAAATTCAAATGGGCTAGTTTCTTGTGCCAAGTCCAACTTTCTTCTGTATTGGCTTTGCTAAGTAGACATGTCATTGAATTTGCCTTTACAGAGTGAAAATCAGCCACATAGACATTCCCTTTTCTTTCTCCAGTTAAGAGAATTTCATCAGATTCTTTGTTGGCTATGATGCATGATTCAGTTGTAAACCACACACCATTACCATTATCACACAGTTGACTAATACTGAGCAAATTGTGCTTCAATCCATCAACTAGTGCTACAGTTTCAATGATAACATTTTCTTTTGCAATTGAGCCATATCCCAGAGTAAAACCTTTGCTGTTATCTCCAAAAGTAACTCCTGGGCCAGCTTTTTCCACAAACTTTGTGAGCAGGGACAAATCTCCAGTCATGTGCCTTGAACATCCACTATCCAAATACCAGAGATTTTTCTTCCTGTTTCCCTGCACACACATAAAACAATCAAGTTGCTTTTGGTACCCAAGTTGCCTTGGGTCCTCTTTTATTAGTTGCAGCTTGAGCCCCTGTTGTCAACTTAGGTTCCTTTTGTTTTGGTAGGTTTAAATCTACTTTATCTTTGGGAGTTGACTTTTGGGGCTTTGACACCTTAGAACTCATGGCAGAATTTTCATGGATTTCATCATTTACATTAGGCATGTTCCATGGCATACCAGGCATGTTCATATTAGGATATGCAAAGAAGGGATTATACATGTATGGAACTTGTGCATAAGGCATATGAACATTAGGTGCAACCAAATTAGAAGACATGGCATTCATGAGCATAGGATTGGTAAACATGGCATTTGCAGTCATGGCATGTATATTTAAATCATTTGCAGATATAAAATTCTTTTCACTTTTGCATTGCATGGACAAATGATTTACACTACCACATTTAGCACATACCTTTCTAGGTGCATACATATCAGGAGTGTAATTATTGTGCTTATTTATGCCTACTTTACCATTCCTATTCTTTTTCTTTTTCTCAGACTTAGATAGAGAAATTTCCACAGGTGCTATCTTTTCTAATTTTTCTTTTAATTGTTTCTTGGATAAGCTACCTATGTTGATCTTCTCAGTCTCAGTCTCAACTTGATTCTTGGTTTCCTTAACAAACTTAATAGGAGTGCTAAATTTGTTCTTTTTATTAGCCATTGATGATTTACTTGTCGATGGATGCTTATCGATTGATTCAGCATCAATCGATTGATAATCCTTATCAGTTGATGAAGGATTAGCAGTCGATTGATCTTTATCCATTGAAGTATCAGCCAATGACTTGCCTATTGATTTGGGGAGTTCTCCTAGAGTATCTACACCCTGAACATCAATAATTTGTTTGGCAGTTTTAGCAGACCTATTCCATTTGCTAATGGTTTCAATTTCTTCAGCTAATTGTTCTTTCAACAATTCTTCTCTTTTCAAATTGTTTACTAGTTCATTCCTAGCATCCTTTCTTTCCTGCTTAAATCTTTCTAAACAAACAAGTTCATTTTCAAGAAACATATTTCTCTCAGTTAAGGCATCAATGGTCTTCTTTAACTTGAGATTTTCTTTGTTTAGAGATTTTAGAGTGACATGCAAATTGTACAGTTCATTAGACATTTCATTAATAGTACTATTGCATTCCTCAGATGTAAGCTCGGAAAAGTTGGTAGCTAGTACCTGATTAGATGCTGAACTAGCTTCTTCATCTTCATGATTGGCCATTAATGCAAGATTGACATATTCTTCAGAATCACTATCCTCAGCAGCCCAGTCCTTCTCCTCAGTTACAAAAGCCTTTTCTTTTTGTTTTAAAAGGTCAAAGTATTTCTTCTTATAATCAATACCCTCATATGACTTTGCCTTTTCTTGTTTTGGCTTCCTGCACTCACTTGAGAAATGACCAGCCAATCCACAGTTAAAGCATTTGAATTTAGATCTTTCAACCAGATTTTTATTTTGATTGTTGTTTCTAAACTGGGATCCAGGCCTTTGAGCATATGGATTCTTCTTGAATTTTAGCTTTGAAAATTTCCTTGTCAGAAATGCAAGGTGCTCATCAATCTCATTCAAATCATCCTGAGAGCATGTTTCATTTTCTTCACACTTGCTCTTTCCTTTTCTCTTGAATGATTCTTCAACAGCATCACCAGCCATCATGACTGACTCTTCTTCATAGCCATTTTCCTTCTTCTCTTCATTTCCCTTGACTACCAAAGCCACAGTTTTCTCTTTTCTTTGATTCTTTTCAATCTCTTCATCTTGTTGGATTTCCAACTCATATGTCTTGAGAATACCATAAATTTCTCCAGTGTAAAATCCTTGAAATCATGAGATTCTCTAATGGAAACAGTCATTGGTTTCCATTCTTTTGGAAGAGATCTAAGAAATTTTAGATTTGTATCCTCAGTTGCATAAACCCTACCATATAGCTTCAATCCATTTAACAACTTCTGAAATCTGCTATAGGTGTCATTGATAGATTCTCCACTCTTGAAATGGAATGATTCATATTTTTGAATCAAGAGTTGCATCTTGTTTTTCCTTACTTGTTCAGTTCCTTCACACAGAGTTTGAAGTGTATCCCATACTTCTTTTGATGAAGTACAATTTATTACATTGTCAAACATATCTTTATCTAGACCATTAAACAGAATGTTCATGGCCTTCTTGTCTTTGAGTACTTCTTTTTCATCCTCTTCTGTGAACTCAGAAATAAGTTTTGGAACATGTCTGTCAAATGCAGGAGTTCCATCAGGGTTTACACCTGTGACTAGCTTCATGGGAACATGAGGACCTTTTTCTATGCAGTTAACATAAGAAGGGTCGAGAGAAAGAAGATGCAGATGCATTTTGACCTTCCATGGAAAATATTCATCTTTCTCTAAAACTGGAATTTTCACACCTGAATCTCTTTGACCCATATTGACTGTTCTTGATCTTTAAACTTTCTGTATGTTGAAAGCCTGCTCTGATACCAATTGTTATTCCTTAGAACAATGTCAATATTTGTAGAAGGGGGGGTTGAATACAAATATTAAAACTTTTTGTGTGTTCTAATATTTGTTCTTGATGTTTGATAGAATAAGAGAATAAGTTCGAACAAATTAATGCTGAAAAATAAAACTGAACAAAGAGATTTAAAATTATTGATGGATTGGTTTTTCCATCAATGTATATTTTTGCTCAATGCTCCTAGGTTAAAAGAAACCTAGCTGCGTTTACAAGATTAGAAAACAAATCAACTGTTCTTACACATGTGCTCTCAAGCTTGAACAGTTGATTAAGAAATATGTCTAACTTGTATGTTTTCTAATAATGCTACTACACTTGTTTATATACCACAAGTGTTCTTTTACAATTCCTATTCTAGGATTGTTTCTACCTGCCTTCCTTTTACCTTTTTCTATTTTACAAAAAGGTTTGAAAGACAGCTTCTGATTGAGTCTTCATAGTTACTCTAGACTGTCTTCCATAGGTGTGCTTTTGTTCTCTGGATCTTCAACAGATATTCTTTCTGTGTTGTCACACTCAATTGATAATTTGCTGTCAGGCATATCAATTGATCCATTCTTTAATCCATCAACTGATGTACTTCTTCGATTGATCTTTATATCCATCGATTGATAAAAGATGTCTTATCGATTGATAGATGTTATCAATCGATATATCAGTCGATGGGTCTTCACATCAGTTGATGGTCTTCAATCCTTGGCTTGGCTTCTTCGATTGATCCTCCATCCATCGATGCTTCAATATCAATTGATCATCCTTCACTTGTGCAATTTCCTGTCTTCACATAATTACAATTTAACAGTTTAATTTACACATCAATTGATGATCCATATCAATCGACTCTAACATCAATTGATGAACAAAATATCAATTGATTTACACCTTATCGATTGAAATAGACTAAGTACACCTATGCTACAATCCAAATTATCAGTTGATTCATATAAACACTTCAACTGATAAATGGTTTCCTGATCAATTGATATTTATAACTTTCATATCAATTGATCAGTTACAACAAATAAAATTTCTATGATTCTAAGATTAATGTTATCATCAAATCACATGTAGATTCCTAACAAAATCAGGGACTATAGTTAAAGTACATACCTTGCTACTTTTTATGATTGATCATTTACATATTTAACATAACTAATTCACCTACCAATCTGAGAAAGGTAGACTCATCAAGTGGTTTTGTTTAAATGTTTGAAATATGTCTGTCAGTTGGAACATAGTGAAGTGCCACACTACCATTTTCAACATGTTCTCGAATAAAATGATACCTGACATCAATGTGCTTTATTCTGGAATGTTGGACTGGATTCTCTGCAATTTTAATAGCATTAATGTTATCACAATACATAGGAATATTTGAGAATGTTAGTGCATAATCAAGTAACTGATTTCTCATCCACAGAATTTGAGCACATCAACTTCCAACTGCAATGTATTCTGTCTCAGCTTTTGAGGTTGATACAGTCTGTTATTTCTTGCTAAACCAAGAAATTAATCTGTTGCCAAGAAATTGGCATTGACCTGTTGTGCTTTTTCTATCCACTTTGCATCATGCATAGTCATAGTCTGAATAACCAATTAGTGAAAAATCTGACTCTCTAGGATACCAAAGTCCAAGTGTTTGTGCACCCTTGAGATATCTGAAAATTCTTTTCACATCTAACAATGTGATTCTCTAGGGTCAGCCTAAAATCTAGCACACAAACATGTTGTAAACATTATATCTGGTCTACTTGCAGTTAAATATAATAATGAGCCAATCATACTTCTATAGCTAGTGTTGTTAACTTTCTTACCCTTTGGGTCAGAGTCTAGATTATTGTTTATTGACATGGGAGTTTTGGCAGTTGCACAGTCTTGCATATCAAACTTCTTCAATAGTTCTTTCACCTACTTTGATTGATTGATGAAAATTCCATCATCATTCTATTTGACTTGAAGTCCCAAAAAGAAGTTTAACTATCCCATCATGCTCATTTCATAATTTGACTGCATTAATTTGCTAAACTTTTAATAGAGTTTTTCATTAGTAGAAAAAATATAATATAATCAATATAAATTTGGACAAGAAAATATCATCTTTATGTTTTCTAACAAAGAGAGTTTTGTCAATGGTATCTCATATAAATCCATTTCCAGGAAGAAATTTTGATAGAGTTTCATACCATGCTCTAGGCGCTTGCTTCAATCCATATAGTGCCTTGTCTAACCTGTAAACTTGATCAAAAAACTTTGGATCAACAAATCCAGGTGATTGCTCCACATAGACTTCTTCTTCCAATTTTCCATTCAAGAAGACACTTTTCGCATCCATCTGATAAACTTTGAATTTTGAATGAGCTGCAAATGTAAGAAACATTCTGATAGCTTTTAATCTTTCTACTGGTGCAAAAGTTTTATCATAGTCAATTCCTTCTTCTTGAGAGTATCACAGTTCCATTCTCATCAAGTTTGTTTCTAAACACCCATATTGCACCAACAATTGATCTATTTCTGGGTCTTAGTACAAGTTTTCACACTTTATTTCTCTCAAATTCATTCAATTCCTCTTGCATTGCAATAATCCAATCAGGGTCTTACAAAGCTTCCTCAATTTTCTTGTGTTAATTCCTTGAGAGAAAATAGCTATAAAGACATTCATTTTGAGTGGTTATTCTAGTTTGTACACCACTCTCAGAATCACCAATTATCAAATCAGGAGTGCGATCCCTTGCCCATTTTCTAGCTGGTGGAATATTGGTTCTTGAACTTAAAACTCCCCCTAAATCAGTGATATTTCCTGTACATGAGTGAAATTCAAATGAAAAGTCTCCTCCTGAATTACTTAACTCTGAAAAGGATTCAGAGTTGCCTGATCCAGACCCGGATGAGTTAGACTCTAAAAAAGTTGATTATGTATGTCTAGACTCTGTCTGGGTAGACCCTGAACTATTAGACTCTGAGTTGATTGGAGTTGAATTTTCTGGCTCCCCCTCAGAGTGTGCAGGTTCTTGTGTTGTTTCAGGAGTTATTTGAGACTCTTCATCCTCATCATCTTCATCTATCTCATAACTTTTTAGATTTTCAAATTCCAGTGTTGTAGACCCTGACTCATCCTGCAATACTGTAATCTTTTTGTCATCAAATGCAACATAAATAGATTCCATAACAATTCTGGTTATGAGATTAAAGACTTTGAATGCATTTATATTTGATGCATATCCATGAAAGATTGCTTCATCAACATTGACTTTAAATTTTCTTAGATTTTTAGGATGTACTTTCAGTACAAAGCACTTGCATCTAAATATGTGAAAGTATTTCAAATTTGGCTTCTTATTCTTCATCATTTCATAGGGAGTCTTTTCATGCATATTAATCAATGTGCAGTTTTGAGTAAAACATGTTGTACTGACTCCCTCAGCCCAGAAATATACTGGTAGTTTAGATTCTGCCAACGTTGTTCTGGTAGCTTCTATGAGTATTCTATTCTTTCTCTCCCCAACTCCATTTTGTTGGGGTGTTCCTGGTGTAGAAAATTGTTGAGTAATTCCCTTTGATGCACAGTATATTCCTCCATGATTGAATTCTTGAATTCGGTACAATTGTCACTCCTTAGAACTCTAACTGTCTTCTTTGATTTTGTATATTGAAAAGTGATATGGTCTATTATGTGTTGTGGAGCTTCATCCTTTGAATGCAGAAAGAAAACCCATGTGAATTTTGTAAAATCATCTATAATAACAAGAGCATATTTCTTTTTGTTAATTGACATCACATTTACTGGACCAAATAAATCAAAGTGTAATAAATAAAAGGGTTCAAAAATGGTGTTTATTGAATTGCACTTGAAGGATGTTTTCCTTTGCTTTCCAAGTTGACATGCTTCACAAAGTCCATCTTGCACAAAGTCAACCTGTGGCAGTCTTCTCATAAGATTCTATTTCACCAACTTGTTGAGTGTTTTGAAGTTGATGTGTGACAGTTTCTTGTGTCATTTCTAGCTTTCTTCAATTGAGGCCTTGCTATATAGACATCTGACTTCATTGTGAATGCAATCCTCTAGGCTGGCTTCATATATGTTACCATGTTTGTTCCCTTTGAAAATCAAAATGCCTGTTTCTTTGTGAGTCACAAGACACTCTTTGTTGTCAAAGCCAGTATGGTAACCTTTATCTCCAAGTTTACTTATATTTATTAAGTTGTGTTTTAAGCCATCAACTAGAGCTACTTCATCAATTATGACATTCCCAAGTACAATCTTGCCATATCCCAGTGTTTTTCCTTTATTGCCATCTCCAAAGGATACTTCCGGGCCAACTTTTTCCATAAAGTCTATAAGCAGGGATTTCTTTCCAGTCATGTGTCCTGAACATCCACTGTCTAGGATTATGATTACTTTCTCTACCCTTATTTCCTGCATACATAAAGCAATTAGTTAGATGTTCTGGGGACCCAAACAGTTTTGGATCCTTTTTTATTAACTTTATGTGAAACAAGATTAGTGGTCTTGACTTTTGTTTTACCTGTTTCAATTGTTGCCTTAGACTCTAGTGGAGTCTTGATAGTGTCATACCAACTTTTATCAATTGAAGATTTTAGCTCAAAAAAATTATAATATAAATCATGATAGTCCCTACACATATAAATAGAATGAAATATGCTACCACAGTGATAACAAGGCTTCTGTAGAATGTTGTGACTTTTCAGAGTCTGTGAAGGAATAAACTCTGATTTCTTCTTAATTTTTATTTTACAGTCTAGAACTAAATGGTTGTGGTTGCCACATCTATAACACTTCTTTCTAGGAGCATTAGGATCCTTTTGATAATTATTGGCCATATTAATGCCTTCCTTACCATTCCTATTTCTCCTAGTCTTTGTAGACTCTCATAAGTTCTCTAGCCTTTCCTTTAACTTAGACTTAGACAGGTATCCTATGTTAATCTTTTTCTTAGATTTCTTTACTCCTATTTTATCTGTCTTTTTGTCAAAAATAGGGGGACCATTGATAGATGTGTTTGTGGTTTCATTAAGTAAATCAGTCTTTTCTTCAGGAATCACAAACTTAACAGGAATAAAGGTATTTTTGTCCTTAGACATATTAATTTGGCTAGCTTCTTCATTGTTATTATTCTCAATAATAGGTCTTTTTCCTTGACTCTTGTCATAACCTAGACCAATAGTTTGACACACATTTTGGTTGTTGAGAATTTTCTGAACTTTTCTACCAGAGTCTGTCCATACTTTGAACTTAAGTCTTTCTTCCTCAAGTTCTTTCTTAACAAAGACATAGGCTTTCAAGACTTCAGTGTAGTTGTGCCTACATTTCTCGGAATCCTTTTTGTATTGTTCCATTAACACTGACTCAGACTCTAAATGGTTATTCCTGCTTATCAAGGTTAAATTTTTTCTATTAACCTATCATTTTCATTAGTGAGAGACCTACAGTTTGTCATTATATTATTAATCTCACCTTGCACAATTTTTATACCATTAGAGTCTAAATTAAGTAAAGATTCAGGAGAGAAGATTGATACATGAGTCTTGGGAGATGAAGGTTCTTTGGGAGATTCTGATTTTCTTGAGGAGACAACCATCAATGTTAGATTTTCATAATCAATTTCATCTTTTGAGCTTGAATCTGCCTAATCCTTTCCTGTTGAGAGAAGTGCTTTCCCTTTGCCTTGACTTTTTGCTTTTCTACATTCATTAACAAAGTGCCCCAATATTCCACAGTTGAAATATTTGACATTTGCTTTGTCAAGATTGATTATGGTTCTTTTGATCTTCTCAACCTTTTCATTTTCCTTCTTGGATGATGGCCTTTTGCTAAATTTACCAGTTCTTTTGTTGAATTTCATTCTTTTGAAATTCTTAGCAAACATAGCCATCATTTGACTTAGATCAATCTCTTCGTCTGAATCAGAGTCTGTGTCAGTAGACTCTGACTCCACAACAGTTTTACCCTTCTTCCTTGAATCCTTGACTCTTGCTTTTATGGGTTCTTCCTGTTATTCTTTCTCAGACTTTATTAAGAGTACCATAGATTTTGCCTTCACATATTTCTTGTTCTTTCTCTATTGCATCTCTAAATCATATGTCTTGAGTCGGCCATACAATTCTTCTAGAGTTATTTTATCCAAATCTCTAGCTTCCCTTATGGTTGTTGTTTTGTTGTCCCACTCTTCAGGAAGGGCTCTCAGAAACTTGGTATTTGTATCTCCAGAATCATAAACCTTACCAAGTATAGTCATCTTATTTAGTAGTTTGGTAAACCTATCATATATCTCAATGATATTTTCTCCAGTTTTTGCCTCAAAATACTCATACTCCTAAATTAGCAAAGATCTATCATTCTTCATGACATCTTTAGTCCCTTCACAATACACTTCAAGTTTTGTCCACATCTTCTTAGCAGTTTTACATGATATAACACGGTTTGTAAGAACATAATCCAAACTGTTAAAGAGAATATTTTTGACTTTTTCCACCTTAAGGACATTCTCGTTGTCCTCCTTTGTCCACTCAGTCTTTGGTTTTTCAACAAGGTGCTCTTTAATTATTTTATCTTCTTCAAAGGTTTGATGAAAAAGCTTTGAGGGCACATAGGGTCCTTCATAAATCCTGTCAAGATAGTCAGGGTCTGTATCTTCTAGATTGTGCAACATCTTAACCTTCTAGTGGGTGTATTCATTTCTCCTAAGCATAGGAATATTAGAATTGCCATCTTTGTTTCCAGACATCTTTGATCGATTTTAAACGTTAGGCTCTGAAACCAATTGTATTCCCAGTTACACAAGTAGAAGGAGGGTTGAATACTTGTGTTTTTTTCCTGCTAGATTAAAATCAACTCAATATGAATTAAAACTTTGAATTAAGAATAAAGATCAAAAACAAAGATATGAATGAATATTGTTTATAATATTGATGAGTAAATACAAACTCTCCTAAGATGTATACAAAGCCTAACAACTTCTTTGTGTTTTCATAGCAATTCTCTCTATCTCTATGCTCTCACACAACTTCGACAATTAATATTAGGTTACATAAAATGTTTATATAGAGACTTCATATCAATTTATAACAGAAAATCAAATTATAATAGGAATAGAATTCCTAATTATTAGTTGACAGTTTCCTTCTGAAATTCTCTTTCCTTCTCATAGCATATCTGCAATACAATTGTCTTTATCTTTGAAGACTTTCCATTCCTGTGATCATCTTCCAAATTTAGCTTCAATTTTATAGATTATGAAATCTTCAGACTCTGACAGACTATAAACTCTGATAGTTTATAGACTATGACATATATTCTCACAAAGAAAAGATCTTTTAACGATGTGGAGAGAGTAGCTTTTACTGAAGAGAGTAGTTCTATTTTACAAAATAAGTCTCAACCTAAACTTAAAGATCCTAGTAGTTTTTCGATCATGTGTCATTTAGGTGCACTGTTTATTGACAAAGCTTTATGTGACTTAGGCGCTAGCGTCTGTGTCATGCCTCTCTCAAATTTTCAAAAATTAAATATGGGAGAATTGAAATGCACATAAATGACTTTATAGATGGCAGACCCCTCTATGAAATACCCACTTGGTATTTTAGAGGTTGTTCCTATCAGGGTTGAAAAATTCTATATCCTTGTAGATTTGTAATGTTGGATTTGGAAGATGATCACCAAATACCCATCATTTTGGGTATGCCATTCCTCTATACTGCAAGTGCTGTAATTGATGTTAAAAATGGGACTCTTACTTTGAGTGTTGGTGATGATACCATTAGTTTCAGTCTAACCTTTGCTCTTAAGTCCCCTATGCTTGAGAATACTTGTTGCAGGATTGATTTTATAGATGAAATTGTCAACGACGAGCTTCCTCAAATTTTATTGAGTGATCCATTAGAAACATTTCTTATGTTGGAAGTTTTAGAAGGAGATGGGAATGATGAAGTTGATTCTTTAATCCTTGAGTTAGATGGTAAAGCTAATCCGAGCCATTTTGAGGTAACTTACACTACCACTTCTAGTGATAAACCTCAGGTAAAGAAATTAGAGCTAAAGCCTCTACCATCTAATCTTAAATACGTGTTTCTTGATGATGACGAGTCTTGTCCTGTGATTGTTAATTCTACGCTTGATGAAAATCAAATTTCTAAGCTTCTTACTGTGTTGCGTATGCATAAAAAGGCAATTGGGTAAGAAATGTAAGGTGTATGAAATTGCGTATACCCAATTGCCAACGTCACAAGGTCAATTGACTTGATCAAATTATGTATGTTTGCATAATCTTTTAAAAGTGCTAAAAAATATGAAGAGGTAAATTTGATTTTAAATTAGGAAAAGTGCCACTTCATGGTCAATAAATGAGTGGTACTTGGTCATCTTATTTCTGAACATGGCATCCAAGTTGATAGAGAAAAAATCGGGTGATCGATAAACTTGCTCCCCTGTCAATGTCAAGGGAGTTAGGAGTCTCTTAGGTCATGCGGGGTTTTATCGATGTTTTATTAAAGATTTTTCAAAAATTGCAAAACCCCTCAGTCAATTATTGCTTAAGGATGCTACATTTGAGTTTATTGATGACTCTCTAGAATCTTTTTACAGGATAAAAGGAAGCTTTGATATCTGCACCAATCATACAACCTCTAGATTAGAATCTTCCCTTCAGAATTATGTGTGATGCTAGCGATTATGCTATTGGAGCAGTCCTTGGCCAAAGGAAAGATAAGGTGTTGGATGCAGTCTATTATGCAAGTAAAACCTTGGATGCAATTCAGGTGAATTATGCTACTACTAAGAAGGAACTTCTCGCTGTTGTCTATGCTCTGGATAAGTTTCGTACTTGTCTTCTTGGTTCCAAAGTCATTGTTCATACTGACCATTCTGCGCTGAAATATCTATTGGCCAAGAAAGAGGCAAAACAGAGGCTTATTAGATGGATTCTACTCCTCCAAGAGTTTGACTTGGAAATAAAAGACAAGAGAGGTTCTGAGAATATGGTTGCAGACCACCTTTCACGATTGCGGTTCAAATCTGATCTTACATCTGACACTTCTGTTGATGACTCTTTCCCTGATGACCACTTATTTGGTATCGCTACTACAACTCCTTGGTATGCAGACTTTGTAAATTTCCGTGTTAGTGGATCTCATCCTCCTGACTAAACTTATCAGCAACGAAAGAATTTTTATCATGATGCTAAACAATACTTCTGGGATGATCCATTCTTGTATCGGAAGTGTGCTGATGGAATCTTTTGTAGATGTATCCCAGAATCTGAAGTACATGAAATTCTTCGACATTGTCATTCTCTTGCATGTGGAGGCCACCATGGTCCTTCCAAAATTGCTGCAAAGGTACTTCAATCTGGTTTTTATTGGCCTTCTTTATTCAAGGATGTTCGTGCTTTCTGTCTGGCTTGTGATGCATGCCAAAGAACGGGTAACATTTGTAAACACAATGAGATGTCGCAAACAAGTATTCTAGAAGTTGAAATAGTTGACGTATAGGGAATTGATTTCATGGGACCTTTCCCAGCTTCTTGTGGTAACAAGTACATTTTGGTAGCTGTTGATTATGTATCCAAGTGGGTTGAGGCTATTGCATTCGCAACCAATGATTCTAATATTGTTATGAAGCTCTTCAAGAAGATTATTTTTCCACGCTTTGGTATTCCAAGGACTATAATAACTGATGGTAGTTCTTATTTTCACCAACGTCAATTTCAAACTCTTTTAAAGAAGTATAGTGTTACAGAAAAAGTTGGCCTAACTTATCATCCTCAAACAAGTGGCCAAGTAGAATTTTCAAATTGCCAAATTAAAAGAATCCGAAAGTGGTAGCAAGATCTCTAAAAGATTGATCTCTGATGTTTGATGATACACCGTGGGCCTATTGGATAGCTTATAAGACTCCGATCGGAACTACTCCTTATAGGTTGGTCTATGGTAAGGCATGTCATCTACCAGTTGAGCTCGAACATTGTGCTTTTTGTGCTATAAGGGAGCTCAATATGGATTTGAAGGTTGCGGGAAAGGCAAGACTTCTTCAACTTCACGAATTAGATGAGCTTCGTTTTGATGCTTATGACAATTCATATCTTTTTTTTTACTGTGGGAACCCGCAGCCGCTACCCTTTGGGTGCGCACTGGGTAAACCCACGGGCTCATGCAATAGCCTGCAAATCACGTGAACCAGGTAAACCGTACAAGTGCGATATGCTCTGATCCAGATGGCATAATCACAAATTCTCCTTCCGTGGGATTCGAACCTGTGACCAAGAGGATGATATTCCTCTCTTTACTCAAATGAGTCAACCCGTGCGGGTCGATAATTCTAATCTTTACAAGGAGCGAAAGAAGAAAATGCATGACAAAATGATCCGAAGATGAGATTTTCAAGTCGGTGACAAGGTCTTGTTATTTAATTCGAGGCTTCGACTCTTTCCAGGAAACTTTAAATCTAGATGGTCTAGACCCTTCACTATAACTGATGTTAAATTTCATGGTGCTATTGAGATCATAGGGCAAGATGGTACCAAATTTAAGGTCAACGATCAACGTTTAAAATTCTATGTGGATGGTGCATTTGTCGGGAGAATGTAGACAATTCGTCTCAACAATCCCCTTGCAGAGCCTTAAATCGAGGTTAGAAGTCAAGCTAAAGACTTTAAAGGAGCGATTCTTGGGAGGCAACCCAAGGTAAACTATTATTATATATTTTTGTATTTGTATACCGAAGTTACTATTATATATTTTTATACTTTTTTAGGAGGTTGGATCATTTTTTTACTCCCACAAGGTACATTGATAATTTGTTTCAAGTGTTTCTGGAATTAATTATTTATTTGGAGTAGAAAATGAGAAAAAAAAATTCGACGCCCATAAAAAAATGAATTTGCAGCTGAATTCAGATTTTTATCACTCCCATGACAATTATTTGTCACTGGTAAGAAAATTTTCTGGACCGTGCAGATTTTAGCAGGCTCAAATTCTTTTTTTTTTTTAACAGGCAATACATACATTTTGCACTGCCATGCTGACACTTTGTTGTCACTGGCGTGACACCATGACAATGAAGGTTTTTTTTAATTGCCAAGGACGCATGTCTGTTTTCCAACTCCAACCACTTGGTCAGTGCAAATGTTATGTATATTCTTGCAAGCTCAATTGGTGGAAACTTTGTGCCAGCTTGAAAAGTATTTTCCTCCTTCATTGTTTGATATAATGATTCATCTTTCTATTCATCTTGTGCGAGAGGTTGAGCTTTGCGGGCCAATTTTCCTTAGGTGGATGTATCCTTTTGAGAGATATATGAAAACATTCAAGGGATATGTAAGGAACAGGGCTCGACCAGAAGGTTGTATTGCCGAAGCATATATTGCAGAAGAGGCGGTTGAGTGTTTGGTGAATTTTGAAGAAGCGACTATCGGAGTTCCAAAAATTGGCAGACGTACAAAGGATGGAAAATGTAGACCATTATCTGGTGCAACGATGATAACCCCGAGCACCAATGATTTACACCTTGCGCATCTGTGTATCCTACAAAATAGCACTGATGTTGTGCCATTTTTTCAGTTAGTCACTTTTTATTTATTTATTTTGACTAGAATTTTATACCAAATAAAAATATTTATATGTCATTATTTTTATTGTAGTGAACACATGTCATTTTTGATGGAAAAATATCCGGAACATGAAAATGATGAAATGTGGCTAAAGAATAAGCAAAATGAAATGTTCCCCAGCTGGTTTAAAGAAAAGGTACTACATATCCTTATAGTCTAATTATGTACTTATTTCACAATTTTGGAACTAATTATTTACATATATACAATTTGTTTTAGGAAACCTACAACTTATATTTACTTTTTTCTTTGAAGATTGCTTCTGATTTGCATGATGAAAAGGATGTACCCCCAGAGATCAGGTGGATTGCAGACGGGCCAAATAACGATGTACCCACATTCAGTGGATACAAGATAGATGGGGTTACCTTTAGCACCAAGGATCGTGATGACACACGTCAAGTTCAGTGCAACGGAGTTTGTGTAGATGCTGATACAATGGTTGTGCAAGCTACAGATAAAAATATTGAGCATACATCACAGACATACTACGGAGTTATTACAAGAATATGGGAGTTGGACTATAACAGCTTTAGGGTACCTCTTTTTCTTTGTAAGTGGGTAGATATGAACAAAGGGATTAAGGTAGATGAATTGGGATATACCTTAGTTAATTTGAATAAGTTTGGTTTTTTGAATGATCCATTTGTGTTAGCAACACATGTTAAGCAGGTTTGTTACATCGACGACCCTCTTCAAAAATTATGGTCCGTGGTCTTGAAATTTCCCGAGAGAAAATACTACGAAGATAGTGATGATGAAAATGAGGGATCCGTCGAAGTAGAACTTGAGAATGAGTTCTTTATGCCAAATCTACCGGATGATGATTTCGAGGATGTGACAAGTTACATGCGAGATGTTGATGAAGAAATTCAACTTGAATGATCATAACATGTTATTTTATTTTAACTTAATTGTAATGTTCAATTATTACTAAACGTTTGTAATGGTTTGTTGGGATGATTATTGATTTGATTCGTTTAAGGATCTTTTATGTTTGTGTTATTTAGTCTATATCCGGCAAGGATCTCTTTTATGTTTGTGTTGTTTAGTGTTAGGATGGCAAGGCTCTGCCTTGTCTCTGTTTTTTTAAAATACAGTAAATAGGACAACAGTTTTAGATGAAAAACACATGTCTGACTAAAGATAAGACAACACAAAATAAACACTTGTATGATTGACTAGGTTTAAACAATGGTTAGTAATTATGTTGTGTGTATTGTAATCAAACAATGGATATAAAACCCATTGTCTGAAACTGCTCATTGGCACAACACAACCCTTTCAAACACTTGTATGATTAACTTTGTTCAAACAACGGTGAGAAGTACTATTGTGTGAATGTTAATAAGACAATAGTTACATAACCCATTGTATGAACGTATTCATTAGCACAACACCACCGTTTCAAACACTTGTCTGACCATATTTTCTACACAATGGTTTGCTAAACCATTGTAGTGAGTATAGATCAGACAATACATTTTTAAGGTCGAAAATAAACCATTGTATGTTAATTATGGGCAATACTTTTTTCGCTGAGCGTTGTCTGATCGGTGTTGTCTGAAGATGTTTTTCTTGTAGTGACAGTAACCTAACATTTATTACCTAGTTCAAAAGTCCCAATATTCCAATAACGTGTCAACCTTCTCACACGAATATAAACTCATCTAACGTGCTGAAAACATATAAAGTAAAAGGAAAAAACATAATTAACAATCAATTACTCATAATTAATGTTATAATGACCATGGTCCATTATTACCAATTGTCTTCCTAAGTAACTAACTTTCCCTACAGGCCTACAGTAATATGTCCAACATAATTATCATCTGAATAATGATAAGACTACAGCAACAATAACCCTGATATCACCGTCACCGAATTTGTATCCTTCCGGTGATGAATAGAGCTACTAACTAAATCTAAAACTCAAGACGAATTAGACGAATTACAAGTCAAGAGCCCTAAATCTAAAACTCTAGAATGAAATCCCTAAATTTAAATCACCTACAAAATTAAGACCAAATCGACAAGGATTAACTTACTAATATCGCATCTATGATCAACAGGCTCACATTAATAATAAGACCAAAAGTAGATCTCCCAACAAGCACCTGCCATATTCAAGAACATCCAAACGAAGACGAATATCAAGTATTGATAAATTAGACAAACCAGCTGTACCATAATGACATTGGACTTGAACAATTCGTAGCCTCAAATTAATTAATTGAAGAAGATGAAGCCCTCAAATAAAATACTATTCTTCACTTCCAATCTATTTGTGTGTGTGTGTTTGAGAGAGAGATAAGGGGAATAGAGAGGGAGAGTGGGACGAAGACAGAGGGATAGAGAGAGAGAGAGAGTTCGGTAAGTTTGTATATTTCAATTGGGGCGGCTGAGAAGAAGAGATGAGGAAGGAGGGAAGTGAAATTTTGTTTAAGGGGGGAGCGAAATTCAACTTAAAGGGGAAAAACAATTGGATAAAAAGTTAAAGGGGAAAATATTTTATTTTATTTATCTGTGTTATATTGTATATAATTTTTCATTTTATCATAAATCAATATAACAAAATCAATTTAAATTTATTTATTTTTTAATAAATTATTTAAATAAATAAATTCTGATTTATGTATGGTTGTATCTTCTAAAAAATCATTTGAAAGTCGTACAAGATAAATTGTTTATTTTGATATCTGGTTTTAGAAAGTTGTACTTTTACTAGGTTAAAAACTCGTGCAAGATTTCTTTTTTTTTTTTAATCTGAAAAGTATATTGTTTTTATCAATTGGGAATGAGAATACCGCGGGGGGATATATATTATTTTTATCAATAAAGTATATTTTTTTTTATCCATAAAATTTGACAATAAAATATATATTATTTTTATCAATTATATTGAATTTATACAAGTACATATAAATATTGAAAATAAAAAATTATTTTATATATTATATTTATTAAAATTATTTTAAAATTTATCAATATGTTATATATTTTTTTAATAAAATTAAATATAAGTACATAATTATAATATTATAATATTCATTAGATTTAAATAATAAGTTGTAATTTTGAATAAATTAAATAGTTTTAGCAATGGTTAAATTAAGATGTGTTTATATTTGGTACAATTTTATTAATTATATTATAAATAGGACATTTAATTTAAGTATATAAAATTTATGATATATTTATATATAATTTTGATTTTTTTCAACTACAAGTTAGAAAAATATATTTATATTATGTATATGTACAAATATATATATTGATAATAATTAGTAGATACTTTTATGGTTGGAATAAGAGTTACTAGTATGCTTTCTTGTTTAAAAGTTAGGATATAAACATAAGAGATTTTTATAAAACTATAATTAACTTCATATAAAATTAAAAATATTTTTTTCGATGATCCAACCATACGTATGTTAAGATTTTTTGGTTTTAGTTATGTATAAAAAAAACTAAAATTTTTAAAATTTATTTTATGTGTTTTTTTTAACTAAACTAATAAAATGTGTTTTAAATTTTTTTTGTCTTATTATGAAAATGTAATTTTTGTCATCTTCTGTGAAACAGACAACGGTTCTCTTAGAAATTGTGTTGTATGAGTTAAATGAAGACAACGGTTTTCTACATAAAACCGTTGTCAAATAAATATTGTAAGAAATAACATGGCACAACACTTTGAGAAAAAACAATTGTATGACGTTCATAAAGACAACGATTTTGTGTGTAAAAACCGTTGTATGTTTTCTTATGTTTTTAAATGCTTAAAACGATTCATTTTTTAAGAATTTTGATTTTTTTTCAACTACAACTTAGAAAAATATATTTATATTATGTATATGTACAAATATATATATTGATAATAATTAGTAGATACTTTTATGGTTGGAATAAAAGTTACTAGTATGCTTTCTTGTTTAAAAGTTAGGATATAAGCATAAGAGATTTTTATAAAACTATAATTAGCTTCATATAAAATTAAAAATATTTTTTTCGATGATCCAACCGTACGGATGTTTAGATTTTTTGGTTTTAGTTATGTATAAAAAAAACTAAAATTTTTAAAATTTATTTTATGTGTTTTTTAACTAAACTAATAAAATGTGTTTAAAAAAAATTTCATCTTATTATGAAAAGATAATTTTTGTCATCTTCTGTGAAACAGATAATGTTTTTCTTAGAAATTGTGTTATGTGAGTTCAACGAAGACAACGGTTTTCCATGTAAAATCGTTGTAAAATAAGCATTAAACACATAACAATGGTTTATTTGTAAAACACTTATATAAATATGTTTATGACAATGGTTTAAATTTAAAAATGCTTGTATGGGAGTGCTGAAAACAAAAGTTTCATTTACAAACCGTTGTGTAAATATATATATTTTTTCTTAATCTAACGGCTAATATCTAATCTTATTTCAATCGAGGGCTCTTATTTTGCCACCTCAGCAATCCAGGTGAAAGTTTTTCCACCAATCACGTGCGGTCACAGAAGACAATGGTTTATTTGTAAAATACATGTATAATTAAGTTTATGACAATAGTTTAAATTTAAAAAGGCTTGTATGGAAGTGCTGAAGACAACAGTTTCATTTACAAACCGTTGTGTAAATACTTGTCTGGTCTAATCAAAGATACACCACCGAGACAACAGTCTACAATAAGTTCAATAATAGTTATCGTAATGATAGTCACACAACAGTTTTTCAACACAACAACAACGGATTATAACCCTTGTGTGAAAGATATGAGACAACGATCACATTAATAACACTTGTCTGGTATGATCAAAGGTACACCACAGAGACAACGATTTACAATAAGTTCAATAACGGTTGTCGTAGCCATAGTCACACAACAGTTTTCCAAAAAACAAACATACACTGTTGTTTAATTTTTTGGGACAACGGTTATTTTTTTAACTGTTGTGTCATAAGTGTTGTATGATCGTGTTTTTCTTGTAGTGGGTACATGTTTCTTAACTCTCGAAATTCATTAAGAATTTATGGTCATCTATATTTTACAGTCTTCACTGCATAAAATATTTGATTAGTTTTCAAATTACTATATTTTTATATGCAATCTTACATGTATATATTTGTTAAAGGCTATTTGTGTATTCGATTTAGTTTATGTCCGCACAATTTGATTTAAATGTGTGTTTGTGTAATTTGGGTATAGATATATGTGTGAGTAGTGTTTATATATATATATATATATATATATATATATATATATATATATATATATCATTCACACTAAGTCGGGATCACGGAACCAGCCTCCCTGCCGTTTTAGAATAGGGGCGTACATCATACCCTCCCCATAGCGGGATATACATATATGTTTGGTTTATTTATATTTAATTAGTTGGGCTAATTAAAATAAAATGTCTAGAGCACTAAAATTATGTACTAGCCCATCACAATTCTAGCCCAATAATTAAAAAAACCAAAAATTAAATATATCAAATTAGTCAATTACATTATCTTTTTAGAATAACATAAATCCCTCAAAAAGTCAATTTTGATAAGTATTTCTAAATAAAAATAGTAAAATCCTCATTTTTGGAATTATGATAAATTTAGTAGTGTCCCCCAATATTATTCTCATAAAATTAATCCACTACTGAAATATTTCTAATACTATTTAAAATTGTGAAATAATTAATTAAAATTAAATTCATCATATCCAGGCAATTTATCCACGACAATTTATCCACAACAATTTAAACTTAAACACCATAATTTTACCAAAATATTAAAAAAGAAAATTTGCATTCAAATTTATACATGTCACAAAACATATTTAAAAAGAACTAAAGTTAAAAAATGGAGGCTTTTGAAATTATAAATTAAGTTTATATTTTTTATAAAGAATAAAGTATTATGTAAAAAATTAATTTTTTGCAAAATAACTGGAGGGTTAGTATGGAATTTAGTATTATTATTATTATTATTATTATTATTATTATTTGTAGTTATATTTTTTACTAAATTCTACATGTATGTTTTGTAAAATATAATGTAAACCCTAATCTAATGAGTGTAAGTATATATATTTGGAGCTCTTCCTTTGACTCGCCGCCCTTGTACTAAAACTTATAATCAACCCTGTTAGATATTCTTTTCTTTATCCATATTGAGACCTTGCACATCTAGAGCATCAAAGGAAAAAGATGTCCAGTAAAACTACAAGGCTCACTAAAGATAATTAACAGGTATATATATATTTTATTGATCTATTTCTTGTTTTCACTATGATTTCAATTAGTCAAGCTAATTGATATTTATCCTTTTCACTAATCACAATTCATGACTCCCTTTCTCTATACCTATATTGTGTGATTCATCCATTACTTATTTTCATTGAGTTTTCACAAAACCGTTATGTGAAATATTAAATTTACTTTAATTTGTATAAATATTTAAAGAAAATCTTATATATTTAGAAAATTATGTGAATTATAATCTAGATCAATCAACCTTGATCAATCAATATGCCATTTTGTTATGACCCATTTTTTATCATAAAAAATATCAAAAATGTTATCAATTATTTTTGATATTAATGAAATATTTATTCCAAGAATAACTTATCATTTTATATTAACTCCCATTCACTAATTTATGGGATACTATTCTTACAGGAACAATGAAGAAAAAGCTCCATGCTCCCTAGGATCATTTTTAATCGAAGGTAATATTCTTTTAGGGATGTTTATTTGATATATATTAAGTATTTATCAACAATATAATTATTTGACTAACATGTTTCTTCGTAATTGAAAAAGTCAAACAAATTTCTTATGGATTATGTGACTTTTGTTGACACTCTTCTCTATGTTGTTGGTTTTATTTGAGTAAAACCATATTAAAATTCTCGAACTTATTTCATTATCAAATTTTTATTGTAATTTATTAGAAACACATAAAACATATTTATCAATATTATATATATGCATTGACCTTCTTTTGTCTTACTTTTAACGCGCTAAATGGATAAATAACAAAAACTATTAAAATAATTATCATAAATAAATATAGAATATTATATACATATATATATATATATATAAGTCATTTTTAATATTAACCGCAAATGAATTATAACTCCAAAGTTTCTAAACACATAAAACAATATATATGATTTACAATATAATTATACATTGTTTCTGAATTTCTCTAAATGAAAAGAAATAATAAATTGATCAACGGGTGAAGGCCTTAATTACCCTTTTTCCCACAGGTAATAACCAAAATACCAGTGAATGAAATGAACAGCCCTAAATGCCTACGGGATACCATCTTAAGCATGCGTATTCATCTATACTCATTCTCAGTTTGAATACGTAAGTAAGCATAGAACTGGGATAGTAGATTATAAAACAAAGACCTATTTTCTCCATTTGTATTCACCATACATGCAACTAAGGAATGTGTAGATGTGTTTATTTCTAGGCATTCTTGTTTTGAATATATATGATGTATACAAACTCTGATCTGGCTTCAAATATGTAGAACCTCAGTCAGATTGTCGCTGGTCACGGAACGGAGACCCGAATTACCAACGACGTCATCACTAACCGTGCACAATTGAACCAACTATGACCATATGATGTGGTACACACGGTGTTTCTTGATTTGTAAACTTTTGATTTTTATTTATATATTTTGTGTTTCTTGATTTTCAAAGTTTGTATTTTTATGAATATATAATGGGTTTTGATTTATTGGGTTTGTTTTGTTGTTGTTTGTGTATGTGTAGATGATAACAACTACAATTTTAGCTATGAAAGAGAAAGATAGGTCTAGTAGACAAGCTATAGCCAAGTACATAGAGAGTGAGATCAAGAACTTATCAGTGAGTCATGCTAGTTTGTTGGCTCAGCATCTTAGGAAGATAAAGAATGCGGGAAAGTTTGATTAAAAGAGAAAATAAAGTATACGCATGACCTGTATGCATAGACCATGAGTAAAAACGGCCACAATACCGCTTTTAAGAATATTGGGCCATGTATATTAAAAAGTGAGTATTTTCGTTATTTTCTCTTGATCAACTCATATTTTTGAGCAGCTAGTAGATGTAGTTTTAATTCATGGATCAGATGTAAATTAACTTTTTATTTTGGTTATATTTTGAAATAGATGCATGCCAAATGAAGAAGTTTTCACCTCTGCAGGTGCTGATAAGATAATTTCATTTTCTTTGATATTGCCACAAAAATTGGGATGGAACCTGGGTAATTGTTGATTTTCGGATGGATAACATTAAAAGCTATAACCATGCATCCCATTTTTGAATATACAAGGAATCCTTCTAAATGGATCATGAAAGGTATCCCAAATGAATGCTCAAGCGTGACTCTAATTCTATATCATAAGTGTGTATCAAACAATACAATTATAACTTTTTCCAACAACTCATTTTGACTATAAAGTTAATTTGTCCAAAAAAGTTAAATTTTTTTACTTAGGATTAAAGTAAAATTATAACTTACTAACATACTACAATAGGAACCCATGCTCTATTAGCCCATACTACTCCTAAAAGAATACCTATAGGTAAAAAGAGAAAACATACAATAATCACAGGATAACTCCAATAATCCAACTGTTGAACAATTAGGACCTGCAATAATTTTTAGGAGGAACAAAAACAAGTATTTCCTAAAATATTGTTTTTTCGTTTATTTATTGTATTTCACTAAAGGAAAATTTCTCAGATTAATTTTAATAAAAAATGATTCTCCTTACAAGAAATATTTATCTTTTTTCGAAATGTAAGGACAATAACACTCTACTTAAAATATTTTAAACAACAAATAAGAATAATGGAAGTAATAGATAAACATAAAAATTTAGTTGAACCTTCAATAGTGTATTTACATGTGTGTTTTATAACAATCCTTTTTTACAATATCAATAAAATATGAATTTTTGCTTTCAAGGGAGTTAAACATAAAGCTCTATCAGTTGCTTCAAGTATTGATTTAAGTGTCCTCTCCATAAAGATTTTTCATCATCATCACCTTTTAAAGGTTCCTTAAAGATTTCAGTGATCAAATTCGCACTCAACACACTTTTGATCTAACAAAGTTTATATAAAAACAAAGTTATGGGGAGGTTAATCTTACATCTTTTAATCAAAAACCAAATTTTAAAACTTCCTCTTTACAAAACCCAAATTTCCAACCTCCTTGAAAGGGCTCAAAAGTTATATGTTATTGAGTAGTCTCACCAGCCTTGCAATACTCTACTTCCATCACCCTTAAGGTGGATTTGATCTTAGATTTCAAAAGAGTTACCTTAAGAAAATATTTTTTTTCTAGAATTAAAATGGTGGAGATGATATAAAAATCAAAGTGAATTGGATTTTAATAAATTTATATTTAATCAAAACACACACACATAGTAGAGTACTATTATTTTTTAGGTGCGTCTTGATTATATATACACACACATAAGCAATATATGTAATGGCTGAGACGGCGGCGGAGATGGCGGTAGTGAAACAAGTGAATGAAATCACTTCGCAAGCGGTGGTGGTTAGTGGTAATAGTGATCATCCATTTACTTTTCATGTGTCGGGGTCTCGTAAAGTGTATTCTCCTAGTTGGCGAGATCTTGTTAATTCTAGTTTTGTGTCAGGGCTAGGGACTTGGCCAGACACGGTAGAAGGTTTGAGTCATCGTCTCCTTCTGGGGTGTCATTGAATTTCCAGTCGAGGGCACATATAATCTTTATCATTTTGGTGTTGTTCGGAGTCTGAATCAAACTTTATATCTATGTAATTTCCGTCAACAAAACCGTCACTAGAAATTCAACTAAAGATATCGGCAAAAATAAAAAATAATGTATGACACTGCTTTGGATGATCAAATGATCTAAGGGTTTCTATGAATAATTGGTAATATTTCAATTATTTTCTGAGTTCGATATACATATATTAGATTTTCATCTTGTAAAAGGTACATGTTTCTTAACTCTCGAAATTCATTCAGAATTTATGTTCGTCTATATTTTATAGTCTTGACTACATAAAATATTTTATTAGTTTTCAAATTAATATATTTGTATATGCAATCTTGCATGTATAAAATTGTTATATGTTATTTGTGTATTCGTTTTAGTTTATGTCTGCATCAACAATTTAATTTAAATGTGTGTTTGTGTTTGTATTTGGGTGTGGATATTTGTGTGAGTAGTGTTTATATATATATATATATGTATATATGTATATATATATATATATATCTCACTCACACTAATCAACTTGATTGTTTTCGCACTTTGAACATGTGAGTAATCAACTTTGATTCAAGGGCCCGATAATTGAAGTACCAATACATCGATTTAAAGTGTTAACCGTAACGTAACTCTAATCAGTCATGCCGTTTCATAGTGTAGATATGAAAAAACCTCTGTTCTATATCCCTTACCTCAGACCCGCCGCTCTTGAAGTAAAACTTATAATCAACCATCTGTGAGATCTTCTTTTGTTTACCTGTATTGAGACCTTCAGATGTAGAGCATCAATGGAAAAAGATGTCCACCAAAACTACAACTAGGCTCACTGAAGATGATTAACAGGTATGCATATATTGTATTAATGGATTTCTTGTTTTCACTTTGAATTCAACTAGTCAAACTAATCGACATTTACCCTTTTCACTAATAACAATTCATGAGTCCCTTTCTCTGTAACTATATTGTGTGATTCATCCATTACTTATTTTCATTGATTTTTCACAAAACCTTTATGTGAAATATTAAATTTACTTTAATTTGTATTGGTCCCTGATATTGTAGAAGGGGGTTGAATAGAATATCAATATTTTCTCACGGAATTTCGGATTTCAAACTATTATTTTAATTTATCTCAAAATATTAGTTTTAATGAAACACTGTTCAAGTTGAAGATATAATTTTTAACTTGAAAAGTATTATAAAATTAATATGTTAAAAGTGCAAATAATTGTTTAAATATTCTAGAACGATTTTGACATAAATTCGTTCTAATTTAACAATTATAATTCAAACCAACACAGAAAGTCCGTGAATATAATAAGCAGATAAATTACTGAATTTGAATGTTTTAAACAACAACTTATGAAGCCAATTGCCTCATATTTATAGAGGAAAGAGCTGATAAGACTTTTCTAACAAGACTTTTAAAAATAATTAAATTAAGCCTTCATACTTTTTCTAAAACATTGGGCAAGACCTGCAAAACTCAAAACTCAGTAAGACTTTTTCTAAACTCAGTAAACTTTTTATAAACTCGGTAAGACCTTTACATAGCTTGCAAGACCTTTCTTTACTCCAATTCGGTAAGACCTTTTGATAGTTTTAATAGAAATTCGGTAAGACTTCTTGAAATAGCTTGCAAGACCTTCTTCACCTTAAACTCTCTAACACTTTTTGAAGGTTTTGATAGAAATTCGGTAATATCTTTCAAAAGGGTGTAGCAAGACTTCTTTTAAATGTTAAATAAAATATTCTTTTTAACTTAATTAATTCCACCAATTTTTATTAAATAATTTATAAATTAAATCAAGATACTTTGAATTAATTTAAATAGATAAATTAAATAATTTATTAAACTTTTGATAGTAGAATTAATTAGTTTCTTGACTACACACCCATTATTGATCTCACTTGATTCTTTCCCTCTTCACCATACTGTATGTCTAAAAATCACTTGTACTTAATGTCGAACCTTCATATATATAGTTGACACACAGTGTACTTTCGTGTTCATTTATGTCACACTAAAATAAATGTTCTTCACCATTTATCGTTAAATATGTGATCTTCTGTTTTGTTCTTGCTTCTAGCTTTATCTCTATAGTTTTCTTTTCATGGAATTTTTCTGTAGTAGCCACTTGAAATCTCCTGTATCTTCTGAGCTCTTCTGAAATATTACATCTTTATTTTTACAGCGTCGCTTGAATATATTAATGAACTTCTTCCAGTATAGAGTAGCAACCTCATCAGAATATATCTGATATTAGGATTCTTGGTGTCTAGTTGACTTCCTTCGTCTTGATTCTTGTTATCATATTTATTATTTACTTCCCTTTCTAATCTAAGTTGAGTTGTCATCTAATAATTACAAATAGGGCTTAACATATGCCTTTCAATCTCCCTCTATTTTTTTTTAAATATTTAACACACAAATTCCTATAGGATAACTCAACTAATAAATAAGAAAATAATAAATCATTGAGAACCGTAAATAACAAAAAGTTCTAGTATTATATTTAATAATTTTCCAGATTCAAACATGAAATATAAATACAAGATAGATATTCTTCTAGACTGAACATATTTTATAAAGTTCTATCTTGACCTGTCTATTTTCTTTAATCTTCACCATCTTTTGAAGTATCAATTTCACCTTCTTCTTGAGTTGAACTTTTGTGAACATGTGTCATTAGTAAATCTTTAGTGGTTAGTTTCTATGGTTGAATGGACTTACCATATAATCTTATCTGATTAACAAGTGATAATTGCGAAAGCACCTCTTGCTCAACTAGATCATCTTTTTCTTCTTGAATATTAGAAAGCTGACTAGAATCGATCTTTGACATTTTCTAGATGGAAGAGCTGATTCCCTTCGATAAGTAGTAACTCTGGATCTTATCAGTAGCTTCTATTTTGTCTTGAGTTCGGAAACCCTTAGATCTCAGTATAGTCTCTACTTTAATCATGTACTTGATTGAATATTTCCATAAGGATTCCTCATCTAGCTTTAGAATTAATCGGATAATACTTATCGGTGAAAAATCTTACCTCATGTGGATCATGAATGATTTGAGGACTAACAAACTTTATAAATTCCCTGAGTTTGTCTCGAAGAAGCTCATTTTCTTCTGAATTACTTTTCACCTTATTAAGCATAACCCATAATACAAATAGAGATCTTGCTCTGAAGAGCTCCAATGAAATTCTGGAAGAACCGTTCCCGTGGGTGTAATCCATAATGTGCCGATTCTCAAGAATAGGATCAACCAACATAATGATGTAGTTAACTTCTTCTTTTATGGCTTTCATGAAATCATCAATGCTATTATTTGAAATTTCTAAATGATTGATGATTGCAATTAACAACTTATCTTTAAATGGACCTTTGTGATCTTTGTCTAAAAATTTTCTAGCAACATCCCATCTTGCACCTATCATTAGCTGAACATCTTTCTTCTTTTCTTTTACAGTAGTTGCCCATAATTTATGCTTTTTCATGCTCACTTTCCTTTCAGCCGTAGACTTTTCCTTGACTAGAGCCTATAGTTGTTTGACTTTAGCATCACTTTGTTAGTATTGGTGTCCTAGAGATAATACTTTTAATGTTTTATTGAAAACAATTATGTTATGTGATTATTTAATTAATATTTATTATATCTTTATTTACTACATCATAAATTGAAAGAATAATAAATGTCCTTGGAATATTAATACGTAATATGTCTTTAAGTATGTGACTTAAAAATGAGATTATATGAATAGTATTTTATTCCTAAAATTCCCTAGTCAAGTATTATTATTTAAGGACAATAATAATGCAATAAGACTAATATGTTTGTTGACAGATGGTCACATCTCATTGGTCATAGGTATGGTGATACTAAAATCAAGAACATAAGTGTATGTATCAATACATGACACTGGAAAGACCCGCCGTGAGATTCTACATTTTAATAAGTGTCATAAGAAATCTCACAGTGATAATGATGTAATGATCCTCTGACTTGAAATAATTATATTTTTATACGAGAATTAATATACTTTGATTACACTCAAACTTACCTTTAACCAGGTAATGATAAAGGTAGACATTGAGTATGCTATGAATCGTATGAGGAATATGAATGATAGATATAGGATTTAACCCTCGAATTCTAGGAGTGATATTATTCGCCTCTTGATTGAGTGAGACTATGAAATGCATGACCATGCTCAAATATTGATTTGTTTAAATAGTCTACTCATTGATCAAGGAAACCAATATTAAACGTTGAAGAGGATGACACTATACATGCCTCGAGTTTGATCTATAATATAATGTTAAATGGATTATATTATATGGAACATTATTCACGAAAGGTTTAATTGAATCACTAATTATTATTGTTACTTGGGTAGCAATGATGTATTACTAGATGCCGCTTATTGTTTATAATTTTATTATTGGATATTAAAATTATTACCAATGTAATAATAACCTAAAGGGTTACACACAAACAACGTTGTGGTTGAGTATTTTAGAGTGTATGGTTCGCAGGGAATGACTGTTATCAATATCAATTTCAAGTATATTATCTCTTACAATCTAGAAGTGTAGAAGATTGATCTTTGGGTTTTTATTTATAAACTAAATTAAACTAATAAGTAAATAAAATTGTTAAATTAACGATGATAAAAAGAAATCTAGAAAATAGGGTTCTTCATTGGCATTGATGAATGTCTACCAATTGCGACATACAAGTCTCTTACTCTGCTAAAAACAATCCTTCTAAAGTTTATAATGTTCCCTCCCAAGATACAATATAATACTTATAATTATGCCTTAACCATCACTCTCATGATCAATTGAAGTATAACTATAAGCTATCAAGACCCAAGAATTTCGAGTCTCATAAATCACATATTAATCTCCTAAATAAATATTTGACTTATGTCTATCATATCATGAACTAGAATTACAACTCCTCTCCCGATTCGTTAATAACCCCTACACACACAATTAAAGGTTAGCTACTCCCATAATTGTGTTAAGCACAGTATGACAGATTAGCAAAATAGAGAAATCACAATACAATATTAAACAAACATCGCAAACCAATGAATACTACCTAATTCCCAGATTAGAGAATTAGTTTCTCATAGCAAAGAAAGAAAACAAACATATATTAATACTGAAAATCATGGTTAAAAGAGTATAGAGTTTAGAAGATACAACTTGACAAAATATCTTGAACTCGGAGTGAATCCCTTCAATCCTTGCTCAAGTTCTCTCTCTAAGTTTTTTCTCTGATTCTCGCTCTAAGTAATACACGGCCGCCACTAATTATTTTACAAAACCTAATACATATATGTTTTTAATAGTTTCCAAGAAAACAAGACTCACTTTCCTGAACGAGATAGAATTGTAATATAAAATTCGTAGTCAGATGTCCAGACCTATTTCTGGGTTTCTCCACTTGAAATATATGTATTGGGCTACCTCTGAATTATAGATTTTTCTATTATCTTCGCGTGGGCTGTAAAATCACCCAATTCTGACTTCTAGAACTCAAGTTATGACCCAAATAGTGAACCATGTGTGCGCAGCCCATCAATTCCGAATTTAATTATACTTTATCTCCAAATTGAACTCTTTAATCTCAAATTCTTCCAAGTTTAAGATTTCTTTATTTCCTGCAATAAAATATTAAACTCGAATTAATAATTATCTATTTATATATAAAATACTAAAAATATGAGAATACAATCCTGTAATATATATATAAATATATATTCTATCAAATATCCCTACACTTATCATTTACTCATCCTCGAATAAAACAATACTATCTAGCTACTAACTAGTACCACTTCCGTAGGTGATCACGGTTGCATTTGGCATATGCAACAAGCTCTTTAAACCCCTAGGTAGCCCTAGTGGATGAGTAAGGTCTCGTGAGGGCCTATAGTGAATGTACCCACAAAATCCATCTAGCTTATATAAAGTAATATTGATGACAATTATGAATGCATGTCCTTATGCAATGGAAGATTATACTATATATATGAATGCATCTAAATGAATGCAACTACATGAATGAGAATGCAAAAGATCCCAAATATAATAGTGTATGTCAAGTCAACAATAACCGTCAGAATATGCAACAAATTTGGACACATCAAGCTCACAATATAATACTACAACGTAGTATACACAAGTACATAGCAGATGTGTGTGCTTAATTAAAAACATGCGCTTTAATTTAAGAACATAGGCATACTAGTTTCAACACAACAAATCATGCGAGTTAATAGCTCCCAAGTTGAGTACTAGAATAGATCTTAAACACTTTATTACTTGGAACTAGCCATAATTCAAGTTTAACAAGGGATTTCTATGTCTTCTTTTTCTTCTACAAGGCATTCTTTTTATTGCTCAGTCTAAGGTCGGGACGCTTCTCAGGGTAAGTGAGTTACGACCACCATACGACTTCACTATATCATTCTTTTCTCTTTTCTCTTTTTTCAGTCAAGTAATTCTCCAATAACCAAGGGCAGTGAAAAGTCACCAAGAAAAATTTATTTCTAGTACAATTGCACTTAATACCAACACATGTACATGGATCATCCCTTTCATATGACATTGCATTTTCCACCCATTGATCTCAAAGGAGTACTTGATACTTTATTTGCCTCTTTTTTTTAGACATTTACATCTCATGTCTCCCTTAAACTTATGCTACGTACTAAGATCAAAAGGGAATAGTCAAAATTCGAATCATCAACAAGCGGCTACCCCTCAAGATACAAGTATGTCCAAGTCTCAATTCAAAGAGCATAACAATTTCGTGTAAAGAAATAAACTTTGCATTAGTGACACTACGGAAATAATATTATTAAATGATAACAAGATATAATCAAAAATAAGTTACACATAATATCATCATAAGTTACTGACTTGGACTACTATTAATATGGGATCATGTTATGTTATGCAATGCAATAATGTTTAAAATTAAACATGAAGTGTAGACATGCATTCCATATGATCATCTAATTATTTCTAAGGCTAAGATAAAAAAATATATATACATATATTATAATATTCAGAACGCATCCCCACACTTAAATGGTTCATTGTCCTCAATGAATTAAGAAAAGAAAAAAAATTCTAAAAAGATCCTAAAAAATACAAAAAACAAGATAGAAAAAAAAATATACAAAGAAAAGTTAGAAATATTCCCCTAATGCATTATCAATTCCATGAAGTCCCTTGATGAGTCTTTGGCTCTGCATGAGAGTGCTGCAATTTTATAGGAACATGCTGAATTCACAAAGCATGACCGTGCTTGGTGCGACTTTGACTTCTGTTTGTAAATGAACATGCATAGATATGGCATGAACATGCCAAATGGGAAAACCGTCATATAGATAATCAAAACAGGGTTTGCATGAGCATGCCAAATAATGGCATGAATGTGTCAGACATGAATCCACTTTTTTGCATGAACATGCTAGGTGTTTAGCATGAACATGCTGAATTTCAAAAACTCTACAGTAGCTTCAAATAGGCACCTGCATGAGAATGCCAAAACAGAACATGATCATGCTGTATCATCTTCTAGAATGTGCTGATAAGAAACTGAAGCGCTGCATGAACATGCTATAAGTGGGCATGAACATGCTGAAATCCAAAAACACAACCGGAGTGTGAATGTGTCGCTTGTGCATGAACATGCACATATTCGATCTTGAGCATGCCAGAGCATCGCACTATCATGCTAAAGTGCCAAAAACACACATTGTCTTGAGAATTGGCACAACGTGAGTGTGCTAAGTAGTGACATGAACATGCTACCTGAAAATCAATTTCACCCCTGAAAAGAAGACTGCAAATCGAATCATGAAACAATGAGCAAAAACATCATTGCAAAAAGTGGGAGTAAAACTAACTATCCAAATAATTTACATAATAAATATATATATAACATTCATGAATTGCCTCCCAAGAAGCGCTTCTTTAATGTGGTTAGCTCCACATATACATTCAAGTAGCATAACTAATGAGGTGAGAAAGCAAACCCTCAGTATATATTTTTAGGTTTACTCATATCACTATACACATTCTCAGTTTGCATACATAAGTAACAAAGACCGATTTTCTCCATGTGTATTCACCATACACGCAACGAAGGAATGCGTACATGTGTTTATTTCTATGCATTCTTGTTTTGCATATATATGATATGTACAAACTCCGCTCTACAGCTCAGCTCCAAATTCGTAGAACCTCACTCGGATCTGTCATCGGTCACGGAATTGAGACCCGAATTTCCAACGCCCTCATCACTAGCCCTGCACAATTGAACCACCTACCAACATACGATGTGGTACACACAGTGTTTCTTGATCTGTAAAGTTTTGATTTTTATTTATATATTTTGTGTTTCTTGATTTGTAAAGTTTGTATTTTAATGAATATATAATGGGTTTAGATTTATGGGGTATGTTTTATTGTTCTTTGTGTATTTGTAGATGATAACAACTGCAATTTTAGTTATGAAAGAGAAAGATGGGTCTAGTAGACAAGCTATAGCCAAGTATGCAGACAGTGAGTTCAAGAACCTGTCAGTGAGTCATGCTAGTTTGTTGGCTCGACATCTTAGGAAGGTAAAGAATGTGGGAAAGTTTGATTGGAAGAAAAAATAAAGTATACGCATAACATGTATGCCTAGACCATGAGTAAAAAGGGCCACAATACCAATTTAGGAATATTGGGCCATGTATATTAAAAAGTGAGTATTTTCGTTATTTTCTCTTGATCAACTCATATTTTTGAGTAGCTAATATATGTTGTTTCAATTCATGGATCAGATGTAAATTAACTTTTTTTGGTTATATTTTGAAACAGATGCATGCGAAATGAAGAAGTTTTCACCTCTATAGGTGCCGATAAGATAATTTCATTTTCTTTAATATTGACACCAAAATTGGGATGGAACGTGGGTAATTGTTGATTTTTGAGTTGATAGCATTAAAAGTAACCGTGCATCCTATATTTTAATATACAAGAAATCCTTCTTAATGCATCATGGAAAATATGCCAAATGGATGCTCAAGCGTGACTCTAATTGTATATCGTAAGTGTGTATCAAATAATATGATTATAACTTTTTTCAACAACAACTCATTTTGACTATAAAGTTAATTGTCTACAAAAGTCAATTTTTTTGCTTAGGATTAAAGTAAAATTATAACTTACTAACATACTACAATAGGAACCCAGACTCCATTAGCCCATACTACTCCAAAAATAATATCTATAGGTAAAAAGAGAAAATATACACTAATCACACCATAACTCCAATAATCCAACTATTGAACAATTAGGACCTGCAATAATTTTTAGGAGGAACAAAAATAAATATTTCCTAAAATATTGTTTTTTCATTTATTTATTGTATTTCACCAAAGGAAAATTCCTCAGATTAATTTTAATAAAAAATAATTCCCCTTATAAAAAATATTTATCTTTTTTTAAAATGTAAGGATAATAATTATTCACATAAAATATTTTAAACAAAAAATAAGAATAATGGAAGTAATAGATAAACATGAAAAATTAGTTGAAATATAAAGGCCTATAAGTTGCTTTAAGTATTGATTTGAGTGTCCTCTCTAAAGGTTTTTCATCATCATCATCTTTTAAATGTTCCTTAAAGATTTCAGTGATCAAATTTGCGCTCAACACATTCTTGATCCAACAAAGTTTATATAAAATAAAGTTATGTGAAAGTTAATCTTAAATCTTTTAATCAAAAACCAAAATTTGAAACTTCATATTTACAAAATCCAAATATCTAACCTCCTTGAAAGGGCACAAAAGTTATATGCTATGGAGTAGTCTCAGCAGCCTTTCAATACTTGAATTCCATCACACTTAAGGTGAATTTGATCTTAGATTTCAAAAAAACTACCTTAAGAAAATATATTTTTTCTAGATTGAAAATGGTAGAGATGATATAAAAATGAAAGTGAATTGGATTTTAATACATTTATATTTAATCAGAACACACACATAGTAGAGTACTATTATTTTTTAGGTGTGTCTTGATTATATATACACACACATTAATTATATATGATATGGCGGACACGGTGGCGGAGATGGAGGCAGTGAAATAAGTGAATGAAATTACTTGGCAAGCGGTGATGGTTAGGGGTGATGGTGATCATCCGTTTGCTTTTCATGTGTCAGGGCCTCGTAAAATCTATTCTCCTTATTGGCCAAATCTTGTTAATTCTAGTTGTGTGTGAAGGCTAGGGGCTTGGCCAGACACGGTAGAAGGTTGGAGTCATCGTCTCCTTCTTGAGGTGTCATTGATTTTTCGGTCGAGGGCACATGTGATCCTTATCATTTTGGTTGTTGTTTGGAGTCTGGATCAAACTTTATATCTGTTTAATTGCCATCAACGAAACCATCACTACAAATTAGACTAATGATATCGGGAAAACTAAAAAATAATTGTATAACATTGCTTTGGATGATCAAATGATCTAAGGGTTTCTGTGAATAATTGACAATATTTCAATTATTTTCTGAGTTTGATATACATACATTGGATTTTTATCTAGTAAAAGGTATATGTTTCTTATCTATCGAAATTCATTAAGAATTTATGTTAGGCTATATTTTACGGTCTTGACTGCATAAAATATTTTATTAGTTTTTAAATTACTATATTTGTATATGCCATGTATAAAATTGTTATATGCTATTTGTGTATTCGATTTAGTTTATGTTTGCATCATCAATTTGATTTAAATCTATGATTGTGTATGTATTTGGGTGTGGATATAGTGTTTATATATATATATATATATATATATATATATATATATATATATATAATCACTCACACTAAGTAGGGGTCAGGGAACCAGCCTCACTACCCTTTTACAATAGGGGCTACATCTTACCCTGCCTATAGGGCCATATACAGATATGTTTGGTTTGATTATATTTAATTAGTTGGATTAATTAAAATAAAATGTCTAGACCACTAAAATTATTTACTAGTCCCTCACAATTCTAGCCCAATAATTAAAAAAACCATAAATTAAATATATCAAATAAGTCTATTACATTATCTTTTTAAAATAAATAATTTTAGTGGTGTCTCCGAATATTATTCTCATATAATTAACCTACCACTAAAATATTTATAATATTATTTAAAATTGTGAAATAATTAATTTAAATTCATCCTATCCATGCAATTTATTCAGGGCAATTTATCCACAATATCTAAACCTAAACACCATATTTTTATCAAAATATTAATAAAGATAATTTGCATTAAAAATTATGCATGTCACAAAACATATTTAAAAAGAACTAAATTTAAAAAAATGGAGGCTTTTAAAATTTTAAATTAAGTTTATATTTTTTTATAAAGAATAAAGTATTATGTAAAAATTATTTTTTTTTGTAAAATAAGTGGAGGGTTTGTATGGAATTTAGTATTATTATCATTATTATTATTTGTAGTTATATTTTTTACTAAATTCTACATGTATGATTTGAAAAATATAATGTAAACCCTAATCTAAGTATATATATTTGGAACTCTTCCATGTGAGTACTAAAACTAATAATCAACCCTATGTTAGATCTTCTCTTCTTTACTAGTATTGAGACATCTAGATCTAGAGCTTCAATGGAAAAAGTTGTCCCGTGAAACTACAACCAGGCTCACTAAAGATAATTAACAAGTATGTATATACTTGTTTCTTGTTTTCACTTTGATTTCAATTAGTCAAGCTAATCGACATTTACCCTTTTTCACTAATCACAATTCATGATTCCCTTTCTCTATACATATATTGTGTGATTCATCCATTACTTATTTTCATTGAGTTTTCACAAAATCTTTATGTGAAGTATTAAATTTACTTTCTTTTGTATAAATATTGAAAGAAAATATTATATATTTTGAAAAGCATATGAATTATAATCTAGATTAATCAACCTTAATAAATCAATATGCCATTTTGTTATGATCCATTTTTCAATTTTGATTTTACATGAATTTTGTTATTATAAAAAATATTAAAAATGTTACCAATTATTTTTGATATTAATCGAAATATTTATTCCAAGAATAACAGATCATTTTATATTAACTTCCATTCACTAATTTATGGGATACTATTATTATAGGAACAATGAAGAAAAGGCTCCATGCTCCCTATGATCATTTTTAATCGAAGGTAATATTCTTTTAGGGATGTTTATTTGATATATAATAAATATATTAAAATTCTTGAACTTATTTCATTATCAAATTTTTATTGTAATTTATTAGAAATACATAAAACATATTTATCAATATTATATATATGCAACTAAGTTTTCATTCTCAGTTTGCATATATAAGTAAGCACAGAACTTGGGATAATAAATTATAAAACAAAGACAGATTTTCTCCATGTGTATTCACCATACATGCAACTAAGGAATGCCTACATGTGTTTATTTCTACGCATTCTTGTTTTGCATATATATGATATATACAAACTCCGATCTGGTAGCTCAGCTCCAAATACGTAGAACATCAATCAGATTTGTCGCCATCACGGAACCGAGACCCGAATTGCCAAAGTCGTCATCACTAACCCTGCACAATTGAACCACCTACGACCATACGATGTGATACATATAGTGTTTTCTTGATTTGTAAAGTTTTTATTTTTATTTATATATTTTGTGTTTCTTGATTTGTAAAGTTTGTATTTTTATGAATATATAATGGGTTTTGATTTATTGGGTTTTTGTTGTTGTTTGTGTATGTGTAGATGATAACAACTGTAATTTTAGCTATGAAAGAGAAAGATGGGTCTAGTAGACAAGCTATATCCAAGTATGTAGAAAGTGAGTTCAAGAACTTGTCAGTGAGTCATGCTAGTTTGTTGGCTCGGCATCTTAGGAAGATAAAGATTGTGAGATTGTTTGATTGGAAGAGGAAATAAAGTATACGCATGACGTGTATGCATAGACCATGAGTAAAAAGGGCCACAATACCACTTTTAGGAATATTGGGCCATGTATATTAAAAAGTGAGTATTTTCATTATTTTCTCGTGATCAACTCATATTTTTGAGTACCTAGTACATGTAGTTTCAATCCATGGATCAGATGTAAATTAACTTTTTGTTTTGGTTATATTTTGAAACAAGTTTTCACCTCTGCATGTGCCGATAAGATAATTTCAATTTCTTTGATATTGTCACCAAAATTATGATGGAACGTGGGTAATTGTTGATTTTCGGGTGGATAACATTAAAAGTTATAACCATGCATCCCATTTTTTAATATACAAGAAATCCTTCTAAATGCATCATGGAAGATATGCCAAATGGATGCTCAAGTGTGGCTCTAATTGTATATCATAAGTGTGTATCAAACATTACGATTGTGACTTTTTTCCACAACTCATTTTGACTATAAAGTTAATTTGTCCAAAAAAATTAATTTTTTTTGCTTAGGATTAAAGTAAAATTATAACTTACTAAGATACTACAATATGAACCCATGCTCTATTAGCCCATACTACTCCTAAAAGAATAACTATAGGTAAAAAGAGAAAACATACACTAATCACACAATGACTCCAATAATCCAATTGTTGAACAATTAGGACCTGCAATAATTTTTAGGAGGAACAAAAATAAGTATTTCCTAAAATATCGTTTTTCATTTATTTATTATATTTCACCAAAGAAGAATTCCTAAGATAATTTTAATAAAAAAAGATTCCCCTTATAAAAAATATTTACCCTTTTTCGAAATGTAAGGGTAATAACTATCCACATAAAATATTTTAAACGACAAATAAGAATAATGGAAGTAATAGATAAACATGAAAATTTAGTTCAACCTTCAATATTCAGTGTATTTACATGTGTTTTTCATAACAATCCTTTTATACAATATCAGTAAAATATGCATTTTTGCTTTCAAGAGAGTTAAACATAAAGCTCTATGAGTTGCTTCAAGTATTGATTTCAGTGTCCTCTCCATAAAGATTTTTCTTCATCATCATCTTTTAAAGGTTCCTTAAAGATTTCAGTGATCAAATTTGCACTCAATAAGAATAATGGAAGTAATAGATAAACATGAAAATTTAGTTGCTTCAAGTATTGATTCCAGTGTCCGCTCCATAAAGGTTTTTCATCATCATCGTCTTTTAAAGGTTCCTTAAAGATTTCAATGATCAAATTTGTACTCAATAAGAATAATGGAAGTAATAGATAAACATGAAAATTTAGTTTAACCTTCAATAGTCAGTGTATTTACATGTGTGTTTCATAACATTAATGAAAGTAGTACATAAACATGAAAATTTAGTTGCTTCAAGTATTGATTTCAGTGTCCTCTCCATAAAGGTTTTTCATCATCATCATCTTTTAAAGGTTCTTTAAAGATTTGAGTGATCAAATTTGCACTCAACATATTCTTGATCCAACAAAGTTTATATACAAACAAAGCTATGAGGAGATTAATCTTGTATCTTTTAATCTAAAACCAAATTTTGAAACTTCCTCTTTACAAAACCCAAATTTCCAACCTCCTTGAAAGGGCACAAAAGTTATATGTTATTGATTAGTCTCATCATCCTTCCAATACTCCAATTCCATCACACTTAAGGTGAATTTGATCTCAGATTTCAAAAGAAGTACCTTAAGAAAATATATATTTTCTAGAATGAAAATGGTGGAGATGATATAAAAATGAAAGTGAATTCGATTTTAATACATTTATATTTATTCTCAACATACACACATAGTAGAGTACTAGTATTTTTAGGTGGGTCTTGATTATATATACACACAGATTAACTATATATGTAATGGCGGAGACGGCGGCAAAGACGGCGGCAGAGATGGCGTTATTGAAACAAGTGAATGAAATCACTTCACAAGCGGTGGTGGTTAGTGGTAATAGTGATCATGTGTTTGCTTTTCGTGTGTCGGGGCCTCATAAAGTCTATTATCCTAGTTGGTGAGATCTTGTTAATTCTAGTTGTGTGTCCGGGCTAGGGACTTCGCCAGGCATGGTAGAAGGTTGGAGTCATCGTCTCCTTCTCGGGGGTGTCATTGATTTTCTGGTAGAGGTCACATATCATCCTTATCATTTTGGTTATTGTTTGGAGTCTGGATCAAACTTTATATCTATGTAATTGCCGTCAACGAAACCATCACTAAAAGTTCATCTAAAGATACCGGGAAAAATAAAAAATAAATGTATAACACTGCTTTGGATGATCAAATGATCTAAGGGTTTCTAAAAATAATTGGTAATATTTCAATTATTTTCTGAGTTCAATACACATATATTATATTTTCATCTAATAAAAGGTACATGTTTCTTAACTCTCGAAATTCATTAAGAATTTATGTTCATCTATATTTTACAGTCTTCAATGCATAAAATATTTGATTAGTTTTCAAATTACTATATTTTTATATGCAATCTTGCATGTATAAAATTGTTAAAGGCTATTTGTGTATTCGATTTAGTTACATCATACCCTCCCAGGATATACATATATGTTTGGTTTGTTTATATTTAATTAGTTGGGCTAATTAAAATAAAATAGCTAGACCACTAAAATTATGTACTAGCCCATCACAATCCTAGCCCAATAATTAAAAAAACCATACATTATATATATATCAAATAAGTCAATTATATTATCATTTTAAAATAACATAAATCCCTTAAAAAGTCATTTTTGATAAGTATTTCTAAATAAAAATAGTAAAAATCCTCATTTTTGGAATTATGATAAATTTAGTAGTGTCCCCGAATATTATTCTCATAACATGGATCCACTACTAAAATATTTCTAATATTTTTTAAAATTGTGAAATAATTAATTAAAATTAAATTCATCATATCCATGCAATTTATCCACGACAATTTATCCACAACAATTTAAACTTAAACACCATAATTTTACCAAAATATTAAAAAAGATAATTTGCATTAAAATTTATACATGTCACAAAACATATTTAAAATGAACTAAAGTTAAAAAATGGAGGCTTTTGAAATTATAAATTAAGTTTATATTTTTTTATAAAGAATAAAGTATTATGTAAAAAATTAATTTTTTACAAAATAACTGGAGGGTTAGTATTGAATTTAGTATTATTATTATTATTATTATTATTATTTTATTATTATTATTATTATTACTATTATTTGTAGTTATATTTTTTACTAAATTCTACATGTATGATTTGTAAAATATAATGTAAACCCCAATCTATGAGTGTAAATATATATATTTGGAGCTCTTCCTTTTGACTCACCCCCCTTGTACTAAAACTTATAATCATCCGTGTTAGATCTTCTTTTCTTTACCCATATTAAGACCTTGCAGATCTAGAGCATCAATGGAAAAAGATGTCCAGTAAAACAACAAGGCTCACTAAAGATAATTAACAGGTATATATATATTGTATTGATCTGTTTCTTGTTTTCACTTTGATTTCAATTAGTTAAGCTAATTTATATTTATCCTTTTCACTAATCACAATTCATGACTCCCTTTCTCTATACCTATATTATGTGATTCATCCATTACTTATTTTCATTGAGTTTTCACAAAACCTTTATGTGAAATATTAAATTTACTTTAATTTGTATAAATATTGAAAGAAAATCTTATATATTTAGAAAATTATGTCAATTATAATCTAGATCAATCAACCTTGATCAATCAATATGTCATTTTGTTATGACCCGTTTTTCAATTTTGATTTTACATGAATTTTTTTATCATAAAAAATATCAAAAATTTTATCAATTATTTTTGATATTAATGAAATATTTATTCTAAGAATAACTTATCATTTTATATTAACTTCCATTCACTAATTTATGGGATACTATTCTTAGAGGAACAATGAAGAAAAAGCTCCATGCACCCGAGGATCATATTTTTAATGGAAGGTAATATTCTTGTGATATATATTAAGTATTTATCTACGATATAATTATTTGACTAACATGTTTCTTCGTAATTGAAAAAGTCAAATTTGTTCTTATGGATTATGTGACTTTGGTTGACACTCTTCTCCATGTTGTTGGTTTTGTTTGAGTAAAACCATATTAAAATTCTGCAACTTATTTCATTATAAAATTTTTATTATAATTTATTAGAAATACATAAACATATTTATCAATATTATATATATGCATTGACCTTCTTTTGTCTTACTTTTAAGGCCCTAAATGGATAAATGACAAAAACTATTAAAATAATTATCATAAATAAATATAGAATATTATATATATATATATATATATATATATATATATATATATATATATATATATATGTCATTTTTAATATTAACTGCAAATGAATTATAACTCCAAAGTTTCTAAACACATAAAACAATATATATGATTTACAATATAATTATACAATATTTCTGAATTTTTCTAAATGAAAAGAAATAATAAATTGATCAACCGGTGAAGGCCTTAATTACCCTTTTTCCTAAAGGAAATAACTAAAATACCGGTGAATGAAATGAGCAGCCCTAAATGCCTACGAGATACCATCTTAAGTATGCGTATTTATCTATACTCATTCTCAGTTTGCATACGTAAGTATGCATAGAACTGGGATAGTAGATTATAAAACAAAGACCCATTTTCTCCATTTGTATTCACCATACATGTAACTAAGGAATGCCTACATGTGTTTTTTTCTAGGCATTCTTGTTCTGCATATATATGATATATACAAACTCCGATCTGGCAGCTCAACTTCAAATACGTAGAACCTCAGTCAGATTGTCGCTGGTCACGGAACGGAGACGCGAATTGCCAACGACGTCATCACTAACCCTACACAATTGAACCACCTTTGACCATATGATGTGGTACACATGGTGTTTCTTGATTTGTAAACTTTTTGTTTTTATTTATATATTTTGTGTTTCTTGATTTTCAAAGTTTGTATTTTTATGAATCACTACAAGGAAAACTAAAACACACAACGGTTTTTTCCCATTGTCTGACACCCTGTTTGCCCCTTGAGTATTGCGGCGCCGTCTGATATGCACCTCAGAAAATGGTACCATAATCGTTGTTGAGCAGACTGCAAGACAACGCCCCATGATCTGGACACCATTGTATAACACCTAGAAACAACAACGCTATGTTTAAAAACCCTTGTCTGAAATGGCGTCAGTCAAGTGTTTTAAAAATAACATTTATTGTTGTTCAAGGGTAAAGACAATGGTTCTTCAAATAAAAAGAGTTTTTTTTATCTAGTTTCACACAACTATTTTGTTAATCAATACTATTGTTACATAGTTTAGTTCACGACTGTTTTTAGAAATAAATGCAATACATAAGGGGCCTTTCACACAATTGTTTCTTAATCCAAGATTTGTTGTTGTAGTTCTTTATAGATAACGGTTTTGTTTCTTTTAATGCGTTATATTTGTTTTATTCACATAACTAGGACAAGATGAAATATTTTATAGTGTGTGTTGTGTTTCTCTATATTAGACAATGGTTTATGTACACAAAAAATGATTTTAAATAATGCCCCCAACTAAATAATGAATCAATAAATTTATCAATATAAAAATTTCTAATTGATCTACAATTTCTATGTAAAAATTGCTTATATTGCAATCTCATGTCTATACGAGTCCTACAAATATTTAATGTAAAATTTTTTAATAGTTTGCACATCCTTCACATCAGAGAGCAAGTCCAGGCCTCCATTGCTATGAAAAAGTGGAACATTTGGTGGAATGCTTGCCATTTTGTATTCAGAAGGACTTGTCTGATTATAATGCTTGTTGTTCTCTTCTACACTTCCGTAATCATACATTGTATTTTTCCCTCCTCTAATCACTGCAATAAAACACAATGCTTGGTAAAAAAATAGACACGATATAACAATGTGAGCAATGAGTTCCGTTAACAAGTATACCCCCTCCCCATATCCTGCTAAGTATGATATACAAAGCATGTTTGGTTTGGTTTGGTTTACTAGACTTAAACTTACTCTGAACTAGATGAATCATGTTCTTTGTGGCTGTTGACCGAGGCTCGTGTTGTAGAAAAATATCTGTGGCGGAGGAGTTCACACAACAATTCTTGCCTATGCTAACAATTGCAACAAACCAGTCAATATGGATGAATGTATGATGTTCATTTTAAGGTGTTGTGAGCAAACTAGACAATCACATTAATCTTACCAGTCAAAGAAGTCATCAAGTTACTGCAATTATTATTTGGATTCGGGCATAACACTTCAAGAAGTCCGACTACAGCTTTCCTAAAAAAACATGCATGGTTCTTTTAAAAAAATAATGGTATTAGAATATAGAAATCTCAACTATATGTTGTTCTAATTGTTATACTCTCACCTCTCGGGTTAAATTCATTAAGACCCAGCCACTTTAATTCATGTAACCAAAAAAAAGTTTGTTCTTAGTAGGAGAATCATGAAAAATAAAATATAAAACGCAAACATGGAGGTTAGAGAAAAGATTACTAATCCTTACTTCTGCTAGAAATATATCAGCAACACTTCTTGCAAGAAATGAAGACATTTTATCCATATAAGCAATATGACTAAGCAAAGCAGCTAAATGTAACATATTGAACATCTTGTCTTAGGAAAAAGAAGAAAAAGCGATCAAGGTTCCCTGATTAAAAGTATCACCGAACACAAGTCGGAAATGAAATTCCTTATTAATCTCAAGTTGTTAGCCCGACTTGGAAACAGGAAAAATTAGAACAAACATATTGCAAGAAAATTTTTAGTATTACCAAAGAATATCCAACATAGTGCAATTTTTGCCCTTTTTGATCATGGACATAATGAAATGTGGCTGGAAAGTTATCATATGCTACTAATTCATCCCATGACCAATCCCAATATAATTACTTATATGTATTGATTTGTGTAACAAAAATATCAAAAAAAATTGGATTGCAAACTAATATACATAGTATTTTCAAGAAGAAAAAACTCGGATAAGAAGACATCAACCATGAGATTTCAGCTAGCACACCATTTATGATTCGCACAAGTTCTCCCGGAGCTAAAAAACCAAACAACACCCCTTCAGTTCTAGAGTAGTCAAAAATAAACATCTTAAACAGCAGACAACAAACTATATCACAACACATGCTAAACAATCATCATGTATAACTCATAACTCACTTTATCTTAAAAATAAAACAAAAATTGCTCACACCAGACAGAGCTATTTCAAACTAAATACCCCTAACAAATAACCAGTAAGAAAAAAAAGACAAAATCAATTTAAAAAATTAGGATTTCGACCTAATTAACAACCAAAGTGAAACTAAATCAAAACAATTTATACAATAATTTACCCACTTACTAAACCACGATCCTAGCATCTGATCGATTTGAGCTTTCGAGTTGAACAATTAATTGATTTGAGATGAACAAATCGGTTAACACCAGACACGAGAGATATGAGTACGAGCTAATTGATTGGAGCTAGTTGAAACTAAACCACAAACAAATAGAGTATAAATCACAAGCAAATAGAAGTTAAACCACAAACAAATAGAAGCTAATGATTAACCTAGGTTCTTGGGAGAGGTGAGAAAGTCAGTTTATTTGAAATCCTGGGGCTAGGGGCGGTGTTTGTGAGTCAGTTTGTGATTTTAGTGTTATGTTTTGAGTATGAGGGAGGGGAAATTGGTTTTAGGGGGAAAATCAAATATTTTGGCAAAGGAAAGGGGGGAAGATTGAGTGTATGTATAGTTGTATTTCTTTTATATTTTATATTTACTAAAATTATTTTATATTTTATCAAAATATCATATAAAATTTTAATAAAATAGAATATGAGTGAGAGAATAATAATATTATAATATTCATTATACTTAAAATTGAGTTACAAATTTAAATAAAATAAATAATTTAGACATTGGTTAAATCAAGATGGGTATATATTTGGTACAATTTTATTAACTATTTTGTCAATACGATATTTAATACAAGTATATGAAACTTATGATATGATTAAAATATAATATAATATTGAAAAAAAGTTAACCAAAACGATTACAAAAAATCACAAGTTTGATTATAATAATGTATTATAGATATTTTGTTTTTAGTTTTATATACTTTTTTATGACAGTGATATAATTATTTTATATTAATATGATTAATTTATTTGTACATATATATAATATAGTAAACATGAAATATTTATACAGATACTAATATATATATATATATATATATAATTAGTAGATACTTTTATTGTTAGAATAAGAGTTATTAACTGATTTTTATAAAACTATAATTAGCTCTATATTAAATTAAAAATATTTTTTTCAATGCTCCAACCATACGGATGTTAAGATCTTTTGGTTTGTATAAAAAAACTAAAAATTTTAAAATTTATTTTGTTTGTTTGTTTTAAATAAACTAATAAAATGTGTTTAAAAATATTTTTCGTCTTATTATGGAAATGTAATTTTCGTCATTTTCTGTGAAATAGATAACAATTTTCTTAGAAATTGTGTTGTATGAGTTAAAAAAATACAACGGTTTTCCATGTAAAACCGTTATAAAATAAATAATGTATGAAAGAACATGACACAACACTTTCGGAAAAAACCGTTGTATGAAGTTCGTAAAGACAACGGTTTTGTATGTAAAACATGTTGTTTGTTTTCTTATGTTTTTAAATGCTTAAAACAATTCGTTTTTTTATGAATTTTGGTTTTTTGAAGCTACAACTTAGAAAAATATATTTATATTATGTATATGTACAAATATATATTGATAATAATTAGTAGATACTTTTATGATTGAAATAAAAGTTCTTAGTCTGCTTTCTTGTTTAAAAGTTAAAGTTGTAAGCAATAGAGATTTTTATAAAACTATAATTAGCTCTATATTAAATTAAAAATATTTTTTTTGATGATCCAACCGTACAGATGTTAAGATCTTTTAGTTTTCGCTATGTATAAAAAAAACTAAAATTTTAAAATTTTATTTTGTGTATTTTTTAACTAAACTAATAAAATGTGTTTAAAAACATTTTTTGTCTTATTATGAAAAGGTAATTTTCGTTATTTTCTGTGAAACAGATAACGGTTTTCTTAGAAATTGTGTTGTATGAGTTAATTGAAGACAATGGTTTTCCACGTAAAACCGTTATAAAATAAGCACTTGTTTGAACAACGGTTTTCTACAATATTGTCTGAAGTCTATTCAAACAACTGTTTAATAAAACTGTTGTATAAACCTCTTGCTTTGCACAACATGACATTGAAAAAGCATTGTCTGATGAGCTCATTCAGACAACACAATATTGTACCGTTGTCTGAAAATGGTTTACATAATACCTCACAAAAAACACTTGTCTCATTTCAACAACGGTTTTCTACAGCATTGTCAGAAGTCTACTCAAACAATGGTTTTATAAAACCGTTGTATCGAGCTATTGTTTTGCACAACACGACATATAAAAAGTGTTGTCTGATTGAGTTTTTTAAACAACGGCTTTATAAAACCGTTGTACAACACATGGATCATACAACTGTTTTTCGAGGGGAAAAATAAAACATTGTCTATTAAATTCGGGCAACACTTTTTCGTCCGACCGTTGTCTAATAAGTGTTGTCTGATTGCGATTTTCTTGTAGTGAATATATAATGGGTTTTGATTTATTCGATTTGTTTTGTTATTGTTTGTGTATGTGTAGATGATAACAACTACAATTTTATCTATGAAAGAGAAAGATGGGTCTAGTAGAAAAGCTATAGCCAAGTACATAGAGAGTGAGTTCAAGAACTTATCACTGAGTCACGCTAGTTTGTTGGCTCGGCATCTTAGGAAGATAAAGAATGTGGGAAAGTTTGATTGAAAGAGAAAATAAAGTGTACGCATGACCTGTATGCCTAGACCATGAGTAAAAAGGGCCACAATACCGCTTGTAGGAATATTGGGCCATGTATGTTAAAAAGTGAGTATTTTCATTATTTTCTCTTGATCAACTCATATTTTTGAGTAGCTAGTTCAAGTAGTTTCAATTCATGGTTCAGATGTAAATTAACTTTTTGTTTTGGTTATATTTTGAAACAGATGCATACCAAATGAAGAAGTTTTCACCTCTGATAATTTCAATTTCTTTGATATTGCCAACAAAATTGGGATGAAACGCGGGTAATTGTTGATTTTTGGGTGGATAACATTAAAAGTTATAACCATGCATCCCATTTTTAACATACAAAAAATCATTCTAAATGCATCATGGAAGATATGCCAAATGGATGGTCAAGTGTGACTCTAATTGTATATCATAATTGTGTATCAAACAATACCATTATGACTTTTTTCAACAACTGATTTTGACTATAAAGTTATTTTGTCAAAAAAAGTCAATTTTTTTTGCTTAGGATTAAAGTAAAATTATATCTTACTAATGTACTATAATAGGAATGCATGCTCTATTAGCCCATATACTACTCCTAAAAGAATACCTATAGGTAAAAAGAGAAAACATACACTAATCACATGATGACTCCAATAATCCAACTATTGAACAATTAGGACCTCCAATAATTTCTAGGAGGAACAAAAATAAGTATTTCCTAAAATATTATTATTTTTCATTTATTTGTTGTATTTCACCACATGAAAATTCCTTAGATTAATTTTAATAAAAAATGATTCCCCTTACAAAAAATATTTTTCTTTTTTTTTGAAATGTAAGGATAATAACTATCCACATAAAATATTCTAAATAACAAATAAGAATATTGGAAGTAATAGATAAACATGAAAATTTTGTTCAATCTTCAATAGTTAGTGTATTTACATGTGTGTTTTATAACAATTCTTTTTTACAATATCAATAAAATATGTATTTTTGCTTTCAAGAGAGGTAAACATAAAGCTCTATGAGTTGCTTCAAGTATTGATTTCAGTGTCCTCTCCTTAAATGTTTTTTTTCATAATCATTGTCTTTTAAAGATTCCTTAAAGATTTCAGTGATCAAATTTGCACTTAACATACTCTTGATCCAATAAAGTTTATATAAAAACAAAGTCATGGGGAAGTTAATCATACATCTTTTAATCAAAAACCAAAATTTGAAACTTCCTCTTTACAAAATCCAAATTTCCAACCTCCTTGAAAGGGCACAAAAGTTATATGCTATTGAGTAGTCTCATCAGCCTTCCAATACCCCAATTCAATCACGCTTAAGGTGAATTTGATCTTAGATTTCAAAAGAACTACCAGAAAAAATATATTTTTTCTAGAATAAAAATGGTTGAGATGATATAAAAATGAAAGTGAATTGAATTTTAATACATTTATATTTAATCACAACACACACATAGTAGAGTACTAGTATATATCTAATGGTGGAGACGGCGGCGGAGATGGCGGTAGTGAAGCAAGTGAATGAAATCACTTCGTAAGCGGTGGTGGTTAGTGGTAATAGTGATCATCTGTTTTCTTTTGATGTGCCGGGACCTGGTAAAGTCTATTCTCCTAGTTAGCGAGATCTTGTTAATTCTAGTTATGTGTCCGGGCTAGGGACTTAGTCAGGCATGGTAGAAGGTTGGAGTCATCGTCTTCTTCTGGGGTGTCATTGATTTTCCGGTGGAGGTAACATATGATCCTTATCATTTTGGTTGTTGTTTGGAGTCTGGATCAAACTTTATATCTATGTAATTGCTGTCAACCAAACCATCACTACAAGTTCGATTAAAAATATGGGGAAAAATAAAAAATAATTGCATAACACTACTTTGGATGATCATATGATCTAAGAGTTTCTACTAATAATTGGTAATATTTCAATTATTTTCTGAGTTCGATACATATATATTGGATTTTCATCCCATACATGTTTCTTAGCTCTCGTAATAATTCATTAAAAATTTATGTTCGTCTATATTTTACAGTCTGCATAAAATATTTGATTAGTTTTCAAATTATTATATTTGTAAATAATAATAATATTTTTAAATAAAAATAATAAAATCCTCATTTTTTGAATTATAATAATTTTATTAGTGTCTCTGAATATTATTCTCATAAAATTAATTCACCACTAAAATATTTCTAATATTATTTAAAATTGTGAATAATTAATTAAAATTAAATTCATCCTATCCATGCAATTTATCCACGGAAATTTATCCACAATATCTAAACTTAAATACCATATTTTTACCAAAATTTTAATAAAGATAATTTGCATTAAAAATTATACATGCCATAAAACATAATTAAAATAATAAATTAAATATATCAAATAAGTCAATTACATTATCTTTTTAAAATAACATAAATCTCTCAAAAACGTCAATTTTGATAAGTATTTCTAAATAAAAATAGTAAAATTCTTATTTTTGTAATTATAATAAATTTAGTAGTGTCCCTCGATATTATTCTCATAATATTAATCCACCACTAAAATATTTTTCATATTATTTAAAATTGTGAAATAATTAATTAAAATAAATTCATCATATCCATGCAATTTATCCAGGACAATTTAAAATTCAACACCATAATTCTACCAAAATATTAAAAAAGATAATTTGCATTAAAATTTATACATGTCACAAAACATATTTAAAAAGAACTAAAGTTTAAAAAAAAGGCTTTTAAAATTATAAATTAAGTTTATATTTTTTTTTATAAAGAATAAAGTATTATGTAAAAAAATATTTTTTAACAAAATAAGTGGAGGGTTTGTTTGAAATTTAGTATTATTATTATTATTATTATTATTATTATGTAAACCCTAATCTAGCGAGTGTAAGTATATATATTTGGAGCTCTTCTCTTGACCCCCCACTCTTGTACTAAAACTTATAATCAACCCTCTATCAGATCTTCTTTTCTTTACCAATATTGAGACCTTCCAGAGCATCAATGGAAAAAGATGTCCAATAAAATTACAACTAGGCTCACTAAAGATAATTAACAGGTATATATATATTGTATTGATCTGTTTCTTGTTTGCACTTTGATTTCAATTAATCAAACTAATGGACGTTTACCCTTTTCACTAATCACAATTCATGACTCCCTTTCTCTATACTTATATTGTGTGATTCATCCATTACTTTTTTTCATTGAGTTTTCACAAAACCTCTATGTGAAATATTAAATTTATTTTAATTTATATAAATATTGAAATAAAATCTTATATATTTAGAAAATGATATGAATTATAATCTAGATCAATCAACCATGATCAATCAATATGTCATTTTGTTATGACCCATTTTTCAATTTTGATTTTACATTAATTTTTTTATCATAAAAAATATCAAAAATGTTATCAAGTATTTTTGATATTAATGGAAATATTTATTTCAAGAATAACATATCATTTTATATTAACTTCCATTCACTAATTTATGGGATACTATTCTGACACGAACAATGAAGATGCTCGATGCTAGCTATGATCATTTTTAATCGAAGGTAATATTCTTTTAGGGATGTTTATTTGATATATATTAAGTATTTATCTATGATATAATTATTTGACTACCAAGTTTCTTCGTAATTGAAAAAGTCAAATTTGTTCTTATGGATTATGTGACTTTGGTTGATACTCTTCTCCATGTCGTTGGTTTTGTTTGAGTAAAACCATATTAAAATTCTTGAACTTATTTGATTATCAATTTTTTATTGTAATTTATTAGAAATACATAAAACATATTTATCAATATTATATATATGCATCGACTTTCATTTGTCTTACTTTTAACGCGATAAATGGATAACTGAAAAAAACTATTAAAATAATTATCATAAAAAATTATATAATAGTATATATATGTCATTTTTAATATTAACCGTCAATGAATTATAACTCCAAAGTTTCTAAACACATAAAACAATATATATGATTTACCATATAATTAAACAATATTTCTAAATTTTTCTAAATGAAAAAAATAATAAATTGATCAACGGGAGAAGGCCTTAATTACCATTTTTTCGAAAGGAAATAAACAAAATACTCGTAAATGAAATGAGTTCCCCTAAATGCCTACTGGATACTATCTTAAGCATGCGTATTCATCTATACCCATTCTCAGTTTGCATACATAAGTAAGCACAGAACTCGGATAGTAGATTATAAAACAAAGACCCATTTTCTCCAAGTGTATTCACCACACACGCAACTAAGGAATGCGTATATGTGTTTATTTCTATGCATTCTTGTTTTACATATATATAATATATAAAAACTCCGCTGCTCCAAATACGTTGAACCTCAATCTGATGTGTCGCCGGTCACTAAACGGAGACCCGAATTCCCAACACCGTCATCACTAACCCTGCATAATTGAACCACCTATGTCCATACCATGTGGTACACATAGTGTTTCTTGCTTTGTAAAGTTTTGATTTTTATTTATATATTTTGTGTTTCGTTATTTGTAAAGTTTGTATTTTCATGAATATATAGTGGGTTTTGATTTATGTGGTTTGTTTTGTTGTTGTTTGTATATGTGTAGATGATAACAACTACAATTTCAGCTATGAAAGAGAAAGATGGGTCTAGTAGACAAGATAGAGCAAAGTATGTAGAGAGTGAGTTCAAGAACTTGTCAGTGAGTCATGCTAGTTTGTTGGCTCGACATCTTAGGAAGATAAAGAATGTGGGAAAGTTTTATTGGAGGAGAAAATAAAGTATACGCATGACCTGTATGCGTAGACCATGAGTAAAAAGGGCCACAATACCACTTTTAAGAATATTGGGCCATGTAAATTAAAAAGTGAGTATTTTCATTATTTTCTCTTGATCAACTCATATTTTTGAGCAGCTAGTAGATGTAGTTTCAATTCATGGATCAGATGTAAATTAAATTTTTTATTTTGGTTATATTTTGGAATAGATGCATGCAACTGAAGAAGTTTTCACCTCTACAGGTGCTGATAAGATAATTTCATTTTCTTTGATATTGCCACTGAAATTGGGATGGAACGGGGGTAATTATTGATTTTCGGATGGATAACATTAAAAGCTGTAACAATGCATCCCATTTTTTAATATACAAGGAATCCTTCTAAATGCATCATGGAAGATATGCCAAATGGATGCTCAAGCGTGACTCTAATTCTATATCATAAGTGTGTATGAAACAATACAATTTTAACTTTTTCCAACAACTCATTTTGTCTATAAAGTTAATTTGTCCAAAAAAGTTAATTTTTTTGCTTAGGATTAAAGTAAAATTTTAACTTACTAACATACTACAATAGGAACCCATGCTCTATTAGCCCATACTACTCCAAAATGAATACGTATAGGTAAAAAGAGAAAACATACACTAATCACACCATAACTCCAATAATCCAACTGTTGAACAATTAGGACCTGCAATAATTTTTAGGAGGAACAAAAATAAATATTTTTTTTTCATTTATTTATTGTATTTCACTAAAGGAAAATTTCTCAGATTAATTTTAATAAAAAATGATTCTCCTGACAAGAAATATTTATCTTTTTTCGAAATGTAAGGACAATAACTATCTACTTAAAATATTTTAAACAACAAATAAGAATAATGGAAGTAATAGATAAACATAAAAATTTAGTTGAACCTTCAATAGTCAGTGTATTTACATGTGTGTTTTATAACAATCCTTTTTTACAATATCAATAAAATATGAATTTTTGCTTTCAAGGGAGTTAAACATAAAGCTCTATCACTTGCTTCAAGTATTGATTTAAGTGTCCTCTCCATACAGATTTTTCATCATCATCGTCTTTTAAAGGTTCATTAAAGATTTAAATGATCAAATTCGCACTCAACACACTTTTGATCCAATAAAGTTTATATAAAAACAAAGTTATGGGGAGGTTAATCTTACATCTTTTAATCAAAAACCAAATTTTAAAACTTCCTCTTTACAAAACCCAAATTTCCAACCTCCTTGAAAGGGCTCAAAAGTTATATGTTATTAAGTAGTCTCACCAGCCTTACAATACTCCAATTCCATCAATCTTAAGGTGAATTTGATCTTAGATTTCAAAAGAGTTACCTTAAGAAAATATATTTTTTCTCCAATTAAAATGGTGGAGATGATATAAAAATCAAAGTGAATTAGATTTTAATAAATTTATATTTAATCACAACACACACACACATAGTAGAGTACTATTATTTTTTAGGTGCGTCTTGATTATATATACACAGACATTAGCAATATATGTAATGGCTGAGACGGCGGCGGAGATGGCGGTAGTGAAACAAGTGAATGAAATCACTTCACAAGCGGTGGTGGTTAGTGGTAATAGTGATCATCTATTTTCTTTTCATGTGTGGGGGCCTCGTAAAGTGTATTCTCCTAGTCGGGAGATCTTGTTAATTCTAGTTGTGTGTCAGGGCTAGGGACTTGGCCACACACGATAGAAGGTTGGAGTCATCATCTCCTTCTGGGATTTTATTGATTTTCCAGTCGAGGGCACATATGATCCTTATCATTTTGGTGTTGTTTGGAGCCTGGATCAAACTTTATATCTATGTAATTGCTGTCAACGAAACCGTCACTAGAAATTCAACTAAAGATATCGGGAAAAATAAAAAATAATGTATGACACTGCTTTGGATGATCAAATGATCTAAGGGTTTCTATGAATAATTGGTAATATTTCAATTATTTTCTGAGTTCGATATACATATATTAGATTTTCATCTTTTAAAAGGTACATGTTTCTTAACTCTCGAAATTCATTCAGAATTTATGTCCGTCTATATTTTACAGTCTTGACTACATAAAATATTTTATTAGTTTTCAAATTAATATATTTGTATATGCAATCTTGCATGTATAAAATTGTTATATGCTATTTCTATTTGTGTATTCGTTTTAGTTTATGCCTGCATCATCAATTTAATTTAAATGTGTGTTTGTGTTTGTATTTGGGTGTGGATATTTGTGTGATATATATATATATATATCACTCATATATATATATATATATGAAGGGTTTCGTGACACAAACGCAGCAGAATAAACGCGAAAAATAAATCAAAATAGCGAAACTCTCCGCAGGATCCATGCGAAAACAAAAGATTTAATTCGGAGATAAAGAATAAATACCTTTAGAAGCTTTAACAGTTCATTAATGGAAGATTAATGGAGGTCCAAAGCTTGTTTAATCACCACGTATCCCGCTCTCACGATCTACGCTCTACGGTATCCACACGAACACTTTTCATGAAGGATTGATGTGTACTAGCACCCGAAAACTTCTTCTCTCTCTATCTTCCTCCTCTCTCAGAGCGGCTAGGGTTTTGTAAAATCTCTATCTTATTAAATCAGCCCATAAAGAGATTATATAGAGAGAGGAATAAGTTTTCTAATTATAATCAAATTATAATTAATACTAATCCAAAATTCTAAATTATTTAATTAAGTCTCACTCAATTAATTAATTATTAATTTTGGAATTAGTTTAAGTAATTCATTTATTCTATTTATATAATTAATTAAGTCATACTTAATTAATAAAATAAATTACTTATTTAATTTAAATTCATAATTTAAATTATTTCTCCTTCAAGCGTTCTTTGTGTGTGACCCTGTAGGTTATTATTACATTGGCAACAATTTTAATATCTAATTAAAATTATAAACAATGAGCGGCATCTAGTAATACATCATTGCTACCCAAGTAATAATAATAAATTGGTGATTCGATTAAGCCTTTCGTGAATAATGTTCCATGTAATATAATCCCTTTAATCTTGATATTATAGATTAAACTCAAGGCATGTCTCGTGTCATCCTCTTCATAATTTAATCTTTATTTTCTTGATCGATGAGTAGACTATTAAAATCAAATCAACATTTGAGCACGGCCGTGCATTTCATAGTCTCACTCAAACAAGAGGCCAATAATATCACTCCTAAAATTAGGAGGATTAAATCCCATCTAGATCATTCATATTTCTCATACGATTCATAATATACCCAATGTCCACTTTTATCATCACCCGGTCAAAGGTAATTTTTAATGTAATCAAAGTATATTAATTCTCGTATAGAAATATAATGATTTCAGGTCTAAGGATCATTACACCATTATCACAGTGAGAATTACTTATGACACTTACTTAACATGTAGAATCTCACGGCGGGTCATTCCAGTGCCATGCATTGATACATGCACTTATGTTCTTGACTTTAGTATCCCCATACCTATGACCAATGAGATGTGGTCATCTGTCAAGAAACATACTAGTCTTTGTGCATTATTATTGTCCTTAAATAATAATACTCGACTAAGGAATTTTAGGAATAAGATACTATTCATATAATCTCATTTTTAAGTCACATACTTAAAGATATATAATACGTATCAAAATTCCAAGGACATTTATTATGCTTTCAATTTATTACGCAGTAAATAAAACATAATAAATAATAATCAATAAAATATAATCCTTAATAATAAATATTTTCCTTAAAATATAAAAAGTATTGTCTCTAGAGCACAATTACTAACAATCTCCCACTTGCACTAGAGCCAATTACCCAAGTATCCAATACTCATGGAACTAGTGTGACTTTCGTGCTTCTGCTGCGACAAAGCCTTAGTCAGTGTGTCTGCAATATTATTATTAGTATACACTTTACATATATGTATATCTCCTTGATCATTAATCTCATTAATTAGGTGATATCTCCTAAGTACATGCCCAAACAGCCTCCTTGGCTGCTTCACAAGCATCAATATATTCAGGTTCTATTGTAAAATTAACAATTGTCTTTGCTGTGAACCATTCCAGCATACAACATCTCAATAAAACACAAAGCCAGACAGAAACATTAAATTATCGTTATCTGTCTAGAAACCAGTATCACTGAAACCTCTTACAACTAGCTTCACATCTCCTCCATATAACAAGAATTAATCTTTAGTCCTCTTTAAGTACTTAAGAATATTCTTGACTGTCGTCCAGTGACCTTCACCTGGATTAGATCGGTATCTACTCATCATGGTTAAAGCATACGAGACATCAGGACAAGTACATATCATTGCATACATTATAAAACCAATTGCTGACGCATATGGAATTTTACTCATGCAGTCCCTATCATCCAATGATTTAGGACAAATTTTATTTTGAGATCACTATCCCATGAGACATTGGGACATATCCATTTTAGTCTCTTTGCATTTGAAATCGATGCAAAACTTTGTCAATGTATGTACTCTAAATTAGGCCGATCAATCACCTTGATCTATCTCTATAGATCTCGATCCCTAATATATATGTCACATCGCCTAAGTCTTTCATTGAGAAATTATTTCTTAACCAAGTCTTCACAGTCTGTAGAGAAGGAATGTCATTCCCTATTAGTAATATATCATCAACATATAATACTAGGAATGCCACATGGCTCCCACTAAACTTCTTGTAAACACAAGTTTCATCTTCATTCTGAATAAAGTCAAACTCTTTTTGACTGTTTCATGAAAACAAATGTTCCATCTCCTCGAGGCCTGCTTTAATCCATAAATGGATCGACGTAATTTACATACATTTCCAGCATCCTTTAGATCAACAAAACCCTTAGGGTGTGTCATGTACACATCCATATCTTCTTCAAGGCTCTCATTTAAGAAAGCGGTTTTGACATCCATTTGCCAGATTTCATAGTCATAGTAAGCAGCTATAGCAAGCAAAATCCTGATGGACATGACCATAACAACTGGTGAAAAGGTCTCATCACAGTCAATACCATGAATTTTCTTGAAACCTTTTGCCACCAATCGTGCCTTATAGGTCTGTACATTAGCATCCATGTCGGTCTTCTTCTTGAAAACCCACTTGCACCCTATAGGTTTTACCCCTTCAGGTGGATCAACCAAAGTCCATACTTGATTAGTATACATGGATTCCATCTCAGATTTAATGGCATCCAGCCATCTCTTAGAATCTGGAATGTTTATAGTATCTAGGTAGGTGAGAGGCTCATCTTCATCCACAAGCATCACATCACCATCTTGAGTCAAGAGAAATCCATATTATCTCTCGGGCTCATGGCGAATCCTACTAAACCTACGAACACCTGTGTTTCTTGAGCAGTATTATTTTTCTTGTACATTCTACTCAGGTTCTTCCACTGGTTCAACGTTATCATGTGGGTCTCAAACTTCATTGAGATCTATTATCCTCCCACTGTCTCTCAGCAGTTCGAGCAACAAACACTTTGTTCTCGGAAGGATTATAGAAAGAATAACCCCTTGTTTCAGTTGGGTATTCCACAAAATTACATTTGTCTGATTTTGGTCCTAGCTTGTCAGAGATTAGACATTTCACAAATGCTTCACATCCCCAAAATTTTATAAATGACATGCTGTGACGTTGCTCAGTCCATATCTCATAAGGAGTCTTTTGAACCAATTTAGTAGGAACACAATTAAGTGTATGTGGAGCCGTTTCCAGGGTGTAACCCCAGAAACTAATTGGAAGATTCATTGACTCAACATTGATCGCACCATGTCCAACAAGGTGTGATTTCTCCTATTAAAAAAAACTTTTCTTTGATATTTTCTACTTCATCTTTATAGTCTTTGAACTTTTCAAATGATTCGGATTAGTTCTTCAAAAGATACATATATCCGTATCTACTAAAATAATTAGTAAATTTTATGAAGTTAATAAAATCTACCTTTTATCATCGTACACATATGACCACATACATCACTATGTATAAGTCATACCCATTCAATGATCCCTTCACCATGTCCGGTAAAAGGAGCTTTAGTCATTTTACCAAATAAACCAAGATTCGTATCCTTTGGTATGATTCATAATCAAACTTATCCATGAATGCATCCTTATGTATTCTGGAAATGCGTTTCTCATTAATATGGCCTCAGCGACAGTGCCAAAGGTAATATTTGATTTGAGTCATTTTAGAACATATAAATTTTTAATTAGATGTGCAACATTATAAGGCTCATTATCAAAATAGAATAAACAACTATTGTTATTAAAATGAAAAAGCCTTTCTTGTCCAAACAAGAAACTGAAATAATGTCTCTGCCAATTGCAAGCACACTATAACAATTATTAAGTTCTAAATTTTCCTTATAGGCCAAAAATTAAGTAACGAGTTCCTCGAACCAGAGCAACTATCTTTACTCCAATTCCAACCCGATACCTTAAGCTTGACCCTTATTGATCATCATCTTCCAATCTTCCAATTAAGCATGACAGTTTAATTTCCAGTCTCTCAACTTTCCACAGAAGTGACAATCGTCTTCTTTATCAACACCTCATTCAGACTTTAGAGTCTGCTTTAGGGATTGGACTTTGGTTTGACAACGAAACTAGATCAAATCTTCTCCTTGCCTTTCCATTTTCCTTTCCCTTTTGCATTCCCTATGTTTACCATCAATATAGTAGTAGTTCATGCATTTATCATATTACTTTCAGCAGTTCTCAACATGCTTAGCAACTCAATGAGTGTTTTACCAATCTTATTCACTTTTTTGTTCATAACAAAATAAGAATAATATTTGTCCAGAGATTGTAAGACCAAATCTAACTGTCTCCAGACCAATCTGGAAACCCAAAATATCAATGGTATTCATTATACCCTATAATCTTTAGAACATGTGGTGTAACCGGGTCTCACTCTCCCTACTTGTAAGTGTATAGTGCCCTTTCAAATATATCTTGTGCTCAATCGTTTCATAAGCATCTATATGCTTGTATTGCTTCTTAACCTCAGCACATATATTTGCGAGCATGAGACATGAAACATCAGTCGCAACATCAATTTGCTTCCAATAAGCACTATGATTTGCACATGTTACATTCTCAACTTTAAGAGCAGGGGAAGAGATTTGACTAATATCGTGGTGCCCGAGGACGATCCTCAAGCTCCTATGTCAGTCAAGGAAATATATTCTCGCCAACTTGTCCTTCTCAAGAACTGATCGCATAGAGAAGTTGTTTGTGTTTATCATTTGATATCTACAATATTAAAGTGCATAAAATAAACTAGATTGCAAATTTAATATTAATTATGTTTAAGTGATTATGGTATATCATCATATACCTCCCACTATTTTTATCAAACTAATAGCCCTTACTATTAATTTGGAAAGTATATCCCATAATTCTTTCTAGTGAGCCAAGATCCGTATTTCATCATGTCCTAAGTCAACCACTGGAAGTCCTTAAAAAATGATTATTTAGGTAGACAACAGTTGTCAATTATATCATATATAATTCTTGGATAGTTTGGTGAACAACGATTGATCTTATCTATCTAATAGACTTTTAACCAAACTCTATGCTTCTAAGTTCATAATAGTTCAATATAACCGTTTATTTTCACTTATTATGACGACTCAGTTAAGTTAGACCCAATGATACAACGGCCGAATATAACCGTTTATATTCGTCGCATCTCACCACGATAGATAGGAGTCCCCTGCCACTGACAGTCCTTCCCCTTATCGATCTAGGATTCGATGAGTGTTCATTCATTGGAAAGCATCCGAGTAAAACTTAATATTTTGTTAAGGGGTTTTAGAAAATTTATAACGATCATGATCACATCATAAAGAGATCCTCAATTTTTCCTTGAACCAAATATTTCAAATCGACATCTTAAATTGTTCATTTCCCAGGTAGATGGAGGATACCAATGGTCACACTTAAAACCCATCAGCCTTACGAATACGCATATCCGCTTTTGTCAGAAAATCCCAATTATAGATATCAAAAATCTATATTTAATTCCGTGTTTTAAAAATCCATATTTCATAAACACAAGAATCTCATGATCGTTTGTTAATTTTAAAATCTTGAATCGTTACAGATTTTATCTTGTTTAAGCAAACATGGCATGGGTGTCGTATCTAATACATACATGATTAATCAATATTAAGCATGCATCTCAATTATATCTACGCATACATACCAATACATGCAATCATATACATATATGTAATGTGCGTAAATTAAACGTGTTTGGTTATGGCCCCATCCTATATGATATTTCCAAGCTAATGGAAATATCAAGGTCAGTCTATGGTGGTTTTAAAAATACTATCTATTACATGTCTTCTTTCTTCATTGCTCCATCATCCCCTTTTGGATCGCCTCCTTGCTTGCAAGTCTTCATTGATAATTACATTGAATAATAAAAATAAAACTATTCTAATGAAATTACAAGAAGAACTCGAGTTACATTCGAGATAATTAAATTACAATGAATAAACGACATGCAAGTCGTACTTAGAAACCAAAACCATAAATCAAAACCACTATCCTATGGGTCTTTAGGCCATAACCTTCCACCATGCTATCATATAACACATATAATATATCTCATATTATATAATCATATCATATAATCATATATAACAAATTTCGAAATTTCAGAAAATTAAAAACAGATTTCTGAAGACAATAAATCACTATTTCGAGGCCCTTAACGACGTCAAACGCCTTACAGACCCGTCGGTGATAGCATAGCTATCAGTTTTGTTCATTGGCCCGATTCTAGTCAGAAAACACATATCGTTGACAAAACTCGGATACAGCAGTCAGATTTCTCCAAATCTGACGGTATTTCAGAAATCGTATCATATACAATTCTCATAACTAGAACAAACATATATCATATATACATACACAGAGATACATACAATAATCATATGATTATACATTACATGAATATCATATATTCATAATATATACATACATATACTCAAAATTTTAGAAAATCAAATATTTTTCAGAAAATCATAAATCACCGTTTTGGAGGCTGTAACGACATCTAATGGCTTACAGATGTAGAGCTGACTATGTCAGTATTGCTCAGTGACCCGATTACAGTCAGAAAACACATATCGTTTGCAAAAATCGGACAACAGACACAGATTTCAAAAAATCTACGGTAGCCGTTTCAGAATTCGTATCGAATACGATTCCCATAATAAGAACAAACATGTATCATATACATACATCAACACACATAATCATCACATGATTATACATCATATGAATATCATATATTCATAATATATATAAACATATACATATTATATCAATATAAAATCATGATAGATCGCATACATGCTTATATATCAAAAACTGTTAAGCACATAACCGAATTAAAACGTTTCGCAAGTAGCTCTGATGCCATTGAAGGGTTTCATGACACAAACGCAGCAGAATAAACGCGAAAAATAAATCAAAATAGCGAAACCCTCCGTAGGATCCATGCGAAAACAAAAGATTTAATTCGGAGATAAAGAATAAATACCTTTAGAAGCTTTAACAGTTCATTAATGGAAGATTAATGGAGGTCCAAAGCTTGTTTAATCACCACGTATCCCGCTCTCGCGATCTACGCTCTACGGTATCCACACGAACATTTTTCATGAAGGATTGATGTGTACTAGCACCCGAAAACTTCTTCTCTCTCTATCTTCCTCCTCTCTCAGAGCGGCTAGGGTTTTGTAAAATCTCTATCTTATTAAATCAGCCCATAAAGAGATTATATAGAGAGAGGAATAAGTTTTCTAATTATAATCCAATTATAATTAATACTAATCCAAAATTCTAAATTATTTAATTAAGTCTCACTTAATTAATTAATTATTAATTTTGGAATTAGTTTAAGTAATTCATTTATTCTATTTATATAATTAATTAAGTCATACTTAATTAATAAAATAAATTACTTATTTAATTTAAATTATTTCTCCTTCAAGCGTTCTTTGTGTGTGACCCTGTAGGTTATTATTACGTTGGTAACAATTTTAATATCTAATTAAAATTGTAAACAATGAGCGGCATCTAGTAATACATCATTGCTACCCAAGTAATAATAATAAATCGGTGATTCGATTAAGCCTTTTGTGAATAATGTTCCATGTAATATAATCCCTTTAATCTTGATATTATAGATTAAACTCAAGGCATGTATCGTGTCATCCTCTTCATAATTTAATCTTTATTTTCTTGATCGATGAGTAGACTATTAAAATCAAATCAACATTTGAGCACGGCCGTGCATTTCATAGTCTCACTCAAACAAGAGGCCAATAATATCACTCCTAAAATTAGGAGGATTAAATCTCATCTAGATCATTCATATTTCTCATACGATTCATAATATACCCAATGTCCACTTTTATCATCACCCGGTCAAAGGTAACTTTTAATGTAATCAAACTATATTAATTCTCGTATAGAAATATAATGATTTCAGGTCTAAGGATCATTACACCATTATCACAGTGAGAATTACTTATGACACTTACTTAACATGTAGAATCTCACGGCGGGTCATTCCAGTGCCATGCATTGATACATGCACTTATGTTCTTGACTTTAGTATCCCCATACCTATGACCAATGAGATGTGGTCATCTGTCAAGAAACATACTAGTCTTTGTGCATTATTATTGTCCTTAAATAATAATACTCGACTAGGGAATTTTAGGAATAAGATATTATTCATATAATCTCATTTTTAAGTCACATACTTAAAGATATATAATACGTATCAAAATTCCAAGGACATTTATTATGCTTTCAATTTATTACGCAGTAAATAAAACATAATAAATAATAATCAATAAAACATAATCCTTAATAATAAATATTTTCCTTAAAATATAAAAAGTATTGTCTCTAGAGCACAATTACTAACAATATATATATATCACTCATACTAATCAACTTGATTGTTTCCATTACTTGATTGTTTTCGCACTTTGAATATGTGAGTAATCAACTTTGATTCAAGGGCCCAATAATTGAGGTACCAATACATCGATTTAAAGTGATAACCGTAACGTAACTCTAATTAGTCACGCCGTTTCATAGTGTAGATATGAAAAAACCTCTGTTCTACATCCCTTACCTTATACCCGTCGCTCTTGAAGTAAAACTTATAATCAACCATATGTGAGATCTTATTTTGTTTACCTGTATTGAGACCTTCAGATCTAGAGCATCAATGGAAAAAGATGTCAACCAAAACTACAACTAGGCTCATTAAAGATGATTAACAGGTATTCATATATTATATTGATCAATTTCTTGTTTTCACTTTGAATTCAACTAGTCAAACTAATCTGACATTTACCCTTTTCACTAATAACAATTCATGAGTCCCTTTCTCTGTACCTATATTGTTTGATTCATCCATTACTTATTTTCATTATTTTTTTTACAAAATCTTTATGTGAAATATTAAATTTACTTTAATTTGTATTGGTCCCTGATATTATAGAAGGGGGTTGAATAGAATATCAATATTTTCTCAAAGAATTTCGGATTTAAAACTATTATTTTAATTTATCTTGAAATATTAGTTTTAATGAAACACTGTTCAAGTTGAAGATATAATTTTTAACCTGAAAAGTATTATAAAATTAATATACTGAAAGTGCAAATAACTATCTAAATATTCTAGAACGATTTTGACATGAATTCATTCTAATTTAACAATTACAATTCAAACCAGCACAGAAAGTCCGTGAATATGATAAGCAGATAAATTACTGAATTTGAATGTTTTAAACAACAAGTTATGAAGCCAATTGCCTCATATTATAGAGGAAAGAGCTGATAAGACTTTTCTAACAAGACTTTTAAAAGATAATTAAATTAAGCCTTCAGACTTTTTCTAAAACCTTAGGCAAGACCTGCAAAACTCGGTAAGACTTTTTCTAAACTCAGTAAAACTTTGTCTAAACTCGGTAAGACCTTTACATAGCTTGCAAGACCTTTCTTTACTCCAATTCGGTAAGACCTTTTGATAGTTTTAATAGAAATTCGGTAAGACTTCTTGAAATAGCGTGCAAGACCTTCTTCACCTTAAACTCTATAACACTTTTTGAAGGTTTTAATAGAAATTCAGTAATATCTTTCAAATGGGTGTAGCAAGACTTCTTTTAAATGTTAAATAAAATATTCATTTTAACTTAATTAATTCTACTATTTTTTATTAAATAATTTATAAATTAAATCAATTCACTTTGAATTAACTTAAATATATATATATATATATATATATATATTAAATAATTAATTAAACTTTTGATAGTGGAATTAATTAGTTTCTTGACTACACACCCATTATTGATCTCATTTGATTCTTTCCATCTTCACCGTACTATATGTCTAAAAATTACTTATACTTAATGTCAAACCTTCATATATATAGTTGACACACAGTGTACTGTCGTGTTCATTTATGTCACACTAAAATAAATGTTATTCACCATTTATCATTAAATATGTGATCTTCTGTCTTGTTCTTGCTTCTAGCTTTATCTCTATAGTTTTCTTTTCATGGAATTTTTCTGTAGTAGCCACTTGAAATCTTCTGTATCTTCTGAAATACTAATTCTTTATTTTTACAGCGTCGCCTGAATATATTAATGAACTTCTTCCATTATAGAGTAGCAACCTCATCAGAATACGTTTGATATTAGGATTCTTGGTGTCTGGTTGACTTTCTCGTTTTGATTCATGTTATCATAATTATTATTTATTTTCCTTTCTAATCTAAGTTGAGTTGTCATCTAATAATTACAAATAGGCCTTATCATATGCCTTTCAATCTCCCTCTATTTGTTTTTAAATATTTAATGCACAAATTCCTATAGGATAACTAAACTAATAAATAAGAAAATAATAAATCATTGAGAATCGTAAATAAAAAAAAGTTGTAGTATTATATTTAATAATTTTCCAAATTCAAACATTAAAAATATAAATACAAGATAGATATTCTTCTAGACTGAACATATTTTACAAAGTTCTATCTTGACCTATCTATTTTCTCTAATCTTCACCATCTTTTGAAGTATCAACTTCACCTACTTCTTGAGTTGAACTTTTGTGAACATGTGTCTTTAGTACATCTTTAGTGGTTAGTTTCAATGGTTGAATGGACTCGCCATATAATCTTCTCTGATTAACAAGTGATAATTGCGAAAGAACCTCTTGCTCAACTAGATTATCTTCTTCTTCTTGAATATCAGAAGACTGACTAGAGTCGATCTTTGACATTTTCCAGATGGAAGAGCTGATTCCCTTCGATAAGCAATAACTCCGGATCTTATTAGTAGCTTCTATTTTGTCTTGAGTTCGGAAACCCTTAGATCTCAGTATAGTCTCTACTTCAATCATGTACTTGACTGAATATTTCCGTAAGGATTCCTCATCTAGATTTAGAATTAATCTGATAATACTTATAAGTGAAAAATATTACATCATGTGGATCATGAATGATTTGAGGACTAACAAACTTTACAAATTCCCTGAGTTTCTCTCGAAGAAGCTCATTCTCTTCTGAACTACTTTTCACCTTATTAAGCATAACCCGTAATACAAATGGAGATCTTGCTCCGAAGAACTCCAATGAAATTCTTAAAGAACCGTTCATGTGGGTGTAATTCTTAATGTGCCGATTTTTAAGAATAGGATCAACCAACATAGTGATGTAGTTAACTTCTTCTTTTATGGCTTTCATGAAATCATCAATGCTATTATTTGAAATTTCTAAACGATTGATGATTGCAATTAACAGCTTATCTTTAAATGGACCTTTGTGATTTTTGTCTAAAATTTTTCAAGCAACATCCCATCTTGCACCTATCATTAGCTGGACATCTTTCTTCTTTTCTTTTACAGCAGTTGCCCATAATTTATGCTTTTTCATGCTCACTTTCCTTTCAGCCATAGACTTTTCCTTCACTAGAGCATGTAGTTGTTTGAATTTTGCATCACGTTGTTAGTATTGGTGTCCTAGAGACAATATTTTTAATGATTTATTAAAAACAATTATGTTATGTGATTATTTAATTAATATTTATTATATCTTTATTTACTGCGTCATAAATTGAAAGAATAATAAATGTCCTTAGAATATTAATACGTAATATATGTCTTTAAGTATGTGACTAAAAAATGAGATTATATGAATAGTATTTTATTCCTAAAATTCCCTAGTCAAGTATTATTAATTAAGGACAATAATAATGCAATAAGACTAGTATGTTTGTTGACAGATGACCACATCTCATTGGTCATAGGTAAGGTGATACTAAAGTCAAGAACATAAGTGTATGTATCAATACATGACAGTAGAAAGACCCGCCGTGAGATTCTACATGTTAATAAGTGTCATAAAAAATCTCATAGTGATAATGATGTAATAATCCTCTGACTTGAAATCATTATATTTCTATACGAGATTTAATATACTTTGATTACACTCAAACTTACCTTTAACCGGGTAATGATAAAGGTGGATATTGGGTATGCTATGAACCGTATGAGGAATATGAATGATACATATAGGATTTAACCCTTCAATTCTAGGAATGCTTTTATTGGCCTCTTGATTGAGTAAGACTATGATATGCATGGCCATGCTCAAATATTGATTTGTTTAAATAATATACTCATTGATCAAGGAAACCAAGATTAAACGTTGAAGAGGATGACACTATACATGCCTCGAGTTTGATCTATAATATAAGGTTAAAGAGATTATATTACATGGAACATTATTCACGAAAGGTTTAATTGAATCACCATTTATTATTGTTACTTGGGTAGCAATGATGTATTACTAGATACCGCTCATTGTTTATAATTTTATTATTTGATATTAAAATTATTGTCAACATAATAATAACCTAAAGGGTTACACACAAAGAACGTTGTTGTCGAGTATTTTTTAGTGTATCGTTCGCAGAGAAGGACTGTTATCAATATCAATTTCAAGTATATATGCTTTACAATATAATTATTCAATATTTCTGAATTTTTCTAAATGAAAAGAAATACTACCTCTGTCCCACCCAATTGTTATCCTTTCGGAGAGAAGTTCTGCCACGCATTTTAATGTGCATATAAAGTATAGTTCCATAACTTATTTTTAATTTTTAAAAATAAGTTATGGAAGTATAATTTATATGCACCTTAAAATGTGTGTCGGACCTTCTCTCCAAAAGGATAACAATTGGGTGGGACGAAGGGAGTAATATATTTATCAACTCAAATTTTTGAGTAGTAAGTACATGTAGTTTCTAATCATCGATCTATCGGTCTAATGTAAATTAACTTTTTGTTTTGGTTATATTTTGAAACAGATGCATGCAAAATGAAGATGTTGTCAACCTCTGCAAGTGCAGATAAGAAAATGAAGATGTTGTCAACCTTGATTTTCCGGTGGATAACATGAAAAGATGTAACCATGCATCCCATTTTCCTATATACAAGAAATCCTTCTAAATGCATAATGGAAGTATGCTCTATTAGTCCATACTGCTCCCGAAAGAATACCTATGATAAAAAGAGAAAACATACACTAATCACACCATAACTCCAATAATTCAATTGTTGGACAATTAGGACCTCCAATAATTTTTAGGAGGAAAAAAATAAGTACTTCCTAAAATATTGTTTCTTTCCTTTATTTATTGTATTTCACCAAAGGAAAATTCCTCAGTGTAATTAATTTTAATAAAAAATGATTCCCCTAACAAAAAATATTTATCTTTTTTCGAAATGTAAGGACAATATCTGTCCACGTAAAATATTTTAAACAACAAATAAGAATAATGGAAGTAATAGCTACATGCAAAAACCTTCAATAGTAAGTGTATTTACATATGTGTTTTATAACAATCTTTTTTTACAATATCAATAAAATATGCATTTTTTACTTTCAAGAGATTCAGTTAAAAATAAAGCTCAATGAGTTGCTTCATGTATTGATTTCACTTTATTTCCATAAAGGTTTTTCATCATCATCATCATTGTTTAAAGATTTTTTAATGATTCGCGTCATCAGATTTACACTCAACACACTCTTGATCCAACAAAGTTTATATAAAAATAAAGGTATGGGGGATTAATCTTACATCTTTCAATAAAAAAACCTGATTTTAAAAATTTATATTTAAAAAAAACCCAAATTTCCAACCACCTTGAAAATGGCGCAATGACGCAAAAGTTATATGGTATTGAACAGTCTCACAGGCCTTCCAATACTCCAATTAATTCCATCAGACTTGAGGTTAATTTGATCTTTCTTTTCAAAAGAACTACCTCAAGAAAATATTTTTGTTTTCTCTATGTAGAATTAAAATGGTGGACATGATATAAAAAAGAAAGTAAATTGGATTTTAATACATTTATATTTAATGGCAACTAGCTGGGCTAATTAAAAAAAAATATGTAGCCCACTTAAATTATTAACTAGCCTATCCCAATTCTAGCCCAATAATAAAAAACTCATAAATTAAATATATCAAATAAGTTAATTCCATTATGATTCTAAAATAATATAAATCTCTCAAAAACCAAATTTTGATAAATATTTCTACATTAAAATAATAAAATCCTCATTTTTAGAATGGTAATAATTTTAGTTGTGTCTCCAAATATTATTCTTATAAAATTAATCCACCACTAAAATATTTCTAATATTATTTAAAAATTCTGAAATAATTAATTAAAATTAAATTCATCTTATCCTTGCAAATTATCCACTACAATTTATCCACACTATCTAAACATAAACATCCTATTTTTAGTAAATTATTAATAAAGATAATTTACATTAAAAATTATGCATGCCACAAAACATATTTAAAAAGACCTAAATTTTAAACAATGCAGGCTTTTTAAACTATAAATTAATTTTAATATTTTCTATAAAGATTAAAATATTATGTAAAATTTTTATTTTCTGCCAAAATAAGTGGATGGTTTCTATTCAATTTATTATTATTCTTATTTGTAGTTATATTTTTTTATAAATTCTACATGTATGATTTGAAAAGTATTAGTGAAAACCCTAATCTAACAAGCCACGTGTAAGTGTGTTTGTCCACTACAAGAAAAAAGGCTAAAAGTCACGGACAAAAATCGGTAACTTTTAATTATAATCGAGCTTTTGGTGACTTTTCATATAAATTCGACCGACCACACCCGGTCGCTTTTAAGCTGGTGGAAATTACATATTTCGGTGGCTTTTATAGAAAAGCGACCGGGAAGCCCGTCACTTTTATCAAAAATCAAAATTTACACTTACATCTCAAAAATTTGGCAAAAATTTGAAACTCCCTCCAATTTGGATTTAAAATCGACCGCATTTTGTCGGTCGAAAATAAGTTGAAGTAATAATTTTTGAGCCAATAAAGTTAACTGAATTCGGTCGATTTTAAATGACCTTTTTTTAAAAAAAATGTAAAAAATGTTCGTATATTTTTTTGTTTCTTAACTGTTCAGTGACTCATTTTCAAAAAATTCAAATACAACATAACATACATCATATTATAAGAGAGGCATGACAAAATTTAATGATAAAAGACATTAGTACTACACCAACATACTTAAATTACATTCAACTTCAGGGACTAGCTACATTGTCCCATAAATCCTTTAAAACTTCCATATTAAGTACCAAAATACTACACAAAAGTTAAGCTAATAAATATTCGTCCCATAGATAGCTTATAACAAGTACCAAAAGATTTCATAATATTTAAGCTGCTTACAACTAGCAATACCAAAATATTTCATAATATATAAGCTGATTAATTAGTCTTCGACTTTAATCAATCTTCGTAAAGCGGATAGTGATTCAAAATTCTGTCATCATCATCGTTCTCTAATAAGAAGAACCCATCCTTGGGTGGAAACTTTTCTTGCAAATTATCCTACAAATAGAAAAGATATATAGTATAAAATTATTTAAATTGTTAAGAATTAAATGAAAGATGCAGAACTGTTTGTTATATGTCCATTTTCATCTCTTTCCTGCTTAAATAGCTTTTGGTCTTTTTGCAAATGCCAACTATATATATTTAAACACTAATGCATAAGTATATCTATATAAAAAAAAAATATCAGCCGTCCTACATTCATGTCATTATATCTCAATTATCCATTAAATAACTATATTTGGAAACTAGTCAAGTTATCTGAATTTAACATATTTTTTTATAACAGATCTAACAGGGCATAGTATATAGAGTATATATTACCTCCACAATAACTTTCTCGAAGTTCTGCATCACTTGACCAATAACCTCACCCGCAATTCGCATATACTGATCCCATGATGAATTTTGTAGTGGATTAGCTCTGTCCGAAAAAGCAGCAGTGGCTAAGTTCTCCAACTTTTCATTTAGTTGGGCACGTGGCACCAGAATCATGCCCTCCATAGACTTGACCATGTTAGTCACCTCTAACAAGACCCTCCGAATAATCGTGTATGCAGTATCCGGAATAGTGGTTTGAGAAGATTGAGTGGACTGAGAGGTGGTCCATTTTGCCGCTTCATCCGATCCCATTAATTCTGGTAAAGTGTGTCGAGGGTACAAGATGACCCTTCCTTTCTTTGGCTTCCTGGCCTGCAAAGTGAGACACAATTCTCGCTTCCTATGGCTAGCAGGAGATAGAGGTGCCTCGAGGGACTGTTCAGAGCTCCTCACAGCCTCTAAAGCTTCCTAAAATTATACAATAAATACGAAACAAGACAAACAAAAAGTGACTAAGATACAATGAGATATATACAAATACATATTTGTAATGGAGTATAAATAAATTTTGTAACAAACCATTATTTTTTTCACTGTTGGCTCGTCAATGTTGTAGACATATTTAAAAAATTCGAGATCAGTCATAGGTGTCTCCAATTTAGCATCCAACTCCTACAAGACAGAATATGCAAAGTTGTAATTTAATTTTCTCTTAATTTATACGCACTATTAATTTGCTCTTAATGTAATCACATGGAATATAAAAGTAAAACAAATAAATTAATTTAAATACTAATCTCCTCTTAATATGTACAAAACCAAACACAAAACACAAGTACTTTTGACTCGTCCTTTTTCTATTTCTGCTTTATAATGTGAATTTAAGTACTAGTAGTTGGCAATTAGTTTCTATCAACTTGTAATCTCATACCAATAAAGGTTTCTGTAAAACACATAATTTAATTCAAAAATAGATGAGGAAAGAGATGGGTGATCAGAATATACCCATCGCCTCACGCTGAATGGAATGGCCCCACTTTTGTGACCAAAGTCCAATTTCGCGCGATTTTGCTTCCCAACTTTCGAAGCCTTTTGGAATTTTTCAGTCTCCCAATGCTTACAAATGCTCTCCCATGCTTCCTCCGAGAAATAATGTGGCCTCACCTGATATCTCGTACGATAATAACCTAGTTTCTTGGCTAGCTCCACTCTATTATCAGCTCGAGTTCTTTCTTTACTAAGAAGTTGCTTCCAATTACTATGTACATGAGCTTTAACATATCTATCTCCTTCTTGCTCTGGACATTCATAGTTGTAGAACACCTGCCAAAAATATATATACAAGGCTTAATGCACATTATGATCATGAAAATGCTTAAGTAGTTTAAATTACCAATATTAAAAGAAATAAATAATTTTTAACAAAAATATTGAAATACAACATAAATATAACAATTATTTTTCAATTATTCTAGCAATTAATATTTATCCATTCAATCAAATACAATCAAGTAATATTTCATGAATATAAAAAGATAATAATTATCACATTTACATTATTTAAGATAAAGAAAGGATACTTACTTGAAATTGTAGATTTGTGAGCTTGGAGGAGTGAAAAAATGGTGATGGTAACTTGGTGAGTAATGGAAGTAGAAATGGAGGTGGAGGAAAAAGAAGGTAGAGGAAAAAGAAGATGGAGGAAAAAGTGTGGACTAGAACAAAGCAAAGAAGATAAGGCAGTAGGTTTAAAATTTTCGGAGGCTAAATTCCACCGAAGGCGGTTGCTTTTATAATTTCCACCAACAACGGTTGCTTTTATATTCTCCACCATTAGCTGTGGCTTTTGTAAAAGCGACCGATATCGAAAACGGTCATTTACATATTTCAAAACATGACTCCTTCTGGGCGGCAAATTTCCCGCGCAGGCCCCCTAAAGTTAAAAACGACCACGTCAAATAATGGGTCGCTTTTATTATTAAAAGCGACGGAATAAAAGCGACTGCCTTTAAAAGTGACCGAATAAAAACGACGGCCTTTAAAAGTGACTACAGGCGGTCGCTTTTATGGGCCGGTCAATCAAAAAACAGTTTGACCTTAAAAGTGACTACGTGCGGTGGAATTTAAAAACGGTCACTTTTATTTGGTGGCTTTTGGCCTTTTTTCTTGTAGTGGTCTATATATATATATATATATATATATATATATATATATAGGTTTCCTTTACCGGCCGCGCCCGCTCTAGTAGCCAAACTTATAATCAACCCCTTAGTGAGATCTTCTTTTCTTTACCTTGTATTTAGAGATCAATCGAAAAATATGTTCACCAAAACTACAACTAGGCTCACTAAAGATAATTAACAGGTATCTATATATTGTATTGATTCATTTGTTGTTTTCACTTTGAATTTAATTAGTCAAGCTAATTGACATTTACGTACCTTTTTCACCAATCACAATTCATGACTCTGATTCTCTAAACATATATTATGTGATTCATTCATTTCTTGTTTTTATTGAATTCCCACAAAACATTTATCTGAAATATTAAATTTACTTTAATTTGTATATATATTGAATGAAAATCTTCTTTAGGAAAGCATGTGAATTATAATCTAGATCAATCAACCTTGATCGATCAGTATGCCATTTTGTTATAATCCATTTTTCAATTTTGATTTTATATGAATTTTTTATCATGAAAAATATCAAAATTGTTATTAATTATTTTTTATATTAATGGAAAAATTTATTCCAAGAATAACATATCATTTTATATTAACTTCTATCTATTCGCTAATTTATGGGATACTATGAAGGGTTTTGAGGTACAAATGCAGCGGAAAAACGCGAAAAATGATGTACAGACCATCCCTGTCATTTCTTATAGGTCGGTACATTACCATCCATGTCGGTCTTCTTCTTGAAAACCCACTTGCACCCTATAGGTGTTACCCCTTCGGGCGGATCAACCAAAGTCAATACTTGGTTAGTATACATGGATTCCATCTTAGACTTCATGGCTTCTAGCCATCTCTTAGAATTTGGAATGCTGACAACATCTTCATAGTGAGAGGCTCATCTTCATCGACAAACATCACATCACCATCTTGAGTCAAGAGAAATCCATAATATATCTCACACTTATGGCAAATACTACTAGACCTACGAACAACCTATATTTTTTGAACAATATTGTTTTCTTGTACATTCTTCTCAGGTTCCTCCATTGGTTCAATGTAATCATGTGGGTTTCGAACTTCATTAAGATCTATTGTCCTCCCACTGTCTTTCTTAGAGAGCATCTCTCTTTCAAGGAACACAGCAGTTCGAGCAACAAACACTTTGTTCTCGGAAGGATTATAGAAGGAATAACCCCTTGTTTAAGTTGGGTATCCATAAAATTGTATTTGTCTGATTTCGGTCCTAGCTTGTCAGAGATTAGACGTTTCACAAACGCTTCACATCCCCAAATTTTCATAAATGACATGCTGTGACGTTTCTCGGTCCATATCTCATACGAATTCTTTTGAACCATTTTAGTAGGACACGGTTAAGTGTATATGAAGCCATTTCCAGAATGCAAACCTAGAAACTAATTGGAAGATTCTTCGAATCAACTTTGATCGCACCATGTCTAACAAAATGTGATCCCTCTTATAAAAAAACCTTTTCTATGATATTTTCTACATCATCTTTATAATCTTTGAACTTTTCAAATAATTCGGATTTGTTCTTCAAAAGATACATATATCCGTATCTAGTAAAATAATTAGTAAATTTTATGAAGTTAATAAAAGCTACCTCTTGTCATCGTACGCATATGACCACATATATCATTATGTATAAGTCATACTCGTTCAGTGACCCTTTCAACATGTCCGGTAAAAGGAGCTTTAGTCATTTTGCCAAATAAACCAAGATTCACATCCTTTTGTATAATTCATAATCAAACTTATCCAAGAATGCATCCATATATATTCTGGAAATGCATTTCTCATTAATATAGCATCAACTACAGTGTCAAAGGTAATGTTTGATTTGAGTCACTTTAGAACATATAAATTGTTAACTAGTTATGCAACATTACAAGTCTCGTCATCAAAATAGAATAAACAACTATTGTTATTTAATTAAAATGAAAAAGTCTTTCTTGTCCAAACAAGAAACTGATATAATGTCTATGTTAATTGCAAGCACGTTATAACATTTACAAGTTCTAAATTTTTCTTGTAGGCCAAAAGTTAAGTAACAAATTCCTCTAACCAGAGCAACTACCTTACTATAATTCCAACCCGATACCCGAACCTCGACCCTTATTGGTCATCTTCTTCCGAACTTCCAAATAAGCATGATAGTTTAATTTCTAGTCTCCCGATTTTCCATAGAAGCGAGAATCATCTTCCTTATCAACACTTCTTTCACACTTTAGAGACTTTTTTGGGATTAGACTTTGGTTTGACAATGGAACTAGATCAAATCTTCTCTTTAACTTTCCATTTTTTTCTCCATTTTACATTCCCTATGTTTACCATAAGTATAGTAGTAGTTCATGAATTTATCATGTTGCTTTCAGCAGTTCTCAACATGCCTAGCAACTTAATGGGTGTTTCACCAATCTTATTCATTTTATTATTCATAACAAAGTAAGAATATTTTTTGTCCACATATTGTATGATCAAATCTAACTGAGTCTCTAGACTAATCTGGAAATCCAAAATGTCAAAGGTACTCATTATACCCTATAATCTTTAGAACATGTGGTGTAACCGGGTCTTACTCTCCCTACTTATAAGTGTATAGGTCCCTTTTATTGTCAAATATATCTTGTGCTCAATCGTTTCATAAGCATCTATATGCTCGTGTTGCTTCTTAAGCTCAACACTCATAGTTACGAGCATGAGACATGAAACTTCATTTGCAACATCAATTTACTTCCAATAAGCACTATGATTTGCAAATGTTACATTCTCAGCTTTAAGAGCTAGGGAAGAGATTTGACTAAAATTGTGGTGTCCGAGGACGACCCTCTAGCTCCTATGGCAATCGAGGAAATTTGTTCTCGTCAACTTGTCCTTCTCAAGAACTGATCGCATAGAGATGTTTTTGTATTTATCATTTGATATCTACAATATTAAAGTGTATAAAATAAACTAGATTGCAGATTTAATATTAATTATATTTTGGTGATTATGGTATATCTGAAGGATTTTGAGGCACAAACGTTGTAGAATAAACGTGAAAAATAAATCAAAATAGTGAAACCCTCCGCAGGATCCGTGCGAAAACATAATATTTAATTCAGAGATCATGATATATTATCTTTTAGAGCTTTAAAGAATTAAAGATAGAGATTATGCAGGTCCAAAGCTTGTACGATCACCACGTATCCTGCAGCACACGATCTACGTTCTAACGGTATCCACACGAATACTTGATCTTCGAAGGAGGATGGATGTACTATCACCCAAGTTGTTTCTCTAAACCTCTATCTCTCTCTCTATGCGGCTAGGGTTTTCTCAAAACTGAAATTAGGTTAACTACTAGAGAAAGAGATGTATTTATAGAGGAAATAAACAAGCATTTTAGCCCATCATCTGATTCGGCCTTATTTTTAATTTATTTATTTAAGATTCAAATTTTAATTTAAATAACTAATCAAGTCAAACTTAATTATTATTCAAATATAATTCGAATTATAAATTAATTCAAATTTATAATTTTATTAATTAAGTCTAACTTAATTAATATACAAAATAAATTTGAATTACTATTAATTCTCCTTCAAGTGTTCTTTGTGTGTGACCATTTAGCTTATTATTACATTGGCAATAATTTTATTATCTAATAATAAATTTATAAACAATGAGTGGCATCATGTAATACATCATTGTTACCCAAGAAATAATAATTAAATCAGTGATTCAATGGAGCCTTTCGTGAATAATGTACAATGTAATATAATCCATTTAATCTTGATATTATAGATTAAACTTAAGGCATGTGTCGTGTTATCTTCTTCATAATTTAATCTTTATTTTCTTGATCGATGAGTAGACAATTAAAATCAAATCAACATTTGAGCACGACCGTGCATTCCATGGTCTCACTCAAACAAGATGTCAATAATATCACTCCTAAAATTAAGATGATTAAATCTCATCTAGATAATTCATATTCCTCACACGATTCATAATATACCCAATGTCAACTTTTATCATCACCCGGTCAAAGGTAACTTTTAATGTAATCAAAGTATATTAATTTTTATATAGAAATATAAAGATTTCAGTCTAAGGATCATTACACCATTATCACAGTGAGAATTACTTATGAGACTTCTTAACATGTAGAATCTCACGGCGGGTCATTCGAGTGTCATGCATTGAGACATGAACTTATGTTCTTGACTTTTAGTATCACCATACCTATGACCAATGAGATGTGTTCATCTGTCAACAAACATACTTGTCTTTGTACATTATTATTGTCCTTAAATAATACTCGACTAGGGAATTTTAGGAATAAAATATTATTCATATAATCTCATTTTTTAGTCATATACTTAAAGATATATAATAGGTATCAAAATTTCAAGGACATTTATAATGCTTTCAATTTATTACGTAGTAAATAAAACATAATAAATAAATAACAATCGATAAAACATAATCCTTAATAATAAAATATTTTCCTAAAAATATAAAAGTATTGTCTCTAGGGCACAATTACTAACAATATCACCATATAACCCCCACTATTTTTATCAAACTAATAGTCCTCACCATTAATTCGGAAAATATTTCTTTAAATCTTCCTAGTGAGCCAAGATCCATATTTCATTCATGTTTTTAGATAGCATTGGATAATACACTCAAACACGACTATTTAGGTAAACAACATTTGTCGATTATATCAAATATAACTCTTGGAAAGTTTGGTGGAACAACCCTTTGTACACATTTATCAAATAAATCTCACCAAACTCTGTGCCTTTAAAACCACAATCCTATTGTGATGATTTAGTTAAGTTAGACCCAACGTTTCAACAAACTAAGTACACTTACTTATCGCCTCTTCCCATGATTGATAAAAACACCTTACTTTGGTAAACCCACTCCTTATCAATCAAGATCTTGACGAGCATTAAACATTGGAAGACATCCGATTAACTTAATATATATTTAGATATTTTATTATTTATATGAATGATAATAATCTCATCATAAAGAGATTCTTAATTTTTCCTTGATCAAATAATTCATTTCAATATTCGTCAATGACTTGATTTCCAGGTCGTCGAAAAAGTCACAAGCGGTCTCTCTTAAAAATCGACTTCCTTACGAATTAAACTAGTAATCCGCTTTTGACAAAATATCCCCATATCAGAAAAAAATTCATATTAAAACTGTGTGTCATAAATACAAGAATCTCATGATCGTTTGTTCAATTTTAAAATCTTGAATCGTTACAAATTTTATATTTCTTAAGCAGGCATGACATGGGTGTTGTATCTAATACATACATGATTAATCAAAATTAAGCATGCATCTTAATTATATCTACACATACATACTAATGAATGCAATCATATACATATATGGTTATGGCCCCATCTTTGTGATCTTTCCAAACTAATCGAAAAATCAAGGTCAATCTATGGTGGTTTAAAATACTATACTATTACATGTCTTCTTTTTACTTCATAGCTCCATCATCCCCTTTTGGATCGCAAGTCTTCATTGAAAATTACATTGAATAATAAAAACAAAATTATTCTAATGAGATTACAAGAAGAACTCGAGTTAAATTTGAGATAATAAAATTACAATGAATAGACGACATGCAAGTCGTATTTAAAAACCAAAACCGTAAATAAAAAACCATTAACTAATGGGTCTAAAGGTCATAACCATACACAATGCTATCATATAACACATATAATATATCTCAGATTATATAAACATACCATATAATCATATATATAACAAATTTCAAAATTTCAGAAAATTAAATAAATTTCAGAAAATAATAAATCACCATTTTGGTACCTGTACCGACATCAAATAACTTACAGACGCAAATCTGACTTGGCCAGTATTACTTAGTGACACGATTCTAGTCAGAAAACACATATTGATTGCGAAAATTGCATACTAGTTACATATTTCAGAAAATCTACAACAGCTGTTTCAGAATTCGTATCGAATATGATTCCCATAATAAGAACAAATATGTATCATATGCATATAGCAATACACACAAACATCATATGATTATACATTACATGTTTATACATCACATGAATATCATATATTCATAATATATACATACATATACATATTGTATCTATAAAAACCATGGTAGATCGCAGATAAGCTTACATATCAAAAACTGTTAAGCACATAACCGAATTAAAATGTTTCGTAAGTAGCTATGATGCCATTGAAATGTTTTAAGGCACAAACGTAGTGGAAAAACGTGAAAAATAAATACAAAATATAGTATAAATCGAAACCCTCGGCATGATCCATGGGTAAATAAAAGATTTAATTCGAACATAAAAGACAAATACCTTAAATAACTGTAACAGATCATTAATGGAAGATTAATGGAGGTCCAAAGTTATTTTAATCACCACGAATCCCGCTATGACGGTCTACGCTCTACGGTATCCACACGAACACTTTACTTGTAGAATTGATGTGTACTAGATCCCAAAAACGGTTTCTCTCTCTATCTTCCTCTTTTCTAAAAATGGCTAGGGCTTTAGTAAAATATGTCACGGTTATAAAATCAGCATATAAAGAGATTATATAGAGAGAGATGAATAGATTTTTTTAATTATAATCCAATTATAATGAATACTAATCCAAAATTCTAAATTATTTAATTAAGTCTTACTTAATTAATTAATTATTAATTTTAGAATTAGTTTAAGTAATTCATTTATTGTATTTATATAATTAATTAAGTCATACTTAGTTAATTTCATAAATAAAATAAATTATTTATTAAATTTAAATTCATAATTTAAATTATTTTTCCTTCAAGCCTTCTTTGTGTGTGAGACCCTCTATGCTATTTTTACGTTGGCAACAATTTTAATATCTAATTAAAATTGTAAAAAATGAGCGGCATCTAGTAATACATCATTGCTACCCAAATAATAATAATAAAATCAGTGATTCGATTAAGCCTTTCGTGAATAATGTTTCATTTAATATAATCCATTTAATCTTGATATTATAGATTAAACTCAAGGGATTTCTTGTATCATCCTCTTTCATAATTTATTCTTTATTTTCATGATCGATGAGTAGACTATTAAAATGAACTCAACATTTGAACACGGTCGTGCATTTCATAGTCTTACTCAAACAAGTGGCCGATAATATCATATGTATCAAAATTTTAAGGACATTAATTATGCTTTCAATTTGTTACGCAGTAAATAAAACATAATAAATAAATAATAATCAATAAAACATAACGTTTAATAATAAAATAGTTTCCTTAAAATATAAAAGTATTGTCTCTAGAGTACAATTACTAACATATTATTCTTATAGGAAATAATGAAGAAAATGTTCCACGCTCCTTATTAAGGATCCTTCTAAATGCATTTTGGAAGATATGTCAAAAGGATGCTCAAGCATAACTCTAATTGTATATCATAAGTGTGTATCAATTAACACCCTTATAACATTTTTTCCAGCAACGACTCATTTTGCATATAAAGTTATAATAAAATTTTATTTATGCTTAAGATTAAAATAAAATTATAACTTACTAACATACTACATACTACAACAGGAACCATGCTCGATTAATCCATAGTGCTCCTAAAAGAATACCTATGGGTAAAAATAGCAAACACACACTAATCCCACTATAACTCCAAAAATTCCAATAACCCAAATGTTGGACAATTAGGACCTGCAATAATTTTTAGACGAAAAAAATTAGCATTTCCTAAAATATTGTTTCTTTCATTTATTTATTTTATTTCACCAAAAGAAAATTCCTCAATTTAATTCTAATAAGAAATAATTCCCCTTACAACAAATATTTATCTTTTTTCAAAATGTAAGGACAATAACTATCCACATAAAATATTTTAAATAACAGATAAGAATAATGAAAGTAATAGTTACACATGCAAATTTAGTTAAACCTTCAATACTAACTATATTTATATGTGTGTTTTGTAAAAATCTTTTTTTATAATATCAATAAAATATTTGTAATAATCCATATTTCTGACACTCAAAATTATTAAGATTTTTGGATAAAATTTTTCATTTTATGAATAAACAATTTCATTTGATTTATTATGAGTGAGATAATTAAGTGTATGTAAATCTCGTTAGAATTTAGAGATTCATAACTTGGAAATATTTTGTGGATTCGTATTTTTAACATAGTATACATAATACTTTCTTAGTAAATTTTATCCGACGAATAGCACCTGAATCTTTTTGAATACATTAGAGAGGGTTTAAATAATAGTATATAATGAATAGTAAGTGATAAATAGTGTTTTTAATAGATACTAATTTTATTAAAAGTCTCAGAATGAGTATTAGTTATTAATTTCGCGAATCGTTACGAAAACGAAAATCAAATCACCACCTAATAAATTATGTGCGCCGAATATTACATAAAAAAATGAGAAAAGAAATAGAGAAGCCAATGTGTTGGTGCATAGAGGAAGACTTGCACCTTGACTAAGTCAACTAGTAAAATCCTTGTTATTAATCAAAATGGAACTTAAAACACTTCCACTTAGCCAAAAGCAAGCTTACCACTTCATTTCTCACCAAAATAAAAGAAAACACAGCCCTCAATTTCTTCATATGGCTGATGGAAAAAAGAGAGAGAGAAAGAATGGAGAGATTTATGGATAACTTGGTCGATTATTGTCGGAATCGCTTGATTTTAGTTTCGTTGTTCACCTCTCTTCGGACCCATTCTTTCCTAGAAATCATCTTCATCATCAACACCAATTTTTACCATAATTTCTTGAAAATCGTAGGCTTGTTTGATTGTTGTGTTGTTTAGCTTGAATCGAAGGTATAACCCTCCTCGTGCTTTGTCTTTGATCCTATATCATTTCATCCATTGAATCTCTTGCAATAATCAAAACTCTCAAGAACATGAATTGTAAGTTCTTGAAAAATAAAGTTTTAAAATCTTGGTTTATGATTCCTTTAGCTTGGTTAATGATTGGTAAGGGTTATTTAGGTTATTTAAGTTATGGGACATTGTTTAAGCATGTAAAGCCATGGATGACTTGGAATGGAGTTTGGTTATTATTTTATAAACTAATTTTATAAGCTTTAGCTGATTGGATGACTTGGAATGGTTGTGTTTCGGAGTATGTTGTTAGTATGTAAATTAGTTTTCTGGTGTTGGTTTTGGTGTAGAATAAAAATAGAAAATGATGAGTTTACAAATGTTACCATGCCCATTTGTTTTCTTCCCGTTCTACTACCCACTGTCCAAAAAATCTGGGAATATTTTTTCTCAGGTCTGGGCATATGGATGGGATGACTAAATAATAGATAATCTCTAGATCGTTTACATGCTAATTTCATAACATTTGAAGTTATGAGTCAAAAGTTATGAACGATTTAGTAACGGTAGCGCAGAAAATGGAAATTCTGTTTTCGTCCAATTTTAAGACTATGAATGGACTAGATAGGGGGTTTTATAAAATCTGAAACTTTTATTTAAAATACTAGAGTCAAGTGGGTGTAAGTAAGAAACCTTTGATGATTAAGTGAATTGAATATAAGAAAAATGTTATTCAACCGTTTTGGGAGATGATTTTGAGCAAGATAGAATACTTATTTTGAGTCGGTCAAGTGATCAAAGTTGTTAAGGAATAACATAATTATTTGTAGGTGTAAAGAACTTAATTAAAAACCATGGGCAAGATAGTTTTACGAATAGCTAAAGTAGGTCCGATGAGGTGAAATGCCGGGTAAAATAAGTGTTTATAAAATGACTAAATACACTCGATATAAGTTGAAGATTAACATCGAGGTATTAGAATGGGGATGTTGCGAAGTCTAATGATTATAACAATCTCGGAATTAGTTAACAAATTCAATTTGGTTTATTAGTTGCAATGAAGCACTTTCGTGTATTTAACTAATCGAGATTATTGTAACATATTAATTATAGAACTTCCGGAAGGTATAAAGGATTTTGAATATGCAACATGGACAACACGCAAGATTTCTAACTCCATTCTTTTATTCTATATAAAAATATTTTGATTTCTGTTTATGCAAGATTTCTTGAAATCTTTGACTTTATAACATGTTCTTCGATTGTAAAGTCTTGTTGTGTTTTGAATTATTCATACTCTTGTTGTTATTGAAAATGATTCCCACCCTTTTCCTACTTGATCCTTTGATGATTCTGAACTTCTTGAAAAGTTAAAGTTCGTATAGCAAGTAGTTAGGGATATTTTGTGGAGTATCTAGTTACACCTTTCGTACTCGATAGTTAACCGGGAATAGTATAATAAATTCACGACGTTAGTTGTTATTAATCAAGGAACTCCTCCTTGGAATATATTTTTATATTATTTAATAATGAATAATTATTATTCATTATGAGTTAATATCTTTTAAAATAAATTAAAGATTATTTTGATTGGATTAAATATTATTTAAAATAATTAAATATATTTAATCCCATTCATTATTAATTATTATTTAAAAGGAGATTTAATAGTATTTAAATCTTGATTAAATATTTTCAATTTCTTTTAAAATATTTAAATATTATTTAATGCTGATTAAATATTATTTAAATATTAAAGAAATATCTTCGAATTCCTATAAAATATTTAAATATTATTTAATATTTATTAAATAATATTTAAATATTAAACAAATACTTTCAAAACCTTTTCAAATATTTAAAAATTATTTAAAGTTGATTAAATATTATTTAAATATTAAAGAATTACTTCTAAACCACTTGAAGCCTTTCAAGTATCATATGAGGGTTCAAAATGATCCTTAAAAATATTAATTGACCCTTAAAAATATGTTGGCAATTATCCAAGAACTTTTAATATTATTTTTAATTAATTAATGATTAAGGGTCAATGATTTATATATTTTATAATAAATTTGAGTTAGCAACTCCACACTAGAGAATGAATAAATAACTTTGACATTCTTCCCATATATGTATATTGGTGTAATGAGGAGTAATACCTCACTCTATTTTAGAATTATCCATTTTGAGGTCTTTGGTGATGTTAAAAAAACTCCCTCGTCATGTGTTTTGAGAACTTCTAATGTGAGAAAGATACTAACAATCAAAGATTAGTTGACTGAGAGTCAATCTGCATGTTTAAGATTACTTCCCTATAATTCTGGAAGTTAATCAAACATATGGCGTTGAGATCTTAAAAGAGAATTGAGGCATTCTGGAACATGAATTCAATTTCCTTCCAAACAAATTATCACCTTTCGAAATTGGACCTGTCAACAAGCGTTATGCTTGGGGAACTTGGATTAATTTCCGTTCCAGATATGGATAGGATTCTTCAAGGGACTGGAGAAAATTTGGGTCTTTGATGTCGCCAGCTTAGCGTATGAAGTCGATTGACACCGGCCCCACATATAAATTTAGACCTTTGATGTTGTCCGGTTAGCGTAAGAGGTCGATCTATACCAGCCCTGCATATAAATATTTTATGGCCAAAGTTTCTAGGGCGATGACCGGTTAGGATCATCCGTCTACTAGTAGAAAATTTCACGGTACTCTACGACTGATCATCGTGTACTGTGGGTGTGCTCCAATATAGTCTCATTTCTTCCAATTGGAATTTGACATTAAAACTGTAGCAAAAGCCAAGGTGCTAAGTTACCGATAGTGTTAATGAGAACTTCTTATGGATTAAAAACTAGGGTTTATTAATTGCGATGTGTGTGTCGGAGTTTGTCGAGTTTTTAATGGCTGCACTTGTGTTTCGTAGCTTAATATTTCCCTCAAAAGATGCCTACGCATCTCAAGCATGTTGAGAATCAAGCGAGACATAGTTCTAAGAATGGGGGGTTAGGCCCTTAATATAGACATAGAGAGTCTAAGAATTAGAGAAGGTTTAAGAATCTTGATGGGTAAGACACTTCCCAGAAGGATTCTGGATCCTTCTAGTGATAGAAACAGTTTCCATGTAGGAATATGTTTCCTTGTAGATTGAGGTGTCTTGGGGACTACTCCTTGGAGTAGTTTCCTTGTAATCGAACATAATTAATTAGTTGTATATTTCGCTAATTAATTAATTACGAATTTATTCAATAATTAGGGTTTCGAGCCTCATCAAATGGGCCTCTCTTTTGGACCAAACTTGGTCTAATTAATGCTATATTAATTGTGTCTTTAAGGATTACTTTTAACCCATATCATTTCCCCCCCAACTTCTATAAAGCGTGCATCACTTTGTAGAAGTTAAGGTCCATAGACTTTGTCTTTGAAGTCGGTCTTTGTAGCTTTCCATGTTTGGCTAAGATCCATCTTGTCTTCGTGGGATTATTTGTAGGAAAATTTTCCCTTATTTACTTGTACCCATAGATATTTTCCTAGGAATTTTTCTCTATTTATAGAGAATCTTTCATAATTTATTTATACCCACGGGTATTTTTCTTGGAATTTTCCTCTATTTATAGAGAATTTTCCATAATTTATTTATACCCACATGTATTTTCCTAGGAATTTTCATCCATTTATAGAGAATTTTCCATAATTTATTTGTACCCGTAGGTATTTTTCTAGGAATTTTCCTCTATTTATAGAGAATTTTTCATAATTTATTTGTACCCAGAAGTATTTTTCTAGGAAATTTCTATAATTTATTTGTATCCACAAGTATTTTTCTAGGAATTTTCCATAATATATTTGTACCCACATGTATTTTTCTAGGAATTTTCCTCTATTTATATATAATTTTTCATAATATATTTTTACCCATATGTATTGTTTATGGAATTTTCCTCTATTTATAGAGAATTTTCCATAATTTATTTATACCCATAGGTATTTTTTAGTATTATTTCCGACCATGAATCCTAGTCGTATTCGACCAGGATCTTAGTCGTTTGTTATTCCTCTATGAAACCCTGGTCGACGGAGATTCCTGGTCGGCCAAGGTTCATTCCTCGGTTCCTGATCGGTTGGGATTCCTGATCGTATACGACTAGGGTTCCTGGTGGTTCATTCGACTAGGATCCTTGTCGTCTATAGGGGAATTTATGGATCCTAGTTGTAAGGGGTTCCTGGTCGTTCATTTGACCAGGATCCTAGTCGTCTATATGGCCAATCTTCGCATCTTGTTGTTAGGGATTCCTGGTCGTTTATTCGACTAGGATCTTAGTCGTTCCTAGAGCCAATTGTGTAGCCTAGTCATTGAGGATTCTTGGTCATTTATTCGACCAGGATCATAGTCGTTTGGTCCCTGGTGGATTTTAGTGGTGATGACCATTGGACCTCTCTTTTGGGCTTTGCTATGGCCCAATCTTTCAAATTTGTTTGTCTTATTCGAAAGAAAGTTCTAGTCCTCATCGATTTTTGGGCCATATATTGTCGTGGCCCAAATTACTTTGTGGGCTTTTTACTAGCCATGAGAAGTTTAATTAGTTGAGTTACCATTTTTCTCGACTATAAATCAGTGAAGTGAGAACTTCATTTTTTACTTCTCACTTTCTCAGTAAAACTCTCTTAGAATTTCACTCTAGAGCTTTTTAGTCAAGGCGATTTCCGACAAACTTTTTCTAATCAATCTTCATCTTCTTGATTTTTTCAAGCATTCATATTCTTCTCTATAACCAGTGGGACAACAAATGATTTTTAATGGGTGATTTAAAAGAAGTCAAAATTTTCAGACTTGATTATTTAAAAATAGATTTAGAATGACTTCAAGTATTCTGAAAATGTGAGATTTTTTCAACCCTAAAAGTTTAGTAGGAAGCCAGTGAGCTTGAAATAAAGAGTTTAAATGAATCTTTTATTATAAATTCAAGGATTTTAATCTAGTCATTGATTTTACCACCAGAAACCCCACCAATGATATCCAATTGATACAGATTCATAGTGAAGTGGAAGCTCGGGAAGATAATAACCTCTTATAGTCAAACCTACCACCTGATCTGTTCAACAAGATTACTTTTGACCTTCTCTAAATGAGACTGTCTGTTATATGAATTATGTTTTGTACCACTTGAATACTTTCCTAAGTATCTAGGAAATTGAGTGGAGTTGAAATGGTTGAGAAAGAAAGAGATGTAGATAAAAAGGGAATTTGAGGAGCTACATATATAGAAATACCATGAACTTTTAATAAGGAACCAGAGCTCTACTTCGGTTAGAACAGTGGATTAAGGAATATGAGTGTGTTGGCATACAGTAATTATGGTTCACTTGAGTCGATCAAGATCTCACTTACTAGATAGCGAGACTGTAACAACTCAGATATTTTTCAAAAGTTATTTTTATTATTTAAATATTTTATTAGTTTTCTCAAAAGAGGAGAAATAAAATTTTTCTATTTTATTCCAGTTGGATGCATTTTCATATTTTTATTATTACTTTAGAAATTACTTTCAGTTGAGTGGGACTGAGTTCGGTTTAAAATTTTTATATTATTTTACTGATCGGGTTAGTATCTCGAGTTGGTATTTTTCTTCGGGTGCAAATTTTATTTGGGTAAATTATTTGAATATTCAAAATTTAATATTTTTATATTTTTGAATATTCGAAATATTTAAATATTATGAAAAGTTATTATTTTTAAGTCGTTTAAAAAAAAAATTATATTTGTATCCAAAAATATTTTATATAATTTTTGGGATTATTTAAAATTATTTAGAATTTAAATGTGGTATTAAAATGGTTTTAAAATTATATTTTTATAATTTATAAAAGAAAAAAAAACGTTTTGTTTTTATATTTATCCTAAAATAACCCCAAACCACCCCACCCCCTGTTTCCAAAACCTTTAGTGCTGCTCTATTTTTTTCTCTCCCCTGCCGCAACACCCCCCAACTTCCCTCCATCCCGTGCTGTGTCCTCCGTATCCCCGTCGATACGCGCGCACCCTCCCCTCACTTTCTTTGATGCATTGCCTTGTCTCCTCTGCTCGGACTCCGCGGTACATGTACATATATTTTTAAAGTTTTAAAATTTTATTACTTACAAACCATGCATCCAATATTCGATATGTACATATATAAATGATCAGCGCTTTAAGACCTACCCAAATGTATAATTTTGGATGAGTTTTGAGAAGATTATTTTCTGGGCAGGTTTTCGTTTTTAATTTATATAGGTGTATAGAAAGGGGATTTTGAAGATGGTGATCAAGCTAGGAGGCAGTACAACACGTGTATATGCATGTTTATTAATCTCGGATTTTTCTGAGCATATTTTCCGGGCATCAGAAAAGACTCGTAGGGTGTCCGTAATTGATCTTATGGTAAGACTTTTAAGATCCTGACTTGACGCTTGTAACATATATATTAATTTCATAATTTTTAGGGATTATTTTTATACTCAGTAAAGTTCCATGTTGACAAGATTTTTGGGTTTAGTTGACCGTGTTTCTTGTTTATGGTAATTTTATGTGTACATGTATAATTTGTGTTGTGAGTTAAATTTATTTATTTCATGTTAGTATGGTTGGATTGTATTGTTTGAGATTGAATTTGAGGGGCTGTGACCCCGGGAAAAGTTTATTTTACAAATTCCTTATTTCAAAAAATTTTCTTGTAATAAAAGATTCATTTTAAGTTTCAATTATTATTTGATTAAAAATATTAATTTGTTAAATATTAAAAAAAAAATTAATGTTATGTTTAATGGTTTAATTTGATAACGTCATCGAGGGTAGACATTATAAGTTTTAAAGTGTGAATTATAATTATTAGTTTTTATTTCTTTTTGTTCGAGGATTAATTGTTAGTCTCGATGATTAATTGTCTATTTATATTCGAGTCTCGAAGATTAATTGTTGTTTTATATTCGAGTCTCGAGGATTAATTGTTGTTTTATATTCGAGTCTCGAGGATTAATTGTTTATTTATATTCGAATCTCGAGGATTAATTGTTGATTTATATTCGAGTCTCGAGGATTAATTGTTTATTTATATTCGAATCTCGAGGATTAATTGTTTATTTATATTCGAGTCTCGAGGATTAATTGTTTATTTATATTCGAGTTTCGAGGATTAATTGTTTATTATATTCGAGTCTCGAGGATTAATTGTTTATTTATATTCGTGTCTCGAGGATTAACTGTTGTTTAATATTCAAGTCTCGAGGGTTAATTGGTTGTTTGTGGACTAGTTAATAATTGAGTTTATATTTTATTTATTGGTTTGTTAGCTTTGATGTGAGTTTTGTTGTTAATAGAAATATGTCTCAAATAAGTATATAAATATAGTTAAGTTTTAAACGCTCGTAGAATATAGCGAGGTACTTGAAGGACTAAAGTACCGTATTATATTTGACTATAGATGTAGACGCACAGACTCGATCTCAATAGTTCAGACCCGTAGCAACCGCATGAGCGTCAGATTAAAGAATTATTAAAAGGTGATACTGTGAGACAGACAATGTAGTCGACCCATTCCAGCTTTAGGACATCTGTTATATCAGGAAAGTATTTCTTCCTTGATCATCTTAAACACTATTGTTTATGTTTTCATTTATTCATATCATGATAAATAGTTATTGCTTAGAACTATTTATGATTCCTGTTTTATTTTGTGCATCAGAGTTACTTGTTATTCGTACTCTGAATATTGAAAGTTGATTATAATAAACACGTCATATATGGTGTTATCGTAGTAAATAATGGGGATATGACCTGTATTTAAAATAAGCATACCTTTATTTATTTGGGGTTGCTCTATTGGATTGGATTTTAGCGTAAGAGGCCAGTAACAGACCTTGGTCCAGCAGTGTGATATAATTGTCGTAAGAGGCTAGTGGGACTAGTCTTGCATATTTAAGGGGATATGGTAACCACTCCATCCTCTTATAGGCTAACATTACTTGCCTATTTTGGTACCTATATTTTGAAATCCTTGTTATATCTATGGGTATAGAAATGTACCGATGAGCTATAAAGGGGTCCTATTGCTTTTGAACCTGATCAGGGGGCAATAGTGTTTATATTTATGTATCTAATTCATATTGCCTATGTGGCTATTATATTGATTTTGAGCAGTTGATTCATTTTGATGACATACTGCATTGTTTCAGTTGGGATAAACTGTGATTGATTTACTGTTCAGTTTTGATAATAAACTGTTTTATATTCCATTCTCTATACAGATCTCATATTTTGATTTCATTCCAATTGTTCATATACTTGTTGAGCATTTCTTTGGCTCACTCTTGCTTTTTATTAAATTCTGCCAGATATTCAGTATGAGTCACAGTGGTAGCTCTAGCGGGCCTAGAGAGCCTCAGGTGTTAGGGCGGCTCGATTCTCCGGCTTCCTAGGTATTTAGTTGTTTACAGTTTTGTTGTAGATAGAATGTGTAATAAAATGAATTTAGACTTAAAAGTTATCTAAACTTATGGATTTGAGTTTTGGATTTAGTTTTTGATGTGTAATAAAGTGATTTGGATTTACTTTTAGTTTCAGCTGCTTAATTTCATACTATAACCTGTTAGCGATCCTTAATTATTAGCGGGGTCAGTGCGCCTCTGATTTATTATTTTATTATATTTTATTGTTAACTGGTTGGTGACCCCCAGATCTAGGCCCCGGATTTGGAGTGCGTCACAGTTGGTATCAACAACCCACCACAGGTCAGCCCATGAAAGCTAGCAATTTTAGGTATACATTAGTTATTGACTTGTCCTTATAAAGGGCCCAAATACACTTTATCTATTCGATGTGGGATGTTACAAACACCCCACCTTATTGGGTCGACGTCCTCGTCGAGCCCATGAACAAACTTACGGAACCCAGGCAGTGCCTTAGCAATTCCGGCCGGGCAAGGCTCTGATACCATTTATAACAACCCAAGCACACAACTTAACGCATACCGGGCCCAACAACCCACCACAGGTCAACCCATAAAAGCTAGCAATTTTAGGTATACATTAGTTATTGACTTGTCCTTATAAAGGGCCCAAATACACTTTATCTATTCGATGTGGGATGTTATAAACACCCCACCTTATTGGGTCGACGTCCTCGTCGAGCCCATGAACAAAATTACGGAACCCGGGCAGTGCCTTAGCACTTCCGGCCGGGCAAGGCTCTGATACCATTTATAACAACCCAAGCCCACAACTTAACGCATACCGGACCCAACAACCCACCACAGGTCAGCCCATAAAAGCTAGCAATTTTAGGTATACATTAGTTATTGACTTGTCCTTATAAAGGGCCCAAATACACTTTATCTATTCGATGTGGGATGTTACAAACACCCCACCTTATTAGGTCAACGTCCTCGTCGAGCCCATGAACAAACTTACGGAACCCGGGCAGTGCCTTAGCACTTCCGGCCGAGCAAGGCTCTTGTTAGGAATCTACATGTGATTTGATGATAACATTAATCTTAGAATCATAGAAATTTTATTTGTTGTAACTGATCAATTGATATGAAAGTTATAAATATCAATTGATCAGGAAACCATTTATCAGTTGAAGTGTTTATACGAATCAACTGATAATTTGGATTGTAGCATAGGTGTACTTAGTCTATTTCAATCGATAAGGTGTAAATCAATTGATATTTTGTTCATCAATTGATGTTAGAGTCGATTGATATGGATCATCAATTGGTGTGTAAATTAAACTGTTAAATTGTAATTATGTGAAGACAGGAAATTACACAAGTGAAGGATGATCAATTGATATTGAAGCATCGATGGATGGAGGATCAATCGAAGAAGCCAAGCCAAGGATTGAAGACCATCAACTGATGTGAAGACCCATCGACTGATATATCGATTGATAACATCTATCAATCGATAAGACATCTTTTATCAATCGATGGATATAAAGATCAATCGAAGAAGTACATCAGTTGATGGATTAAAGAATGGATCAACTGATATACTTGACAGCAAATTATCAATTGAGTGTGACAACACAGAAAGAATATCTGTTGAAGATCCAGAGAACAAAAGCACACCTATGGAAGACAGTCTAGAGTGACTGTGAAGACTCAATCAGAAGCTGTCTTTCAAACCTTTTTGTAAAATAGAAAAAGGTAAAAGAAAGGCAGGTAGAAACAATCCTAGAATAGGAATTGTAAAAGAACACTTGTGGTATATAAACAAGTGTAGTAGCATTATTAGAAAACATACATGTTAGACATATTTCTTAATCAACTGTTCAAGCTTGAGAGCACATGTGTAAGAACAGTTGATTTGTTTTCTAATCTTGTAAACGCAGCTAGGTTTCTTTTAACCTAGGAGCATTGAGCAAAAATATACATTGATGGAAAAACCAATCCATCAATAATTTTAAATCTCTTTGTTCAGTTTTATTTTTCAGCATTAATTTGTTCGAACTTATTCTCTTATTCTATCAGACATCAAGAACAAATATTAGAACACACAAAAAGTTTTAATATTTGTATTCAACCCCCCCTTCTACAAATATTGACATTGTTCTAAGGAATAACAATTGGTATCAGAGCAGGCTTTCAACATACAGAAAGTTTAAAGATCAAGAACAGTCAATATGGGTCAAAGAGATTCAGGTGTGAAAATTCCAGTTTTAGAGAAAGATTAATATTTTCCATGGAAGGTCAAAATGCATCTGCATCTTCTTTCTCTCGACCCTTCTTATGTTAACTGCATAGAAAAAGGTCCTCATGTTCCCATGAAGCTAGTCACAGGTGTAAACCCTGATGGAACTCCTGCACTTGACAGACATGTTCCAAAACTTATTTCTGAGTTCACAGAAGAGGATGAAAAAGAAGTACTCAAAGACAAGAAGGCCATGAACATTCTGTTTAATGGTCTAGATAAAGATATGTTTGACAATGTAATAAATTGTACTTCATCAAAAGAAGTATGGGATACACTTCAAACTCTGTGTGAAGGAACTGAACAAGTAAGGAAAAACAAGATGCAACTCTTGATTAAAAAATATGAATCATTCCATTTCAAGAGTGGAGAATCTATCAATGACACCTATAGCAGATTTCAGAAATTGTTAAATGGATTGAAGCTATATGGTAGGGTTTATGCAACTGAGGATACAAATCTAAAATTTCTTAGATCTCTTCCAAAAGAATGGAAACCAATGACTGTTTCCATTAGACAATCTCAGGACTTCAAGGATTTTACACTGGAGAAACTTTATGGTATTCTCAAGACATATGAGTTGGAAATCCAACAAGATGAAGAGATTGAAAAGAATCAAAGAAAAGAGAAAACTGTGGCTTTGGTAGTCAAGGGAAATGAAGAGAAGAAGGAAAATGGCTATGAAGAAGAGTCAGTCATGATGGCTGGTGATGCTGTTGAAGAATCATTCAAGAGAAAAGGAAAGAGCAAGTGTGAAGAAAATGAAACATGCTCTCAGGATGATTTGAATGAGATTGATGAGCACCTTGCATTTCTGACAAGGAAATTTTCAAAGCTAAAATTCAAGAAGAATCCATATGCTCAAAGGCCTGGATCCCAGTTTAGAAACAACAATCAAAATAAAAATCTGGTTGAAAGATCTAAATTCAAATGCTTTAACTGTGGATTGGCTGGTCATTTCTCAAGTGAGTGCAGGAAGCCAAAACAAGAAAAGGCAAAGTCATATGAGGGTATTGATTATAAGAAGAAATACTTTGACCTTTTAAAACAAAAAGAAAAGGCTTTTGTAACTGAGGAGAAGGACTGGGCTGCTGAGGATAGTGATTCTGAAGAATATGTCAATCTTGCATTAATGGCCAATCATGAAGATGAAGAAGCTAGTTCAGCATCTAATCAGGTACTAGCTACCAACTTTTCCGAGCTTACATCTGAGGAATGCAATAGTACTATTAATGAAATGTCTAATGAACTGTACAATTTGCATGTCACTCTAAAATCTCTAAACAAAGAAAATCTCAAGTTAAAGAACACCATTGATGCCTTAACTGAGAGAAATATGTTTCTTGAAAATGAAATTGTTTGTTTAGAAAGATTTAAGCAGGAAAGAAAGGATGCTAGGAATGAACTAGTAAACAGTTTGAAAAGAGAAGAATTATTGAAAGAACAATTAGCTGAAGAAATTGAAACCATTAGCAAATGGAATAGGTCTGCTAAAACTGCCAAACAAATTATTGATGTTCAGGGTGTAGATACTCTAGGAGAACTCCCCAAATCAATAGGCAAGTCATTGGCTGATACTTCAATGGATAAAGATCAATCGACTGCTAATCCTTCATCAACTGATAAGGATTATCAATCGATTGATGCTGAATCAATCGATAAGCATCCATCGACAAGTAAATCATCAATGGCTAATAAAAAGAACAAATTTAGCACTCCTATTAAGTTTGTTAAGGAAACCAAGAATCAAGTTGAGACTGAGACTGAGAAGATCAACATAGGTAGCTTATCCAAGAAACAATTAAAAGAAAAATTAGAAAAGATAGCACCTGTGGAAATTTCTCTATCTAAGTCTGAGAAAAAGAAAAAGAATAGGAATGGTAAAGTAGGCATAAATAAGCACAATAATTACACTCCTGATATGTATGCACCTAGAAAGGTATGTGCTAAATGTGGTAGTGTAAATCATTTGTCCATGCAATGCAAAAGTGAAAAGAATTCTATATCTGCAAATGATTTAAATATACATGCCATGACTGCAAATGCCATGTTTACCAATCCTATGCTCATGAATGCCATGTCTTCTAATTTGGTTGCACCTAATGTTCATATGCCTTATGCACAAGTTCCATACATGTATAATCCCTTCTTTGCATATCCTAATATGAACATGCCTGGTATGCCATGGAACATGCCTAATGTAAATGATGAAATCCATGAAAATTCTGCCATGAGTTCTAAGGTGTCAAAGCCCCAAAAGTCAACTCCCAAAGATAAAGTGGATTTAAACCCACCAAAACAAAAGGAACCTAAGTTGACAACAGGGGCTCAAGCTGCAACTAATAAAAGAGGACCCAAGGCAACTTGGGTACCAAAAGCAACTTGATTGTTTTATGTGTATGCAGGGAAATAGGAAGAAAAATCTCTGGTATTTGGATAGTGGATGTTCAAGGCACATGACTGGAGATTTGTCCCTGCTCACAAAGTTTGTGGAAAAAGCTGGCCCAGGAGTTACTTTTGGAGATAACAGCAAAGGTTTTACTCTGGGATATGGCTCAATTGCAAAAGAAAATGTTATCATTGAAACTGTAGCACTAGTTGATGGATTGAAGCACAATTTGCTCAGTATTAGTCAACTGTGTGATAATGGTAATGGTGTGTGGTTTATAACTGAATCATGCATCATAGCCAACAAAGAATCTGGTGAAATTCTCTTAACTGGAGAAAGAAAAGGGAATGTCTATGTGGCTGATTTTCACTCTGTAAAGGCAAATTCAATGACATGTCTACTTAGCAAAGCCAATACAGAAGAAAGTTGGACTTGGCACAAGAAACTAGCCCATTTGAATTTCAAAGCCATGAATTTATTGATTAGAAAGAATCTGGTTAGAGGCATTCCACAGATGGAATTCACCAAGGATGGACTATGTGATGCATGTCAAAAGGGAAAACAAAGAAAAGCATCATTCAAGTCAAAGTCTGAATCATCAATTGATAAGCCTCTGGAATTATTGCACATGGATTTATTTGGTTCAGTCAACATCATGTCAATTGCCAAAAAGAAATATGCCCTAGTAATTGTGGATGACTTCACAAGATTTTCATGGGTATATTTCTTACATTCTAAGGATGAAGCAAGCAAATTAATTATCAATCATGTGAAGAATGTTGACAATGGCACTGAATGGAAGGTCAAGAAATTTAGAAGTGACAATGGTACTGAATTCAAGAATTCAACCATGAGAGAATTTTGTGAAGAAAAAGGTATCACTCATCATTTCTCTGCTCCAAGAACTCCACAGCAAAATGGAGTAGTTGAAAGAAAAAATAGGACCTTGATTGAAGCTGCTAGAACTATGTTAGAAGAAGCAAAACTTCCTACATACTTCTGGGCAGAAGCAATTAATACTGCTTGTTACATTCAAAATATTTCCATGATCAATATGTTGGTGTAGGTGCCCTAGAGGCAATACAATGTTTATTTTGATAAACCTTTATGTCAATTGATTATTCAATAAACGTATTTATTATGACTTTAATTACTGCGATATATTTGTTAGCATAATAAATGTCCTTAGAATCATGATACACATTGTATAGTTTAGTACATGACTTGAACTTGAGATTATATAATATATCATATTCTTAAATGTCCCTAGTCGAGTATTATTATTATAGGACAATAATAATACATAGATAGACTAGTATGTTGTTTGACAGATAACCACATCTCATTGGTTATAAGTATGGGGATACTAAAGTCAACACATAGGTACATGCAGGAGTACATGGTACTGGACAGACCCACAGTGAAATTCTTCATGTTTAATAAAGTCATAAGAAAGACTCACAGTGATAATGGTGTAATGATCCTCTGACTTGAGATCATTATATTTCTATACGAGGATTAATATACTTTGACAACATTAAAAGTTACCTTTGACCGGGTAATGATAAAAGTGGACATCGGGTATATCATGAGTCGTATGAGAAATATGAATGATAGATAAAGGATTTAACCCTCCTATAATTAGGAGAGATATTATTGGCCTCTTGATTGAGTGAGACTATAAAATGCATGGCCGTGCTCAAATAATGATTTGTTTTCATAGTCTACTCATGGATCAAGTAAACCCGGATTAAATGTTGAAGATGATGACTAAATACATGCCTCGAGTTTAATCTATAATATATATGGTTAAAGGGATTATATTACACGGAAACATTAATTACGAAAGGTTTTATCGAATCACGATTTAATTATTATTTAATTGGGTAGCAATGATGTATTACTAGATGCCGCTCATTGTTTATAATTTTATTGGAGAATAAAATTATTGCTAATTAAATAATAGCCTATAGGGTCACACACATAGAGCACTTAGAGGAATAATTAATTTAAATTATAGATTTAAATTAATTGATGATTATTTGAATTTTATTATATTAATTAAGTGAGACTTAATTAATTAAAATAATATAAATTCGAATTTGAAGAGTATTTCTGTCCATAATAATTAAGTATGACTTAGTTATTAATTAAATAATAGAAAAAAACGTTTTTATTATTTAATCCTATACCTACATGGGTTAGGTTTTGCTGCTTAGGCCCATTTAACCAGTCATTATAAATAGATAATGATAGGTTAAAAGAGACACACGTTTTATATGATAAAACCCTAGAGGCAGAGCAAGAGAGGCAGAAAAGACAGTCATTCGAAATCATCAAAGGAGGCTAGTACATCCATCCCGTAATCAAGATCGTGAGACGCTCTTGAAGGTGCTCGTGTGGATACCATAGAGGTGCTTTCGAGAGGAAGACACAAATCGTGATAGCAAGGATCTCCGTTGAGTTCGTTACGTTCAAGATCTTAATAGGTATGATTCGTTTATCACCATAATCCGTCAATTCTTATACATGATCCTGCGTAAGGGTTCCGAAATTTTTCGTTGTATTTACGTTTATCCGCTGCGTTTTATGCCTCGGAACCCTTCAATGGCATCAGAGCTACGTGTATAAGGGACTGATTTGGTTACGTGTTTTATGTATATGATGCATAAGTGCCTGTTTTGCTACTGCCATGATTATGCCATGCCACTGCCATGATTATGCCATGCCTGTTTGCTACTGCCCTTGCTACTGCCATGTTGCTGCAATGTCATAAACTGTTATGGCATGATGTGTGTGATGCACTGTATGTATGTGATACGAGATACAGTCATACGAAGGTCATCGGAAACGTTCTGAAGCGTTTAAAACAAAACTGCATAAAGATGTAGGTTTGCTGTGAATAGTGATTCTGCAGTGAATAGTGTTTTTCGACGGAGTCAGAATGGGTTGAATTTACTCTTTCTGGAAAGGGAAAATCGCCACGAGCAAAAATCACGGCTTTGCCGTGACCTATGGTGTTTTTTGGCCATTTGACATCGTTAAGGGCCTCAAAAATGCGATTTTCTGTTTATAAATCATGATTTTAAATTTTATGAAATTTTGTGATCATGGTATATGTGATGTATGCTGATATGATTAAGTGTTCTGAGTTATCAGTAATTGTTATGTGAGCATGGTGCTGGTTATGGCCTTCAGACCCCTAGATTAATGGTTTTGGTTTTGGTTTTATAAATACGACTTGCATGTCGTTTTCTTCGTTCTTGTAATCGTTTAACCTCGAATGTAACTCGAGCCTTCTTATGTAAGTACATTAGATTAGGTTTTCTTGTAATGTACTTGAAGACTGAAGAATGATGCAGGAAGAGGAGAAGGCACCAGTGGATACAAGAAGAATGAAGACATGTAATTGTATTTATGTTTTACCACCACCATAGACTGACTTTGATCCTTTCATTAGCTCGAAAGGATCACATAGGAAAGGGGCCATAACCAAGCACGTTTACATACTGCACTTTACATATTGATGTATGAATGATGCATGCTTTAATTAGATTAATCATGTATGTATGTATGTATTAGATACGTCACCCATGCCATGATTGTCATGCTAAACAAGATAAAATCTGTAACGATTTAAGATTTTAAAATCAACAAACGATCATGAGATTCTTGTGTTTATGAAATATGGATTTTAAAACACGGAATTGAATATGAATTTTTGATATCTAGAATTGGGATTTTCTGACAAAAGCGGATATGCGTATTCGTAAGGCTGATGGGTTTTAAGTGTGACCACTGGTATCCTCCATCTACCTGGGAAATGAACAATTTAAGATGTCAATTTGAAGTATTCGATTCAAGGAAAAATTGAGGATCTCTTCATGATGTGATCATGATCGTCGTAAATTTTCTAAACCCCTTAACAAAATATTAAGTTTTAATCGGATGCTTTCCAATGAATGAACACTCATCGAATCCTAGATCGGGTAGGGGAAAGACTGCCAGTGGCAGGGGACTCCTATCTATTATGGTGAGATGCGACAAATATAAACGGTTATATTCGGCCGTTGTATCATTGGGTCTAACTTAACTGAGTCGTCATGATAAGGTGAAGATAAACGGTTATATTCAACTATTATGAACTTAGAAGCATGGAGTTTGGTTAAAAGTCTATTAGATAGATAAGATCAATCGTTGTTCACCAAACTATCCAAGAATTATATATGATATAATTGACAATTGTTGTCTACCTAAATAATCATTCTTAAGGACTTCCAGTGGTTGACTTAAGACATGACGAAATATGGATCTTGGCTCACTAGAAAGAATTATGGGATATACTTTCCAAATTAATAGTAAGGGCTATTGATTTGATAAAAATAGTGGGAGATATATTATGAATGTATCATAATCATTTGAACATAATAAATAACTCAGACAATCTAATGTTTAATTTTGTGCTTTATCATTGTAGATACCAAATAATGACAAACAACACAAACACACTATCCGTACGATCTGTCCTTGAGAAGGATAAGCTGACAGGAGGAAACAACTTCCTAGACTGGCAGAGGAATTTGAGGATTGTCCTCAGGCAGGAGCGCAAGCTTCATGTCATTGATATTCCTCCGGCAGGTCCCCTTCCTGAGGGCGCTACTGTTGAGGAACGAGCGGCCCACACAAAGGATGAGAATGATGCAACTGACGTTGCATGTCTTATGTTGGCAACTATGAGTGCTGAGCTTCAAAGACAGCATGTGCATATGGATGCATATACTATTAATGAGCACTTGCAAAGCATGTTTGCAAGCCAAACTCGTCAAGAAAGGTTAAACACGAGCAAGTCACTCTTTAATTGCAAACAAGGGGCAAGTGAACCAGTTGGCCCACATGTTCTGAAGATGATTGGTTACATTGAGTATCTTGATACTTTGGGTTTCCCGATTGGTCCGGAAACTGGTATTGACCTAATCTTGAATTCTTCGAACAACAAATTCACTCAGTTTGTTATGAACTACAATATGAATGAATTTGACAAAACACCTACTGAATTGTTGGATATGTTGAGAACATATGAGACCAACATGAAGACGGCTGAACCTGCTCCCATACTGATGGTGGGCAATAAAGGTAAGGCCAAAGGGAAAGGCAAGTGGAAGGGTAAGAAGAAGACAGGTTCTGATTCTACACCCAAGCCAAAGTCAGGTCCTAAACAGGCTTTAAAGCCTAAAGGTGGGGTCGCTAAAGGTGAATGTCACTACTGTAAGAAAACTGGTCACTGGAAGAGAAACTGTTCAGTTTACTTGGAGGATCTGAAGAAGAAGAGAGCTGAGCAAGCTTCTGATTTAGGTATATATGTTATAGAAGTCAATCTGTCTATTTCTACATCTTGGGTATTGGATACTGGATGTGCTGCTCACATTTGTATAAATGTGCAGGAAATGCAGAGAAGTAGGACATTGGCTAAAGGAGAAATGGACCTACGAGTTGGAAATGGAGCAAGAGTTGCTGCTTTAGCTGTAGGAACTTATTATTTATCTTTGCCCTCTGGGCTTGTTTTAGAACTGGAAAATTATTATTACGTGCCTGCGATTCGCAGAAACATTATTTCTGTTTCTTGTTTGGACAAGAAAGGTTTTTCGTTTACTATAAGGAACAACAGTTGCTCTTTTGCTTTGAATGATTTAACCTATGGTGTTGCGCGTTTGTTTAATGGTTTATATGTTCTTGACCTAGATACTCCTGTCTGTAATATAGAAAACAAACGACTTAAAGTTAATGACTCAAATCAAACATACCTCTGGCATTGTCGTCTAGGCCATATAAACGAGAAACGCATATCCAAATTACATAAGGATGGATACTTGGATAAGTTTGATTTTGAATCATACCAAGAATGCGAATCTTGTTTGCTTGGTAAAATGACTAAAGCCCCTTTCACTGGTAAGGGTAAAAGGGCCACTGAACGACTTGAGCTAATACATAGTGATGTATGTGGCCCAATGCGTGTGATGGCGAGAGGAGGCTACTACTACTTCATAACATTTACTGATGATTTCAGTAGATATGGATATGTATATCTTATGAAGAATAAATCTGATTCTTTTGAAAAGTTCAAAGAATACAAGGCTGAAGTAAAGAAGCAAATTGGCGGAGGCGCAAGTATTAAAGTCTTACGATCTGATCGTGGAGGAGAATACTTGAGCACAAAATTTAAAGATTATTTAAAGGAGTGTGGTATTGTATCACAGCTCACTCCACCAGGTACACCTCAATGGAATGGAGTTTCAGAGAGGAGAAATCGCACCTTGTTGGACATGGTGCGATCGATGATGAGTCATGCAGATCTTCCAATTAGTTTCTGGGGTTACGCTCTAGAAACAGCATCTTTCACACTTAACCGTGTTCCTACTAAGAAGATTCAAAAGACTCCATATGAGATATGGGAGGAGAAACGGTCAGGCATGAGCTTTATGAAAGTTTGGGGATGCAAGGCGTTTGTGAAACGTCAAGTATCTGACAAGCTTGGACCTAAATCTGAAGAGTGCAATTTTGTGGGATACCCTAAGGAAACAAAGGCGTACTATTTCTATAGTCCTACTGAGCAGAAAGTGTTCATTGCTCGAGATGCTGTTTTCATGGAAAGAGATTTTGTTTCCAAAAGAAACAGTGGGAGAACTATAGACCTCGATGAAGATCGAGAACCACAAAATAGCATTGAACCTGAAGTGGAACAAGAGCAGGATAATGATAATGCTCAACAAACACAGTTTGTTCGTAGAACTGGTAGAATTCGCCATGAGCCAGAGAGATATGGATTTCTCTTGACTCAATGTGGTGATTTGATGCTCATAGACGAAGATGAGCCTCTCACATACCAAGATGCTACGAACAGTCCAGACTCTAAGAGATGGCTAGAAGCCATGAAATCCGAGATGGATTCCATGTATGAAAACCGAGTATGGACCTTGGTTGATCCACCTGAAGGGGTAAAACCCATAGGGTGCAAATGGGTTTTCAAGAAGAAAACTGACATAGATGGAAATGTTCAGACCTATAAAGCAAGGCTGGTTGCAAAAGGTTTCAGACAAATTCATGGTATTGACTATGATGAAACTTTCTCACCAGTGGCTATGGTCAAGTCCATAAGGATTTTGCTTGCTATTGCAGCATTCCATGATTATGAAATCTGGCAAATGGATGTCAAAACAGCCTTCCTTAACGGAATCCTTGAAGAGGATGTGGATGTGTACATGACACAACCTGAAGGTTTTGTCGATCCAAGGAATGTTAGCAAGGTATGTAAATTACGTCGATCCATTTATGGATTGAAGCAAGCCTCAAGGAGATGGAATATCCGTTTTGATGAAACAGTCAAGGAGTATGGCTTTATTCAAAACGAAGATGAACCTTGTGTTTACAAAAAGGTTAGTGGGAGCCATGTGGCATTCATAGTACTATATGTTGATGATATACTACTAATGGGGAATGACATACCTTCTCTCAAGGCTGTTAAGATTTGGTTAGGGAGCAACTTCTCTATGAAAGACTTAGGTGAAGCATCCTACATTCTAGGAATGAGGATCTATAGGGATAGATCTAGAAGGATGATCGGTCTAAGTCAGAGTACATACATCGATAAGGTTTTGCATCGTTTTGGTATGCAAAATGCAAAAAGGGGATATGTCCCCGTGTCTCAAGGGATAACGATCTCTAAAGATCAGTGTCCGAAATCATTGGATGACAAGGACCGCATGAGTAAGGTTCCATATGCCTCAGCAATTGGATCCATCATGTATGCAATGGTATGTACTCGCCCAGATGTTTCGTATGCTTTAAGCATGACGAGCAGATACCAATCTAATCCAGGTGAAGGTCACTGGACGGCTGTCAAGAATATTCTAAAGTACTTGAAAAGGACTAAAGATTCATTCTTGGTGTATGAAGGAGAGGAAAAACTGGTTGTAAAAGGTTACACCGATGCAAGTTTCCAAACAGACAGGGATGATACTGTATCACAGTCTGGTTTTGTGTTTTGTCTAAACGGAGGTGTTGTAAGTTGGAAGAGTTCAAAGCAAGAAACAGTAGCTGATTCTACAATGGAGGCTGAGTACATTGCAGCTTGTGAAGCGGCTAAGGAAGCTGTTTGGATTCGAAAATTCATTACTGATTTGGGAGTGGTTCCATCGATCGCAGATCCCATTGATCTATACTGCGATAATAATGGAGCCATTGCACAGGCTAAAGAACCTAGAGCTCACTCCCGAACCAAACACATACTCAGGAGATATCACCTCATTCGAGAGATTAATGAAAGGGGTGACATACACATATGTAAAGTGCACACAAATGATAACATTGCAGACCCACTGACCAAAGGCTTGTCGCAGAAGAAGCACGACGGTCACACTAGTTCCATGGGTATTAGATACATGGGTGATTGGCTCTAGTGCAAGTGGGAGATTGTTGGTGTAGGTGCCCTAGAGGCAATACAATGTTTATTTTGATAAACCTTTATGTCAATTGATTATTCAATAAACGTATTTATTATGACTTTAATTACTGCGATATATTTGTTAGCATAATAAATGTCCTTAGAATCATGATACACATTGTATAGTTTAGTACATGACTTGAACTTGAGATTATATAATATATCATATTCTTAAATGTCCCTAGTCGAGTATTATTATTATAGGACAATAATAATACATAGATAGACTAGTATGTTGTTTGACAGATAACCACATCTCATTGGTTATAAGTATGGGGATACTAAAGTCAACACATAGGTACATGCAGGAGTACATGGTACTGGACAGACCCACAGTGAAATTCTTCATGTTTAATAAAGTCATAAGAAAGACTCACAGTGATAATGGTGTAATGATCCTCTGACTTGAGATCATTATATTTCTATACGAGGATTAATATACTTTGACAACATTAAAAGTTACCTTTGACCGGGTAATGATAAAAGTGGACATCGGGTATATCATGAGTCGTATGAGAAATATGAATGATAGATAAAGGATTTAACCCTCCTATAATTAGGAGAGATATTATTGGCCTCTTGATTGAGTGAGACTATAAAATGCATGGCCGTGCTCAAATAATGATTTGTTTTCATAGTCTACTCATGGATCAAGTAAACTCGGATTAAATGTTGAAGAGGATGACTAAATACATGCCTCGAGTTTAATCTATAATATATATGGTTAAAGGGATTATATTACACGGAAACATTAATTACGAAAGGTTTTATCGAATCACGATTTAATTATTATTTAATTGGGTAGCAATGATGTATTACTAGATGCCGCTCATTGTTTATAATTTTATTAGAGAATAAAATTATTGCTAATTAAATAATAGCCTATAGGGTCACACACATAGAGCACTTAGAGGAATAATTAATTTAAATTATAGATTTAAATTAATTGATGATTATTTGAATTTTATTATATTAATTAAGTGAGACTTAATTAATTAAAATAATATAAATTCGAATTTGAAGAGGATTTCTGCCCATAATAATTAAGTATGACTTAGTTATTAATTAAATAATAGAAAAAAACGTTTTTATTATTTAATCCTATACCTACATGGGTTAGGTTTTGCTGCTTAGGCCCATTTAACCAGTCATTATAAATAGATAATGATAGGTTAAAAGAGACACGTTTTATATGATAAAACCCTAGAGGCAGAGCAAGAGAGGCAGAAAAGACAGTCATTCGAAATCATCAAAGGAGGCTAGTACATCCATCCCGTAATCAAGATCGTGAGACGCTCTTGAAGGTGCTCGTGTGGATACCATAGAGGTGCTTTCGAGAGGAAGACACAAATCGTGATAGCAAGGATCTCCGTTGAGTTCGTTACGTTCAAGATCTTAATAGGTATGATTCGTTTATCACCATAATCCGTCAATTCTTATACATGATCCTGCGTAAGGGTTCCGAAATTTTTCGTTGTATTTACGTTTATCCGCTGCGTTTTATGCCTCGGAACCCTTCACAATAAACCTCAAGGCAAAACTCCATATCAATTGATAAAGAAAGACAAGAAGCCAACAGTTAACTTTCTTCATGTCTTTGGCTGCAAATGCTTTGTACTGAGAAATCAAGGTGAAAATCTAGGAAAATTTGAAGCCAAAGCTGATGAAGCTATATTTGTTGGATATGGAATAACAACCAAAGCATACAGAGTTTACAATCTTAGATTACACATTGTTAAGGAATCTATGCATGTAGTTTTTGATGACAAGAAAATTCAAGGGTTGTTTGATGAAGGATTTCATGATCTATTGCATTTTGAAAATGAATCCACAAGTAATATTGAAGATAGTAATGATGATGTGGAAATCACAAGAGTTCAAGTACCTAGAATCCTCCCATCAATTGATGTCAATGCATCAACAGATAACTTATCAGTTGACAATCATCAATCAACTGATAATATATCAATTGATAATCATTCGATGGATATCAACTCTGCTCAACAATCTTCAAGTAGAGTGTCCATCTCAGGGGGAGGGTTCTCAAATAGTCAATCACATCACAATGATCATAACACTTCCAATGATCATGAAGCATCATCTTCAAGGACAAATTTACCATCACAAAGGAAATGGACAAACAGCCATCCCTTTGAATTAATAATTGGAGATGCAAATGATGGTGTCAAAACTAGAAGTGCAACTCAAAATGAATGCTTGTATAGTAGCTTCCTGTCTCAAGAAGAACCAAAAAGGATTGAAGAAGCCTTGAATGATCCTGATTGGATAATTGCTATGCAAGAAGAGTTGAATCAATTTGAAAGAAACAAGGTATGAAAGCTGGTGCCCAAACCAAAGAACAAGTCTATCATTGGTACAAAATGGTTGTTCAGAAACAAAATGGATGAATCTGGTACAGTGACAAGAAATAAAGCAAGATTAGTGGCAAAGGGCTATTCACAAGAAGAAGGCATAGATTTTGATGAAACTTTTGCACCAGTTGCAAGATTGGAAGCAATCAGAATCTTTCTAGCATATGCTGCTTATGCAAATTTCAAGGTGTATCAGATGGATGTGAAAAGTGCTTTTCTCAATGGAGAACTAGAAGAAGAAGTTTATGTAGAACAATCTCCTGGTTTTATTGATCCTATTCATCCTGGATTTGTATACTATTTTCTCAAGGCACTTTATGGATTGAAGCAAGCACCTAGAGCCTGGTATGACACATTGTCTAAATTCTTGATTGAGAATCACTTCACAAGAGGTACTGTTGATAAAACTCTCTTTCATAGAAATGTAAATGGCTCTATGATTCTTGTTCAAATCTATGTAGATGACATTATTTTTGGCTCAACTAATGAAAAACTTTGTAAAAAGTTTGCTAAGTTGATGCAGAGTAAATATGAAATGAGCATGATGGGAGAACTAACCTACTTTCTTGGCTTGCAAATCAAACAAGTTAAAAATGGTATTTTCATAAATCAAACCAAATATATTTCTGATTTATTAAAGAGATTTGATTTAAGTGAATGTTCTTCTGCTAAAACTCCCATGGCCACTGCAACTAAACTTGAATTAAACACTAAGGAAGCAGAAGTGGACATTTCAAGTTATAGAGGTATGGTTGGCTCATTACTTTATTTAACTGCAAGTAGGCCAGACATAATGTTTGCTACATGTCTTTGAGCTAGGTTTCAGGCTGATCCTAGAGAATCTCATTTGATTGCAATAAAAAGAATATTCAGATATCTCAAAGGAACTCCAAATCTTGGAATTTGGTATCCTAGAGATTCTGGATTTGATCTAATTGGTTATTCAGATGCAGATTATGCAGGTTGCAGAATTGACAGAAAAAGCACAACAGGTTCCTGTCAATTTCTAGGAAATAAGCTTGTTTCATGGTTTAGCAAGAAGCAGAATTCAGTGTCTACATCTACTGCAGAGGCTGAATACATTGCAGCTGGAAGTTGCTGTGCACAAATATTATGGATGAGGAATCAACTACTTGACTATGGGTTCAGCTTGAACAAGATTCCTATTTTCTGTGATAATACAAGTGTCATTGCTATAACAGAAAATCCTGTACAACATTCCAGAACCAAGCACATTGACATAAGGTATCACTTCATTAGGGAACATGTAATGAATGGTACAGTTGAATTACATTTTGTCCCTAGTGAAAGACAACTTGCAGACATTTTTACCAAACCATTAGATGAATCTACCTTCAATAGATTGGTCTGTGATTTAGGTATGCTTAATTATATCTAATCCTTTAAATGTCTGACAAGTTATGTATTTATATTACATGTAGCCATTGACTATGTTAAATTATTGATTCTTCAATAATCAACTGATAAATATTTTACATATCAATGGATATTAATGGAGCTGTCGACAGATAAATATATCAATTGATGATATATTTGTTTATCGATGGATAGGGGTAACTATCGACAGATAGATATATCAATCGATGATATATTTGTCTATCGATGGATAATTGTACCTGTCGATGGATAAGCAATTTTATCAATCGATGACCTAGAATTTAAAGGGGTCCATGTCATCAATCGACCTGTACAAAAATCTAGCCGTTGATTACTTATTTTATCAATTGATTAAAACGTACATTCCTGTATGTATAACAATCGATTGCCAAAATTGGTAACTTTTAATTATCAATACTCTTCCAACGGTCGATTTAGTTCTATTTTGAGTAAGAAATTGGTTGGGAAATCAGTAAATATAAATAGTGAGATTAAAACTTCTTTTAATTCTTACTTGCATTTTTACTATCGATTTTTCTATCTTTTTCTCTTTCTCAATCTTCGAACTTACTCTGTATCTATCTCTTGCTAAGAACCCTAATCTACTACTGTCTATTTATTATTTCTGTTATAATTACTAACAAGTTTGCCAGTTAATTCAATTATAAATCTTCAAACACGATAATGACATCTTCAAAGAAAGTCTCACAATCTGGATTCTACTATGAGCTCAACAACTTCGTTGCTTGCACTATGGTGGAGGAAGCCCCAACAGAATTTCATCCCCTAATGGAATTTCTAAGGAGTTCGAAAATTGCAAAGGCCCTCTCAGAAGCACCAAAAATAGTGTGCAATCTAGTTGAAGAATTCTGGACAACAGCAGAAGTAGCAGATGATTTTTCTACAATCTCCTTTGAATGCAAAGGACAAAGGTATATTCTAACCACTGTGGTCTTGGGTGAGTGTTTAAATATTCCTGCAAATAATACCGAAAATGTACCCACTGACACAGATATTAGAAACATGCTTAGGGAAATCAACTATACTGCTCCTGATGCTAGTCTAGGTAGTATTGTTAGAAAGAATCTAAGAAAAGAATGGTCATATTTCTTTGATGCTTTAATAAAGTGTTTTTCTGGTAAGGTTAGTAATTTTGATGCAATAACAACTAGTATGCAACAAGTAGGGTATAGCATTTTATATGATAGATATCATAATTTAGGAAGCCTGTTACTCAATGAAATATCTGCCAAATTGGGGAATAAAATAAATAGATCTAATCATATTTATTATGCAAGATTTATTATGATTATTATTAACCACTTTGTCAAGAATATTGAGATTTACAGGAATACAGAAATTTTGGATTGCTGGACTCAAAACAAAAGGGTCTTTAAAGACTTGGTTAGGATCAATCTTCACAGCAATGTGGAATTGATCTATCCCCCTTTTGTTCAGGTATTTATCTCTACTTTAAACTCTTCTAAACCTAATTCTTCCTTGCCTTCTGTGACTATGGAGGGTGGTAGTAATGACCCCAACCCTCCTACCCAGGCCACACAACCAATCTCTAAATCCAAATCTAAGAAACCAACCTCAACAGGTTCTCAAAAACCTGCTGTTGTAAAAACCAAGAAAAGAAAATCAACTAGTGTGGTAGATAGATTAGAGGAGGATGTAGGTGGTGAGGGAACTGGGGAATATCTAAGAACCCAGAAGGATAAGGAGAGTGAGGGTGTGCAACCTCAACCTAGCCACTCCATAGTCTCCCAAAAGACTGTGGATGTTAACATGGAAAATACCACATCCCTATTGTCATTCTCTCAAAAGGATGACAATATTGAAAATAGCCCACAACCAGGGGCACAGAATCAAATTGGGGACACAAAAGCTAAAACACTAACACCATACAAAAGAAGAGAAAAGAAAGTCATCTTTGCACTTGGGGAATCACACACTGCAAAACCACAGGAAACTGTGGAGGAGCCTTCACAAAGTCTGCATGATGCATCTCATATAAATGATGAGATGCAGCCCCATTCTCTTTCAATTCCTATCTCTTCTATTCTTCTATCCCCATCTCAAACTTCTTTAGAAAATGTTTTGATAGACTATCGAACATTTTCAGATTCTCCTTCTTTGTTTTTCAAGGAGAAGCCAACACTCTCCCCTGAATCTTCTTCTCAGAATTTTCAGGATTCTATTTCCAATATCATCTCAAACATAACTTCACAAATTATCTCAACTGTTTCTTCTCCATCAATTGATGTTCCTTCATCAATTGATATTCAGCCATCGACTGATAAGCCATCGATCGATACTCAAGATCAATCGATGGGTATGCATCAATCGATGGATATCCCAAACACCACTTCAACTGATAATGTCAATACATCAATTGATGATCAATCAATTGATGTTGCACAAACACTCTTAGGATTGAGTGAGTTGAGTGAGAGGCAGGATTGTAACCTGGCAAAAGGAGAGGAAGTGAGTAAAAACATTCCTATTTCTTCCAGGAATGAGAGTGAAACACTTGAGGGCCCCACCTTAGTAGGTGCAAAAGAAATGAGTGAGGGAGAGGTGAGATTCCAGGATGAGATCCTGATGCAAAATAGAGAGATGAGTGAAAGTGATAAAAACAGTCTACTTTTTGCACAGGAATTGGAAATTGAAATGATGGCAGAAGAAGGAGTAAAGGAGATAGGGGGAGCAAATAATGCTGAAGCTAGTGGGAGTGGAATTGCTAAGGACTTTGAAGAGGAAATAGATGCTGGTGAATTGGATCCAAAGAATTTCATTCATCCTGATCCACAATATCAAGGGTTGGCTACTTCAAGTAACAGGAATGCAGAACAACTCTTGGGCATTGATCATACAGATCAAAGGACCAGGAATCTGAAGGAAAGCATCGCCAATACAACAGACACTTGTTATATGGCACCTGAAGAGTTGGAGAGTGATTCTGATGAAGAGCCATGGATGAGCACTATTGATGGTTCCTTAGAAGCTGCTGAGACTGAAATTCTCTCTCAATATAGAAGAGCAATGGTGGAAGGAAAAATTGAAGATCCTACTCAAAGGAGAATTGCTCACTATATGAGAGAATCAATGAAAATTCAAAAGATGACAGCAACAGGAGTAAGGAGGGAACTGGAGAGGATTAAAGACTCTATCTCATCTAACAAGGATGCAATGGATAGGAGATTGGATGAGAAGCTACCATTCAACACCATGAATAGCATCAAAGACAAGCTTTTCAAAGAATCCAAAAATTTTACATCTTTGGAGACAAGAGTATGTTCTCTAGAAAAGAAGATGGATGATATTATCAGAGGTCAAAGTCTTCATGCTTCCATTCTTCAAAAGTTTCTTGACAGACTTCCACCACCCCCTCCAATTGATGATAACAAAAAGGGGGAGAATACAAAGAAGAAGGATGATGATGGTGGTAATGGCAAAGGCAGTGGAAGTGGTGGAATAGGTGGTTCTGGTATGGATAAGTTAAGTGGCATTGGTGGTTCTGCAACGAGAAGAGATAAAAGCTGAAGTAACATGGACAATCAATCTTCAAAGAAATCTAAGTCATCTAATTCTCCAAAAGATAATTTAGAACAGAAAAAGAAAGATTACAAGAAGTTTGATGATGATCTTGAAGCTAGGAGAATTTCTAGGGAGAAAGAAACTCAAACAATGATTGAGAGAGAAAAGAAAAGAATTGAAGATCTAAGGAGAAGCACTGACTTAGTAACAGAGGCAGTAGAAAAAGGAGACTTGGATGAGTTCATTGCTCAAACAAGAAAATTAAATGAAGATGCACAAAAGGCTGCCAAGGAAAGAAACTCAAATAAAGAAGCTTTTCTTCAATTGGATATTGAAGCTCTTAAAGAAAAGAAGAAAGGGAAAGCAATAGTGATTGATGAAGAGAAGAAGAAAGAGACTGAACCAGTAAGTCAAAAGCTACTTCAAGGAGCCATCACTACAGGAATCTCAGATGCCTCAAGGAGAGAAAGGGAGAATGAAGAGATTGCTAGACAGATGGAAATGCAATGGCATTTGGAAGAAGAGCTACAGGCAGAGCAACCTTTGAGAAAAAGGAGAAAAGTTTCTATGGCCAAGAAAAGGTCAAGTTCTACTCAAGAAATAGTGGTTCAGGAAAACCTCCAGGGTCAACAAGAAGAAATCAAGGAGGAGGTCACAATTGAAGGTTATGATTTGAAGGGAATACCAGTAATCAATGAAAAAGGATTAATTGGAGTAAGGACTCACCCTGCAACCTCTAACCATGAAGAATCAATGAGGTTGGAGTATGAAAATGGAGTGAAAACAATCTATTCATTGAAGGTGATAATGAAGCAAAGCTACAATGTTTTAAAGACTATTCTTCCTCTACTCAACAGAAAGTACAAACTCAACACAACAATTGCTCAGGAGATACAACAACAAATTTCAAGGTTAAGAAGATCCAAGGCAGAAGCTGAACCTGATTCACCTCTAAAGCTATGGAAGTCACAGGTCAAAAAGGTGGTGTTGGAGCCAAAGTATGCTATGATTTTTACAGATATAGAGGGCAACACAAAGTTCTTTGATATCTGCAAATATCTGGACAAAATCACAGATGAAGAAATACTACCTTATGAGGCAACTTGGAGAAACTGACAGGGATGAAGCAATATTGAGAAGTTCTTTCATGAGGCAACTAAAGGAAAATGCTGAGAAAAGGAGGAAGAGGAACTAAATTAAATTATGAAGATATTGAAGCTGCTTGCAGGAGTTATATATCAATCTGGTACTTCCAAAATTAATGTGCCAATTAAGTTTCTTGATTCTATCTAAATGTAATTTTTTTAATGGTTTTTGTTATCATCAAGTAGATTTATGCCTGTTAATAACACAGACAAAAATAGGGGGAGATTGTTAGGAATTTACATGTGATTTGATGATAACATTAATCTTAGAACCATAGAAATTTTATTTGTTGTAACTGATCAATTGATATGAAAGTTATAAATATCAATTGATCAGGAAACCATTTATCAGTTGAAGTGTTTATATGAATCAACTGATAATTTGGATTGTAGCATAGGTGTACTTAGTCTATTTCAATCGATAAGGTGTAAATCAATTGATATTTTGTTCATCAATTGATGTTAGAGTCGATTGATATGGATCATCAATTGATGTGTAAATTAAACTGTTAAATTGTAGTTATGTGAAGACAGGAAATTGCACAAGTGGAGGATGATCAATTGATATTGAAGCATCGATGGATGGAGGATCAATCGAAGAAGCCAAGCCAAGGATTGAAGACCATCAATTGATGTGAAGACCCATCGACTGATATATCGATTGATAACATCTATCAATCGATAAGACATCTTTTATCAATCGATGGATATAAAGATCAATCGAAGAAGTACATCAGTTGATGGATTAAAGAATGGATCAACTGATATACTTGACAGCAAATTATCAATTGAGTGTGACAACACAGAAAGAATATCTGTTGAAGATCCAGAGAACAAAAGCACACCTATGGAAGACAGTCTAGAGTGACTGTGAAGACTCAATCAGAAGCTGTCTTTCAAACCTTTTTGTAAAATAGAAAAAGGTAAAAGGAAGGCAGGTAGAAACAATCCTAGAATAGGAATTGTAAAAGAACACTTGTGGTATATAAACAAGTGTAGTAGCATTATTAGAAAACATACATGTAAGACATATTTCTTAATCAACTGTTCAAGCTTGAGAGCACATGTGTAAGAACAGTTGATTTGTTTTCTAATCTTGTAAACGCAGCTAGGTTTCTTTTAACCTAGGAGCATTGAGCAAAAATATACATTGATGGAAAAACCAATCCATCAATAATTTTAAATCTCTTTGTTCAGTTTTATTTTTCAGCATTAATTTGTTCGAACTTATTCTCTTATTCTATCAAACATCAAGAACAAATATTAGAACACACAAAAAGTTTTAATATTTGTATTCAACCCCCCCTTCTACAAATATTGACATTGTTCTAAGGAATAACAGCTCTGATACCATATGTGACAACCCGGGTCAAATCCCGAGTCTTTTTTCAAAAATCGGGTCAAGTCCCGACTTTCAAATCTGAAACAAGCCAAAGTAAACTGGCCCAAATGCAATAACTTGGGTAATCCACAAGCCTACCACAGGCCCCCAAAAGATCATGATTTGTTGGTGCACTTAGTAGTAGTACTCTTGCTTATATACTGAACAAATTATACCAATCTACTCGATGTGGGACTAGGGTGTTACAAATGTAATACCCCAAAATTTTATATTAATAATCATTGATAATTTTATTGTAAATATTTTATTATTTATAGATTTACTTGTTTATAATAAATATATAATGTGCATATTAATGGAAGAGTCCTATGTGAAATCTATGTGTTGAGATAGACTTTGTTCAAATAAGATTATCATTATCTATTTCAGATAATGATTAGAATATTACAGATAATAATTAATGACTACATATTCTTACGGTTATAAATCGACCGGAGAGAATAACAAAAGAAAAATATACAAGTAGCTAAAGGAAGTGTTCATCAAGTTGGGAGAGGGAGCCACAAAACCATTTAAGCTCTTCAGGTATGTATTAATTCATATTATATAATTTTACGTGGTTACCGTGTTAACTTCATGAATACTACATTAAATATATATAGTATATGTGTATACTTATGGCTAATAAAGTCACCAGCATAATTAAATTGTGATTTCATGCATGGGATATAAAACTGTATGTTTTATTGTGTGTGCTTTAAAACAAAGTATTATTAATATTCATTAATTTCATGATTTAACCATTAATATGAGTTCAGTAATAAAAATATGTATAGCATGTATGCATGAAGTGTAGTGAATTGATTCCATTTTAATATTCTCTGGATTTAGAATAGTAGGAATTTTAACCAAATTTATTATTTGTTAATTACTATTTAATTTTGTGTTAATTTGTGGTCACGGTGATAACATTGTTGCTTGCCAGGTGATCGGTGCATTCAATCAGTGCGAGTTTATTTAGTAATTATTTTATTATAACAAGGTTATAATAGTTTTATTAAAGTTGGTTTTGGTACATACATGATTGCATGAATAAGAGTTGGTGCTGCATTGTATTAATTTGACGGTTGTTAAACTTTTATATATTATTAGGTTTGATCCGTGTGCAGTGTTAAGGTGGTTGTCGAATTTGAGGTAAGTAAACTTTCAAAACATTAGTTATTTCATAAATTTTATATTTATACGTATGTAATTTTGTTATTAAATTGGATCATGTATGCTAATTTATTGGATTAAATTATGAACAAAAGAGTTATTTGAACTTCGAATTTTGAATTAAGAAAGAGTATTTTAGAACCCTTCGCTTCGTATTGAACCGTTAGTAAATTGCGTATAGTACCGGAACTAGACTTTGGACCTTACTAGGGAGCACTTCTTTTGGGCCCTTCAGGGATGGTGCATTATTTTGGGCCTTAGTAAGGGTAGCGCGTTTATTAGCATTTGAACTTTTGGGTCGTGTCACCGGCTAATGTGACCAAGCGTAATGGGATAATTTGTTAAAAGAGTATGATTTAATTATTTTGAATTTGAAATTCGTTCTATCTCTTTGAATTTGACTTTGAAATATATATGTTGTACGAAACCTACTTGATCCTGCTAGTGTGTAGTTAGTTTTCTTACTAGGCTGTGTAGCTCATTACTTACAAAATTTCAGGTGTTAGCGTTGGCTTAACTTTGGACTCTTCTTGGAGATGGACAAATAAATTGGAGTAATATTTAATCACTAGGTTTTTATCTATGGAGCTGCGTCTCTATAAATTTAAAAATACATTGGTTTTGATTTTGATGATACATTGGAATTTTATTCTAGAGATTTATGAAATTTCAGTTTATTTTAGATATTTGATTGAAAATAATAGTCCGAGAAATCGGGCTGTTACAGTTGGTATCAAAGCAAGGTTTCCTTCGGGGTGTGTTAGGTATGGGACTAATACATTTCCTAGGATGCGTTCCTGTAGACTTTCGTTTAGACTTGACCTGTGGAGTAGTAAGCAAATTGAATATATTTGTTTTACGTGATATATGATTTTTGTGTTATGTGATCTTTATGTGATCATTATATGATTTGCGATTTTTAGTCTTACGTGAACATGATTTTAACTTTGTTATGTGATAAAAGGAAGTAAGGGAAAAAATGAGCACTAGAGGTCGTGGTCGAGGTCGAGGGGGAAGGCACGGAAACAATAATATGAACAATACTAGAAACAACAACAACAAAAATGAAGGAGGAAATGCTATGAACCAGTTAGCTCAGACTCTTGCAACGTTGGTGGGAAATCAACAACCAAGGCAGCCGAGCATAGTTTCAGAATTTAAGCGGTTAAATCCTCCGACTTTCAATGGAGCAACTGATCCTGCAGTTATGGAAACGTGGGTACAGGAAATGGAAAAGGCATTCGAATTACTTGGTAGTAATGATGAACAGAAGGTTACGTTAGCTGTGTACCAGTTGCAGGGCAGTGCATATGATTGGTGGCTAATGGAACAAAGGAAGAACGAGGGAAATCCGGAGGCAATAACTTGGGACAGATTTAAGACAACTTTGATAGACAAGTATTTTCCTAGGACCGCACGTGTTCAAAAAGAGAGAGATTTCATCAAACTCGAGCAAGGAGAAAAATCTGTAGTGGAGTATGAAGCGGAGTTCGCAAAACTCGCTAAATATGCTCCTACTTTGGTGGCAGATGAGGCTAGTCTAGCTAGGAGGCTAGAAGAAGGTCTTAGGGCCAACATAAGGCAATCAGTATCCCACTTTGAGTTGGGTACATATGAGGACGTACTTAACAAGGCACTAGTGGTTGAAAGGGGCTTAGTAGCAGTCATGGATAAGAAAGATGGAGAAAATAAAAAGAGAAATGAGCCGACAAATGGGTTTGATGGAAGTGGTCAAACAAAGAAGTTCAATAACAAAGGAGTTGTGGGGAATACAAACAAAGGAGGTCCAGGGAACAAGACTCAGTGTTCTAGGTGTGGTCGAAATCATTTGACCAAGGACTGTAGGTGGATGACAGGTGCTTGCTTTCATTGTGGTGAAATTGGACATAGAATTGCTGAGTGCCCGAAGCGTGACGCAACAGAAGGAGGGAAAAATACCGTTGAAGGTACTCTAGCTGCACTTGGGCCTAATTACGGACGAGTTTTTCGACTATCACCAAAGAAAATTAAGGTACAAATTCATCATCATTTTAGCATATATTGTGGTTAAATTTTATTGCTTTTATTCGTATTTTATTGTGTGATTTATAAAATTTGGGGACCAAATTTTTATAAGGAGGGTAGAATGTAATACCCCAAAATTTTATATTAATAATCATTGAAAATTTTATTGTAAATATTTTATTATTTATAGATTTACTTGTTTATAATAAATATATTATGTGCATATTAATGGAAGAGTCCTATGTGAAATCTATGTGTTGAGATAGACTTTGTTCAAATAAGATTATCATTATCTATATCAGATAATGATTAGAATATTACAGATAATAATTAATGACTACATATTCTTACGGTTATAAATCGACCGGAGAGAATAACAAAACAAAAATACACAAGTAGCTAAAGGAAGTGTTCATCAAGTTGGGAGAGGGAGCCACAAAACCATTTAAGCTCTTCAGGTATGTATTAATTCATATTATATAATTTTACGTGGTTACCGTGTTAACTTCATGAATACTACATTAAATCTATATAGTATATGTGTATACATATGGCTAATAAAGTCACCAGCATAATTAAATTGTGATTTCATGCATGGGATATAAAACTGTAGGTTTTATTGTGTGTCCTTTAAAACAAAGTATTATTAATATTCATTAATTTCATGATTTAACCATTAATATGAGTTCAGTAATAAAAATATGTATAACACGTATGCATGAAGTGTAGTGAATTGATTCCATTTTAATATTCTCTGGATTTAGAATAGTAGGAATTTTAACCAAATTTATTATTTGTTAATTACTATTTAATTTTGTGTTAATTTGTGGTCACGGTGATAACATTGTTGCTTGCCAGGTGATCGGTGCATTCAATCAGTGCGAGTTTATTTAGTAATTATTTTATTATAACAAGGTTATAATAGTTTTATTACAGTTGGTTTTGGTACATACATGATTGCATGAATAAGAGTTGGTGCTGCATTGTATTAATTTGACGGTTGTTAAACTTTTATATATTATTAGGTTTGATCCGTGTGCAGTGTTAAGGTGGTTGTCGAATTTGAGGTAAGTAAACTTTCAAAACATTAGTTATTTCATAAATTTTATATTTATACGTATGTAATTTTGTTATTAAATTGGATCATGTATGCTAATTTATTGGATTAAATTATGAACAAAAGAGTTATTTGAACTTCGAATTTTGAATTAAGAAAGAGTATTTTAGAACCCTTCGCTTCGTATTGAACCGTTAGTAAATTGCGTATAGTTCCGGAACTAGACTTTGGACCTTACTAGGGAGCACTTCTTTTGGGCCCTTCGGGGATGGGGCATTATTTTAGGCCTTAGTAAGGGTAGCGCGTTTATTAGCATTTGAACTTTTGGGTCGTGTCACCGGCTAATGTGACCAAACGTAATGGGATAATTTGTTAAAAGAGTATGATTTAATTATTTTGAATTTGGAATTCGTTCTATCTCTTTGAATTTGACTTTGAAATATATATGTTGTACGAAACCTACTTGATCCTGCTAGTGTGTAGTTAGTTTTCTTACTGGGCTATGTAGCTCATTACTTACAAAGTTTCAGGTGTTAGCGTTGGCTTAACTTTGGACTCTTCTTGGAGATGGACAAATAAATTGATGTAATATTTAGTCACTAGATTTTTATCTGTGGAGCTGCGTCTCTATAAATTTGAAAATACATTGGTTTTGATTTTGATGATACATTGGAATTTTATTCTAGAGATTTATGAAATTTCAGTTTATTTTAGATATTTGATTGAAAATAATAGTCCGAGAAATCGGGCTGTTACAATGTGTACATGACACAACCTGAAGGTTTTGTCGATCCAAGGAATGTTAGCAAGGTATGTAAATTACGTCGATCCATTTATGGATTGAAGCAAGCCTCTAGGAGATGGAACATCCGTTTTGATGAAACAGTCAAAGAGTATGGCTTTGTTCAAAACGAAGATGAACCTTGTGTTTACAAGAAGGTTAGTGGGAGCCATGTGGCATTCATAGTACTGTATGTTGATGACATACTACTAATGGGGAATGACATACCTTCTCTCAAGGCTGTTAAGATTTGGTTAGGGAGCAACTTCTCTATGAAAGACTTAGGTGAAGCATCCTACATTCTAGGAATGAGGATCTATAGGGATAGATCTAGAAGGATGATCGGTCTAAGTCAGAGTACATACATCGATAAGGTTTTGCATCGTTTTGGTATGCAAAATGCAAAAAGGGGATATGTCCCCGTGTCTCAAGGGATAACGATCTCTAAAGATCAGTGTCCGAAATCATTGGATGAGAAGGACCACATGAGTAAGGTTCCATATGCCTCAGCAATTGGATCCATCATGTATGCAATGATATGTACTCGCCCAGATGTTTCGTATGCTTTAAGCATGACGAGGAGATACCAATCTAATCCAGGAGAAGGTCACTGGACGGCTGTCAAGAATATTCTAAAGTACTTGAAAAGGACTAACATTCTTGGTGTATGGAGGAGAGGAGAAACTGGTTGTAAAGGGTTACACCGATGCAAGTTTCCAAACAGATAGGGATGATACTGTATCACAGTCTGGTTTTGTGTTTTGTCTAAACGGAGGTGCTGTAAGTTGGAAGAGTTCAAAGCAAGAAACAGTAGCTGATTCTACAATGGAGGCTGAGTACATTGCAGCTTGTGAAGCGGCTAAGGAAGTTGTTTGGATTCGAAAATTCATTACTGATTTGGGAGTGGTTCCATCGATCGCAGATCCCATTGATCTATACTGCGATAATAATGGAGCCATTGCACAGGCTAAAGAACCTAGATCTCACTCCCGAACCAAACACATACTCAGGAGATATCACCTCATTCGAGAGATTAATGAAAGGGGTGACATACACATATGTAAAGTGCACACAAATGATAACATTGCAGACCCACTGACCAAAGGCTTGTCGCAGACGAAGCATGACGGTCATACTAGTTCCATGGGTATTAGATACATGGGTGATTGGCTCTAGTGCAAGTGAGAGATTGTTAGTGTAGGTGCCCTAGAGGCAATACAATAGACCTTTATGTCATTTGATTATTCAATAAACATATTTATTGTGACTTTAATTACTGCGATATATTTGTTAGCATAATAAATGTCCTTAGAATCATGATACACATTGTATAGTTTAGTACATGACTTGAACTTGAGATTATATAATAGATCATATTCTTAAATGTCCCTAGTCGAGTATTATTATTATAGGACAATAATAATACATAAATAGACTAGTATGTTGTTTGACTGATAACCACATCTCATTGGTTATAAGTATGGGGATACTAAAGTCAACACATAGGTACATGCAGGAGTACATAGTACTGGACAGACCCACAGTGAGATTCTTCATGTTTAATAAAGTCATAAGAAAGACTCACAGTGATAATGGTGTAATGATCCTCTGACTTGAGATCATTATATTTCTGTACGAGGATTAATATACTTTGACTACATTAAAAGTTACCTTTGACCGGGTAATGATAAAAGTGGACATCGGGTATATCATGAGTCGTATGAGAAATATGAATGATAGATAAAGGATTTAACCCTCCTATAATTAGGAGAGATATTATTGGCCTCTTGATTGAGTGAGACTATAAAATGCATGGCCGTGCTCAAATAATGATTTGTTTTCATAGTCTACTCATGGATCAAGTAAACCCGGATTAAATATTGAAGAGGATGACTAAATACATGCCTCGAGTTTAATCTATAATATATATGGTTAAAGGGATTATATTACACGGAAACATTAATCATGAAAGGTTTTATCGTATCACGATTTAATTATTATTTAATTGGGTAGCAATGATGTATTACTAGATACCGCTCATTGTTTATAATTTTATTAGAGAATAAAATTATTGCTAATTAAATAATAGCCTATAGGGTCACACACATAGAGCACTTCAAGAAATAGTTAATTTAAATTATAGATTTAAATTAATTGATGATTATTTGAATTTTATTATATTAATTAAGTGAGACTTAATTAATTGAAATAATATAATTTGAATTTGAATTCTGCCCTTAATAATTAAGAATGACTTAGTTATTAATTAAATAATAGAAATTCGATTTTTATTATTTAATCCTAAACCTACATGGGTTAGGCTTTGCTGTTATGGGTTGCTGATTGGGCCTCTTAACCAGCATTATAAATAGATAATGATAGGGTTAAGAGGGATGACGTTTTTGAAAAAAAAAAAAAAACCTAGAGGCAGCAGGCAGTAGCAAGGAGAAGAAGGCAGAAAGAAGAACAAATTTCGAAATCATCAAAAGGGAGGCTAGTACATCCATTCCATAATCAAGATCATGAGACGTTCTTGAAGGTGCTCGTGTGGATACCATAGAGGTGTTTTCGAGAAGAGGACACAAGTCGTGAAAGCTAGGATCTCCGTTGAGTTCGTAGAAGTCAAGACCAAGAAAAGGTATGATTCCGTTTCACAATAATCAGTCCGAACTTATACATGATCCTGCGTTTAAGGTTCCGAATTTTTGTTATATTTACATTTAATCCGCTGCGTTTTATGCCTCGGAACCCAACAGAAGGTGCAACAGCCTTCACTTCTACCTTTACTGGTGATTCTACCATTAAATCTTTAGAGGAACTTAGCACCTTACCTCTCCCATACATTTCTCTGGTTTGGATCTGTTCTAGTTCCTAAGTTTTTAAAACTCCGTAGAGTCTTTCTAGGGTTACCTCATTCATGTCCCTAGATTCCCGGATAGCTGCGATCCTGTGTTCCAGATGCTCGGGTAAGGTCAGTAAAAACTTCTTGTTCACCTCCTGATTCTGATAATACTTTCCATTTATATTGAGCTCGTTTATCAATTTGTTTAGTCTCTGAAACACCTCAGGGATGGATCTAAACTGCTCATACTGAAAGGTCAAGATTTCCAGTCTATTCTCTTTTACTTCCTCACTTCCCTTGTTGATAATTTTTATTGTATCCCATATCTGTTTTGTGTTTTTGCAGTTGACTACATGATTGTACATGACGTAGTCCAGACATTCAATCAATATGAGTTTAAGGTTATTGTCCAAGGACACAATTTCTCTTTCTTTTTCTGTATAGTCTACTAGACTTTTCGGAAACTGTCTGTGGGGAATTACGACCCCATCTATCTCATGTTCGAAAATAACTGTTATAGGGGGTTCAACACCTTTGACCATAATTAATGCATACTTGGGATTGGCAATCCCAATGAACAGTAGCATTTTGTGTTTCCAGAAGTTGTAGTGTTCTCTGTCGAACTGTGGAATTTTGATGCTAGTCACTTTTTGAGTACTCATCTTTAATAAGATGAAAAATTAATTGTTTTAAAAAATATTTTAAATTTTGACTGAAAACAATTTTTGATCATAAAAATTTTATGAAAAAAATTATTTCGAATTAAAAATAATTTTTGAGTTCTGTATGAGTTGCGGAATTTTTGATTCGGATCTGATATTTAAAAATATCAACCAGCTCTGATGCCAATTATTGATCCATGATATTGTAGAATGGGGGTTGAATACAATATCTATAAATTATCGCAGTATTTCAGATTTAGAAAATATTATTTTAATTAACCACGAAATATAAATGTTATTGAAATACTGTTCAAGTAGAAGATATAATTTAAATTGAAAAGTATTACAAAATTTATTTGATCTGATTGTATATAATTGATAAAGTTAACTAGAACAAGTTCGACATGAAGTGTTCGGCTTTAACAATTATATTCCAAATTTTGCACAGAAATTTGTGAATATTACAATGCATACATATTTCTGAATTTGAATGTTTTTCAACGACTTCGAAATATGAAGCCAAACCCTCATATTTATAGAGGTGGTAAAGCTAGTATGACTTTTCTACTATGACTTTATTTAACAAGAAATAAGCCTTATATGACTTTTAAAGAGACTGGGCATGACTTTTGAAATTCGGTATGACTTTAGAAAATTTGGTATGACTTTTCTAAAGTCATATTCGGATTTTCCTTAATTAAAATAAATCAGAATGACTTATTTTAAAAGAAAGTCGGTATGACCTTTGTTAATAAAAGTTCGGTATGACTTATTTAAATAAATCAGAATGACTTATTTATATAAAAATCGGTATGACCTTTCATTAAAGAACTCGGTATGACTTTTGATATATATAACTCAGTATGACTTATTTTAACAAAATCCGGTATAACTTTTTTTAATAAAAATTGGTATGACTTTTATTAATGAAATTCGGTATGACTTATTTTAAAGTAATTTGAATTATGTTAAAAATCATACTAAGATACATATTTTATAATAAATTAATTTTACTTAATTTAATTAGTTAATTTATAAATTAAATTAAATTCAACATGAATTAATTTAATTAGATAAATTAAATAATCAATTAACTATTGATAGTAGAATTAAAATATTAATTTGACTTATATAAGCATGTAGTCTTCTTCGAAGTTTTTTCGTCTTTGCTTTGTCTTCTGTCATAAAACCACTTGAGCTAACTGAGGAATAAATATTATTTTAGTTGACACACAAATGTACTGTTAGGTTCATTTGTGCCATACTAATAAATATTCTCCAATTATTAACTTTTAAGTTGTGGCCTTCTATATTTCTTATGATTTACTATCTTTCCTCTTTTTCTGGAATCTTTCTGTAGTAACCACTTGAAATCCTTTATATCTTCTTAACTCTTTTAGAAGCACTGCCACTTTATTTTTCACTGACGCTTGAACATATTATTGAACTTCTTCCAGTGTTGAGTAGCAATCCCATAAAAATACTTCTGATACTTAGATCCTCTGTGATTAGTTGACTGTCTTCGTCTTAATTCGTTTTTTGAGTTTATTATTTAATATTATTTCTTATCTGAGTTGAGTTGTCATCTAATTATTACAAGTAGGCCTAGTCATATGTCTTTCAGTACCTTTTTCACATCATATATATATACAAACAGCTTAACTCTCTCACATTCTTTATTTATCTTTTAAACCTCAATTTTCTTCTCTTACATCCTAAAAACTCTCCATTTTCTCAGTAACCTCTCTTTCTCTAAACCGTTCTTCAAACTCGAAACTCTTCTTTATTTCTAAACTTCAACAAGTCCTCAACCATGTCTGGACCCCAAATCATTTATTCTCTTCCCAAACTAACTTCACCTCAATGGCTTCTTTGGGTAAAGCTGGTGAAGCCTTCAAACCGTTTGTTGGCTTCTTAAACAACTCATATCTGTCATTTGCTCTCAACAATAGCCCAATGCTAGAAATACTAAGGTTATCACAGTTGTGGACCTCTGCAACCTGTGAGGGTAAGCAGTACTCAAGCTCCATCATGTTTCAAATCAATGGGCTCTCATATACCATTGATTCAACCCACGTCAATACTGTTTTCCATACTGAAGCTGAAAAAGATAATCCGTTTCAGGAACCTGCAAATGAAGAACAACTCGCCAAGTTTTTCAAAATGATTGGGTATACTGGACCCAAGACAAATCTTGACGTTGATGAATGGTACCCTTCAGGAGGCATGGATAGGAAATACCTGAACAAAGAGTGGAGCATGATGTTAGCTGCAGTTTCAAGGTCCATGTCTAGCAAGACCAGTGGCTGGAATGAGGTGCCATCCTACATCAGAAAGATTGTGCACTCAATAATGCATAACTACAGAATCGATATCGGAAATCTCCTAATGTCATTATTCAAATTGGTGATTGGAAAGAAAGAAACAAGGAAGCAGATAATTTATTATCCTAGATTCTTTATGCTTATCATTAACTCTGTTGTAGGCATAATTAGTTTAGATAATGTTTAATGCATGGAGTTCCCAACTTTAAAGAAAAACATTCATTCTTTGTTAATCAGTAAACCACTTAACACTGAATTAAGTTTGTTTATATCTGATTTCATGCTTTTTATTAACAATAGATTAAATTTAAAAATTATCGGGGACTACAATGTATTTTCCTTGAGTGATGAGAATGTTGTTGACCTCTCCATTCCTAACCTACACTCTAAACCATTTGAAGGAGTCCGACCTTCTAGAGTCACTAAATCCATTAGCCAAGGGTCTGGTTCCTCTCAAAAGAACTAGACTCCTAAAAAGAGGAGAATCAATCAATCTAGGCTAGAAACCTTTCCACGGGTAGGTGGTGTAACTGCATAAGATGCAGCAAATAAGGATGGTATTTTGGACAAAGAAGCCACAGAGGGCCCTAGTGAGCCTGGAAGAAAGAAGGTTGGGGTATCAACCTCTGTAAGCCAGACTGTGTCCTCTCAGAAGGGCACAAATCTTAATACGGCACAAAACACATCTCTAGGTGTTTTCTCTCAAGAGGAGATATATATTTAAATTGGCTAGTTTCTCATGGCACCTTGTACAGAGTCTGCATAATAGGTTAAACACACTCAACATGAGCCCACACTTGAAGATACTCATACAAAAGGGCTAGAAAATGTGGAACACAGCTCATTTAATTATGGTGTATCATATTTTACAAATTTTGAAGATCAAACTATTGATGCACTATTCTAACAATTAAATGAGACTGATCATAGTAATCCACAAGAACCTTCCACTCAAATGGTGGAAGAGATTATTGTCACAGCCTCTGTAGTTGTTAATGACAAAGTTGTTTTCAATCCTCATGACAGTAACTTCGTAACAGATACTATCAAAGATGCTGTCATCATTCAAAATCCAGACATCCACTCTTCAATGGCCACTACTTCTTAACTAAATATTTTCTGCAAGATGTACCTACTCAGTCTCTTGCACCTAGGATGAGTGAGGGTATGAAAAGAAAAGAGAAGTGAGTCTAAAAATGAGGGGCTGGGAAAATCCCAGGCGAAAGGAGAGGGCCTTGAGCAAGGCCAAATGAAAAAACAAAATGTGGGAGCCAAAATAACTAAGACAGTAGGCCTTGAGAGTGAGTTAGTGAGGAGTGATGAGATCACTCAGAAAAAATAAGAGATATAAGAACCACCAAAGCCTCCAAATCCTCCAAACAAGTTGATGAAAGGTTGAAATCCCTTTCCTATAGGGTTACTAAGCTATCAAAGAATCTGGACACTGTTGGCAAAAATCAATTGAAGTTGGTCAACAGGATGGCTAGTCTGCAACAAACTATGAATGAAGGATTCAAGGCCATCTTTGACAAGCTTCAAGAGTTCAACTCTAAATTTTCAAACCATACAGTTGCTACCTCAACTAAGGGGGAGAAAAGTACAGATCAAGCTGAAGTGTTTGTAGATGGGAGTGATAAGGAGAAAACCCAAGCTGCATCTTAGGGGAAGAGTCAACTAACATTGTTGTCTAGTGTCGCTGTTGAGATTGCTACACAACTTGGTGATAATAAGGAGGAGAAACAGAAGCATGTTGAGCGACCTAAGGAGAAAGACATTGTGATTAAAGAGGGTGTTGTGAAGGCCCCTATTCATGTAGCTGGGAAAGGAAAGGAGAAACTATTTAAGGATATAAATGATGATTTAATCATAGAAGAGAGAGAAGATTTTGATGAAAATCTTATGGTTTTATTCTTATGGTTGATGAAAATGAAAATAGCAAAGTGTTTGAAGATGTTAAATTCAATAAAAGGATATATGATCTAAAAGCCTTATCCAACAGGGATCCCAAGAAATGTTCTGATTCAATGAGACAATCAACAGTAGGAGCAGTTGTGATGGTGTCAAAGAGCAACAAGTGGGTAATCTCTATCAGAACTGAAGGAGGTTTTAGCTGGTGTGTGAGCATAGGATATTTGAGCAGACAAGAAATCGCAGTGATAGAAGCCATCAAACTTCAAATTAAGACATACAAGTCATAACTAAATGAAAATCTAAAGAGGACACTGCAGAAGCTGATAATTGAAAAATTACCATAAATAACTCATACTCCTTTGGGCATAAAATTCAGCAGCACTACTGATGGCAAATAGAGGTCTATGAATTTGGAAAGGGTGAGTATGTGCAGACCAAGGTCTGTAAAAGAAGCTTTTGACTACTTCAAGAAAATTCCTGTAAATCAAGAAATAATTGAGGTGTTAAGGGTGTTGGATGAAGAAATGAAAAGGCTGGAAGAATTAAAGACAAGAAAGAATGTGAAGAAATCTCAAGAAAGAAGAGATGGAGATAATGATGATGAAAAGCCTGATGGAGGTGCAGGTAGTTCCAGCCAACACAACTACAATGGTGAAGGATCATCTGGAACTGGAAATAAGGTGGATGAAGATAAAGAGAAGGATGAGAAGGATTATAAGGATGGTTTTGAAAGAAGGGTTCTGAAGACTGTAGTTCTTGGTCTTCAAGAAGACAAGAAAGATGTTGTCAGGAGTGATAAGGGTGAACCTACTATCACAGAACCTACTGTCATGAAACATACTATCAAGCCTCCATTGATAGTAATTTCTCAAAACATGTTGTCAAAATAAGTTGTGGAAGAGTTACTGTCAAGGAAAATATCTATACCTAAAAGGTACATGAAGACAAGGGCAGGAAGATCAAAATCTCATTCTAGTAGGAAGCCATGTAGTAGGAGTCAGAAGCTGAATAATGAGCTATTGTATGAAGAATGCCTTGATGTCATGTGATCCGCCATCAACAACATAGATTAGTTAAAGGCAGAATTAATCACTAAGTCTGATGTTGAGTGGTCTAAGTTTAACTTTTTGACCATTTGAAATATCTTTTATGCTACTGGCAAAGTTGAAGCTTTGGGGAGTGATCTTAAGGAAGAAACCTACTTTATGGTGATAAGAATGCTACAAATCATCAAGGGCCAAGATATTAGGACTCAAGTGTTCATGGGAATTCTGATCAGAAAACTCTTGGAGCTCATGGACTCCTACAAACCTCACCCCTTGGACCTTTGGGAAGATGAAGAACCTGAAACAATAGTATACCCAGATGGAGTTTTGTTTGAGAACGAAGATGGAGTCAAGGAATTCTGGAGTATAGATTCCTTACAAGACAAAAATAATGAACTCTTGATGAAGCTAATGGAGCAACTTCAAAAACTCTCATATACTGAAGAGCAAGGATTCATTCCCAAACTTCAGAGAACCTTATCGACCAAGGAACAATAGGATATGAAAAGAAGATAGAGTATGAGAACACTCAACAATGTCTTCTAAGAAATCCTGAAAGAATAGTCTTCTATAACTCTAGTGAAACTGCTGAGGAAATTACGTTTGAAGATTTGAAGACCTTGGTTGAGAAGGATCCTGAGTTAGTCAAACTAATCAAGAGAAAACTCCTCAAAATAATAAACTTTGAGGTGTTTGATCTCAAAAGGAAAGTAATTCATATTTGTGACTCCAAAGAAAAGAAACAAAGGGAAAAGAAGGAGAAGTTTGAGAGTGAAGTGGAAGCTGCCTAGAAAAAGGTAAAGAAAATAACAAGAAGAATTAAGGAGGCTGAGATTGACATGAAGCATGCAATGCTAAATGATCAATTCTCAAAAAGAGCTATATATGTGTCTCATGTTTTTGTTTGGACCTTTGAGAGTTATTATTGATAGCACTGAAGTGGAGGCTACAAATTTCAGGGTACTAAACAATGAGAATTTGAGAAGGATCTTCAGGCTCATTTTTAGAAACTGAAAGAGACTTGAATAAAATTTTCTAGGAGATTATTGAGTCAAGAAAAGATGAAGATTAAGCCATTTACAAACTCAGAGTGAAGTAGGTTTTCTCTTCTACAAAGGAAAGATTTGTCAAAGACATGTTTGGTATGAAATATCTATGTATCTCAAAAGGGCCAACTGAGAACTACTACACCTACAGAGAATTGAAGAATCTTACTTACAAGATGGTGAAGCTAGTCTTAGATTGTGTCTCTGATCATGACAAGATAGATTAAGAACAACAGGAACTGAGAGCTCTGGAAGGTTTGTATGGAAGAATAACAGCAGTTAAAAAGTGAAGTTGAAGCTCAAGCGAAAAGTTGAAGATTTGCTTAGTCTAGAGGAGCCTAGTTTGAGATAGAACTGTACTTGTATTTTTTTTTCCTGTACAAACACTTCTATTTTTATTAGTTGAGTTAGCATCTGCAATTTACTTTGAATTCGTCTTTATTTTTTATAAAAACAAATTGGGAGAGATTATTAAGGATTGTGGTGTTAACATTATAATCAATTAATATCTTACTTAGATTAATTAGAAATTAACTAAGTAAAACATATTGTCATATACATATTGACAGTATGTTTAAATGTCACTTGTAATAGTATGTACAAAAAGCCAAGTAGGTGATAATAAGTATCAATAGTTATTGTCTTGTAAAAATGTAATAAATGATCTATGAGGTAGAAGTTCACAAAGTGTTCATGCACAATATGAATCAAATCATTGACATTAGCATTCTGTAAACTGAAGCCTACGAAAGAATATTCAAGTGACAACACCTTTTAAAACAACTGACATCAACTATTCATCGACAGTAAACTTGGCGGAGAATGAAGAATCAAAGATAACAAGTTTTATTTACAGCAACTATTTCCTTGACAGTAAACTTGGCGGAGAATGAATATTCGAAAACAACTATTACTGACAGAAACTTTGATGGAGATAGTTGACAACATGTTTAATTAGCGGGGATAGTTGACACTATTTTTGGACGACAGCATGTTTTAGAAGACTTTCAAGCTTGACAGTAAAGTATGCGGAGTCAAAGATATTGTCACCAAAGAGAAGCTAAAGGTTAACAGTAACCTTTTGGTGAAGTTGACAGTCTATGTCAAGTAGCAGACTAGGTAGTGTTAATTCAAAGATTTATCTTGACAATTCTACCTAGTCTGTCAAGTCTACTACTGCAACTTGAGAAAAGGCAAGCAAAAAGATAAAGTGTGCTCAAGGAGTCAAGGATATCAAATCTTCTCAGAGCAACTTTATCTACAAACGGAATGAAGACAAATTTGAATAGGAAAAGTGAAGTTTCTATTTCAAGCATTTTCCTAGGAATAAGGGAAAGTACACTTGTAAGTGGGATATATGTTTTAGCATAAATACACATATCTCATAAATACTTTTTCCTTATGCAACTGAGTTTAACTTTTCTGAAGCATAGAAACACAAGCAATCTCTTGTTATTGTATCTATCGAACCTAGAAACATCTTCCAGTCAGTTATAGCAAAACAAAAATTAATAAAATTAATTTTTGTAGTTAAACACCTTTCTACATTTAATTGTTTACTGTTGTTTGCATTTTTTACTTGATTTCATTACTTCTTGTTTGTTGTTAGCAAGATAAGTGATAAAAAAAATCCAGTTGCATTCACCCCCCTCTGCAATACTCATACTATTTAACATAGAGCATCAATGGAAAAAGATGTTCCCTTAACTACAACTAGGTTTACTAAAGATAATTTGCAAGGATATATATATTGTATTGACTCGTTTCTTGTTTTCACTTTGAATTCAATTAGTCGACATTTACCTTTTTAACTAATCACAATTTATGACTCTGATTCTCTATACCTATATCTTGTGAAATATTAAATTTACATTAATTTGTATATGTATTGAATAAAAATCTTATTTAGAAAAGCATATGAATTATAATCTAGATCAATCAACCTTGATCGATCAGTATGCCATTTTGTTATAATTTATTTTTCAATTTCGATTTTATATGATTTTTTTATCATCAGAAATATCAAAATTGTTATCAATTATTTGAGATATTAATGGAAATATTTATTCCAAGAATAACATATCATTTTATATTAACTTCTATTCTCTAATTGATGGGATACTATTCTTAGGGGAAACAATGAAAAAAATGCTCCACGCCCCCTATAATCTTTTTTAATCAAATGTAATATTCTTTTAGGGATGTTTATTTGATATATATTAAATATTTATCGATGATAGAATTAGATGAGTAAAAAGTTTCAAATTTATTCCTATGGATTATGTGGCTTTGGTCGATAGTTTTCTCCATGCCGTAAGTTTTGTTTGAGTAAAATCATACTTAAAATTTCAAACTTAGTTAACGGCCAATGAATTATAACTCCAAAGTTTCAAAGTACATAAAAAATATATATATGTTTTACAATATAATTATTCAATATTACTGAATTTTTCTAGATGAAAAGAAATAATAAATTGCTCAACTCATTTTTTTGAGTAGTTAGTACATATAGTTTCTATTCATCGATCCAATGTAAATTAGCTTTTTGTTTTGGTTATATTTTGAAACAGATGCATGAAAAATGAAGATGTTGTTCACCTCTGCCGATAAGAAAATCCCATTTTCTTCGATATTGCCACAAAAATTGGGATGGAACCTCGGTGATTGTGTAAAACGACCTAAAGTTAAAAAAATGGAGGCTTTTTAAACTATAAATTATGTAAATATTTTATTTGTTGCCAAAATAAGTGGAGGGTTTCTATTCAATTTATTATTATTTTTATTTGTAGTTATGTTTTTTTTTATAAATTCTACATGTATGATTTGAACAATAGAGTGGAAACTCTAATCTAACGAGCCACATGTAAGTGTATATATTTCCAACTCTTCCCTTACCAACAAACAGTGCCGCCCTCGCAACCAAACTTATAATCAATCCCTGAGTGAGATATTCTTTTCTTTACCAGTGTTGAGATAATTATTAATAAACACCCTATTTTTAGTAAATTATTAATAAAGATAATTTACATTAAAAATTGTGCATGTCACAAAACATATTTAAAAAGACCTAAACTTAAAAAATTGGAGGTTTTTTAAATTATAAATTAAGTTTAATATTTTTTATACAAATTAAATTATTATGCAAAAATTTTATTTTTTGCCAAAATAATCGCAGGGTTTCTATGCAATTTATTATTATTATTATTATTTGTAGTTATGTTTTTTTATAAATTCTACATGTATGATTTGAAAAATATAGTGGAAACCCTATTCTAATGAGCCATGTGTAAGTATATATATTTCCAGCTCTTCACTTACCGGCAGACCCGCTGCTTGTAGCCAAACATATAATGGTCTGCCCCTTGTAGCCAAACATATAATTAACGGGTCTGTGAGATTTTCTTTTCTTTACCGGTATTGAGAGCTTCTATATGGAGAGTATCAATAGGAAAAGATGTACACTCAGTTTTTCATCGTCATCGGCGTTTAAAGGTTTTTTAATGATTTCAGTAATCAAATTTATACTCAACACACTTTTGATCCAACAAAGTTTATATAAAACACATTTATAGGGATGTTAATCTTACATCTTTCAATAAAAAACCCAATTTTAAAACGTCATATTTACAAAACCCAAATTTCCAACCACCTTGAAATGTCAAAAGTTATATGATATTAAATAGTCTTACTATCTTTCCAATACTCCAATTAATTTCATCAGGCTTAAGGTTAATTTGATATTAATTTTCAAAAAAACTATTTCAAGAAAATATATTTCTTCCTCTATGTAGAATTAAAATTTAAAATAGAGGAGATGATATAAAAAAGAAAGTAAATTGGATTTTAATACATTTATATTTAATGGCAACTAGCTCGGCTAATTAAAATTAAATGTGTAGCCCACTTATTATTAACTAGCCCATCCCAATTCTAGCCCAATAATTAAAAACCCATAAATTAAATATATCAAATAAGTCAATAACATTACCTTTCTAGAATAATATAAATCTCTCAACAACCAAATTTTGATAAATATTTCTAAATTAAAATAATAAAATCCTGATTTTTGGAATCATAATAATTTTAATTGTGTCTCCAAATATTTTTCTCAAAAAATTAATCCAGTACTAAAATAGTTCTAATATTATTTAAATATTCTGAAATAAAAACTTAAAATTAAATTCATCATATCCATGCAAATTATCCACTGCAATTTATCTACAATATCTAAACACAAAAACCCTATTTTTAGTAAAGTATTAATAAAGATAATTTGCATTAAAAATTGTGCATGACACAAAACATATTCAAAAAGACCTAAATTTTAAAATATAGAGGCTTTTTACCCGCATTGCCTACCTTTTTTTGGTGGGCACTGCGTAAACCCACGGCTCACGCAATAGTCTGCAAACCACGTGAACCACGTAAATCGCACAAGTGCTAACATGACATAATCACACATTCTCCTCCTCATGTGGGATTCGATCATCCGACCAAGAGGATGATATTTCACTCTATAAAGATTAAATTATTATGTAAAATTTTTATTTTTTGCCAAATAAATGGAAGGTTTCTATTCAATTTATTATTATTCTTATTTGTAGTTATATTTTTTAAATAAATTTTACATGTATGATTTGAAAAATATAGTGGAAACCCTAATCTAACGAGCCACATGTAAGAATATATATTTCCTTCTCTTCCCTTGCCGGCATCTAGTAGCCAAACTTATAATCAACCCCTCTGTGAGATCTTCTTTTCTTTATTTGTATTGAGAACTTCTAGATCTAGAGAATCAATGGAAAAAGATGTTCACCGAAACTACAACTAGGCTCACTAATGATAATTAACAAGTATGTATATATTGTATTGATTTGTTCCTTGTTTTCACTTTAAATTCAATTAGTAAAGTTAATCGATATTTACCTTTTTCACTAATCATAATTCATGACTGTTAGGAATATATTCATTTGATGATGTACAAAATACTAGAATAGCGTTTAGCATAGTTTATCTGTAACAAGCCTTTCTGGTCTTTGAACTTTTCTATAATCAGAGTCTATATAGTCAACATTCATGTTTAGATGTCATTTACACTTAGAAGATTTTCATGAGAATTGAAACTAGAGTCTGGATGCAAATCCGAGTCTAGGAGTTGATTTGAGTCTATAGACTACAAGAGTCTATAGTTTGTTAAAGACTGAAGATCATCAGACTTTGAAGGTTTTCAAAGTCTGAAGTATTTCAGATTCTATAAAGCTGAAGCTGAAAAAACTACAAACATGTCAACTAGATTTCTTATGATTCTTATGTGCAGGAGGGGAGGAAGAAAGTCTGTTATCATAGATTTCTTATGATTCTCCTCAATCACTTCATTCTTAACATGTTAACTAGATTGGCAGATGATTGATGTGTGCAGGTCTACAAACAGCAAATGAGAATTTGCTTTAACATCAAGAGAATTGATAAGAAGAAGGGAACTAACCTGTCTGTGTTAGTCCCAAATATCGTAGAAGGGGGGTTGAATACGATATTGTCCAATTTATAAAATATTCGCGGAATGGTTCTTTTAGGACTTAATACAGTTCGAACAGTTATATAATCAAACAGTTGGTGAGCAATAACATAACAACAGTTTTTTTGGGTAATATATCGTTTTATTAATATAAACCACGAAGGTGCTCCACAAATCTAATCTTTCGATTAGTTACAATGATTCACTAGTACAGTCAGTTGAGTTACAAGCTTTAATTAAAACAAACAAGGTAACAACAGCTGTGTATAAACTTAAAGGCTTCAGTGTTTACTCTCTTGAATGTTCTCTGGGTTTTTCTCTTCAATTGCTCTGTGTATCTCTCTGTCTGTTTTTCTGAATGAATGAATCCAAAGACGATGCCTTTGCTGCTATTTGTGTAGACTTTTTCAACTTAGGATACGTGGCCCATTTTGTGCCAAGTAAGTTGCAGCTTCACTTCTGTTTCTCCTTAAGTATCGGAACAATTTTTGAGTAATTGTTAAGTATCGATGAGTCTGTAAAATAACTATCGGACACTTAAAACAATTCATGAAATAAAATTAATTACTTCAAACTGAGTAACTATCGGAATTATTAACAATCGGAATTTCTTGTTAATTCTTTTTAATACATTTATCCGATAGTTAATAAGCATTTGAAATCCTTCTAGTTTTTAACAACTATCGGAATTGCTAGCTTTTCTTTTTCTTTTACCCGATAGTAAATAACTATCGACTAGTGGGATTAATATGCCTTTGTCTTTTCTACTTCTTTTCTCACTTTGTTTTCTTACCCGATGGTTAATAACCATAGGTGAATAGGACGAAATAGGAATAAGACGAAATAGCTTGACCAATGACTTCTGGATATAGCTTCTGCAGTCTCGTTCACTTAGTCATATTTCGAATGTGTTAAGCCCTTTAACATAATTTCTTCCACTGCAACCAAGTCAAATAAATATTTCCTTGTTAATTCTACCTTGATTAATTCTGGGCTTAATCACATACCACTTTGGTTACTCATCTCAATATCTGGTCAATTCTTCTGAATAAGTGATGTAGTTCTCAACCTCTTTTGTGCTGTCGATTGGTGCAACTGGTCTGGTTCACAACCGACTAGCAAGAACTTGATCTTCACATCTTCTTTGCTATGCAATTGACCTGTTCCATTATGATAAGAAGTGTTTCTTAAATTTCACTGGAATCTTCTGCTTTCTCTATAGTAAAACCTTCTTCATCTTCAGAACCTTTGAAACACTTTAACTTTATTCTTTACTGAGGCTTGAACATTTAAATGAACTTCTTTCAGTGATCTTCAATGTCTTCAAAGCTTCCTCTAATATTTTGGTTCTTTGTATTCACTTTGTAAATGATTCACAGTTGATTCCGTGCTTCACTTTAATATAAGTTACCGACTTGTAGTGTTGAGTTAGTTACCTCGGTTACAAGTTACTTTACGTTACATTTTGCTTTACAATCTCCCCCTATTTGATTGATAGAGTTTGACAAGCAAATCCCTTAAGAGGATAACTCAACTAATTTACAAGAAAAAGAAAATAGAAGACGGTAAACTAATATTAAACATTCTGGATTACATTATACATTTCCAGATTTCAAAAACAATTACAATGTAGAATGAATGTTCCTCTAGCCTGAACTGATATACATTTAGTCATTCTCACTGTACAAGACTTGCAAGCTGGTCATTCACTAGATCCAGCGCTTCTTCTTCTAGCATATTACTTGGCTTGGGATCTGACAAAGCTTCCTGAAGTGTTTGCAAGACAGCTACTCTTCTGATCTGCTTAACTTGTTCGAATGTAAATTCAAGAACTTTCATCTTTCCTTTAACACTCAACCTTTTTGGTACTGCTTTAACCCGATCAGTGTTGTAGTATGATTCTGCTATCAACTTCTCCATGTAAAGCTTAGAGATCTCTACCAATGTTGATTTGTCTTTGTAGTTCGTTGAAGTCTTGATTTGATCAAGTATAGCACCCAGTTCCCTAGAAGTCATGTAAGACATCCTGTGGATATCAACTATTTCAGTTTTTCCTTTGGGGTTCTTATACCTGATTGCTGGAGGATCCTTTAGCACCATTGACTCTGTCTCCCTGATTATATCAAAATCTGGAAAGACAATTGAAAAATTTGGCTTTTCTGCGTATTCGAACACCTTCCCTGGATGGTTATATCTGAATTCAGTCATTGCCTTGACTTCTTCAAAGTCCCAATTTCCTTCTTCTCTTGAATACACAGGCAACTTTGGTTGAGATCCATTTGAAGGATCTATTCTTCCGACCTTGGAAATATCTACAGATTGACTTGATAAGACATTAAGTCTATAATCATAAATGCGCTCTGCAGCTTTCCATTTTTCTTCTGTCCTAAGTCCTTCACTCCTAAGAAGCCCTTCAACATATTTCAGACGCTTCAGAGGATATAGGCTCAGTCTTTCATCACTCAAACACAGTGTCTGAACCAACTTGTCTTTGTAGAATATCACTGTATAAGGAGTTGTGTGAACTTCAACTTCTGTTTTTCTCATCTGATCTTCAATCATATAAGTAAGAAGTTCATTCACATGAGATCTCTTGTCTGTCCTAATCTTCATGACATACAATTTTGTTAGAGACCTCAACTTGATGAAATTCGAAGAAATGGTCTTTGTGGTCGAATTATTGAACTGAATCTGAATCTGCCATCCATTTATGTTGGTCGAGATGAATATCAATTTGATTGTTTGTTTCACTACATGAAAGAACTGATTTATTGATGGATGATTCTTGTGAGCTTCTTGCAATGCTTCCAGAACTTTTTGATCTTCATTTTGAATAATTCCTAACTCTGGTTTCTGCAAAAGACTCCTAGCCTTATCCCATTCACTTCCTTCTCTTGATAACATCAACGGCCTTTGTCTCCTTTCAATATAATGGTTATAGTGTTCTTTTCTGATTTTCTCTTGAGACATGCGTGCAACTTCATATACCCTTATCCTTGATTGATTAGCATCGAGCAAACCAAATGTTTCCACGAAGTCCGTTTCAGTGAACTGATAAGCGGCATCATTTACGAATTCATCAAACACATCATCTTCCTGAGCTGTATGAGAAAGTTCCAATATTTCTCCTTCTTCAAGTGTAAGCCTGACCTCCAGTGGTATATCTTGCTCCCCCTGAGATGTATAGATGTTTGCTTCTTCCTCTACCAATTTGTCTTTACCTTTTTCTTTACTCCTCATTTCTGCACCAGATTCTTTTTCTTGTTCTCGCACTATCTCCCCCTTAGTTGGGTTATCCTCCGAAGCAGGGATTTGAGTAGATTGAGATTTATGCTTTTCAAACAAATCTGTAACAAACTTCTTCATATCCGTCTTGAAATTCTGCAAATCCTGCAACATGTTATACTGAACAGATTTTATTTCAATGATATTGCTGTGAAATTCAGATTTCATTTCGGTGACAGTAGTCTCCAGGTTATAAACCCTTTGACTTAGTGATTGTGTGTGCATTTTGAGGGTATTTATTTGGCTGGTAGGTGTCTCACTGACAGGTTTTGTAAGTGTTTGTCTCTCAATTCTCTCGCTCGGTCTTAGGGGTGTGGGTGAATTATGATCACTCAATCGTTCTGTTGGTGTTTCACTCACTCTCCTTGACTCCAGCATGTCTTCTGTACCTGCAGTGAAAATCCTAAATGGCTCATCCGAAGAACTATTGCCAAGTAGTTGCTTCTCCTTTCCACTAATAGTGGTGGAGACCTCCTTATGAGGAGCCATGAATGTTCTTCCTGGGGGGCTTATCACATTAGATCCTGTAATGTTTAGCAATGAAGGACCCGTGACTCCCGCAATAGCCTGTGAAGGCATGACCTGTACAGGATCTACCTGCATAGGTTCTGCTACTGTAGTAGCAATATCCGTCAATTCCTCCTGTGTGTGTGCTCCTTTCAGTGCAACAAATAACTTGGTTGGAGGCTCAAGTATTGACACTCGTTCAGATGCCCTGGCCGATAGACGAATTTCAATAGGTTCACCCTGTTGAGAGGATGTCCCTAGAGACTGTGTATTTGCCTTTTTCAGCTCTATGTCCTGTTGAGAGGGCATAGATGGGCTAACAGATACCTCAGGTTCTTCTAATCTCCTTCTAGTCAGAGGTAGAGCTGTTGGGGTTCCCTCACCTTCCTTATGTGGTGCTTCTAAGGCACTATCTCCCTCACTCACAAATTTTCTTTTAAGGGGTTGGAGAGAAGATAACGGTAAGGATTGAGTAGTGTTTGGTTCTGAGGCAGGGGTTGGAATCTGTTGGTTTGTAGATTCATTGCCTGTTCCTAATGCCACAGAGGGCTCAGCAGCAAGTTCCATTCCACCATCTTCATACAAATTCTGCAAATCAATAAATAGTGAAGATATAGATTCAGTTGGACTACCTGATTGACTACCTGTTAGAGAGATGGGATGATATGAATCTTGACTATCAGCATTCCCAAGTGAATCTCCTCCAGATGTAACTTGTACCTCTTCGGTCACCTGAACATTTTCTTCTTGTGACAACTCCAATTCAGGGGTAGGCACTTGATCTTGTTCTTGATCTTGTTCAGGGATTTGAATATCTTCTTGTGGTCCAAGAGGGACGTCTCTGTCCATATCAACAACACACCTCCTCATAAAATCTGTCATTAGTGCTGGTGAGTTGTTGTTATAGCCATTGTTGTTCTGCAAAGTTGTAGCAATCTTGTTCTTCTGCTTCACAGGAAAAGAAGTAGGACTACTATAATAGCGTAGCTTTTCCTCGTTAGTAGATAAATCATTAATAACAAGTTGTAGGAACCTTGGAAAGAAACAGTCCACATTGCGAAGTTGGAGGTTTCTGTTATCCGGAAGTCCCATTATGCTTAGTATCTTATGCATTAACAAATGACCATAGTTTAACCTAAGATTATTAGCAACACCATATCCAATAGCTTGATAAAAATAAGGAATACCATGGGTGCTAGTCTTCTTAAAGGAAAAACACTGAATAATGGTATGGAAAAAGAAATTCCATGCCTTAGGAAAATGTTGTTTATACATTTCACCCAAGTCACGAACTTCGAAATTGAAGTAGTTGGCAAAAGTACAGAAATCAGCTAATTGTTCGGGTGTAGGGTCTTGAACAAAATTATCCTGTGGGAATCGAAGAATACGATTCAAATCATGTTCAGTAACCCTAATTTCCCGATTGCCTAATTGAAAAGTAAAAGCCAACACTTCACCCACTGAGGAGTCAGTAGCAGAGCAGTAACAGTCACGGAACATATTATGATTTAATAGCACGTCTGTCACTAAAGCATACCTGATCCTAGAATATTCGATTAATATTCGCGCCCAAGCCCGATAATCAGCAGGTAGGGTCTGAATATTATATTCGGCAACTAAATTCGTACGAGTAATATTAAAAATTCCAGCCATTTTTAACAAGTAAAAATTACCAAAAATTTTAACTTTTTCAAAACAAAAACGAACTTAGTTTAACCGATTACGAACCAAAAATACTCTATATTTCAAATTTCTCCAAAAATTCTAAAAATAATATATGATAAACTAGGAGAGATTTGAAATACACCACTATTTTGATTTTGATTTTTAGACTTCTTGTTAACCCTAGAAAAATTCCCAAAGTTCGAAATATTCGTAAATTTTTCAAAACAAAACTAAACAAAATTAGTATGGAAATGAAGCTAGTGAATAGATCTACACTTCTACGGTTTTAGATTTTCAAAACACGACTTAGAATCGTAGATATTCGAAGTTAAAAATCGATTTTTCGTTCGGTACTTGCTAACTGTCGAAAATATGTAAGTAGTATTAAAGCAGCTAAGTATCGGGAGAACAAAACAATATATATAAATATATATATGATAATCTTAAGTATCGGGTCATGCAATATGTAGGAGAGAGAAAACAAAACAAATAAACAATCCACAACCATCGGAACATGTACTGAGTAAATAAAGTAAAATCTGATAGTTAATAACTATCGGAACATGCATATATATATTAAAAAATTGATCCGATATTAACTAACTATCGGGACATGCAGGATATATATATAAAAAAAATTACCTCCATAACCCGATGGTTATTAAGTATCGATGCTTGCATATATTTAAATAATAATAATAATAAAATATGATATAGTAACTATCAGGCAACTTTTAAATTAAATAAATAATTATTTAACACAAAATTCCCCGATAGTAACCAACTATCGATGCATGTGAGTTGATGTTTTATTTAGAACATCATTAGTATTTAAAATACTGATGATTTAAGAAATAAAATAACACTAGCATTTATCAAATAGTTTAAAACACATAAATTCAAATTGTCATAAACTTAATTAAAATAGAGATTTCTTGAATTAAAAATTTAATATTTCTAAAATAGAATTATTAAAATTTTAATTTAGAAATAACTAAAAAAAAATAAATATAATTCAATTTGAATTACACATACAGATATATAAATATATAATATTTACTGGTGGTTGTTTTAAGAATTTTGAAAGCCAAAAAAAAAATTTGTTCCATACTCTGTTGCATTTGAGATTTCCAAAAAAAATTTAAAACAAACAACCCAATACAATTCACTTAATCAATTTAAGCAGACAGACTATAAAAATGAACATACAGTCAGTTATGCAAAAGAAAAACATGAAATGTAATTGCTACATATTCTATCAGTGAGAGCCATGAAAATAAATAAACAAGACAGTACATCCAAATTCTCACTAAAGATCACAACTTTCTGATATAGAATCTCTCAGCAAGATTTCATGACATTGAAATCCACCAATTAATTCTAAACCACAGACTGTTATGCTTCTTGTTAACTACAAACATTTATGTAGCAGTTAACTACTTATGCTATATCAAATAATTATCACAAAGCATAACTGGTATACTTATAATAATTAATATTGATATTCATAAGCCCGAGATCATAAGTTAGACTGGAGTTCACAAGTCCTTTGGATATAAAGATTCAATAACTTGTGAATCCATACAACTCCTCGCAAACAAAAATTAATTTAGATTTAACATCCCTAATTCACTAACCAACCTAGAGAAAGTGGATTCGTCTAGTGGTTTCGTGAAGATGTCTGCAAGTTGTTGTTCTGTGGGTACAAAGTGCAACTCCACAATTCCATTTATGACATGCTCTCGTATAAAGTGATACCTGATATCAATATGCTTTGTCCGTGAGTGCTGAACCGGATTGTTGGTTATAGCTATGGCGCTTGTGTTGTCGCAGTATATTGGAATCTTGTTCAACATAAAGCCATAGTCTTGGAGCTGATTTCTCATCCATAGAATATGAGCACAACAGCTACCTGCTGCGATGTATTCTGCCTCTGCTGTTGAGGTAGACACTGAGTGCTGCTTCTTGCTATACCATGAGACCAATCTTCTTCCCAAGAATTGACAGCTTCCAGAAGTGCTCTTCCTGTCAATCTTACAACCTGCAAAATCCGAGTCTGTATAGCCGATTAGGTCAAAACCGGTACCTTTAGGATACCAAATTCCCAAATTTGGAGTACCCTTCAGGTATCTAAAAATTCTTTTGACAGCTATAAGGTGAGACTCTTTTGGGTTAGCTTGGAACCGTGCACATAAGCAAGTGAAAAACATAATATCTGGTCTACTTGCAGTTAAGTAGAGTAGAGATCCAATCATACCTCTATAGCTTGTGATGTCGACAGATTTACCTGATTTGTCCTCATCAAGCTTTGTGGCAGTTGGCATTGGAGTTTTGGCTGGAGCTGAATCTTCAAGTCCATATTTCTTCAGAAGATCTCTGATGTACTTTATTTGACAAATGAAGATCCCATCTTTCTTCTGACTTACTTGAAGTCCAAGAAAGAATGTCAGCTCGCCCATCATACTCATCTCGTACCTACTCTGCATTAACTTAGCAAATCTCTTGCAAAGCTCATCATTAGTAGAACCGAATATTATATCATCAACATATACTTGTACTAATATCATAGCATCTTTATGCATTTTATGAAAGAGAGTCTTATCTATGACACCTCTGATAAAACCATTTTCAATTAAAAATTAGGATAGTGTTTCATACCATGTCCGAGGTGCCTGCTTGAGTCCATAAAGAGCTTTAAAAAGGAAGTACACAAAGTCCATATAGTCTTTGTTCTCGAAACCCGGAGGTTGCTCTACATATACTTCTTCTTCCAGCTCCCCGTTCAGGAATGCACTCTTCACATCCATTTGATAAACTTTAAAGTCTGAATGTGATGCGAATGCTAATAGCATCCTGATGGCTTCAAGTCTTGCTACTGGTGCATAGGTCTCGTCATAATCTATTCCTTCTTCTTGAAAATACCCCTTAGCAACCAGTCTGGCCTTGTTCCTCGTAACAATGCCATCTTCGTCCAACTTATTCCTCAATACCCATTTAGTGCCAATAACAGATTTGTCTTTAGGTCTGGGTACCAGTTTCCAAACTTTCTGCCTATCAAACTGATTGAGTTCATCTTGCATCGCAATCACCCAATCTGGATCTTCTAGAGCATCTTCAACCTTCTTAGGTTCTTCCTCTGATAGAAAACCAGAGTACAGACATTCATTCTTTGTTGCTCTTCTAGTCCTCACACCACTCTCTGGGTCACCAATGATTAATTCAAAGGGATGATCTTTGTTCCATATCCTTTGTCTAGGCAGATTAGCCCTTGATGATTGTCCTTCTTCGTAGTTGTGTTGAGAGCGACTAGCTGATCCTTCTTCACCTCCCCCTGACTTGTTGCTTCCATTGTTTGATGATCCACCAGTTGAGCTAGCAGGTTCAGTAACAGACTGATGTTCAGATAAAGTCTGTGACTGTGACTGTGTGGTATTACCACCACTTCCACTGCTTTGCTCTGGATTATAAATCTCCGTGTGTACATGGCTACTAGATGCAACACCAGGTACGTCTTCATCTCCTAAGTAGTATTCTGATAGATTTTCAATTTCCAAAGATTCAGAATTTTTATCTTTTTGAAGACTTAGGAGTTTGGTGTCGTCAAACGTTACATTAAGGCTTTCAATGACCTTATGAGTTTCAATCACATATACCCTGTACGTCTTAGACTCCAATGAGTAACCAAAGAAAATCCCTTCATCTGCTTTAGCATCAAATTTGCCCAGATGTTCATCTTTCAATACATAGCATTTTCCACCAAACACATGAAAGTACTTCAGTGATGGCTTTCTGTTGGTCATAATCTCATAGGATGTCTTTTCTAGATCTTTATTAATCAGGGTCCTATTTTGAGTGTAACAAGCTGTGTTGACTGCTTCTGCCCAAAAATATGTAGGTAGCTTTGACTGGCTTAGCATTGTCCTTGCTGCTTCAATCAAAGTCCTATTTTTCCTTTCTAACACTCCATTCTGCTGTGGAGTTCTTGGGATGAGTATTGTCTTGAAATTCCTTGCTCCGTGCAGAATTCATTTAGAACTGCATTTCTGAATTCAGTTCCATTATCTGATCTGATCGTCCGCACATGCAATCCAGCTTCCACCTCAATCTTTTTAATGTGATCGATTACCATTTGAGGTGTTTCATCCTTAGTATGCAAAAACAACACCCACGTGTACTTGGAGTAGTCGTCGACAATCACTAAAGCATATTTCTTCTTTGAAACTGACATGACATTAACCGGTCCAAATAGATCCATATGAATCAACTGGAGAGGTTCGCTGATGCTTGACATGTCCTTACTTCTATGTGACGCCTTCTTTGACTTACCCTTTTCACATGCTTCACAGAGTCCTTCTTGGTAGAATTCCATCTATGGTAACCCTCTTACCAATTCTCTTCTAACTAAAGAATTCATTGCTTTAAAGTTCAGGTGAGATAGTTTTCTGTACCATAACCAACTTAACTCAAAGGATGCTTTACTGTACAAACAACTTGATTCTCCTCTGCTTGCAGTGTTTAAGTCAGCTACGAACAGATTTCCTTTTCTTACTCATTTAAGAGCAAGCTTTTCATCTTTCCTGTTGGTGATCAGACACTTTTCCTTCCTGAAGTCTACATTATATCCTTTATCTGTGAATTGACTGACGCTCAGCAAGTCGTGCTTCAGACCGTCAACAAGAGAGATATTTTCAATGATGACATTTTCAACTTCCAGACTACCATATCCCTTAGTAAATCCTTTGCTGTCATCTCCAAAGGTTACAACTGGGCCGGTCTTCTCAACCACATTGGTCAGCAGGGACTTGTCTCCTGTCATATGCCTTGAACATCCACTATCCAGAATCCACATGACTTTTTCATTAGTATCTATGCCCTGCAACCACAAAGTGATTAAGGTTTCTTTGGCACCCAAACTTGTTTGGGTCCAAGAAATTTAGAGGTTCTTGCAGATGGTGTAATAGGTTCAGTTTTCACGTCTTTAAGTTCTACTTTGACTGAACTCGAATCATGTTCCTCAACTCCGAGCCACCCTTTGACAATCTGGCAGCAGACGCTCAAACTAGAACTCCCTCGGATAAGGTGTTCTGAGACTGGTGAGAAATCAGGGTCTGCAAATCTAGCTTCCAGAGATGTTGATAGCAGGGCTGTAAAGGCCAGGGAAATGGATTCCAAAATGAAAAAGCAGGATGCAGAAGAGAAGTCTAGTGACTATGTGATGGAACAAAAACAACCAAGTCCTGACATTACATCCATGGCTGAACGTGTATGGGAGGGTGCTCTACAGCTATATATTTCTGCCCTTGTTACAGTTATTGGCTTGTATAGGAGGTATTTTCTTATTTACAATATAACTATGCAAGACATGTCTTTTGTTGCTTCCCTTCCCATTAGATAAAGTTGATTACACAGGATGATTATGCTGGATAAATCATCTGGATCTTGACATTGCATACAATTGTCTATTGCCCTTATCTTCTTATTTTCCTGCTATTACATCAGATCATTCACAATTTTGTAATCTCTTGGTGACCATAAATTATATATCCAGCTGTTAGTGACTTGCTGCCTTGTTAATTATGGGAAAATCTTTTATTCTTGAAATGCTAGGCATACTTCATTCGAAATAAAAATTAATGATGTCCATAGAGATTTTGTAGGTGCATTTTTTACCTAATCACATCAAAGCACTCGTATATATGTTGGAGAAACTATTCTATTTTGGTTCTCGTGTATTCTTCTCATTATTTATTTTATGTACTGTTGGGTTTGGGAGTTTTCTCATATAGGTGTTAATTTTTTATGCAAGGCAATTGAAAAGGAGATACTTGCTGAACCTGATCAACCACCGGCACCAATATCAGATGCCGATATTTATGTTCAAACACGCAAAAGAGATGAGAAGAGAGAGTATAAGTTACCTACTGATGTGATTCAAAAGAAAATTGTAAGTTTTTGTTATAATTTACCTACTGTTATAAGTTTTTGCAGAGTGTGTACCTTAAGTCCAGTTAATGTAAATTGTGTACTCTATCTTTCTATTTGGATGCAGAGTGTATACCGCCATTGTTTATTTTCTCGTTATTATTTATATATAACTGTTTTCTTCTTACAGGATGATGTTAAGAGAATTCTGAAGGAGGGCAAGGTTGATGCTGTTAAGAAAATGGAAAAGGTTCGTGAAAAGGTCATGATGCTGATGTCCAATTTGGCAGAAAAGAATCCTGAGCTGAAGATTGATATTGATGAAGTTATGAGTGTACTGTAGTCACCAAACAATATTGATGATGCAAGTGAAGGAAACAATGATGCAAGTGAAGGAAACAATGTCATTCCTTGATGCTTCTGACTTAGAGATATTATTTACCTTTTGAAATATTATGCGATCTGATTTAGAATTATTTTATCTAGCTAGTATTGCGATCTGACTTAGAATTATGTTTATCTAGTAGTATGGTTTGCGATCTATGGTTATTATACCATCCTTGGAATTTTTATCTATATGTATGGATAAATTAATTTTTGAGGGAATTTTATCCAAGTATATATAAGGTGATGAAGTTGCATCTCGTTTGTGTTTGTTGGGATGAATCTTGATTATGTTGGGATGTTTCATTTTAGGCAAGTAGCTGTTCAAAATTACCACTAAAAATGTTGCTATAGAGAATGAATAATGTTGGCATATGTCTTATGCCAACACCGTAGATGTGTTATTTTTTACTAAAAAGCGTTGCTATTCATTTACGGCAACAAGACCCTGATGTTGCTATTAACAAAAAAAGCGTTGGCGTAGACCCTAAGCCAACAGATAAGTTATGTGAGAAAGAAATGTTAATATATGTTGGCTTAGCCTCTAAGGCTACATGGCAATATCCAACGCCACAAAAATTGGCCAGAGTGTTGCCTTAGACCCTATAGCAACAATATTCGGCCTTTTAACACTTTTTTTTGATGTTGCCTTAGACCATTTATGGTGTAGTGACAACACACTGAAATACTGATGAGAACCCTAATGATATAGGATGACAGACTCTGATGTAGGCTCATGTAGAAAATTCACAATCAATTTTGTCAAGTTCTATCCACTTTGATGGGGAGTCTAATGCAACAACAGTCAAAGATGGTGACACTAAGACTTTGGCTTCTAATGAAGTAACACTAAAGCAGTCAGAGTCTATAGTAGACCCTGAGACTAGGATACTAGAGCCAACAGACCCTGAAAAGAAAGAAGAAGCTAGTAAGGATTCAGAGTCTGTTGCTGCTCACACCTTGGTGGAAACCCCTTACCTTCAGACAATTGAATGGGTACCCCTCCATCAAGGAAGTTCAATTATTGAAGTATATCTTCCCTCTCTCACACCCTCTTCTGTAGGATTTTTGGGTGCACTCTCTCAGATGCGTGACAAAAATGACAATGAGAGGCTGGCACTGGCCCAGGCAAAAGGAGAGGTAGAAAAGGCTGTAGAGAGCCAGAGTGAGGATGAGAAAGTGTGTGCCCAACCCCACTGTGAGAATGAGAGACTAAGGTATCCTGATCCTAGATTTACTTATTGGGATCAAGAATTTCTTCAAAGTTGGTCCAATGAATTGAGGAAGGGGATGGATGAAAATTCATTTTTACTTATCTTGCAGATTGGCAAGAAGGAGGAAGCTTTAGCTGCTAAAAAATCATTCACACAGAGACGACAACTTCATTTCACTACTAGAAAAACTGTATATAAGAAATTTTTGACTGATGTTTTCGCATGTGAAGTTAAAAATATATACTTTACACATCAGTTTTTGACTGATGTCTAGGCTACACTTACACAACGTTTTTTTCATAAATATTGATGTCTTTTTCTCAAATTTTTAAATATATTACATGATTTCCTTTAGAATATTACTATATTTTGATTTTTAAATCCCCATTAATATATTTCCTACAAGGTACCAAATGACAATTATATTGCTTTTATTTAAAAAGTGATGTCTAAGAAAGGTATTAACATCAGTAGTAAAATAGGGTGATGTTAAAACATATATAAGACACATCTTCTAAGTGAAGCTGATGTTAAAACCCATTAATAACATCAAACCTTAACTACAATCGATGTAAAACTTAAATGACTAATATGTTTAACATCGATTATTTTTCTAAAAACGATTTTGTAGGAGACTTAGCACATCAATTGTTTAATAAAAGTCGATGTCTATATGGTTTTTTAACAACAATTTCTTTAGCTTAATTAATGTAATAGTTTATTTGAGACATCATATTTTATATTAATGACAATATAATCGATGTAGTACTTACCATAGCACATCATTTTTTAGAGGCCAACTGATGTCTTTGTAATTTTAGACATCAAATTTCTTCTATAAAATGATGTTGGATATACTATTACACATCGCTTTAAAAACAACTGTGATGTTATTTCTTTAGTTTCAGATGACAGTGTCCTGTGTACATTGATATTAGCCAAAATCAATTCACCAAACTAAAAACTTATTCAACCACAACCAAACTAGAGAAAGAGAGCTACTGCTACAAAAAGAAATTTAAATTGCCAAACTCAATTGATATATATCATTACCAACAACCAATTCAAAGTAACATATCTACATAAATAAACATGGCTAGCTAAAAGTACTTCAATCCAAACAGATTCCAAAACAACCCCAGACTCCAAAATAAGTATAGTATATCAAATTCAAACCAAATGCTTCTAGCGACAAAATGACCAACATCCAACTATATAACAACCTAAGTACTGGAACTAGCCATGAAATAGAGTGAACCGAGTAGTCAAGCTCAAAGATACGCATAATTATCTATAACCCTAGAACCCAATTTGTCATCTCAATGTACGATTTTAAGTGCAAATCAACTAATATTCGGAGAATTGATAAAAAAAACTATTAAGTGCAAATCAATTAATATTCAAAACTTCATAAAAAACTCCATTACTATGTGGCCTTGGATATTGTCGAGGGTCTTAAATTGAAACTCATCAAGCTCCTTGTCTCCATAAAATTCCCAAGTTCGGCTTGCCCACTGAAAAGTGCAACACACGAGATGAATTATCATTAAGTCACTTGACTGCAGTTCGGACTTCTGGAAAATAAGAAGTACGTAAAGGTAAAACAATGGAGGTATGATGAGGCAGAGTCTCTGTACACGTATGTGTTCTTCAAATTAAATTTCAATTTCTCATAGGGAACATAAATTTATGGTCATTGCATGAATAAAAAATAAAAGTTGGACTTACTTGCATCGATTAACTAGGATTACAAATTTCTCCACATTTTCCCCATGCTCTGTATAGCAACCTCAAGCATAAAAACTACCAGTCGAGTTAACCTATAAAATTAATCAAAAATATCATATATACATATATATATATATACTAAAAGTACTAGCTACTTTATAGTTCATACAAACAACTACAGTGATAAACAATGACTTGTAAATCATTATAATCGGAGACATAAGGTACACCATCGGCAATATCAGCAGAGAACTCATCAGGTATCAAATTCTTTGCAGTTACACGCATTATAATGATTAAACTACAGTGACCTATCATATTTTACTTCTTTGGAAACTACATAGAACTCACATGTATCAAATTCTTTGGAAACTGTTATTGCAATACTTCTCCTGCCATCAATACGCACATATATGTTAATTTTCAATCAACTTTGAAAAAATATTCCAAGGTTATAATCTCTGCAAGCCCGATTCATCCTACCATTTGTGAATATCTTTAGTAACATTTGTGCATCTTCAAAGTCTGCCACCAAATTAGGTCCATCTGAATAGATAAAGATTATTTCCTATTAAACATGCAAAAAAGAAAATCTCGTACCATCCCAATTTCCTAGACCATCTTATTTGCCATAACAAGATGGATACACTAACATGGGAAAAAACTGGAAACCCACTTCATTTACGATTCAAATTATAACCCTATCAAGGGACATAAATATCATAATGAAAAATATCGGGAAAAGAAAACTAGATCTGGAGCATCCATTGCATGAACAAATAGATAATCACTAGGAATAAACATATGATAAACCAATATTTATAAAACATATAAAAAAGTAAATCAACAAATAAAAAGAATAAAACACTAATAAATAGTAAAACCCCCAATAAAGAAATAACCCCCAATTAATAAATCCAAATAAACCAATACTCCCCAATGTATATTTAAATAAATTTCAAAATAACAAAACTCAGTACTTACTTGAACATTGAATCACACAACCGAAACAAACCCCAAAGATTATCGGCTCTAAATCGAAGAAACCTCCAAGATTGCCCGCTTCAAATCTTCAAATCTGTTAAAATAAAGAAGAATATTACACTTAGCTTAATAAGCATTACAATCTTATATGTTTGATTAAGAACTTAAATGACTAAATTTTTTGTGACATACATATATAAGAAATTTGACACATACAAAAATCCAAGTTTATTAGAACATCATAACAATACATATACACATACACAAACACATAATAAAAGTTAAAAAATCATAGCATAGGGTGGAAAACATAAAAATTACCGAACACTTACTCATATAAATGCTACACACCCCGGATCCAGGCCCTAGTTAAAACAAGCTACAAACCCAAGTACTAAACTATTCTGAAATTAAAAAATCAAATATTCAAATGCATATACATACATATATGTATCTCAATTTTAACTCAAAATTAAATATCCAGATATGCTAACCCAAATTCATAAAATCCAAAATTGAAACCCTAATTAATATAAATAACTAAATAGAATAACAAATAGAGAAATAGATGTAGAGAATAATATATACATGCGAGTATTTGAGTTTATATTTTACCTAATTAAAATCTAGGGTTTATCTTTTCCAAATAACAGATCCGCGGGAGAGAGATGTGAGATGGAGAGTTGCCTACAGAGAGTGTGTTGAGAGAGAGAGAGAGCCGACGAAGTTAGAGCGTCGAGAGAGAGAGAGAGCTGCGAGAGAGACGGTCGAGAGAGAGTGGGTTGAGAGTGTATTTTGTTTGGGGATACAGGAGGGGAAATATTTGGGAAAGATTTATCTAAGGGGGAAATATTAGGGTAATAAGGTGACGGAATATTTGGGAATATATGATCGAGTTTTTTATATTTAAAACAGGACATAAGACATTGGCCTTTTTAGGAGTTGATGTCTTATATACGCTTTGACATCGTTTTTAAAACAATTGATGTTAAATCTACTTTTAACATCGGTGGTTTCCGTAACCGATGTTATAGCACCGATGTTATATACATATTTTCTAGTAGTGTTTAGTAGATTCTCCAGCTAGTAGAGCAGACAGAGTTATGGAGGTGTTGGTGAATGCACCACATATTCAATCTGAGACTACAAAATTGAAGTTAGGAGAACAATTCTTATCACGCCTATCCAGGCTAGGCTTCCAGATTCTACAGACTCTGATCACTCTAAGGAGGAGTCATGGTCTATAGTCCCATTTGTAGTTTCAAAGTCTAATCCACCACCAAAGTCTACACCTTTTGTCATAAAGATTGAGTCTGTTGATGTTGTTGATGATTCAGTCTCTAAAGATGAAGGGGAGATGAATCTATCTTTCACCTATTTCGATCAAGTTTTTCCTCAATTATGGGAAACATCACAGGTTAGGGGTTTCAATAATTTTGACACTTTTAAGAGCATTTTGGCCATTCATCAGTCTGAAAGATTTAAAGATTTTTAAAAGAAGACTTTTCTTCAAGAGCATAGTCATTATCCTGATGAGGAACAAGATGTTTCTTTCATTCAAGAAAGTGAGGATATAGCAGCTGATAAAAAGGTAGCTAGGCAAAATGTAGCTGATTAATTGGCTGATGTGGTCACTAATATCAACACAAAATTGATCAGTGATGACAATACCACATCTATGTTAAAGACCCGATATGAATCTTTACACTCTCTTCAACTCTCCAAGGATGTTATAGTCAAGGATTCCTTGGCTGATTACAAGAAAAAACAAATCACTCTTCAAAATGATGTCAATTCTATTACTGCAAAAGATGATTATGTGATTGCTTCTCAGGCCAACATTTCCTCAATGTTGGAACAAATTCTTTTGGCTGTCACATGTGGTGATGATGTCAAAAAGGGGGAGAAGAAAGAAGTGGGGAGTTCAAGGAGTAATAAGGATGATGCTTGCAGGGATGACAAGTCAAGGGGAGTTAAAAAGAGGAGAGATGGTGATGATGATGAAGTTGGTAATAGTTCTCATGGTCCTAGGGGTCCTGGTGGTGTGCAACAAAAGAAATATGTGTTTGTTAAAATACAATCTCAGAAACACAAGTCAGGGACTGGATATGGAAAATTTGAGTGTAAACCAGACTCTGGTAAAGGTAAATATAGTACAGACTCTGATGAGAAGAAAGAAGGAGATGTCAAGGAGCCAAGCTATTAGAAGTGTAGTCAAACAAATACACAATTAAGGGCTAGAAGAACAAAAGGGCTTGAAGGTATTTCAGCATCTAACATTGACAAGACTACTACTCTAGTAGCTAATCCATAGTCTCTTACAAATAGTCAATTTGAAAAGCTCACTCAAAAACTTTAACAAAGTGGTGTCTGCTCAAATTGTCTACAATATTTTTGAAAGAAAGTTGTTAGGAGGACAGGGTGGAACTGAAAAGGTGAAAACTGAGACGCTTGTATATTTTCTGAATGGTGAAACTGTAAGGTGAATAAGTAAACAAAATTTTATATTCTCCAAGAAGCCCGAGGAGTTGCAGTATATCATATTTCTTCTGTCAATAGATGTTGAGGTGAATAAGAGTAGAAGAGAAGTGACCAATAACTGGTTTATGGATATTGATATTAAGCTGACTCTACACAAACAGACAAATAAGTAGATGGGTAAAAATAAATAAGTAGTGTAGAGTCTAGCATAGTTTATCTGTAACAAGTCTTTATAGTCTCTGAACTTTTCTATAATTAGAGTCTATATAGTCAACATTCATGTTTATATGTCATTTATACTTAGAAGATTTTCAACTAAATTGAAAGCAGAGTCTGGATACAAATCACAGTTTGGGAGTTGATCGGAGTCTATAGACTACAGGAGTCTATAGTCTGTTAGAGACTGAAGTTTTTCAAAGTCTATAAAGTTGAAGCTGAATTTGAAAGGTGATCACAGTAAATGGAAATATTCGAAGATAAAGACAATTGTATTGAAGATATGTGATCGGATGCAAAGAGGATTTCAGGAGGAAACTGTCAACTAATAATTAGGAATTTTGTTCCTATTGTAATTTGATTTTTTGTTATTAGTTGATAGGCAGCTCTCTATATAAACATTCTCTGTAACATAATATTATTATCGAATTTTGTGATAGCATACAGATAGACGGAGTTGATGTGAAAATATAGAGAAGCTCCTAGGGTTTGTGTATATCCTAGCAGAGTTTGTATTCAATATTCTTTAATACAAACACTGACATTTTTATTCTCTGAGTTTTGATTTTTGTTAAAATAGTTCAAGTTTGATTCTTCTGTAATTGATTGAAACTAAGGGGAAAATATCACACAAGTATTCAACCCAGCCTTCAACTTGTGAAAGTGGGATAACAATGACTCTTGTTCTCTACACCTATATTATGTGATTCACTTATTTCTTGTTTTCATTGAATTTCCGCAAAACCTTTATGTGAAATATTAAATTTACTTTAATTTGTACATATATTGAACAAAAATCTTATTTAGGAAATCATATGAATTATAAACTATATCAAAGAACCTTAATCGATGAGATGCCATTTTGTTACGATCCATTTTTTAATTTTGATTTTATATAAATTTTTATCATTAAAAATATCAAAATTGTTTATATTAACTTCTATTCACTAATTTATGGGATAATATTCTTTATATTAATTAATGGAATTATTTATTCCAAGAATAAAATATTATTTTATATTAACTTCTATTCAATAATTTATGGGATAATACTCCACGCTCCCTATGATCATTTTTAATCGAAGGTAATATTTTTTAAGGGATGTTTGTTTGATATATATTAAATATTTATCTACGATATAATTAGTTGACTAATATGTTTCAAATTTATTCCTATGGATTATGGGACTTTAGTCAAATACATAAAACATATTTATCAAATATTATATATATGCATTGACTTTCTCTTTTCTGGCTTTTAGCACGGTTAATGGATAAATGGAAAAAACTACTAAATAATTATCGTAAATAATTATAGCATAGTATATATATGTCTTTTTCATGTTAACGACCAATGAATTATAACTCCAAAGTTTGTAAACACATAAAAAATATATATGCTTTATAATATAATTATTCAAAGTTTCTGAATTTTTCTAAATGAAAAGAAATAATAAATTGCTCAACTCATTTTTTTGAGTAGTTAGTACATGTAGTTTCAATTCATTGATCTAATGTAAATTAAAATTTTATTTTGGTTATATTTTGAAACAGATGCATGCAAAATTAAGATGTTGTCAACCTCTGCAAGTGCCCAAAAGAAAATTCCATTTTCTTCGATATTGCAACCAAAATTAAGATGGAATTGTTGATTTCCCGGTGGATAGCATGAAAAGATGAAACCATGCATCCCATTCTCCTATATACAAGAATCCTTGTAAATGCATCATGGAAGATATATCAAATGGATTGTATATCATAAGTGTGTATCAATTAATATGATTATAGTTTTTTCAGCAACAACTCATTTTGACTATAAAGTTAATTTGTCAAAAAAAGTAAAATATTTATGCTTAGGATTAAAGTAAAATTATAACTTATTAACATACTACAATAGGAACCCATTCTCGATTAACCCATACTGCTCCTAAAAGAATACCTATGGGTAAAAAGAGAAAACATACACTAATCCCACCATAACTCCAATAATGCAAGTGCTCGACAATAAGGACCTGGAATAATTTTCAGTAGGAAAAAAATAAGTATTTCCTAAAATATTGTTTCTTCATTTATTTATTGTATTTCACCAAAGGAAAATTCCTCACTTTAAGTTTAATAAGAAATGATTCCCCTTACAACAAATATTTATCTTTTTTCGAAATGTAAGGACAATAACTATCCACATAAAATATTTTAAACAACAAATTAGAATAATGGAAGTAATAGTTACACATGCAAATTTAGTTGAACCTTTAATAGTAAGTATATTTACATGTGTGTTTTATAACAATCTTTTTTTACAATATCAATAAAATATGCATTTTTGTTTTCAAGAGAGTTAAACATAAGGCTCTCTGAGTTGCTTCACGTATTGATTTCAGTGTCCTCTCCATAAAGATTGGTTATCATCATGGTATTTTAAAGGTTCCTTAAAGATTTCAGTGATCAAACTTTGCCCTCAACACACTCTTGATCAAATAAGGTTTATAAAAAAAAGTTATGGGGGGATTAATCTTACATTTTTCAATAAAAAAGACAATTTTAAAACTTCTATTTACAAAACCCAAATTTCCATCCTCCTTGAAATGGCACAAAAGTTATATGCTATTGAGTAGTCTCAATGTCTTACAATACTCCAATTCCATCGACTTAAGGTTAATTTGATGTTAGATTTCAAAAAACTACCTCAAGAAAATATATTTCTTAATTTCTCTCTCGTAGAATAAAAAAAATGGTAGAGATGATATAAAAAAGGAAGTGAATTTGATTTTAATACATTTTTATTTAATGACAACAAGTTGGGCTAATTAAAATAAAATGTCTGCCCACTTAAATTATTTACTAGCCCATCACAATTCTAGCCCAGTAATTAAAAAACCATAAATTAAATATATCATATAAGTCAATTCCATTATCTTTTTAGCATAATATAAATCTCACAAAAAACCCAATTTTGATAAATATTTCTATATTAAAATAATAAAATCCTCATTTTGGAATCATAATAATTTTAGTGATATCTCCAAATATCATTCTCATAAAATTAATCCACAACTAAAATATTTCTAATATTATTTAAAAATTCTGAAATAATTCATTAAAATTAAATTCATCCTATCCATGTAAATTATCCGCTGCAATTTATGGACAATATCTAAACTTAAACACCTTTTTTTAGCAAAAAATTAATAAAGATAATTTGCATTAACAATTGTGCATGTCACAAAACATATTTAAAAAGATCTAAAGTTAAAAAAATGGAGGCTTGTGAAATTATACATTAAGTTTAATATTTTTTATACAGATTAAATTATTACGCAAAAATTTTATTTTTCGCCAAAATAAGTGGAGAGTTTCTATGCAATTTATTATTATTATTATTTGTAGTTATATTTTTTTTCCTAAATTCTATTTGCATGATTTGAAAAATATAGTAGAAACCCTAATCTAACTGGCCACATGTAACTATATATATTTCCCGCTCTTCACTTACCAGCAGACCAGACCCGCCCCTTGTAGCTAAAAGATTTTCTTTTCTTTATTGTATTGAGAGCTTCTGGATCCATAGTATCAATAGTAAAAGAAGTACACTAGGTTTTTCATCATCATTGTCCTTTAAAGGTTTTTTAATGATTCCGATCATCAAATTTACACTCAACACACTCTTCATCCAACAAAGTTTATATAAAACAAAGTTACGGGAAGGTTAATCTTACATCTTTCAATAAAAAACCCAATTTTAAAAGGTCATATTTACAAAACTCAAATTTCAAACCACCTTGAAATGACGCAAAAGTTATATGATATTAAATAGTCTCACCGGCCTTCCAATACTCCAATTAATTCCCTCATGCTTAAGGTTAATTTGATCTTAGTTTTCAAAAGAACTACCTCATGAAAATATATTTTTTTCTCTCAGTAGAATTAAAAATTTAAAATAGTGGAGATGATATAAAAAGAAAGTAAATTGGATTTTAATACATTTATATTCAATGGCAACTAGCTGGCTAATTAAAATAAAATGTGTAGCCCACTTAAATTATTTAATAGCCCATGCGAATTCTAACCTAATAATTAGAAACCCATAAATTAAATATATCAAATAAGTGAATTCAATTACCTTTGTGGAATAATATAAATCTCTCAAAATCCAAATTTTGATAAATATGTGTGCATTAAAATAATAAAATCCTCATTTTTGGAATTATAATAATTTTAATTGTATCTCCAATTATGATTCTCATAAAATTAATCGAGCACTAAAATAGTTCTATTATTATTTAAAAATTGTGAAATAATTGATTAAAATTAAATTCATCCTCTCCATGCAAATTATCCACCGGAATTTATCCACGATATCTAAACTTAAACACCATATTTTTGGCAAATTATTAATAAAAATAATTTGCATTAAAATTGTGCATGCCACAAAACATATTTAAAAGACCTAAATTTTAAAAATTGGAGTCTTTTTAAACTATAAATTAAGTTTAATATTTTCTTTAAAGATTAAATTATTATGTAAAATTTTTATTTTTTGCCAAAATATTAATATTCAAATTATTAATATTCTTATTTATAGTTATGTTTTTTTTATAAAACCCTAATGGATCGAGCCAAACCGCCCCGTGGCTCTCGTAGCCAAACTTTAATCAAACCAACGAGATCTTCTTTTCTTTACGTGAGCTTCCCGTACCGAAAATACAAGTAGGCTCACTAACAATAATTAACAAGTATTTATATATTGTATTGATTCATTCCTTATTTTCACTTTGAATTCAATTACTCAAGCTAATCGACATTTACCTTTTTCACTAATAACAATTCATGACTCCGATTCTCTATACCCATATGTGATTCATTCATTTCTTGTTTTCATTGAGTTTCCACAAAACTTTTATGCGAAATATTAAATTTACTTTAATTTGTATATATATTGAACGAAAATCTTATTTAGAAAAGTATATGAATTATAATCTAGGTCAATCAACCTTGATGAATCAGTATGCCATTTTGTTATGATCCATTTTTCAATTTTGATTTTATATGAATTTTTTATCATCAAAAATATCAAAATTGTTATCAATTATTTTTATATTAATGGAAATATTTATTCCAAGAATAAACTATCATTTTATATTAACTTCTATTCGCTAATTTATGGGGTATTATTCTTAAAGGAAATATGAAGAAAATGCTCAACCCTCCTTATGATCCGTTTTTAAGATTATTTTTAATAGAAGGTAATATTATTTTAGGGATGTTTATTTGATATATATTAAATATTTATCTATAATTAGTTGACTAATATGTTTCAAATTTGTTCGTATGGATTATGTGACTTTGGTCGATACTTTTCTCCATGCAGTAAGTTTTGTTTGAGGAAAACCATACATTATTTGATTATCAAATTTTTATTGTAATTTATTAGAAATACATAAAATATATTTATCAAATATTATATATATGCATGGACTTTCTCTTGTCTTACCTTTAGCGGTATTAACGGATAAATGGGAAAAAACTATCAAAATAATTAACGTAAATAATTATAGAATAGTATATATATATATATATGTCTTTTTTTAATGTTAACGACCAATGAATTATAACTCCAAAGTTTTTAAACACATAAAAAATATATATGCTTTACAATATAATTATTCGATGTTTTCGAATTTTTCCAAATGAAAAGAAATAATAAATTGATGAACTCATTTTTTGAGTAGTTAGTACATGTAGATTCTATTCATCCGTCTAATGTAAATTAACTTTTTGTTTTGGTCATATTTTGAAACAGATGTATGCAAAATGAAGATGTTGTCAACCTCTGCAAGTGCCGATAAGAAAATTCCATTTTCTTCAATATTGCCACCAAAATTGGGATGAAACCTCTATGACTGTTGATTTCCACGTGGATAGCATGAAAAGATGTACCATGCATCCCATTTTCCTATATACAAAAAGTCCTTCTAAATGCATCATGGAAGATATAATAAAAGGATGCTCAAGCGTGTCTCTAATTGTATATCATAAGTGTGTATCAGTTAATATGATTTTAACTTTTTTCAACAACTTATTTTTGACTATATAGTTAATTTCTGAAAAAAAACAAAAATTTATGCTTAGAATTAAAGTAAAATTATAACTTACTAACATACTACATACTACAATATACTACAATAGTAACCATGCTCATTAATCCATGCCCCTCCTAAAAGAATACATATCGGTAAAAATAGAAAACATACATTAATCTCATGATAACTCTAATAATCCAATTATTGGACAATTAGGACCTGCAATCATTTTTAGGAGGAAAAAATAAGTATTTCCTAAAATATTATTTCTTTCATTTATTTTTTCTATTTCACCAAAGGAAAATTCCTCAGTTTAATTTTAATAAGAAATAATTCCACTTAAAACAAATATTTATCTTTTTTCGAAGCGTAAGGACAATAATTATCCACATAAAATATTTTAAACAACAAATAAGAATAATGAAAGTAATAGTTACATGTTATGGATAAAAAATTAGGGTGTAGTTATTGCGATGTGCGTTGGAGATTTATTGAGCTTTAATGATTGAGCTTGTGTTTCATAGCTTAATACTGCCCTCACAAGATGTCTATGTATATTGAGAATCAAGCCAAAAACGTAGTTCTAAGAATGAGAGGTTAGGCCCTTTATATAGACGTAAAGAGTGTAAGAATTAGAGTGGGTTTAGGAAGCTTGGGGGGTAAGCCACCTCCTAGAAGTATTCTGGATCCTTCTGTGATAGAAGTAGTTTCCAAGTAGAAATATGTTTCCTTGTTGATTGAGGTGTCTTGGGGGCTACTCTTTGGAGTAGTTTCCTTGTTGTTGGACATAATTAATTAGTTGTATATTTAGATAATTAATTAATTACGAATTTATTTACTAATTAGGGTTTCAAGCCTCATTAAATGAGCCTCCTTTTTGGACCAAACTAGGTATAATTAATGCCACATTAATTGTGTCTTTAGGGCTTACTTTCAACACATATCATTTGTCCCCCAACTTCTATAAAATGTGCAATACTTTGTAGAAGTTAAGGTTTATGAATTTGTCGTTAAAGTTCTCCTTTATGCTTTGTAGAATTTTGCTAAATTCTGTTTTCTCCCAAATGATTCTCCTTTATTTACGAAGAATTCTTCACAATTCTTTTCTTGTACCCACAAGTATTTTTTTCTCAATTTCTATGAATTTTCCTCTATTTATAGAGAATTTTCCATAATTTATTTGTACCCACATGTATTTTTTCTTAATTTCTAGGATTTTTCTCTATTTACAGAGAATTTTTCATAATTTATTTATACCCACAGGTATTTTTCCTTAATTTCTAGGAATTTTTTCTATTTGTATAAAATTTTCCATAATTTATTTGCTATTGAAATTATTTTTAATGTTTTTTTAGCATTTTACAACATTATTTTCAACCAGGAATCCTAGTCGAATTCGACCAGGATCCTGGTCGTTTATAGGCTTCTCTAGGAATCTTGGTCGAGCAGGATTCCTGGTCGATTTTCGAATAGAATTCTGGTTGGTTTTAGGCCATCTCGGAATCTTAGTCGAACATGATTCCTGGTCGAAATCCCTGGTCAATTTTTGACCAGGATCCTGGTCGGTTCTAACCTTAATGGGACCCTGGTCGATAGGGGTTCCTAGTCGAATTCGAACAGGACTCTGGTCGATTTTAGTGGCCAATTTTTATCCTGGTCGAATGAGACTTCTAGTCGATTTTCATGGCCAATTTGTATACTGGTCGAATGAGACTTCTACTCGATTTTCATGGCCAATTTATATCCTGGTCGAATGAAACTTCTAGTCAATTTCGACTAGGATCCTGATCATTTTTATGCCATTTTGAAGACTCTAGTCGAAGGTGATTCATGGTTGTTATAGGATTAATCTTAACACCTAGTCGTTAAGGATTCCTGGTCGTTTATTCGACCAGGATCCTAATCGATTTCGACCACTTCTAGACTTCTAGTCTAACAGGCCCCTTGAATACGGTGTCTTAATAGGCCTTGGCCCATTTTAATTTTTCCACGCGTATTAATCCACCTCGATTTTTGGGCCAAATGCCTACATGTCCCAATTACTTTTCGGCTCAATTTTATAGGAATTTTAACAGATTGAACTTTCGTTTTTATCGGCCATAAATTAGTGAAGTAAGAATTTTATTTTCACTTAGCACCTTCTTAACAAATTTCTCTCAAAAATTTCTCTCTAGAGTTCTTTTGGCAAAGGCTATCTTTCCGATCAACCTTCATCTTTTTTACTTATCAAACCTTCATCCGTTAAAGATCAATGGTGGACCAAGATGTTGTGCAGCAAAGGCTCCTTGCAGGGTGGTAAAAAGAGGTAACATTGTTACCGTGACTTCTACTTTTACTTCAATTTCTAATCTATTCCAAACCATGGGTGATGAATTTCCTACCCAGGTCGAGTTAGATACTTTTAGATATACCAGTATTTTCACCAACCAACTTCATTGTGATAAATTTTCGAAATTGTATAAGTTACCCCTCGGTTCAAGTTTGTTTTGGCCGAACTTAGAGATCGGGCATGTCGCTGGCGGCCCAACAGGTTATGTGTTTTTAGAGATGCCCTCTTAGGTGGGCTTAGATTTCCTATCCACGAGGTCATTATTAGGATTTTGGCCGAAGTTAGAATTAGCCCAGTTCAGATGACCCCGAATTCGTGGCGGACCCTTCTTTGTTTCTTAGTTTTATGCCTTAGGAAAAACTATCTCCTTTCCATAACTGTTTTTAGGAGTATTTTTCAATTCAAAAATAACCCATATTCAATGTTGGGCTGGGTTTATATGAGCCATAGGCAAGGTATCTCCCCAATTTTTAGTAATAAGTCCTTGCCCGACTTCAATCAAGAGTGGATGAGGAATTTTCTGTTTTTAGAGTGAGAGGGCGGTGACTGGGCCACCATGTTCAAGCCCACATTCTGCAACGTCAAGGATGGGAACCCGGCCTTGATCCAATTGACTCCTGAAGAAAAGCTCATTATCACTGATTTGGGCCAAGACAAAAGCTTGACCTACCATCGAAAGCTTTTGGAGAAATTCTCTTTAAAGGCCGTGGGCCTTTCTAATGTTTCAGATAAGGGAAATTTTCTTACCCTTCTATTCTTTTTTCTTTAATTTTGCTGAGTCCACCTTTTTATATCCTTGTTTATTTTGCAGCTGCTGAAAGCATTAACTTCCATCTGGGCGTGGGCGATCAGGAAACCCACAAAATGAGGAAGGCCTATGAAGATTTGGAGGGCCCAATAAAGAATCCCAACTTTCCCAGCTTTTTTTAGCCCTACGAAGCGGCCCAAAATAAGGCCATAGGGAAGAGGCCCCGTGAAGAATATAGATCCATCCACAACGGCTTGGAGGCCCAGTTGGAGCTTAAGGAGGCAAGATATCGTTGTTGGGAGTACCCTGAACTTCGCCGACTAGTCACAGAACTCTATCCCTCCAGTTGACAAAGCCAAAATTGTCCTGAAAATGGACATTGAAGAGGCCGAGACTCTGGGGGCCCAAGTTATTGCCATGGTAAGGCCCATTTATTTTATACTTGGTTGCTTTTTGATTTTCCCAGTTTCACACTGTGTTTTTTTTAAAAAAAATAGGTCAACACTTATTTTAAGACCATGGCCCATCAGGCCAAGACTTGGCGCTTTTCTGAGAAGGCCTAGAGGAAAGGCAAGGTCAAGGCAGAGGGCAAGGTGGTCAATTTGGAGAAGAAACCGCTCGAAAAGGAGCAAGAGCTGCTAGCGGCCCACGCCGAGGTTCAAGAGTTGAAGACGGACAAATAGGCCCAAATTGCTAAGTACATGGAGTCTGAGGAATTTTATGCCTTCATGGACAAGCATGACGACATGGTTTTCACGGCGACTCATGCTCAGGCTTGGGTGAAGTGCCTTGACACCATCTTGGCCAAGCACCCCGGCCTTTTTGATCCGGCTGACTTCCCTTATCCTATGGGTCAGCCATTGGCCTTGACTTCTACTGCTGGAGGGACAGGTCCGGGAGATTTGTCAGGTGGTGAGGCCCTGGATGAGTATGATCGGGTCTTTGATTCCAGCAGAAGGAGAATGCTCGGAATGAAGCAGAAGGAGAAGAGAAGACATGGGAGGGGGAGGATGAGGATATCGAAGACCTCCCATAGTTTCTTTTCTTTTTTTCCTGTATTTCTTGTATTCTTTTTATTTCCTTTCTGTTTTTAACTTATGTACTCCTAAGACTCTTTATTTATAAAAAAAACTTCTTATTATATTCGGCCGTTGTATCATTGGGTCTACTTAACTGAGTCGTCATAATAAGGTGAAAATAAACGGTTATATTCAACCATTATGAACTTAGAAGCATAGAGTTTGGTTAAAAGTCTATTAGATAGATAAGATCAATCGTTGTTCACCAAACTATCCAAGAATTATATATGATATAATTGACAACTGTTGTCTACCTAAATAATCATTTTTTAAGGACTTCCAGTGGTTGACTTAGGACATGACCAAATATGGATCTTGGCTCACTAGAAAGAATTATGGGATATACTTTCCAAATTAATAGTAAGGGCTATTAATTTGATAAAAATAGTGGGAGATATATTATGAATATATCATAATCATTTAAACATAATAAATAACTCAGACAATCTAATGTTTATTTTATGCATTTTAAACATTGTAGATATTTAAATGGCAAACAATACAACTACTTTCTCCGTACGAGCAACCCTTGAGAAGGACAAGCTGACAGGAACTAACTTCCTGGATTGGTATAGGAATTTGAGGATTGTCCTCAGGCAAGAGCGTAAGCTCCATGTCATTGAAATTCCTTCACCTGCTCCTCCTGCTGAGAATGCAACTCGCGTTCAGCAAAATGCTTATCAGAAGCATATTGATGATGTGAATGATATTGCATGTCTCATGCTGGCAACCATGAGTGTTGAGCTTCAAAAACAACATGAGCATATGGATGCTTATGAGATGATTGAACACCTTCAAATAATGTTTGAGGGACAAGCTCGTCAAGAAAGGTTCGACACGAGCAAAGCACTGTATGCTTGTAAACAGGGAGAGCGTGAACCTGTTGAACCACATGTTCTGAAGATGATAGGTTATATTGAGTATCTTGATACTTTGGGTTTCCCGATTGGTTTGGAAGCTCAGATTGACTTAATCTTGCAATCTTTGAACCGCAACTATACTCATTTTGTTATGAACTACAATATGAATGAGATAGACAAAACACCCACTGAATTGTTGGCCATGTTACGAACTACTGAAACCAACATGAAAAGGCTGAACCTGCTGCCATGTTGATGGTAGATAACAAAGGTAAGGCTAATAGGAAAGGCAAATGGAAGGGAAAGAAGAAGATTGGATCTGCTTCTGGTCCCAAGCCAAAGGCTAATCCCTAACAGGCTTTAAAGCCTAAGGGTGTTGTTGCAAAGGGTGATTGTCACTACTATGGTAAACCAGGTCATTGGAAGAGAAACTGTCATGCTTATTTGGAGGATCTGAAGAAGAAGAAGGCTAGTCAAGCTTCTGATTCAGGTATTTATGTTATAGAGGTCAATTTGTCAACTTCTACATCATGGTGAAGGGTTTCGGGCATGAAAATGCAGCGGAATTAACGTAAAAATAATAAAAAAATCGAAACTCAATCGCAGGATCCATGTATAACGTTGGATGATTATGGTGAAGAAGTATATAACTTAACAAAGCTTTCGCATGCTGTTTAATGGAGGTCCAGAAAGATAAATCACAGTAGTCCTTTGTTGCAAAGATTTGCTCTCTAAAGAAGTCCACACGAACGCCCGATCGTCCTACGATCACCGGAGTCGGTACTAGCCGAATTATTTGCCTCTTGCCTCTCTCTCTCTATTTCTCTAGCCTCTCTTGATGTTGAGCAGCTAGGGTTTTTCTCTAAAAATGAAATTTGATGATTAAACCCTAATATTATACATCATTATGTATATATAGGGGATAGAGAGATTTTGGGCCTAACCCTAATCCATGCGGTTTCCAAAACCCATTATGACTTTGGGTTATTATTATTATTAAATCTGAATTCTAATATAATTAATCAAGTCTCACTTAATTAATTCAATAATTAAATTCGAATAATAATAATAATAATACTTATTAAATCCGAATTCTAATATAATTAATCAAATCCCACTTAATTAATTCAATAATTAAATTCGAATAAATAATAATATATTTAAATTCGTAATTTAAATAAACCTCCGTTTTGACGTTCTTTGTGTGTGATCCTTTAGGTTATTATTACATTGGCAATAATTTTATTATCTAATAATAAAATTATAAACAATGAGCGGCATCTAGTAATACATCATTGCTACCCAAGTAACAATAATAATTGGTGATTCAATTAAACCTTTCGTGAATAATGTTCCATGTAATATAATCCCTTTAACCTTATATTATAGATCAAACTCGAGGCATGTATAGTGTCATCCTCTTCAACGTTTAATCTCAGTTTCCTTGATCAATGAGTAGACTATTTAAACAAATCAATATTTGAGCATGGCCATGCATTTCATAGTCTCACTCAATCAAGAGGCCAATAATATCACTCCTAGAATTGGAGGGTTAAATCCTATATCTATCATTCATATTCCTCATACGATTCATAGCATACCCAAAGTACACCTTTATCATTACCCGGTTAAAGGTAACTTTGAGTGTAATCAAAGTATATTAATTCTCGTATAGAAATATAATGATTTCAATTCAGAGGATCATTACATCATTATCACAATGAGATATCTTATGACACTTATTAACATGTAGAATCTCACGGCGGGTCTTTCCAGTGTCATGTATTGATACATACACTTATGTTCTTGACTTTAGTATAACCATACCTATGACCAATGAGATGTGGTCATCTGTCAACAAACATACTAGTCTTATTGCATTATTACTGTCCTTAAATAATAATACTTGACTAGGGAATTTTAGGAATAAAATACTATTCATATAATCTCATTTTTAAGTCACATACTTAAAGATATATATTACGTATTAATATTTCAAGGACATTTATTATTCTTTCAATTTATGACGCAGTAAATAATGACATAATAAATATTAATTAAATAATCACATAAAACATAATCCTTAATTGTTTTCAATAAAATATTAAAAGTATTGTCTCTAGGACACCAATACTAACAATCTCCCACTTGTACTAGAGCCAATCTCTCATGTATCTAATACCCATGGAACTAGTATGACCTTCGTGCTTCTGCTGTGACAAAGCCTTATTCAATGGGTCTGCATTTTTTTTATTAGTATGCACTTTACATATATGTATATCTCCTAAGTACATCCCCAAACAATCTCCTTGGTTGCTTCATAAGCATCAATATACTCAGGCTCTATTGTAGAATCAACAACTGTCTCTGCTGTGAACCATTCCAGCATACAATATCTCCATTTAAATAAAACACAAATCCAGACTGAGAAATTGAATCATCCTTGTCTGTCTAGAAACTAGCGTCTGTGTAACCTTCTACAACTAGCTTATCTTCTCCTCCATATACCAAGAATTAATCTTTAGTCCTCTTCAAGTACTTAAGAATATTCTTGACTGTTGTCCAGTGACCTTCACCTGGATTAGACTAGTATCTACTCTGACTTAGACCGATCATTCTTCTTGATCTATCTCTATAGATCTTGATACCTAAAATATAGGTCGCTTCGCCTAAGTCTTTCATTGAGAAATTCTTACTCAACCAAGTCTTAACAGCCTGTAAAGAAGGAATGTCATTCCCTATTATTAATATATCATCAACATATAATTCTAGGAATGCCACATTACTCCCACTTACCTTCTTGTAAACACATGGTTCATCTTCATTTTGAATAAACCCAAACTCTTTGACAGTTTCATCAAAACGAATGTTCCATCTCCTTGAGGCTTATTTCAATCCATAAATGGATCAACGCAGCTTACATACCTTTACAACATTCTTTGGATCAACAAAACCTTCAGGCTGTGTCATATACACATCCATATCTTCTTCAAGGCTCCCATTTAAGAAAGCGGTTTTGACATCCATCTGCCAGATTTCATAATCATAGTAAGCAGCTATAGCAAGCAAAATCCTGATGGACTTGACCATAGCCACTGGTGAAAAAGTCTCGTCATAGTCAATACCATGAATTTGCTTGAAACCTTTTGCCACCAATCGTGCCTTATAGGTCTGTACATTACCATCCATGTCGGTCTTCTTCTTGAAAACCCACTTGCACCCTATAGGTTTTACCCCTTTAGGTGGATCAACCAAAATCCATACTTGATTAGTACACATGGATTCCATCTCAGATTTCATGGCATCCAACCATCTCTTGGATTCTGGAGTGTTCATAGCATCTTAGTAGGTAAGAGGCTCATCTTCGTCGATAAGCATCACATCACCATCTTGAGTTAAGAGAAATCCATAATATTTCTCAGGCTCATGGCGAATCCTACTAGACCTACGAATAACTTGTGTTTCTTGAGCAGTGTTGTGGTCTTGTACATCCTGCTCAAGTTCCTCCATTGGTTCAATGTTATCTTGTGGGCCTCGAACTTCATCGAGATCTATTATCCTCCCACTGGTTTTCTTCGAAAGCATTTCTCTTTCAAGAAAAACTGTAGTTCGAGCAACAAACACTTTGTTCTCGGAAGGATTATAGAATGAATAACCCTTTGTTTCAATTGGGTATCCCACAAAATTATATTTGTCTGATTTAGGTCCTAGCTTGTCAGAAGTTAAACGTTTCATAAACGCTTCACATCCCCATATTTTCATAAATGACATGCTATGACGTTTCTTAGTCCATATCTCTTATGGAGTCTTCTGAACCGTTTTAGTAGGAACTTGGTTGAGTGTATAAGCAACCGTCTCCAGGGCGTAGCCCCAGAAACTAATTGGAAGATCTGCATGACTCATCATCGATCGTACCATGTCCAACAAAGTACGATTCCTCCTTTCAGAAACTCCATTCCATTGTGGTGTTCTAGGAGGAGTGAGTTGTGATACAATACCACACTCTTTTAATAAACTTTTAAATTCATGGCTTAAGTATTCACCTCCACGATCAGATCATAGAGTCTTAATATTTCCGCCAGTTTTCTTTTCTACTTCAGCTTTGTATTCTTTGAACTTTTCAAAAGATACACATATCTACTGAAATTATCAGTAAACGTGATAAAGTAGTAAAAGCCACCTCTTGTCATAGTACGCATAGGACCACATACATCACTATGTATAAGTTCTAATCGTTCAGTGGCCCTTTCACCTTGTCTAGTAAAAGGAGATTTAGTCATTTTTCCAATGAGACAAGGTTCGCATGCTTCGTATAATTCAAAGTCAAACTTATCCAAGTATCCATCCTTATATAACTTGGAAATGCGCTTCTCATTTATATGGCCTAAACGACAGTGCCAGAGGTATGTTTGATTTGAGTCATTTATTTTAAGACGTTTGTTATTCACATTATAGATAGGAGTGTCTAAATCAAGAACATATAAACCGTTAAATAAACGTGCAACCCCATAGGTAACATTATTCAAAGAAAAGGAACAACTATTGTTCTGAATTAAAAATGCAAAACCTTTCTTGTCTAAACAAGAAACCGAAATAATGTTTCTGCAAATTGCAGGCACGTAAAAACAGTTCTCAAGTTCTAAAATAAGCCCAGTGGGCAATGATAAATAATAAGTCCCTACAGCTAAAGCAGCAACCTTTGCTCCATTGTCAACTCGTAGGTTGACCTCTCCTTTAGCCAAAGTCCTACTCCTTTGTAGTTCATGTATATTTATACAAATGTGAGAACCACATCCAGAATCCAATACCCATGATGTAGAAGTTGACAAATTGACCTCTATAACATAAATACCTGAATCAGAAGCTTGACCAGCCTTCTTCTTCTTCAGATCCTCCAAATAAGCATGACAGTTTCTCTTCCAATGACCTGGTTTACCATAGTAGTGACAATCACCCTTTGCAACAACACCCTTAGGCTTTAGAGCCTGTTTGGGATTAGCCTTTGGCTTGAGACCAGAAGCAGATCCAATCTTCTTCTTTCCCTTCCATTTGCCTTTCCTATTAGCCTTACCTTTGTTATCTACCATCAACATAGCAGCAAGTTCAGCCTTTTCATGTTGGTTTCAGCAGTTCGTAACATGGCCAACAATTCAGTGGGTGTTTTGTCTATCTCATTCATATTGTAGTTCATAACAAAATGAGCATAGTTGCGGTTCAAAGATTGCAAGATTAAGTCAATCTGAGCTTCCAAACCAATCGGGAAACCCAAAGTATTAAGATACTCAATATAACCTATCATCTTCAGAACATGTGGTTGAACAGGTTCACGCTCTCCCTGTTTGCAAGCATACAGTGTTTTGCTTGTGTCGAACCTTTCTTGACGAGCTTGTCCCTCAAACATTCTTTGAAGGTGTTCAATCATCTCATAAGCATCCATATGCTCATGTTGTTTTTGAAGCTCAACACTCATGGTTACCAGCATGAGACATGCAATATCATTCACATCATCAATATGCTTCTGATAAGCATTTTGCTGAACGCGAGTTGCATTCTCAGCAGGAGGAGCAGGTGAAGGAATTTCAATGACATGGAGCTTATGCTCTTGCCTGAGGACAATCCTCAAATTCCTATACCAATCCAGGAAGTTAGTTCCTGTTAGCTTGTCCTTCTCAAGGGTTGCTCGTACGGAGAAAGTATTTGTATTGTTTGCCATTTAAATATCTACAATATTTAAAATGCATAAAATAAACATTAGATTGTCTGAGTTATTTATTATGTTCAAATGATTATGATATATTCATAATATATCTCCCACTATTTTTATCAAATTAATAGCCCTTACTATTAATTTGGAAAGTATATCCCATAGTTCTTTCTAGTGAGCCAAGATCCATATTTTGTCATGTCCTAAGTCAACCACTGGAAGTCCTTAAAAAATGATTATTTAGGTAGACAACAGTTGTCAATTATATCATATATAATTCTTGGATAGTTTGGTGAACAACGATTGATCTTATCTATCTAATAGACTTTTAACCAAACTCTATGCTTCTAAGTTCATAATGGTTGAATATAACCGTTTATTTTCACCTTATTATGACGACTCAGTTAAGTTAGACCCAATGATACAACGGACGAATATAACCGTTTATATACGTCGCATTTCACCACGATAGATAGGAGTCCCCTGCCACTGACAGTCCTTCCCCTAATCGATCTAGGATTCGATAAGTGTTCATTCATTGGAAAGCATCCGAGTAAAACTTAATATTTTGTTAAGGGGTTTAGAAAATTTATAACGATCATGATCACATCATAAAGAGATTCTCAATTTTTCCTTGAACCAAATTTTTCAAATTGACATCTTAAATTGTTCATTTCCCAGGTAGATGGAGGATACCAGTGGTCACACTTAAAACCCATCAGCCTTACGAATATGCATATCCGTTTTTATCAGAAAATCCCAGTTATAGATATCAAAAATCAATATTTAATTCTGTGTTTTAAAAATCCATATTTCATAAACACAAGAATCTCATGATCGTTTGTTAATTTTAAAATCTTGAATCGTTACAAATTTTATCTTTCTTAAGCAGACATGGCATGGGTGTCGTATCTAATACATACATCATTCCAACACATACATATCTACACATGCATTCATATACATATATGTATTGTTCATAAATTAAACGTGTTTGGTTATGGCCCCATCCTATGTGATATTTCCAAGCTAATGAAATTATCAAGGTCAATCTATGGTGGTTTCAAATACTACACTATTACATGTCTTTATCTTCTTCATTGCTCCATCATCTGGATTGCCTCCTAGCTTCCTTGCTTCCAAGTCACCATTGAACAATTACATTGAATAATAAATAAATCTATTCTAATGAAATTACAAGAAGAACTCGAGTTACATTCGAGATTAACAATTACAATGAATAAACGACATGCAAGTCGTATTTAGAAACCAAAACCATAAAACACCACCACTATCCTATGGGTCTTTAGGCCATAACCATCCACCATGTTATCACATAACACATGTAATATATCTCAGATTATATAAACATATCATATAATCATATATAATAAATTTCAAAATTTCAGAAAATCAAATAAATTTTAGAAAATAATAAATCGCTGTTTCGGGGCCTGTAACGTCGTCAAACGGCTTACAGACGCGAAGCTGACTTTTTCAGTATTGCTCAGTCACACGATTCCAGTCAGAAAACACATATCGTTTGAAAAAATCGGACACTGGACACAGATTTCAGAAAATCTACCGAAGCCGTTTCAGAATTCGTATCGAATACGATTTCCATAACACAAACAAACATGTATCATATACATACATCAATACACACAATCATCCATGATTATACAACACATGAATATCATATATTCAAAATCATATAAAACATATATATCAATATATAGTCATGACATATCATATATATGTTTACATACATCGAAAAACTGTTAAACACATAACCAAATCATCCTATTATACACGTAGCTCTGATACCATTGAAGGGTTTCGGGCATGAAAACGCAGCGGAATTAACGTAAAAACAATAAAAAAATCGAAACCCAATCGCAGGATCCATGTATAACGTTGGATGATTATGGTGAAGAAGTATGTACCTTAACAAAGCTTTCGTATGCTGTTTAATGGAGGTCCAGAAAGATGAATCACAGCAGTCCTTTGTTGCAAAGATTTGCTCTCTAAAGAAGTTCACACGAACGCCCGATCGTCCTACGATCACCGGAGTCGGTACTAGCCGAATTATTTTCCTCTTGCCTATTTCTCTAGCCTCTCTTGATGTTGAGCAGCTAGAGTTTTTCTCTAAAAATGAAATTTGATGATTAAACCCTAATATTATACATCATTATGTATATATAGGGGATAGAGAGATTTTGGGCCTAACCCTGGGTTTCCAAAACCCATTATGACTTTGGGTTATTATTATTATTAAATCTGAATTCTAATATAATTAATCAAGTCCCACTTAATTAATTCAATAATTAAATTCGAATAATAATAATACTTATTAAATCCGAATTCTAATATAATTAATCAAGTCCCACTTAATTAATTTAATAATTAAATTCGAATAAATAATAATATATTTAAATTCGTAATTTAAATAAACCTCTGTTTTGACATTCTTTGTGTGTGACCCTTTAGGTTATTATTACGTTGGCAATAATTTTATTATCTAATAATAAAATTATAAATAATGAGCGGCATCTAGTAATACATCATTGCTACCCAAGTAACAATAATAATTGGTGATTCAATTAAACCTTTCGTGAATAATGTTCCATGTAATATAATCCCTTTAACCTTATATTATAGATCAAACTCGAGGCATGTATAGTGTCATCCTCTTCAACGTTTAATCTCGGTTTCCTTGATCAATGAGTAGACTATTTAAACAAATCAATATTTGAGCATGACCATGCATTTCATAGTCTCACTCAATCAAGAGACCAATAATATCACTCCTAGAATTGGAGGGTTAAATCCTATATCTATCATTCATATTCCTCATACGATTCATAGCATACCCAATGTACACCTTTATCATTACCCGGTTAAAGGTAACTTTGAGTGTAATCAAAGTATATTAATTCTCGTATAGAAATATAATGATTTCAAGTCAGAGGATCATTACATCATTATCACAATGAGATTTCTTATGACACTTATTAACATGTAAAATCTCACGGCGGGTCTTTCCAGTGTCATGTATTGATACATACACTTATGTTCTTGACTTTAGTATCACCATACCTATGACCAATGAGATGTGGTCATCTGTCAACAAACATACTAGTCTTATTGCATTATTACTGTCCTTAAATAATAATACTTGACTAGGGAATTTTAGGAAAAAAATACTATTCATATAATCTCATTTTTAAGTTACATACTTAAAGATATATATTACGTATTAATATTCCAAGGACATTTATTATTCTTTCAATTTATGACGCAGTAAATAAAGACATAAAGAGAGAGAGAGAGAGAGGCAAACTCCGGTGATCGTAGGACGATCGGGCGTTCGTGTGGACTTCTTTAGAGAGCAAATCTTTGCAACAAAGGACTGCTGTGATTCATCTTTCTGGACCTCCATTAAACAGCATACGAAAGCTTTGTTAAGGTACATACTTCTTCACCATAATCATCCAACGTTATACATGGATCCTGCGATTAGGTTTCGATTTTTTTATTGTTTTTACGTTAATTCCGCTGCGTTTTCATGCCCGAAACCCTTCATCATCACTACAAGAAAAACAGAATCATACAACGCTTTTGCACCGTTGTCTGGCATCTCAATTTTCCGTAGTCTATTGAGGTGCCGTGTGATTGCGATCAAACAATCCTTGTTTAAACTGTTATATGAAGAAAGAAACACAACCGTTCAACAGGTTTGTTACAATATAAAATAGACAACGGTTCCTATCATTATGAACAATTGTTGGAAAAATAAAAATGCAATAGTTTTACGAGTAATAGACAACGGTTCAACATGCTTATTTTAATGTAGAAGACACAACGGTTCTATTATTATGAACAATTGTTGGAAAAAGAAAAATGAAACAGTTTTACCACTAAGAGACAACGGGTAATATCCGTCAAGCAAGAGTTCTAACTGTTTTCGAACTTCATGTATATGTCTTATTCAAACAACGGTTATTACAATGCCCTGTTGTCTGAAATCCTAACCACAACAGTTTTATAGAAAAAAATTTATCTTAGTTTGGGTTAGACAACAGTTGCACAATTGAGTTGTGGTTAACTGTTATCCGAAAACTCTTTAGACCATATTTTATGTTTAACTCTCATTATAGCTCAGGTTTTCAGACAACACTTTATAAAAATATCTAGTTGTGGTAATATTTTAGACACAATGGTTTTCAAGTTTTACAAATTTATTTATCTGCCTTCAGTCAATTGTTATAACAATGTTATACCATTGTCTGACTTGTTTGGTATAATAGTTTTTTTTGTTTAAAACACCATTATATGTTGGAGTGTAAAATTTTTGTATACTAAATTAACCTTTCAAACTACCCAGCAGCATAAACTGCAAAAACTTAAAACTAAATTCCATCAACTAATAATTCGCCAGAAAACACAAATCCACCAATTTACCATAAATTTAGCATAAAATTAAATCCATCAATCCGAAACATACCAATTTACCAATCCACCAAAAACATAAACAAGTAAATAGAGATCAATCCACCTAAACAAGTCTGCGGTAGTTCAAAAACTAAACACCAAACATAATCACAAGTTTAGTTTACCATCACCAACTACATAAATAAAACTTCCACTTTACTACTAGTTCAGAAAAAAAGAACCCAACTGCAGAACCTAACATGCATGGCGTTTCATAAAGTATTTCGCAAAATCAGTCCGGACCTCGTTAATGTCAGAATCAGTATGAACCAGATTCGACCAGCGCATTCACTGAAAAATGACCAAAAGTTTTTTGTAAGTCACATGTTTTACTCGTGTATGAGCTAGTAGTTAAAGAAAGTGAAATTTTAACCTTTGCAGCAAACTCAAGTTCTTTGTCCTCAACGATTTCCTTTATGTACCGCATCACAAATATGCCACAGTCCTTGTTCCCCGTCTACAGTGGAACTCCCTGATATACCAAATAAAAATTTAATTACAATCTCCTTAGATGACATGTGATTGGCTAATATAGCACAATTTTAATCAAGAGTAAAACATATATGCATCTGCAGACCTCTTTTGAACAGGAAACGAATGTAGAACTCATATGACAAATTTTGGACATGTGACCCTGATTTTTGTATTATTTTAGGCATTTTCTAGCTCTTAGATGACCAAAAAAATTATGAGAATGAATTAATACTGCCATATTCTCCCATAAGATTTTTTTCTTTGCAACCTTGTTCAGATCCTCCTTGTACATTTTAATGGCACTGCAAACAAAAATTTATCAACGTACAATTAATGAAACCAATAAAAAATATAGCCTATCAAGGATGAAGACTCAATACACAAACTTTAGATGCTAGACTTACTTGTCGACAACATCCACCCATTCCCCATTTCCAATTCGACGTTTGAGGGGGTCCATGTAGTAGACAATTTCTGTCTCAGGATTTGCAACAATCAAAGTCCAGTGGTTCTTACACAAACATGAACGATAATGTAAGTTTACAATTAAAGCATGAAGTACTAATTATTGTGGTGCTACCAACTCAAATATCATCAAAAAATCATATTAAAATTAAAATAAAATCAACCCAAATCAGCAAGTCAGAAAAATATTCTAAATTGTGACACATCCAGAGTGCCATCTATTTAAAATTGAAACTTAAATTCTCGTAAATGATCATCTTAAAAAAATGGGTGGATGACAATCTTAATAAGTTTATCAACTCCCAATTGACACCATATTACAAATAACATAGTTACAACTCTCAATTGACAGATGAATCATATAAACACTTACACATCATTATAAGGCATGAGAAAGTATTGCCCTTTCTTAGCATTCTTAAATCGTGCAGCAAGTGCACGCGACCTCTGCCCTGCATTGCCACATCCAATGGCACCAATCATGCTGGGATCTATGAAGCTTATCATGTTGGTCATCTTATGCTTTTTCACACGTTCATTTAAGAAGCTACATATAAAATTAAGTAGTGGTGAGAAATGATTCTCAGTTTGATTGCGGGAGTACTATGTACAAAAAATAAAAAAGTTTAAACCATAGAAACTTACTGAATAAAAAGGCAAATAATAGACCCTGCCATTTCACCTTCAGAGCACACTGCATGTATATCTGATAAAAAAATGACTTGGTTCTTCGTAGTGCCAAAGGCTTCCCTGCTTAGCTCAAAAGATATTGTTCGTCCATCAGCCAAGGCATCCTTTGCACATGTCCACAAACGATTTAATGCGGATGGATAATTTGCACCCATCTCAACAACAAGCTCTGGTTCAACATCTTTGACTACTTTATACGACTTCTTTATTTTCCTTGTCTTGGTTTTCTGAAAAAAATGCACGTGCAAATAAAAACATCATATTTGGTGCTGATATAGTAAAAACATACTAGATATAGTAAACATACTAATGAAAAACCGGCTAACCTTTGGAGCTGATAAAACATCAAAAGTGCTATTGTTTCCTACTGTTATCAGGTTTCTTGGCCATGCAATATAAGTTCCTATGGCTTGTTCCACAGTCAGAATTTCATCACCAATAGGGAAGGGAATCTTAGCATGACCTTGAATGACTTGAGTGATTGACACTCTAGTATTCTTTTCATCAAGTCTTACTCCATGGATTGTCTGCTCACATCCTTCAAGCACAAGGACTTCATCAATCTTTGCATAAGCTACAATGTTGCTCAGCGATCCAATAGCCAATTTGCAAACAAAACTACCAGAAGTATTAACTTTTACATCCTCAGAAGTCTTCTTTTCACCAACAAACCTACAATTTTCATCCTCGCCAGCCAACTCCATAGCATCCTCAAGTTCCTCCCCAAAATCAACAAATAAATTATCAATAATTTTTATCTTATGAACACCTCCATCCCCATGATCATGAAAAATCTTCTTTGCCATTTTAGGTGTATCAATATTCTTTACACCTACATCCACATTAACTCCACCGTTAGAGTGACAACTTGTTTGTTGGGAAGCATGTTTCGGACTGCCATCTTGTTCTGCACTTTTTGTCAATACTTGTTCTTCAGTTTTTATCAATATCTCTGCTCTGAGCTTTTCCATTTCAGCAGCCCAAAAAGCATCTCTCTCTTTAATAATCTTTGGAGTTTCCTCTGCCATGAACTTTTGAACTCTCTCATGTATCTTTTCATCCATTGTCCTGACTTTCTTTTGCCTTGGAAGGTCAAAGTAAGTTGACTGCTTCACATGAGTTCCTTGGCCACGCACTCTTCCTCCATGCTCAGGCTTACCAAGAGCCATTGTTAAAACATCATTAACACCTTCTTCTTTTTGTTTCCCTTCCTTAACCTGCTCCTTCAACTTTGCCTACAAAATTAAGAGTACTATAAAAACATGAAAATTACCAAGTCTGCTTAAAACAACTAATAATCCCAACTAATAAAAATGAAACAGAGACCTAATATAAGAACTTGAAAATCAAAATCCTAACTAATAATCCAAGATCAAACATGCAGCAAATAAAGTCAATAAAGTCGAATTTGTATCATCACAATATATCTTCTACAATTGAAATCTCAATCAATAATCAACTCAAAATTTTAAATCTAAATCTCAAAAATATGACCCAATAAATCTAAAATTTTAACATACTATCACATATGGCAAGAACAAGCAGAAAACTAAATATCTTCTTAGGTCAACATATGTAAGGGCAAGTAAATAACAATACTAGCATATCAAGCAATACACAATCAACACCATCCATAACAAGAAAAATAGGCTCATATAAGAACTTAAAAAGTTAATATGTTACTTAAAAAAAAGTACATACGTATTGACTTTTTTCCGGAAATAAGATACAAATTGATAACATACAATTTCCTTAGCTTTTTCTACAGCAGCATCATTTATAAAATTACCATCCTTGTTCATCCTTGCTAGGACCCAGGTCGACGATCGATCGACTTCCTCTTCATCTGGATGAGATTGAGACTACATTTACACGTAGATGAACACCTTAGTAATAGTATAAACATGTTTAGAAAATTAGTTTGTATCCAGAAATAAGCATGTTGCTTCATTACTACTCACCCATTCATTCTCGAGGTTAGCATAACCTTTTCGAGACAACCGATGTGGATATAAACTCTGCTTCCTTCTTTCTACTTGTTCATCATGTAATTCCTTCATAAAAAGCACAAGTAAAGTTATAAGATCATTAGTAGGCAAATATTGTATATGAATATAGAAGCAGTAAGGCTATAAGATAATTTGCAAGTAAGTAAGGTTACTAGGAATATACCAGAAACTCAGGTGACAAGCGATCATCAACAAATATGTCCCAATGCGATTTTTCTATGAAAGAAAAATCTACAGGAGGATGGGCCAAAACTTCAGGTTGATTCCTATAAGGAAGAACGTAATATGTGGTCAGCCGACTTTTGAACTCCCTCCATTTGTGACCGGCTGAATTTAAAACCATCTTCTTCGCCGACAGAGGTAAAATGAAAGCCATCTACATAAATAAACAAGAAGAGTAAAGTCAAGAGATGCAAATAACAAAATGAACAGATAATAAAAGAAAATTAAATAAATAAAATTATTTAAGTTTGTCTTACTAGCACACAATCCCAAATCTTCATCTTAATCTCATGAGGAACACATTTCCAACTATCATGTCAGATTGGCAGTTTGGTTCTTGCAAAAACTCCAATATAAGACTGCATCTCTGTCGCTTCAGGACCAAAAGCCTCTCCTTTATCATTAAAAGACACCGTAAGTTTGATCCCCATGATCTTGTGTCTCACAATTCGATGCATCGTTACACAGCCTCGCTTAAGTAGTTTTAGTCCTTGAGTATTATTTGGCGTGGCAACAGGTTTCGCTCGTTTCCTTTTCTTGGAAATTTCTTTTTGTAAGTTTTCAGATATGGGCTTCTTCTTTACAGATTTTGGGGAAGAACTCGACGGAATGGGGGTCACGGTGGGGGTCTGGTTATTTAAGGACCTTGTCTTTCTTAAAGCCTTTATTACATTCATGGTACATGGATGGGATAAAGACCTTGTCTGTTTGAACTCTTTCTTCTTCGGCTCTGTCCTCTGCGACTTTCTCTTATTCAACTCTTTCTTTTTTGACTTGGTTTTCTTTTTCGGGGTTGCCATAATCTATACAACAATAAAAAAAATAAGTACATATTGTCTGCTTGACATGAAGATAAAATACAAAAGAGACACAAATAAAACTCAACATGTTCAAATATTTTTACTAACTACATGTTCATGTTACTGTTTCAAAGAGTGACTGTAATAAGAATAAAAATACAGAATAACAAAATTCAGAACTTTAGCGAGATGATACTAACCAAAACATATGGAGAAGTAACAGAGTAACCATAACTTACAGTGAAACACAGAAGAGACAGTAACTAACATCACCAAAAAAGAATATAAAAACATCACCAAAATAATGAATATAATCGAATCTACAGTCAAAAACATCACCAAGCTTATAAATATCAAATACTGATAATCAATAAGAAATACTCCTAATTAGAAAAATCAAATATCAAAAAACCCTAATTAGAAAAATCAAAAAAACCCTAATTAGAAAAATCAAAAATCAAAAAACCCTAATTAGAAAAATAAAAAATCAAGAAACCCTAATTAGAAATCGATTTCATAATATGGTTTCATAATAGGATTTGCATGCATGCAAAAACTCATCACAGAGAAGATAGTAACCACAATTTGCATGCAAAAACTCATCACCAAGAAAAGCATATAATCGAATCTACACTCAATGAACATCACCTAATACTTGAATCGAGTATGTACCAGTAAGCTTGAGTGTGAGCTTGAGTTTTTTTGATGGAAAATCGCCGGTCAATTTCAGGGAGAGGGAATAGGGGGAATATTTGAGATAGAAACTGTAACTGAGTAAAGGTAATTTAGGGGGGAGATAAAGAGGGGGAAATGAAAAATCAAATGGGCGGCTTCTTTAGAGAGGGAAATGAAAAATCAAAGAGGGGCATAAGTGCTTGAGTTCCCATATGAAAACTCCCGTATAACAGCTGTCATCAAGTTTGTATTCATCGCACGCCAAAAAGAGCACAAGTGCTTGAGTTTGTAAAAATTAGTTTAACTATTTTTTATTTCTAAAAATTATATATTTAATAATTATAATGTTAATAATATATTACAATTCTAACCAAACTTTATTATAAGTAATAATTTAAAATTTTAATAGAGTTATAATTTAATATTAATAAGTTCAAGTTAAAATATATTAATGACCTATTAAGATTACTAATTCATAAATTATTATTTAATTTGGTTCAATATTAATTATTGTTAAATTATATATTATAATTTAATCAGGATTCACAAAATATTGAACTATTTTTTTTTACAGAATCACGAGTGATCCTAGATTGCCTTCCTATAATTTTGACGGGTATCATATCTTATAATTTCAATATTTTATTCGGACGGGTCTATTATATTATTAAATTTGAAAAACTATACCCTAAATCCTAAATCTAAAACTCCTAAACGATATCTATACCCTAAATCTAAAAACCCTAACGATATCCATGACCATACCCTAATTCTAAAACTCCTAAAAGATATCCGTACCTAAAGAGTTTTACGTATCGAACTTATAATATCGAACAGTTTTACGTATTGATAATATGCTTATGGAAAACATTTTCTGTCTTATTATGAAAAGGTAATTTTCGTCATTTTCTGTGAAACAGATCACGGTTTTCTTATAATTTGTGTTGTATGAGTGAAGCAAATACAACGGTTTTCCATGTACAACCGTTGTAAAATAACATTTAGTCAAACTTTAATTTTCCGAAAAGTTCAATATTTTCTCGAGTAGATATGTCGATATAACATTCAATATTATCGATAGAAGTAAAATTTATCATGTCCTACGATTTCAATATTTTAATTTGATGGGTATCGTATCTTATAATTTTAATATTTTAATTCGGACGGGTCTATTATATTATTAAATTTGAAAAATATTAAATTTTCTGTATGACAATTTTAAATTTTTTATTATGAGTAAAAAAAAACCTTTAACACGTGAATTGAAAATGATATAAAATAGTTTTACGTATATATTGAACTTAATTATATCAAATAGTTGTATGTATCGAACATGTATCAAGCAAGAACGTGCATGATACCCTAATCCTAAATCTAAAACCCCTAAACGATATCCATGACCATACCCTAATTCTAAAACTCCTAAAAGATATCCATGACCATACCCTAAACAGTTTTACGTATCGAACTTATAATATCAAACAGTTTTACGTATCGAACTTATTTCAAATAGTTTTATGTATCGAAAATGTATTGAGCAAGAATGTGCATGATACCCTAAACTCTACAACGAAAACCCCTAAACGATATCTATTCCCTAAACAATTTTACGTATCAGACTTATATCAAACAGTTTTACGTATTGAGCTTATATTAAACAGTTTTATGTATCAACCTTATATCAAACAGTTTTATGTATCTAAAAATAAATTTGTTATTTTTTGAATTTTAGTTGTATTGATAAAATTAGTGTCTTAAACTTTATATGTGATCACACGAGTATCACAATCAAATATAAAAAGATTTATTTTTTATTCTTCATTTTTATTTTTTTTCTTGTACATTTTATATTTTTCATGCATTTTAAAATATATATAAACAATTAAAATGATAATTAATCCAAAATGATAGAAGTAATATTAATTTTAAAACAAATTTCAAATTTATTATCAAAAATAAATTGAGTTTTATGGGTTCGAATGTTCGGTCCATTTCAGAAATGTTGCAAACCCTAATTGAAAACGAAGACTTACAACTTACAAGGTGCTCTACAAGGTCATTATCCTCTCTACCTCTCCTCATCCCGTCTCTCACACTTTCTCCTCTATAACTCTCCTCAACCCGTCTCTCATACATCGTGGCGACCTCATCCATTTCTCTCTGATTCATTTCTAGCATCAAGGATTCATGACCTTCATTTCATTTTAGGTAAATTCTTTTTTAAGCATTCAGTTTGATGAATACGTTTTCATAATTTAGTTTGTACATATAATGTGGAACTTGAATTAGGGTTCATGTATACTCTGTTTAAATATTTTATTGAATTATTTTGTACTCATAGTTTATTGATTTGGGAGAATTCTTTGAAAGCAATTTATAAAGCTGATATACTCTGTTAGCACTCTTTGGTATACTCTGTTAGCAATTTATTGTGTGTGTGCCCTTAAACAGTTGCAATAACATTCTTACTATACCAAGATACCTGTTTATTTCACACATTCCCTTCTTGCTTTCAGCCCCTGCTAAAACTTGGGCTTTCAGTCACGATAAGATAAAGTAAATATGATTCTCTTCGATCCCAACAAGTTGAGATAACATGTAAAATTGAATAGTAAAACTATAGATATTACAGATTATTTCTGAAATTATTATACACGTGCTTAAATATCATTGTACTTTAGATATTGATTATTTTGAGTTTGATTGCTTTTGTTTTTCAGATGGTGATGGTTATAAGCACACATTATGTGTTGCATTTGAAGTTCTATTTAGACGTATAAGCCTTTTTTATATTAAAAGATGGATAGATCATGGTTAATAGCTGATAGAAGAACAAAAGAGTTTAAAAATGGAGTGGACGATTTATTAATGTTTGCATTTGAGAATGGGTATAATGTAGAAAAAATAAGTTGTCCATGCATAAAGTGCGCACATAGCAAATCATGGAAAGCTCAGATTGTTAAAAACCATCTTTTTCAATAAGGTATTGATGAAACGTATACACGCTGGATATGGCACGGGGAGGCAAATTTGGTAGAAAGTCCTGTACTAGATGAAACTGACACTTCAGAATCTATTAATCAGGCCTACACAAGAATGGGTGAAGCTAACGATGATGACGATGATAATTCTACAGATTTTTCAGATTTCAACAACTATGTGAAAGGTGAGCATGAACCTCTTTACCCTGGATGTGAGAGTTACACTAAGATGAAGGCTATGGTTAAGTTATTCAACTTGAAAGTGAAGCATGGTATGTCTGATTCATGTATCTCTGATGTCCTATTATTGATTGGGTCTTTGCTTCCAGAAGGCAACAATATCCCTTCTTCCTTCAATGAAGCGAAGAAAATCTTATGTGCATTAGGAATGGGGTATGAAAAGATACACGCATGTCCGAATAATTGTCTCTTATACCGTGGCCAAATAGATGAAGATGAGACTACTTGTCGCATATGTAAGGCCTCTAGATGAAAATTAAATAAGAAAGGAGAGGAACTCGAAGGAGTCCCTGCAAAAGTTTTATGGTATTTTCCGTTGATACCAAGAATCAGAAATTTGTTCAATATACCTCAAATTGCAAAGGACATGACTTGGCATGACACTGAGCGAGAAAAGGATGGTAAAATGAGGCATCCGGCTGACTCGAAAACATGGAAGGATGTCGATCAAAAGTGGCCTGATTTTGCATCAGAGAGTAGAAACCTTCGGTTAGCTTTATCCTACGATGGTTTCAATCCTTTTCATGGAAATCGTACTGATTACTCAAGCTGGCCTGTTTTGCTATCAGTGTACAACCTTCCACCTTGGCTTTGTATGAAGAGAAAGTATATTATGCTCTGCTTGTTGATATCAGGCCCGACTGAGCCGGGAAATGATATCGACGTATTCTTTCAACCACTTATAGATGATCTGTAAGAGTTGTGGCACGGTAAACAAGTGTACGACGCATATAAGAAAGAGTCTTTTATACTTAGGGGCATTTTATTATGGACAATAAGTGATTATCCGGCATTAGGGAACTTATCGGGAAATGTCATTAAATGGTATAATGCTTGTACTGTTTGTATTGATAACACAAATGCTACTAGGCTGGTTCATTATCGGAAGACAGTGATTATGAGGCATCGGAGGTGGCTGCCCAGTCATCATCCATATAGAAGACAAAAATCAGCTTTTGATAACACTGTGGAGAAGGGGGTTGCTCCTATTCCGTTAACTGGAGAGAAGGTTCTTGAAAGAGTAGAACATCTATGGGGCCATGTCTTTAGTAAGACACAACGCCAACCTCGATGGAAGAAAGGTGATGCTCGACCCGTTTCGAAGAAGGTTTCTATATTCTTCCAACTTGAGTATTGGAAGTTTTTGTCGGTTAGGCATGTTCTCGATGTGATGCACATCGAGAAAAATATATGTGAAGCTTTACTCGGAACTTTTCTAAATATTCCAGGAAAAACAAAAGATAGGGAGTATGTCCGTCTTGATATGGCTGAAATGGGAATAAGAATGGAGTTGATGCCTAAAAGTCCTGGAAAGAATGAGAAGGTACCATTGGCATCATGGAACTTATTGAATGCAGGAAAAAAAACTGTTTGCTTATCCTTTCTTAAAATGAAGTTACCGGATGGATTTTGTTCAAATATCAAGAATCTGGTAAATATGGAAAAACTTCGGCTTGTTGGAATGAAATCTCATGATTGCCATACGATATTGCATCATAAAATGCTTCCAATTTCTATTCGATCAGTACTGAAAAAAGAAGTCAGGTGCACAATAATAAGGTTTTGCCTTTTCTTCAAGGCAATTTGCAGTAAAGTCATCGATGTAGATAAATTGGATAATATGCAATCTCAGTTGGTGACAACATTATGCCAGTTGGAAAAACACTTTCCCCCTTCGTTCTTCGATGTCATGATCCATCTCTCACTTCATCTTGTGAGAGAAGTTAAGCTTTGCGGGCCAATTTTTCTACGTTGGATGTATCCTTTTGAGAGATATATGAAGGCATTTAAGGGATACGTACGAAACCCAGCTCATCCCGAAGGTTGTATTACCGAGGCATATGTTGCCGAAGAGGCTGTTGAATGTTTGGTGAATTTTGAAGAAGCAACCAATGGATTGCCAAAAAATGCAATATCTGAGCAAAATGCAATAAGCAGACCCTTATCTGGTGCGACAATAATAGAGTCGAGCAAAGAGGACTTGCACCTAGCACACTTATGTTTTCTGCAAAATAGCAATGACGTTAGGCCATATTTCGAGTAAGTTACTGACATTTATGTGTTGTGTTTGTTATTTCCTTATTTTGTGCATTTTCATCCATATATTAAAATAATTTATTTTACTTGTAGTGAACATATGGCATCTTTGATGGCAAGACACCATCAACATGAAAATGACCAAGTCTGGTTAAAAAACAAACAAAATGATAAATTCCCCGAATGGTCCTGGAAAAAGGTAAAATTTTTATTTGGTTAAAATACTATTTAAATAAGTTTATTCCATATTCAGTCGCCAAAAACATCATAAAGGCATATATAGACTATAACATCTATTCGTCATTTATAAACGATTTAGAAAGTTTATAAACACACAAAACTAACAATATCCACACCAGAAATAAAAAACAGAGTTTGCAATATAGTAGCTGTATGAAATTATAAAATTATAATTATAATATTTAATATTATCGAATAATTAGTTTAAATCAATTTATTTTTGCACAGATTGATTCAGAATTGCTGCATGATCATAATAACATATGTGATGAGATAAGGTGGATTGCAGCAGGGCCTAACAAGAATGTCCTTACATTCAGTGGTTATAAAATCAATGGTGTTACTTATAGCACTAAGGACCGTGATGATAATCGACAAGTTCAGTGTAGTGGTGTTTCTGTTGTTGCAGATGCATTAATACTTGTTGGTAAAGATAATATTGTTGAAAATACTTCACATACTTACTATGGAGTTATAACAAGTATATGGGAGTTAGACTATAACAATTTTAGAGTCCCTATATTTCGTTGTAATTGGGTAGATACGAACAAAGGGGTTAAAGTAGATGACTTGGGATATATATTGGTTAACTTGAACAAATTAGGTTTTGCAAATGATCCTTTTGTGCTAGGGAAACATGTTAAGCAAGTCTGCTACATCGATGATCCTCTTGAAAAATATTGGTCTGTTGTGTTAAAATTACTAGAAAAAAACTATTATGACCAATGTGATGATGAAAATGATGGATCGGTAGAAATAGAACTTGAGAATGAGCTGCACGTGCCAATGTTCCCCACTGTTGACGAATTAGAAGAGGAAAAATCTAGTTATATGCGTGACGAAGAAGAATGGATTCAACTTCCATGATGGTAATAACTACATTTGTGTCTTGAATCGTTTTATTTGTTATTTATTTCTTGTCAAATATTATACCTCTCTGTCAATTGCAATCTAATTTTTATTTTTCTTTCAGTGACCAATGCGAATATTGAGCCGAATTATTAATCAAGTTGGGGTACTTATTGACAGTTTGGCTCATTTGCCTAGACAAGATTATTTGGTGACATTCTTGTTTGCCTGGACATGGTTACAACAATTTGCTTCTCTTCTGCCAAGCTGATGTTATGTTTGGTCACTTAGTTATTAATTAGAAGCATTGTATGGCATCATGAGAGTTCAATTAGATTGGTATTTTTTGATAAAAGGATTAACTTGTCAATTTGTGATAGTATTTGGTTTGTGTAACTTGTCCAATTTGAGGAAGTATTTTGGTTTGTCATTTTCATTGAGGAATTTTTGTTTGCTAGTCCGTTGGTTGGATGATTTATTGTTTACAAATTTTGTGGTTGGATTGGTTTTTGGTTATGTAAGCAGGATCTAACAGTTTCCAGTAAAAAAAATTTATTTTTCTTCAGAAAATAGACAACGGTTTATTAATTATAAACCGCTGTTAGTTTTATTAACTCACAATGGATTATCACAACAAAAACTGTTGTCTAATAACGTAGACATAAATTAAATGAACGACTAGGATTTTAATGCAATTTAATCTAATGATCGAGAATAATATCACTATTTTTCTAAATTTAAATAAAAATTAAATTCTGAATTTTACTTTATAACACAACAGTTAGTTCTTTAAAATCTATTGTTAGCTTTGTTAACTCACAATGGATTTGCAGAGAAATGCCGTTGTCTAATAAGGTAGACATAAATTAAGAGGGAGTATTTAATTTGAAAATTTTCAAAATTTAGGAGGAAGGTTTTTTAAACAATGGTACCTTCTTACAATGGTATTTGAAAACCGTTGTTTGAGTTCAAATAAGACAATGCATTAAATAACCTGTTGTCTAAATTACACAACAGCACGAACAAAACCATTGTCTGAAAGAACTCTATTCACAACGGTGATAACGTTGTTGTGTTCAACTCTATCACACAACATACTAAGTAACAACTATTGTCTGTTATGCTCAGAATAAAATCATATAGACAATAGTTTGAAATAAGCTTAATAACTCTTGTCTTGTGCTAACTCAGGCAACAGTTTTTGAAGGAACACAATTTCACCGTTGTTTGTTAAATTAGGACAACGGATATTTTCATAACTGTTGTGTAATAAGTGTTGTCTGATTGCGTTTTTCTTGTAGTGCATGATTTCCTTCATTAAACAAGCCTTGAATCTTCTTATCATCAAAAACTACATGTAAAGATTCCATAACAATATATAGTCTAAGATTATAGACTCTGTAAGTTATGCTTGACAGTGCATACCCAACAAATATGGCTTCATCAGCCTTGCCTTCAAACTTTCCAAGCTTTTCACCTTGATTTCTCCAGACATAATATTTATAACCAAAGACATGAAGAAACCCCACTTTTGGCTTTTTGTCCTTCTTGATCAATTGATATGGAGTCTTTCCTTGAGCATGATTTACTATGGAGATATTTTTAATATAGCATGCTGCCTTAATGGCCTCAGCCTAGAAATATGTTGGTAATTTAGCATCTTCCAATATAATTCTAGTTGTTTCAATCAATGTTCTATTTTTCCTTTCAACTACCCCATTTTGTTGAGGTGTCCTTGATGTCCATTGGCTTCACAAAACTCTTTTATTGTAGAATTCTTGAATTCTATTCCATTGTCACTCCTTATTTTCTTTACATCCAATCCAAGACTTTTCTCAACTTCTTTGATATGCTTGATGATAATATTACTTGCTTCATCTTTGGAGTGTATAACATAAGACCACGAGAATATTGAAAAATCATCTAAAATGACTAGAGCATACTTTTTCTTTGGAATAGACATTATATTGAAAGGACCAAACAAACCGATACGTAAAAGCTCCAAGGGCTTCTCAAGTGATGATTCCAATTTAGACTTGAATGATGTCTTCCTTTGTTTTCCTTTCTTACAAGCATCACATAGTCCATCCTTGACAAGTTCCATATGTGGTAAACCTCTCACTTAATTTTTCTTGATCAACTGACTCATTGATTTGAAATTCACGTGAGCTAATTTCTTATGCCATTACCAACTCTCAATAGTACTTTTTTTAAAGTATACAAGTCGTTTAATCTGCACTTGTTTAAATGAAGTCAGCTATGTACACATTTCCTTTTCTATTCCTTGTCATGACTAGGCTTCCATCTTTCTTATTAGAAATTATGCCTGCCTCAGTTGTGAAACATACTTTATTTCCATTGTCATATAATTGACTGATGCTTAACAAATTGTGTCTTAAGCAATCAACTACTGCAACAGGCTCAATGACGACATTCCTTTTTGAAATCAAGCCATATCCCATGGTGAAACCCTTGTTGTCATCTTTAAAAGTCACTCCATGGCCAGCTCTCTCCTCAAACTGTTTTAGCAGGAATTTGTCTCCAGTCATGTACCTTGAATACCAATTGTCCAAGTACCAAAGATTCCTTCTTTTTCCCTGAACACATTTCAAAAACAATCAAGTTGATCTTGGTACCCAAATTGCCTTGGGTCTTTTCTTATTAGTTTCTACCTTTGGTTTGGTTTCCAACGTTTCTACCTTTGGTTTAGGTGGTTTTGCTTCCACTTCAACCTTGGGTGTTGGTTTCCTCACCTCATAATTCTCAGTGCTAATACTTAGAATATTCATGCTTTCATAATTAGAAAAATTGGATACATGAATATTGGTGTTAGTATTCCAAGGCATAACAGGCATATTCATGTTTTCAAATGAAATATATGGATTAAACATATAAGGCATAGATGCATATTGAGCATGAATAGCATGAGGAGCAACTGGTTGAGGAAAAATAGAATTTGTAGGCTTGTTGGATATGACAGGCATATTAGATTTACAATGCACAGACAGATGATTTTTACTACAACATTTAGCACATATCTTTCTAGGAGCATACATGTCAGGTGTGTAGTTTTTGTGCTTGCTTATGCCTACTTTACCATTTCTATTCTTTTTCTTTTTCTCATTAGGCTTAATTTCGGGCTTTATCTTTTCCAATTTTTCTTTCAATTTGTTCTTGGATAAATACCCTATGTTAGCTTGGTTTTTAAAGTAAATTGTTTAGTAGTTGATGCTTTCTCAATTGATGGATGATTATTCGTTGAGTCAACATCTTCAATCAATGGATAATCCTTATTAGTTGATTCAGGATTAGCAATCGATTGCTCCTTATCCAATGATTGATTTTCATCAACAGCTAGTCTCTCAAGAGTTTTAGACAACATAGTGAAAGATTATGTTCCATGAGTGTCATTCAACTTTTTCCTAGTTTTACTAGACTTATTCCATTTGTCAATGGTTTGAAGTTCTACTTCTAACTGTTCTTTCAAAGTTTCTATTTTCTTTTTACACTCAACTAATTCCTCTCTAGCATCCTTGTTTTCTACCTTGAGTTTATCCATCTGTACTAGCTCACTCTCTAAGTATGTATTCCTTTCTGTTAGAGATTTCATGGTACTTTTGAGTCTAGTGTTTTCTTTGTTTAAGGACTTAAGAGTGACATGCAAGATATACAATTCATTAGACATTTCAGTAATTGTAGTATTGCAATCATCCTTAGATAACTCATATAGATTTGTAGAAATTACTTGATTGCTAGAGGAACTAGTTTCCTGGTCATCATGGTTTGCCATAAGTACAAGATTGATGAACTCATCCTCTTTAGAATCATCCTCAACAGTCCAGTCCTTTTTTTCTATTACACAATCCTTTTCACTTTGTTTCAGCAAATCAAAGTACTTTTTCTTATAATCAATATCATCACTGAACTTTGACTTCTTTTCCATTTTTGGCTTTCTGCATTCATTCGAAAAGTGACCAGCCAATCCACAGTTGAAACATTTTAATTGAGTTATGTGAACAAGATTCTTGTTTTGTTGACTCTCTTTTCTGAACTGGGATCCAGGCCTTTGCATTGGATTTCTTTTTAATTTGAGCTTTAAAAATTTTCTTGATAGAAAAGCTAGATGCTCATCTATTTCATCAATATCTTCTTTGGTATATGACTCATCATCCTCAACTAATTCTTTTCTCTTACTAGTTGAAGACTCATCAAGCTTACAACCACTTATAACTTTTCCATGAGTCACCTTCATTCCTTCTTCAATAGCAACATCTTTATAGGGCTTTGCAACTTGCTTATCCTTGATCACCAAGGCAACAGACTTTTCCTTCTTCTAACTTTTATCAATCTCCTCATCTTGTTGTAGTTCCAACTCATAAGTCTTCAAAGATTCCATACATCTTATCAAGAGTATATTCTTTAAAGTCAGAAGATTATCTTATAGAAACAGTCATTGGTTTTCATTGCTTGGGTAGAGATCTCAAGAACTTGAGACTGGTATCCTTAATAGCATATACTCTTCCATATAGTTTCAATTCATTCAGAAGTTTTTGAAACCTACTATATGTGTCATTAATTACTTCACCACTCTTAAAGTGAAAGGCCACATTTTTTTAAATCAAGAGTCGCATCTTATTCTTCCTTACTTGCTCAGTGTCTTCACATAGAGTATAAAGAGTATCTCAGACTTCTTTAGAGGTTGTACAGTTGATAACATTGTCAAACATATCCTTGTCAAGACCATTAAACAAAATGTTCATAACCTTTTTATTCTTGTGTACTTCATTTTCATCCTCATATGTGTATTCACTCACACGCTTTGGAATAAGCTTGTCAGGTGCTTAAGTACCATCTGCATTTACACTTGTACCTATTTTCATAAGTACATGTAGACCTTTCTCTATGCAATTAACATAGGAGGATCAATGGATAGCAGATGCAAATGCATTTTGACCATCCAAGGAAAGTACTCATATTTTTCCAAGAACTGGAATCGTCACCCCTGTGTATTTTGACCCATACTTGATGTACTTAGATCTTAACTATCTGTATGTTAAAATCTAGGCTCTGATACCAATTGTTATTTCCCTTAAGTACAAGTTTATAGAAGGGGGGTTGAATACAAACTTAAGAATTATTAGTAATTCTTGTGGATTTAAGTTTGTATATAAGAGTTTGAGTGTTTAGATTGTTGTAACTAAGAAGTAGAACAGAAGATCAAAATTAAAACGACTGCAAATAAATATTAAAAAAATTAATGGATTGTTTTTCCACTAATGAATATTTTTGCTTTCAATGAACCTTGGTCTTAAAAACAAGCTGCTTACAAAATGTAAAAGGAACTAAGAAAAGCTCTATAAATATTTTCTATCTTTCTATTGAGATTTTCTTGAGTCCTAGATTTCCAACTTCTACTACTTGCTACAATGAACAACCAAACTATATATAGTAGTTCATTTCTACCTTTATTTTTCTATCAACTGATAAATGTATAAAATACATTTTACAAGATTTACACTAAAATAGAATGTAGCTTCTTTTCACAGTCTTCTTTGAACTTTGTTTTGTTCTGAAAAAAGTCTATGTCTTGATCTTATTCTTGAAGGTTGTGTTCTTTTTAAAGTCTTTACAATCCTGACAGGACTGTCTTCATTCATTTTCTGCAAAGATTCTATTCCATTTGCCTTTAACCATTTTAGGAAATCCTGATCAACTGATAATTGCTATGAAGCTTATCAATTGATCCCTCTTTGCTATCCATCGATGGATGTGTTATCCATTGATCAATTGATGCATCAATGGATATTCAAGTATCCATCAATGCCTTTATCCATCGACTGTTCTCACGTACTTATCCGATGATGGTGATCCATTGATTTGACTTTTGTTGACTTTTATCCATCGAACATCATCCATATCTATTGACCTCTTTATCCATTAAGAGAATTCTGACTTCGAATATTTACATTTCATCTGTCATTCTTCACATCCGTTAATGAGCTATCAATTGAAGTTAATAGATATCAGTTGATTAGTACATTGCATCCATCAAAGCATTACAATATATTGATAATAAAAATCCTGAATCAACTACCACAATCCAATTTATTAGTTGATTAAGAATAACTTCAACGGATAAATGGTTCCCTAGTCAATGGATATTTATAGATCATATATCAATTGACCAGTTATAAAAATATACATCAAATATATAATTCTAAGTAATTTGTTATCAACATACTACATAATTCCTAACAATATTTGATAATTGTTTAGTTTGTTGTAAGACCGGAATAAGAAGATGATCAGTGCATGACATCAACTCTCATGGAAAAGAATGGCTAATGGGAAGGAATGCTAAAAGTACTGGAAATATGACATCAACTCCTGGTCCTGTAGACCCTTGTATAGAATATCTGACCAGAAAGATTACAGAAAACCTTGAAAAGGAATGGTAAGAAAATATCAAGAAGAGCATGGCAATTTTTCTAAAAAAGCTTGAAAAAGCTAATCCTGGGATGAAGTTGGATGTCTAAAGCCACTTTGTTACTGTTTTTAGTGAAGATGATGATAATGGTACTCTAATGACAAATGGTGTTACTTCTTAGCTATCTTCTGTTTTTATTAGTAGTATCTATGCAAAGTAGAATTTCTGCACGGACTGGGATTTGCTAGGCTTATTATGCATTTTGTACTTTGGTTAATTGGTTCAATTTGGTGGTGTGTGGTAGTTGAACTTTGGTTACATTTTGGGCAGTTGTGGCAGAATTTGGTTTGTGAACTATGCATTTTTATTTTAGTGGTTAATGTCATGGATTTTAATGGGAATCATGATTATACTAAGCAGACATTTCAAAAACTTTTATTTTTAGCGTTGCAATTGAGTGTTGTTAGTGTAGCATATTTTATTTCTGCAATGTTGCATTAGTAAATGATGTTGTTGCCTTTTTCTGAAATGGTGTTACATTATAAATATCACTAATGTTGCATTATAAATAACTGGTGTAGCATTTTCACATGTAGGCCCCACGGTGAAATGGCATGTGGGCTCTAGAATAGCTGACGTGGTATGTGGAACCCACAATTGCTGATGTGGCATACGGGCCCCACAACTGCTAACGTGGAACGTGGGTCCCGCTACTTCTAACCTGGCATATGGGTCACACACTGCTAACTTGGCATGTCGGTCTCACCACTGTTGACGTGGCATGTGGACCCTCTCCTAGCTGACATGGCATGTTGGACCCACACGTGAGCCCCACACTGCTAATATGGACCCACTAGGTTTTGGCTTCCAGCCGAGACAACGCTTTTCGGTGTTGCATTTATTTTATTTGATATTTCTCTAAGCCCTTAAAGCAATAGTTTATGCACCATTACAATAGATCTGAAAAGCATTGCATTATATGCCAAAGGCAATGCTCGTGGAGGCAACGCTCAAAAAACATTTCCTTATTGAAAATTGCACTTTTACAACAGTATTCGGGACTTAAAGCAATACTGTTAAGCATTACATATGCCCACTTATGGCATAGTCCCCTTATGTTAGATGCCCCTGTTGCATAATGTGGATTATCTATTGAGGGATTGTGAATTGATACATTATCAGCCGATTGATATCTATCAACTGATAAATCATCCACTTAGGCATTAATTTCAATTGATAGAGGATTCCTCTGAACTTAATTGTTTTCTTTCAATAGGTATTTCATCCTCACTTTCCATACCATACATTACCATTCGACTCATTCTCAAAATACAGAATGTCAAGGTTTTCTTCATCAAACAAACCTTGAATCTTTTTATCATTAAAGACTACATGGATAGATTCCACAACAATGTGTAGTCTTAGATTGTAGACTTTTTAGTTTTTACTTACGATTCTATATCCAACAAAATTTATTTCATCAGCCTTGGCCTCAATCTTTCCTAAATTTTCACCTTGATTTCTCAATACAAAGCATTTACAGCCAAAGACATGAAAAATATTAATTGTTGAATTCTTATCTTTCTTCATCAACTGATAGGGTGTTTTCCCTTGAGCTTGATTCACTATGAAATTTATAAGTGTAGCATGGTGTATTGATTGCATCAGCCTAAAAGTATGTAGGAAATTGGGCGTCCTCAAGCATTGTCCTTAGAGATTCAATCAGAGTTCTGCTTTTCCATTCAATAACCACATTTTAATAAGGTATCCTTGGTTCAGAAAAATTCTGAGTGATTCTTTTTTCTTAACAAAATTCTTTCATTATAAAATTCATGAACTTAGTTCCATTATCACTCCTGATTGTCTTGACCTTGAATTTTGTCCCAGTTTCCACATTCTTCACATGATTACTAATGAATTGGAAGGCAAGAAATCTACCCATGAAAATCTTGTAAAATCATCCACTATCACCAATGCATACTTCTTCCTAGAGATGGACATGATGTTGATTGGTCTAAATAAATACATGTGTAGCAAATCAAGTAGCATATCAATTGATGACTCTATTTTTTATTTAAATAATGATCTTCTTTTTTCCCTTTTGACAGGCATCACATAAACCATCCGTAGTGAATTCCATCGAAGGAATGTCTCTAACCACATTCTTCTTAACTAATTTATTCATCGCCTTGAATTTCATGTGAGTTAATTTCTTATGCCACAACCAACTATTATCAACTTTAGCTTTGTTGAACAGGAATGTCATTGTGTCTGCCTTGACTGAGTTGAAGTTAAAAACATAAACATTCCCTCTTTTGTTCCTAGTTAGAAGAACATCACCAGTTTTTTTGTTTGAGATGATGCATGCTTCAGTTGTAAAACACAAACAATTTCCATTATCACACAGTTGACTAATGCTTAGCAGACTGTGTCTTAAACAATCAACTAGTGCTACAAGTTTAAAAATGACATTCTCTTTTGAAATCAATTTATATCCCAATGTATAACCTTTGTTATCATCTCTAAAAATTACTCAGGTGTCAGCTCCTTCCTCAAACTCTGTGACCAGGGATTTATCTCTAGTCATGCGCATTAAACATCCATTGTCTAAGTACCAAATATTATTCATCTTTTCTTGTACACATCAAAAAACAATCAAGTTAATTTTGGTACCGAAGTTGTCTTGAGTCCTTTCTTATTAGTTATAGTCTTAGGCACCAATTTTTTAACCTTTAATTTAGGTACATTTAAGTTCACTTTCATTTTAGGAGTTGGGCTTTGAGAGACATTTACACAGTAGTACTTATACTGGGAATACTATTCATAAATTTTAAATTAGCCAATCAAAATGCACGATCATTGTTATTATAAGTCATGTTGCATGGGTAGGCATGTTCATATTGGCATATAAATATTATGGATTAAACATGAAAGGCATAGAAGCATATGGCATAGGAACATTTGATGAAACTAAATTTTGAAACATGGCATTAGTAGGCATAGTAGGATTAGGATTCTTACAATCCACGGGTAAATGATTGACACTACTACATTTTTCACAAACTTTTATGGGAGCATATATGTGAGGCATATAGTTATTGTGCTTGTTGATACCTACTTTACCATTCATGTTTTTTTTATTTTTCTTAACCTTGGACTAAACATCAGGTTCTATCTTTTCAAGGTTTTCCTTCAATTATTTTTTGGATAGAGAAACCTATGTTAACTTTGTGAACCTTTTCTTTGACTATTTCTTGGTTACTATATTTTTTTTTACAAACTTGACAACTGTGCTAAGTTTGGATTTAGCCTTTTTAATCTTATCATTTGATTGTTTGTTCATCAAAGGATTTACATATGTCGACTTGTTATCAATAGATTGATAATCATATGGATTAGCATTTGATTTATCCTTATCCATTTACTTGCATTCATCAACTGATATTTCATCAAGTAAATTATTCTTAAAAAAGGACTTTATTCCTTGAATCTAAATGATTTATTTTGAAATCTTAGCAGACCTATTCCATTTCTTAATTGTTTCTTGTTCATTTACTAATTTTTCCTTCAGAGTTTCCTCCCTTCTTAAACTACTAAGTTCATTATTAGAATCTTTACATTCTACCTTGAATCTCTCTATATTCCCTAACTCATTCTCAAGAAATGCATTTCTTTCAGATAAAGTATCTATAGTGTTTTTGAGTCTAGTATTTTCTTTTGTTAATGACTTAAAAGACATGCAAGTTATATAATTCATTAGATATTTCATTTATGGTTACATTGAATTCTTCCTTAGAAAGTTTAGAGAAATTGGTGGTTGGTACCTAATTACTTCAAGAATCTTCTTATTCTTCATAATCATCTATGAGTGCTAGATTGATGAACTCTTCAACTTCATAATCACTTCCCTCAGTAGCCTAGTCATTTCCATCAGTAACAAAGGTCTTCTCATTTTGTTTCATCAAATCAATATATGTATTTTTATAATCAATTCCATTGACGAACTTAGGTTTTGATTCAACCTTTGATTATCTACATTCATTTGAAAAGTTACCAGCCAATCCATAGTTATAGCATTTGAACTTGGATCTATCAACAAAGTTCTTGTTTTGATAGTTATCCTTTTTCCAGTGGGATTCAGTATGTCCTTTGAGAATTTTGATTCTTTATGAACTTCAACTTTGAGAATGTCCTTGACAGAAATGCCAAGGGCTCATCAATTTCATCTAAGTCTTCTAGAGTGTAGGAATCATTCTCCTCAATCTTGGTTTTGCCTTTATTGGTCTTTGACTCCACTACACTTGCACTCATGTTTTCAGCAATATCACAGACTTTATGTTCTTCACTTGACTTAGTTTCTTTACCCTTGACCATCAAAGTTATTATCTTTTCCTTTCTTCGATTCTTTTCAATCTATTCCTTTTGATGCATCTCAAGCTCATATGTTTTGAGAATATCAAATAGCTTTTCTAGTGTGTAGTGTTTGAAGCTCATATGTCCTCAGTAGCATACACCCTTCCATACAAATTTAATCCATTTAGCAGTTTTTTAAATCTACTATAAATATCATTAATTGATTCACCATATTTAAAATTAAAGGCTTCATACTTCTGGATTAACAACTTCATCTTAATTTTCCTAACTTGCTCAGTACCCTCACATAGTGTTTGAAGGGTATCTCATACTTCTTTGGATGTTGTGTAGATAACATTATCAAACATGTCTTTGTTCAGGTCATTTAACAGAATATTCATGGCTTTCTTCTCCTTGTGCACTTCATTTTCATCCTCATCAGTATATTCCAAGACAGACTTGGGAACAAGTCTAGGGTTAACACTAGTAACAATATTCATAGAAAGTATCAAGTGAAAGCAGGTGAAGGTGCATTTTTTTCTTCTAGTGAAAGTAATTTTCTTTCTCTAACATAGGAATCTTCACATGTGTATCTTTGTGACCCATAGTGACTTTTGATCTTAAAACTTTTTATATGTCAAAAGCTCAGCTCTGATACCAATTGTTAGTTAGAAAGTCCCATTAAGTCACTATGTATTTATAGAAATGTGGGATTGAATACAAATACAAAAATTTAAACATTTTCACTATATTTGTAAATCACTTGATCATTTGATGAACTAAGAAACAATACTAAATTTAAAAAAAAACAATATTAAAAATTATTAGTGGATTGAATATATCCACCAGATATATTGTTGTTCAAAATAATCTAGGTCTTAAACCCAACTTCTTTTATAAAGTAGAAATTATATATTCTTATAACACTTGTTTATATAACACAAGTGTTTACAGAATCCTAGTCAATAGATAAAAAAACAAATCATTCCTAAAGTAGTGTTCTGCTACCTCTGTCTTTCTTTTTTGCATTGAACAATTTGGGGAATATTTTTGTCATGCATTCTCCCAAAAAATATAGTTTCTTTTGAGACTTCACAGTTAAGACTAATTTGACTGTATACCAATGTTATCTTCTAGTCTACAAGATTGCTGACGTTGGTCTTTATGATTGGTCACTACCAATTGATAATTTACTGATAAGTATATCAACTGATATTTCTTGCATCCATTGATTGATCATTACTCATTCATCGATTGATAAGATTATCCATCGACTGATATTTGATTATCAATCAATATATCAATCGATGGGTCTTCTTTATTTGTTTATAGTATACTCTTCTCAGCATCCATCAAGTCCATTGAGGTTTAACATCCATCGATCACTTATCACTTGTGTATTTCGCATGTCTTCAAAGAATTATAATTAATAATGTGACTTTCGTATCTATTGATGACCAATATCTATTGACTCCTATATCGGTTGACTCTAAGACACATTATCCACCAATTAATTAGACTATCAATGGATAATTGACTTAGATAACAGTTACTCCTATCAATCCATATTATCAGTTGATGAAAATGAATTTCAACTGATAGTTGATTTCCTAGTCAATAGATATTTATAGAACACATATACATTGACCAATTACAAATAGTAGAAACATAGATTCATGATTCTAAGTATTGAGTGATCATCAAACTATATAATTCCTAACAAATTTTTGAAATATTATTATGTTTACTGTTCTTTATGGCATCCATAAAGAACAATAAATATAATAATGTATATACTAATCCATAAAGATCAGCAAGGTTGTCATGGAAAGTAGAAGTGTCTTGATTCGAATTATTTATCCACAAGTTAGTTTTAGAGACAAATAGTAGTGTTGGTGTCTGAGGATAAGTGCACTTGTATTATCATATATACACTACAAACACATAAAGCTATAAAACACCACCTAAATGGCAGTGGAGGCATGAACTTCTGGATGAGATCTTAACCCAGCACTAACACCTATATAAATAATAAAATACAGATGAAGAACTTAACAAAAAAAGTAGTTCCCCAGAGACCTGTAAAAGAAAGCTCAAGCCTCGGCCTTACTTGATTATTTTTTACATATCTCTAGTTGTTTGGAACTCTTTGGGCTTATATATATTTCACAAAAATGCCCAAGCATCATACATAAATCATGGACCACAATTTTAGGATTGCAAATTTTTATCAATTTTTAGGTAGGAATTTTCGGTAAATTAAAAAAAATGTAGAATCGTTCGAATACAGTTGAAAAACACATAATTTAGCGAGGTAATGATTCTACTACTATTAAAGGGTTAGATCTCATCTAAAAATATATGAATATAAATCATCATTACTTTGTCAGTTCCATTTTTAGTTTATTTCAAATTTTCGATGAAGTTTTTAGATTGGTGAATATATCTTTCCTAGTCCAATGTTAATAATTTAATTAGTAATCATACGAATAAAAGAAAATTAAATTTAATAAATTATAAATTAAATAAAGAAAAGATATGAAAATGATAATTTGATAAGTATACATATAGATATAAGAATGAAGCATCCTCGCCTTCATTTTTCATTAAATAGTTAGGTGTTATAGAAAAAATCTGCCTCCCACTAATTGAGGAGGTTCTCGCTCTCAACAGCCTCTCACTCTCAACATCCTCTCACTCTCGACGACCTCTCACTCTCGAAGAGTCTCACCTAGTTGAATAGGTCTAGGCCCATGGAAGTAGTAATCAGCCCATTTGGAAACCTAGCCCAATTAAAGACCTCGCCTATTTGAGTTAACTCTACTCATCTCAATGGGACAACCAAAACAAGTTAGTGATATCGTGAGGACCAGTGACCTAGGCCCAATCTTCGACAACCTCACCTAACAAAGAATATCTCTTGTTGTATTGACCTAGGCCTATGAATATGGAAGATTTCATCATTTCAACATAGGCTCGCCTCAAGGGGAGAAAAGTAATGAATGGATACGTAATTCATGAAAAGTTGATTTTTCGATATTAGGCCTCGCCCAGAGGATCAACCTCATTTGGAAGTATGAACCTCTCATGGATGTGTTGACATTAGTCCGCATGACCGCTAGTGCGGCTTCGTCTAACCTCATCCACATATCCGCTCGTGCGGCCTCGGCCAACCTCGTCCACATATTTCTTCGTGTGGCCCATTTCGACCTCGTCAGCATATTCGCTAGTGGGCCTCGTCCGCTCGGGCGCCCTTGTCCGCACATTCGCATGTGCAGCTTTGTCTGCTCGGTTAACCTCACCCAAAAGTATAGGCCAAAATTGAATGAATCGACTTAAGCCCATGGGACATAAAGACTTTGCCTATATGAATTAGGTCTCACCTTTGTTACGACAGTTGGTTTAGAAAAGAAATAGGTTCAGGCACATCTTTGCATAGACCTTTCCTACTTTGCAGAGGATGGAGACATGTACGCTCTTCGGGTACATCAATATTCTGGAAGAACAGGAAGTTAAGCCTCGCCTTTATCATATTTTATGCAACCTCGACCCAATTAAGGAACCTCGCACATCATTTATGGTTCAGGAATAGTGGACACTAAGAACACAACACTGTTGAAAACTACATCACTTGTAGCCAAAGATTTTGCTGTCATATAGACCAGCACAGTGAAGCCTGTAGTTGAGAAAGAAGAAATTCTGGAAGCTGAATTTATAGAAAATACTCAACCAGGTGATGAAGATGACTTCTACTCAATGGAAGAACTTAAATAGTTAGAAAATAAGACAATGGCCTATATGGCAGGTAAGTTCAAGAACCTCAGGTTTAGAAGTAACCCTAAGTACAAATTTAAGGGTAACACCAGTTACAGTGGTTCCAGCTTCATAAACAACAATCGAGGTCATTCGTCTTAAGGGTCTTACAGCAAAAGAGGTTATAAGATGGGAATGGTAGACTGCAGCAAGTTCAAGTGCTACAACTGTGATGAACCTGGACATTTTGCTATAGAATGCCGGAAGCCCAAGCATGGAAAGAAAAGAAAGGAGTTGTATGACGAACTCAAGAAAAAGTAGGATGCACTGATAAAGAAGCATTAGGGCAGAGCTTAAAGCCGAGGGAAAGAGCTGGGATGACTCAGATAATGATGAAGAAGAGACATGTAGAAATTTTGCACTAATGACAGACTCTTCAGAGGCATCACCTTAGTCATCAAAGGTATCATTTCTTTCCACAGTTGACATGTCTAATTCTGATTACAAGAAAATTGTAGAAGATCTAAGCGTAGAAATATTTAACATTCACAAAAGCATGCTAGCATCTGAAGAAGAAAATGCTACAATTGTTCTAAAGAATAAAATGCTAGAAACTAGAAATGAAGAACTAGAGCTTGCATGTGTTAATTTAGAAGATCTGAAATAGAAAATAGAATATCTACAGAATAGAGACAAATGAAACTAAGAAGTAGAAACTTCTCTTAGGAATAAAATTTCGGAGTTAGAGTTAAAACTTCAGGCTTATAAGAAATCTGCTAATCTTGTTAAGGAGGCAATAGATAAAAAAGTCATAGGTCAAAAAAACTGGAATATGATTTGACTATGATAAAATGGCAAGAAAGAGACATGAGGAATCAATTGCTGAGGAAAGTCCTATGAAGCAAGACATTCCACATGTATTAAAAAATGTCCATAAGCCCATATACAAGAAGTTTGTCATCGAACCCCTAGATGAAGAACAGATCTTAATGAAAGAAAAAATTCTTGCTAAGGATCAAAAGAAAGAGGAAGAAAGTAAACAAAAGTTTCCTAAAAAATCTATAAAAATTGAAGAACCTAAGAAACAGATTAAAACTGAAATAGGCAACAAAGATGAAAAGAAGAAAGTTAACAGAAATGACAAGATAGGTGTTAATAAGAAAAATGATTATGCATATTCTCCCAAAGCTATTAGAAAAGTTTATAATAATTGTAATTCTACTGGTCATCTTACGCATGCGCAAAAAGATAATAGTAATAAAAATAGAAACTTCTAATATGTCTGCCATGTCTGCCATGTATATCTCTCATCAACCATCTGGTAAAGTAGGATACATGCCATGTGCTTTCATCATCATGTCTGCATACATAAACATGATGAATGCATCATCTAGTACTTGCATTAATACAGATGTGAACATGAATAAAAAGCATGTTAGGGCAAAGACTGCTAGTCCTCCTAAGTCTAGGAAGGAAGCCCATGTCCCTAAGCCTAAAGACACCCTTGTCAAGGCTAAACCAAAGGGAAAGGGCACAGTCGATGAGAAAGAAAAGGACCAGAAAATTTCTACAGCTAAATTTGTTTACTTATCTAAGCCTCTTGGACCCATTCAAATTTGGGTGCCAAAAAAGAAGTAATCAATTTGTGGTTGCAGGCATAGCAAAGAACAAGCATGTCATGTGAATTCTCGACAGCGGCTGTTCAAGGCATATGATCGGTGATAAAGCCCTGATATCAGATGTGATTAAGAAAGCTGGCCCGATAGTGACCTTTGCAGATAACAGTAAGGGATTCACAACGGGATATGGAAATCTGGAAATTGAAAATGTTATCATAGAAAATATATCTCTTGTAGACGGATGAAAGCACAACCTTCTAAGTATTAGTCAGTTCACTGACAAGGGCTACAAAGTAACTTTTGACAAAAAAAGATGTGCAATCCAAAACAGGAAAAATGCGAAGCTTGCTCTTCAAGGAGTGAAAAAGGGGAATCTCTTTGTGTCTGACTTATTCTCTGCAAGAAAAGGCGAGATTCAATATTTTTACAGCAAAGATTCAACAGAGGACAGGTGGTTATGGCATAAGAAACTTTCACACCTGAACTTCAAGGCAATGACCTCTTTAGTTAAGAGGGAATTAGTTAGAGATTTACCTGGGATGGAATTCGGTCAAGAAGGTTTATATGAAGCATGTGAAAAGGGAAAGTCAAAGAAAGCATCTCATTGAAGCAAAGATTCATCAGGCATTACTGAACCACTGTAACTTCTGCATAAGGATTTATGTGGTCTAATCAATGTCATGTCTATGTTAAGGAAGAGATATGCACTAGTAATTGTAGATGATTACTCTAAGTACACATAGGTGTTGTTTCTAGCCTCAAAGGATGAAGCCCCTCAAACAATTATTAATCACATAAAAAAGATAGAGTTAGAAGCTGATTTGCCTATCAGGAAAATAAGGTCTGATAATGGAATAGAATTCAGGAATGTAACCCTGAATGATTTATGTATTGAGAAAGGGATTTTAAGACAATATTCAGCGCCCAGAACTCCATAACAAAATGGAATAGTAGAAAGGAAGAACATAACTCTAGTTGAAGCAACAAGAACAATGTTGAATGAAGCTAAGTTACCTCTATACTTTTGGGATGAAGCAGTCAAAACAACTTGCTATACTCAGAACCGTACCCTGATAAATAAAGATCATGACAGGACTCCGTACGAGTTGATGGCAAACAAGAAACCAACATTGAAATACTTTCATGTGTTTGGAGCTAAGTGTTTTGTACAGAAAGATGATGAGCATCTAGGAAAGTTTGAATCCAAGGCTCATGAAGGCATATTTCTTGGCTACTCTCTAGAATCTAAGGAATACATGGTTTATGTGATTGAGCACAAAAAGGAAAACATGAATGTAACTTTCGATGATCTCAAGCTCCCAAGTCTGTAAAGAACAGATAACACTGAAACTCTGTTGGTTGAAAATTTGAACTCAGATGAAGGTGAAATAGAACCTGAAGCTGCAACAGAAAATCAAGAACCAAATGAGAATAAAAATAATGATGATTCTGACCCTAGTAGTGGAAACAGTGGAAGATTCACAGAAACCACTAGTAGTGGCAGATAATCTCATTCTCAACCAAGCAGCAGCTCAGGGGGAACAACTGAAGGATCTACTAATAGGACTCACTACATTAATGATAATCAGGCTGAATCATCTATGGCAAATCTGCCTCGGCATAGGGTGTGGAGTAGAGATCACCCCTTTGAGTTGATTCTAGGAGATTCAGATGCTGGAGTCCAAACTAGACGTGCTTCTCAAAACGAATGTTTATTATCTGGTTTTATCTCTAAAATAGAGCCAAAAAAAGTAGAAAAAGCTCTAGAAGATCCAGATTGGATTATTCTATGCAAGAAGAACTCAATCAATTTGAAAGACAAAGGGGGTGTTTGGGGTTCCTTAAACTTAAAATAAGTAGCTTATTTTTTATTTTTTTTACATATTTTCATATTTTTTTAAAAGATAAATATTTGTTTTAGAATTTTAAAACCAAATATGAACTTAATTATTTCTGGAAATAAGGCTTATTTCTGGAAACTACATACATCCCTACTTTTTTCCGGAAATAAGCCCTTATTTCCATAAGTAGCGGGTAGCCAAACAGGCCCAAAATGTCTGGAAGCTGGTACCCATGCCAAAGAATAAGTCTATAATTGGCACAAAGTGGGTATTCAGAAATAAACTGGATGAGGATGGCATTGTTATGAGGAACAAAGCCAGACTGGTTGCTAAAGGCTATTCCCAAGAAGAATGAATAGATTATGATGAAACATATGCACCAGTGGCAAGGCTTGAAGCTATCAGGATGTTTCTTGCATTCACAGCACATTCCAACTTCAAAGTATATCAAATGATGTGAAGAGTGCATTCCTGAATAGAGAGCTTGAAGAAGAAGTGTATGTAGAACAACCCCCAGGGTTTGAAGATCCAGAATTTGAAGATTTTATTTACTTTATCTTGAAGGCACTCTATGGCTTAAAGCAAGCACCTCGGACATGGTATGTGTTGGAGATTACAAAGCTGTATGAATAGTAATCGTGATAACTCAACACTAGAACAAGACAAGTAAATAATACTACGTCTACACAGAAATCAGGAAGAAATGAAGACAAGGCAGATACAGTGAATCAACACATTAGAAGAAGTTTTGAAGTCTACTACAGGTCATTGAGAGAAGTACATTAATATGTTCATGCCTCAGTGAAGAATAATGGTTGAAGACTTTCAGGGTTTCAGAAGTGTTGAAGATTCAGTATAGCAGTGCCACTAAAAGATTTCAGTGTAACAACATTGATTGAAGATAGACAGTGTTCGAAGCATAGGAATCTAGAAGAATTGAAGACATGGTAAAGACAAGTGTCTAAGTACCAGAAAAGATTCCAGTGAAGTTACAGTGTTTATTGACAGTCAGTGTTCGAAGCAATGAAGTTGCTGCAAACTTAACAATGTAAGTAAAGCAATAATACGAAGACCTGGATCGAAGTTAGTCGTCTGTGAACCAGACCAGTTGCACTAGGCGTCAGCAGTCTGTGAAAGGAATCTGAGTATTAACTACAGAAGAATTGTTAAGTTGAAGAACGTACTTGAAAAGAACGGTTATTTATTAAGGTATGAAAAGTAATTTGTAGAGGCTACAGCCAAACAGCTAAACAGCTAACAGCTAAACAGCTAAACAGCTCAAAGGGTGCAGGGTGCAAAGTGTCACAACCTTGGTACGAAAAGTGAAAGTTTCTGAACTATAGTCGAAGAACGGAAACAACTCAGGGTACAGGGTGTAATGTGACAAGACTTTGATACAAGAAATGGAAGTTGGGGAACTTCAATCAAGCAATGAAAAGAGGGTCAAAGTGCAGTGGCCAAACTGCACTTTGACCATGTAAATGTAAATCACGCGCGAGACTTGATTTCTTTCAACAAATTTCAGGCGCCACTTATTGTTGTACAGAGCAAGCACTGTATAGGGCGCCACTTGCATACTTGGAGATAAACTTATTCAAGGCGCCACTTATTTTTGTACAGAGCAAGCACTGTATAGGGCGCCACTTGAATACTTGGAGCCACTCAATTTATTCAAGGCGCCACTAAATTCAATACAGGGTATCAGCTGTGTAAGGCGCCACTCAGCCCTTAGCCAATCAAATTACAGCAGCTACTTTATTGATTTAAAGTCTACACCAATTAAAATTGAAGAGTGGTCTTCTCCAACACAAAAAAAAATATGTAGAGAGCAGCCATGGCCGGGAGCAAGAAGAAACATTTTATACACACCTATACCTTGCTCCTGGTCAGATATTAGGACCCGGTTCTTAAACGAAAAATGCTCAGGGCTCCTAGATATCACTCCCTACGGACTCAGTTTTTCCTTGTACTAATTTAGATATATTTGTATAGGAACTGAGCCTAATATTTTTGTGTTAGTAGCAAAGAACTAATTTGTTCTTTGGAAGCCAGTTAATTTTAACTGGGTGTAGCAAAACCCTCTGGGATTAATACGAGAGTAATATTCCCGGAAACTTGTCTCCATAATTTACCTGCTAATTTTCTTGAACCTAATTGATTTATCCGGACACCCAGAAAATTAGTAGGCAGTTCACCTAAACACTACAAATGGCCAAACCCACTCTGAAGCAATAATTTATTTATCCGCAAATTCAGAAAAGAATTTAAATTATTGTGAATATCGTATTCAACCCCCCTTCTACGATATTTCGGGACCTAACAATTGGTATCAGAGCACTTTGATTGATATACAAATCAGGATCCTTAGCTCAGTGAAGCTCACCGTGCCAAAGCTGCTTGAACTCAAAAGGAGGCCTTGTTAAATAAGTTTAATTATAAACTGTTAATAAGTTTATTTTATAAACTTTTATAAAATTTGTTTTATAAACTTTTATTAGTTTATATTATAAATTTTAATTAGTTTATTTTATGAACTTAATATTAAATTTGTTTTATAAACTTTTATAAAATTTGTTTTATAAACTTTCATTAGTTTATATTATAAATTTTAATTAGTTTATTTTATGAACTTAATATTAAATTTATCTTATAAACTTTTATAAAATTTGTTTTATAAACTTTTATTATTTTATGTTATAAATTTTAATTAGTTTATTTTATAAATTTTAAAAACTAAGTTTATAATTTAAATTTATTAAACTCAAATCTTGGTCCATTTTTGTTTCGGCAGTAAGTTGTTTGAAGTGATTAAAGGACCACATGGACTACACGCGCAGGAATTTGGCCAGGTCACTTAATAATTCGACAGGAGTTAGTAAGTCACGCGCCTTTGACAATTTGCATGTGATCAACACATCAACACATTTTAGAAAATCACGCGCTAGTTGGTTGTGATCAGAAGCTTGACTTGATTTATTTCGAGTGTTGAGTTGCGCTCGTACAGGGCTCTCCCTGTGCGAGGCGCCACTTGATTTTCGAGTATGAAGGCACGCGCGGCAAATTTCACAGTACATGTTGTGTTGCGCTTATACAGGGTAATTCCTTGTATAGGCGCCACACAATGTCCAGGCGCCACTCACCCAAAATATCAGTTCGGTACCTCAAGTTTTGTACTCTTTAATTTTTATTTTAGATCTATTTATTTTTCCAGAAAATTTAAAATTCTTGAAAACTAAAATTTCTCTTAAATGTTAATTTACGATATTTTAATTTTTAAGAAAATTCGAAATTCTTGAAAATTAATTTATTGTATATTTTTATTTTTGATTAATTTATTTTCTAAGAAAATTAAAAATTCTGTAAATCTAAATTTTTCTTAAATATTAATTCGAGGGTGCTTAAAGGGTTTGTAGTTGAAGATTTTTCCGGGCATTGAAGACAACTAAGATTGACTGAAGGTTATCCAATGAAGATTATTCTGGAACAGACTGAAGAAATAGTGGTTCTAATTTCCTCAAAGGTTTACTCCATAGGATCCCACTAATATTTTGGAAGCTGCAAAAGAAGAGATTAATTTGGGTACAGTTTTTGGTTAATTTGGGTTGTATTTTTGGATGAAAAATCTTAGGGGTTGAAGTAGTGAAGGAGAACAGACTGGACAACTTGGAATCTCTGTACAAGCCTTAAAGACTATTCTACAGGAAGATAACAGGAAGTTCGTGCTAACACTGCAGATCATCTGGAACACAGGATACAGCCAACAGGAATTTAAGGATACAACCACATTGTCTGTAAAAGACCTGTATGTGCTGAAGGCCTATGAACTAGAACAAGAGCTGAAGAAGATAATATTTGGTAAAGCAGGTTGTTAGCATATCCACTGTATTTGTAACCCAGGAACCAAATTTGATTGACGTCAAGGTTGAGAACCTCTGAACAGAATCGAATTGATCCAAGAAGCTGAATTGAAGATGTTGTAGCTCAAGGTAGTGGTCAAGGTGTTATAAGTGAATCTTACACTTTGGAATAACTTGAGAACTGGACTGCAAGTCAAGCCTGCAGGGCAACAGGAAGTTCAGTGACATCAGATTCAGACGGAATCCTAATTCTAAATCTAAGGTCCTTACCTATAGATTCCGTGAAGGAGATTTTCAAGATCAGTTCAAGAGGCGGTTGCAAGACATGGATGGTTGATTATAAAAGACAAGATCAGGGGTTTGCTACACAGATTGAAGAAGCCTGTACAAGCAAAAGATGACAGACACTATGTTGGGTTGAAGCAAGAATCTCAGGCATTAGTGAGGATGCAGCAAGGGAAAGCATTTGTTGATGAAGTTAAATGCAAGGATGATTCTATCAGTGACAGTGATGAACCAAATGGACATCTGGCATCAATGACCAACACTGGAGATGAATCACTAAGCACTTCACAGGTACACTTTCTAACTAGTATACGTTTATCTAATTCAGAACTGTATGCTTATTAAGTTTTGAAATGTATTATATTCATGATAGCATGTTAGCATCTTAGGACTTAAATGCTTAATTGATTGCTAAGAATAAGATTGCATGCTAGGATTCATGAGTTTAATTAGTACATTTGATACTTGATTTTATATGCAGTAAAATGAATATTTAGAATTAGATAGGGTGTTCTAGACGGTTAGGTGTATCCCCAAACATTTGCTGGAACTTGATTTAAATCTTCTGTGATTTAATACCTCTGCTAATGTTGTGAAAATTGCTAATAGACAAACAGGTCATAGATCATATATTTCATATTTGTTCTTATGAATGACTTGATAAGTGTATGTGGAATTTGATATTGCTCATAATGTTTTATTCAAATATTCTGCATATCCTTGAATTGTTTATGTGCTTATTTTCATATGATTTGCTTTTACTCACATAGTTGCACTTAAATGCTATATCAGATCATGTATTGCTTGTTAGGGTTAAATGGTTAAAAGATGGTAGAATTATCTAAGTAGTCAGTAAGTCATGTAGATTCGAAGCTTAATCTAAAACTGACTTAGGTAATTAGAGATAGTAAAATATGTTAGACAACGACAGAAATGGATTAGGCAGAATTAGTAATTAATTTGTTAATTCTTCTATCCATGTGCTTTCAGAAAATTAAGTTCTGAATTTTCTAATATGCATATTGAAGCTGTTGTTACCACTGAAAATATCTCTAACTCATCTGGACTCAATTAAAGTTGAGTACCAAGAAGCTTGATCATTTGTGATTGCAGAGTATGTTATGAAAGGCAAAAGTTATGTGACTTCGTGACATTTATTGTTCGAGGCACATGATCAAGATTAAAGCTCTGACATCACAGTTGATTGAGAAGGCCTCCCCGATGGTAACCTTTGGAGATGACAGCAAAGGATGTACAAGGGATATGGCTATCATGTTTTAAGAACTATCATCATTGGAAGCATCTTTCTTGTGAAAGGACTCAAGCACTATTTGAAGAGCACTAGGGAATTCTTCGTCAAGGGTTTTCTGGAAGAGTGTTTGATCTCAAACAAGAAGGTTGGAAGCTCGCTCAACTGAGAGTGAGGAAGTTTGTTCGTAGCTGACATGGTTTTTGGATGCAAAGGTGAAGTCAACTTTTTAGTAAAGCTTCATCAATGAAGAGTTAGCTATGGCAAAGGAAGCTCTCACACTTGTCAGTCTACAAGGCAATGGATTCTTTGTTAAAAGATGAAATTGGTGAGAGGACTGCTTCATATGGAATTCTTTCAAGAAGGACATTTTGAAGTATGTCACATAGGGAAGTCAATGGAAACATCACAATGAAGAAAAGTCATGAAAGTCATATGCATAGTGGTGATTGAAATTGATAACCCTAATTACAAATTGGTGATGTTCAAGCATTCAACAGACAAAATGTCACAATGGTGATTGATCTAATAAGGAAGATCAAGTTGGAAACAATTGGTAAGCTGTGAGAACTTTGAAGTTAGATATTGGAACTACATTTCGCGAGTGAAGTTCTAAATGAAGTCTGCACTGAAAAGGTACTTTAAAGCTGAAGCAATTAACACAGCATGCTGCTTTATTCAACAAGATCGTGAAAAGACATCATTTGAGTTAATGGCCAACCAGAAGCAAACACTGAAGCTCTTTCGTGTGTTTGGAGGGAATTGATTTTTAATGAAGATCTATTTGAGTATCTTGACAAGAAGTTAGGGCTCATGGAACAATTCTCCTCGGCTACTCATAGGTGATTAAAAAGTCTGAATGTGACGACCAACTACACCAAGCTCCCAGGCATTCAAGTGAACGACTATTCTGAATCTTTGACAAATTCAGATACTGATGTAGAAGCTGAGGTTGCAGAAGGAATCAATGACAACGATGATGATTCAGATCCTTAGTGGAAATGGTAGTAAATCTACACAACTCGTGGACTTTAACAGAATCCACTCAACAAGGTGAAGGATCTTCAACACATCCTAGCAGCAACTCAGGGGGAGCAAATAAAAGAAAGATCTACTAGTCATGCTCAACAATGAAGATCAAAGGATTTCATTAAGAACATTTCTGCCAAGACAAAAGGTTTGAAGTCAAGTTCAATCCTGGAGTCTCGTTCTTAATGATCCGGATTCTTGTGTAGAGGCTAGAAGTGTTAATCGAAATGATCATATATTCTTCGGAACCAAGTTGGGAAAGAGAAATTGTCAACTTACAATTGGTATCAACAATTGGTATCACCCATCATTTGGTATCCCAAAGAATACTGAAGATGCACAGATTGATCCAGATTGAGTGATTGCAATGCAAAATGATCTCAATCAGTTCGAAGGCAGAAAACAATGAAGCTGGAACCCAGACCATAGACCACTAAAGTCGAAGCTGAAACTGGTACAGTAAGGGTTCACAGAAACTGGATGACTATTGGCATTGTTATGAGGGGCAAATCCAAACTGGTTGCTACAGGACAATAAAGCAGAAGGTATCAACGATGATGGAAACAGAATCTTCAGGACTTTCAAGATCAAGCAGTAAGCGCCAGTGACGAGACTTGATCCTTTGGGACTCTTCAATGGGGACCTAACAATTGATCCTCCGGGACCCTAACTTTAGGCCTGAACAAGTTGAAGACCTAATAATAGGACATCCCTAGCACAAGTGGAACATTCAAGCATGAAGATCTATCAGATGAATGTGAACAAGTGCACTCCTGAATGGTGAGCTAGAAGATGAAGGTGCAGATCCATTACAATTTGTATTTCATTCTCTTCTCAGGACTTGCTATGACGGAGGTAAGGGCTCAAGCAAAACGTCAAGGACATGGTATGACTCTCTAACTGTTAATTACTTAAAAATGATTCTACATTAGAGTTGTTATACATATCTCTCTAGAAATGCTAGGCACACACAATGACATATATATGTGCAAGTATACCTTAATTCTCGATATGCCTATGTGCAAGTTTCCAAGTGGAATCTAGAGAATCGTATCTTATAGCTAAGTTATGAATTGCTAGATATCTTAGGGGATCACCATTTCCTGGAATCTGGGACCCTTAAGATAATAGGTTTAACCTAATTGGCTATATAGATATAGATAATGCAGGTTGTACGAAAGACAGGGAAGTCATTCCTAGAAGCTGTCAATTTCCAACAACACTGTTGAACTCTTCACACCACTGAAGGAACAAGCTCATGGACACCAGGTATCATTTCTTTTGAGGTGTCCATAGTCGAATAACTTGTAGATTTTTGCTAAATGACTTGATAAATTTATTTTATCTAAGTTGGTTAGTAAAAGTTGGGATATTATTAATATGCATATTTATTGAAAATCCCATCTGCAAGAAATTCTCAAATGAGTTCACAAGTATTACTTTTTCCCGATCCAAAGGACTTGTGAATTTATTTGAAATCCAGATCCTCATACTTTTTGCTATTAGTTTAATTATCATGCTTACAATGTTTTATGCATGAGTGGTAGTTAAATTATTTAGCATAAGTAAGAAGCATAATTATTTGTATGTCTTAAATATTTGATGAGTATTAGTCAATGATATCTTGCTTAATTGCTCTGATATTTTGCTCTGATATTCTTGAATATTTTATTACAAATAATTGTGATACTTTTGATATTAGTGATGGTATTTAGAATTTCTGTTCTAAATAAACAATGCATATTTTAAAACTCACTAATACTGAAAGGTGAAGTATTTTCTAAGTTATGTGTATGAAATTCTCAATATTTTATATACTTAGAAAATATTTCTAAAAATAAGTTTGATAACGAGGAGTTGCAATTAGAATCACAAGTATTACTTTTTCCCTATATAAAGGACTTGTGAATTTCTTTTCAACTAAATCCTCGAGCTTACGTATATCAATTAATAATTGTTATGAGTACGCTTACAATGTGCAAAGTGACAATTATTAGATATGGCGTAGGAAGTTAGATGCTAATATTCAATCTAATGAATATTTTAGTATTTAGCGAATTTATTTTATCTTATTGAAATTATGGATTGAAGCAATTCAATGATTATTAGTTTCATAATTTTGATTTGATAAAATAACAGAAGCATAGTTTCTTGCATTTTGAATTTATTGATGAATATCTCGAAATGATATTTTGTTAATATTTCCGTGCAATTAACTGTGATATGCTTATTGTTCTACTGAATAATTGCCATGTATAGTTTATATAAATGCATGTGATTGGCAATTACTTAGTATAGCATAAGTATTTAATTTATTTTGATTTATTTAAATCATGATGATATAAAATAATTCAGTGAAATATCTGTTCCATGATTTAAGTAAATTAAAATAAATTCGCAGCATAATTATTCGTAGTATAAATATTCTCTTTTATTACTTTGTGATAATTGAATAATATTTTATTATAAAATAATTGTGATATATTGATACTAATGGATTTACTTAGTTTTTATTTTTAGCAACAATTGGTATCAATATATTTAGTTTTCTTTCTTTGACTGGTTTACGATCCTGAATGTATTTAAAAGAAATTTTTGTCTATTTCTTTTTCAACATGTTTTATTCAAAGATACATTCAGTTTTTCTATCAGTTTTAGATAAGAAAACTTAAGAATTCTTTTTCAAAACTTCTCTTTTGAAAAACTTTTCTTAAGGATAATTTTTCTCTAATCTCGGAATATTTTATCCTCTCCCAAAAGCTTGTTTTAAATGTTTTATCTTTAAAAAGCTTTTTCTCTCTTTTGAAAATTTGTTTTAATTTCGAGGTATCAATCACTTGTAAAATGATTTGTTTTCAAATGCTTGTTTCAATGTATGTTTCACATTGACTCATAGTACCAAAACAGTGATTGTTGCTTTGAAGGCCTAGTACTGTATTGTTAAGCATTCATTCAACCCCAATTGTCATGTTTTTATTTAAAGTCGGGGATATTATCAGGCAGACGAAAATGATGTAAATCATAATTGCATTATGAGTCGGAAAATCATTTTCTTCTATCTGATAAGGATGTTTTGCAAAACTGTTTTCAAAACATACAGTGCTTAGGTTTAATGGAAAAGAGTCTTTTTATTGAGATAAAATTTGGTAGAAGAGTTGAATTTCTTCTTTGGTGCAAATTCCCGCATTTTATTATGGGAAGTTTGCCTTATAAGAAATTCATAAGGGATCGATTTTTTCTCTGATACACATTCCCGCGTTTTATTATGGGATAAGTATTTTAAAGAAAATTTCTATTGATGTCATGCTCTTAAATGATTAATTTTTTGATCTGACAAAACTCTTTTATTAAAAGTGCTTTAATGCAATCAATTACCATTCCTTCATATATTTTTCTTTTTCATTGAGATGAAAAATATGTTTTGGAATGTTAAGTGATTATCTTTTTATCTTCTTTAACTGATTTTATCCGTTTAGCCCCCAGTGGCTACAGAAGCTGGCCAGGAGGTTGAAAACCCATCAATCTCTGACCCAGGCCTTAATACCAAACACTCATTTCATCCACTTCCATATATTAACCCTTGGAGTTATAAGGAACTTATGTTACTTAGAGGTTGATAAGGGAGAAACTGCACTTGATGCAGCAAATAAGGATGAAGTCGGAAGTGCACCCACAGCTCTGCCTCCAGCGAAGTAAAGAAGTATATAAACTGAGGTAACTGTAAGCTCATCTGTATCTTCTCAAAAGGATGCAGAGCTGAAAAGGCAATAAAACTGTCTCTGGAATCATTCTCTCAACAGGGTGAGTCCATTGAAATTCGCTCGTCAGCCAGAGCAAATTGTAATGAGTCAAGCACACCACCGGCGCTCACGCTGATGGTAAGCCTAAACAGATATATTCTAGGGACACATTGCAAGACGTGCACGGTGAGAGGTATAGGCATGTTAACAAACACCCGTCATTGGGTTACGAGGGAAACGTAGACTCTAATTTGCCATTCATTACATTGTCTACTACGTCGCCCCTCCTAGAAGGAACATTTCTAGATCCTGAAAAGGAATGTCCACCTCCCGTTTACGGAGAAGGTGTGAGGCAACTCCTTGATAGAACAAGGCAGGATTCCCAAAAAGATTTTAAAATCTTGGGATAACCCATCTCAAAGAGGTGAGGCTCCACTAGACAGTGATTTAGCAATTGCTATTGAGTCTGATGTGAGACAGTGCTTATGCATGAAAGATCAAGAACACCTCAACGAGGCAATTCTCCACTTGATAGTGATTCAGTTCATATTGATGAATCAGGTGATGAGAATATGAATGAATTGACGGATTTCACTTGCAGGTACAGAAGGCTATATTTGAAATGAAGAGTGAAAGTGAGAGAGAGAAACACTTGAGTGAAAGTGAGGGAGAGATACACTTGAGTGAGAGATAGGGAGAGAAAGAGTGAAACACTTCTAAGTGCTCGACACTTAAGTGTAAACACCAACAGAACGTAGTAGAAGTGAGGAAACCATAAGCCAAACACTTAACCTTGCTACTTGCTACTTCTGGAAGAAAAGTTACTATTTTTTTTCCCGTTCAACGACAGACGAGAACCTTCTTTGGAAGACAAACCATTTGAAAGAGGACCTATCAATTGGTATTAACATTTGGTATCTTCAACAGTGGGCCATTGGAGGATTCCTCAACTAAGGGGGAGAATTTATAGTGTTATAGTTATAACAAGAAAAAGAAATTGGAGGATTCCTCTTCTTATGAGGGAGAAGTTATAGTGTTATAATTATAACAAGAAAAAGGTGAAGTTAATAAGTCTTATCTTCGTATCCTTAGGGGGAGATTTTAGACTGGAAAAAGAAAATCTTATCTTCTGATCCTGAGGGGAAACAACAGATATATGGGAAAATCAAGAAGCTGTCTTCTATACTTGGAAGAACAGAAATGACTATTCCATTGATTTTCTAAAGGGAGAAGAAGAATAAGAAAAGGAATCATATTCGTAGGGGGAAAACATTATTTGAGCTATGTTCAGTATTCTATTGAAGACGTACCCAGGAATAATGATTCTTATGAAGCTCTGTTCATGATAAGTTCTTTAAGTTCAAACTATGAAGGATTTTGAAACGGAGAGAGCTCAAACAGACAGAAATGAAGATGTTACAATTTCAATATCAGTTCAGCGTCAGAGGAACAAACATCATTCGTTTCAATCACACAAGAAATCTGGAAATGCAGTATCTGATCCAGAAAAATCAGTAGCATTATTTACAAGTCTCGGACGATTACTTTTTCTAGTTGTTAGTTGAGTTATCCTCCCTAGGTGATTTGTTTGCTAAAGTTTAACAATCAAATAGGGGGAGATTGTTGGAGATTACAAAGCTGTATGAATAGTAATCGTGATAACTCAACACTAGAACAAGACAAGTAAATAATACTACGTCTACACAGAAATCAGGAAGAAATGAAGACAAGGCAGATACAGTGAATCAACACATTAGAAGAAGTTTTGAAGTCTACTACAGGTCATTGAGAGAAGTACATTAATATGTTCATGCCTCAGTGAAGAATAATGGTTGAAGACTTTCAGGGTTTCAGAAGTGTTGAAGATTCAGTATAGCAGTGCCACTAAAAGATTTCAGTGTAACAACATTGATTGAAGATAGACAGTGTTCGAAGCATAGGAATCTAGAAGAATTGAAGACATGGTAAAGACAAGTGTCTAAGTACCAGAAAAGATTCCAGTGAAGTTACAGTGTTTATTGACAGTCAGTGTTCGAAGCAATGAAGTTGCTGCAAACTTAACAATGTAAGTAAAGCAATAATACGAAGACCTGGATCGAAGTTAGTCGTCTGTGAACCAGACCAGTTGCACTAGGCGTCAGCAGTCTGTGAAAGGAATCTGAGTATTAACTACAGAAGAATTGTTAAGTTGAAGAACGTACTTGAAAAGAACGGTTATTTATTAAGGTATGAAAAGTAATTTGTAGAGGCTACAGCCAAACAGCTAAACAGCTAACAGCTAAACAGCTAAACAGCTCAAAGGGTGCAGGGTGCAAAGTGTCACAACCTTGGTACGAAAAGTGAAAGTTTCTGAACTATAGTCGAAGAACGGAAACAGCTCAGGGTACAGGGTGTAATGTGACAAGACTTTGATACAAGAAATGGAAGTTGGGGAACTTCAATCAAGCAATGAAAAGAGGGTCAAAGTGCAGTGGCCAAACTGCACTTTGACCATGTAAATGTAAATCACGCGCGAGACTTGATTTCTTTCAACAAATTTCAGGCGCCACTTATTGTTGTACAGAGCAAGCACTGTATAGGGCGCCACTTGCATACTTGGAGATAAACTTATTCAAGGCGCCACTTATTTTTGTACAGAGCAAGCACTGTATAGGGCGCCACTTGAATACTTGGAGCCACTCAATTTATTCAAGGCGCCACTAAATTCAATACAGGGTATCAGCTGTGTAAGGCGCCACTCAGCCCTTAGCCAATCAAATTACAGCAGCTACTTTATTGATTTAAAGTCTACACCAATTAAAATTGAAGAGTGGTCTTCTCCAACACAAAAAAAAATATGTAGAGAGCAGCCATGGCCGGGAGCAAGAAGAAACATTTTATACACACCTATACCTTGCTCCTGGTCAGATATTAGGACCCGGTTCTTAAACGAAAAATGCTCAGGGCTCCTAGATATCACTCCCTACGGACTCAGTTTTTCCTTGTACTAATTTAGATATATTTGTATAGGAACTGAGCCTAATATTTTTGTGTTAGTAGCAAAGAACTAATTTGTTCTTTGGAAGCCAGTTAATTTTAACTGGGTGTAGCAAAACCCTCTGGGATTAATACGAGAGTAATATTCCCGGAAACTTGTCTCCATAATTTACCTGCTAATTTTCTTGAACCTAATTGATTTATCCGGACACCCAGAAAATTAGTAGGCAGTTCACCTAAACACTACAAATGGCCAAACCCACTCTGAAGCAATAATTTATTTATCCGCAAATTCAGAAAAGAATTTAAATTATTGTGAATATCGTATTCAACCCCCCTTCTACGATATTTCGGGACCTAACAGTATGACACTCTATCTAATATTTTTACTTGAAAATGGTTACACTAGAGTTGTCATAGACAAGACTCTATTTCATAAAATGCATAAAAATGACATGATAGTAGTACAAGTATATGTAGATGACATTAAATTTGGTTCTACTAACGATCAGTTGTGCAGTATATTTGCTAAGCTAATGCAGAGTAGGTATGAAATGAGCATGATGGGTGAGCTAAATTACTTCCTTGGACTCCAAGTAAGCCAAAAGAAAGATGGAATCTTCATTTACCAGACCAAGTACATCGGAGATCTATTGAAGAAGTATGGTCTTGAAGATGCATCATCAGCCAAAACCCCTATGGCAACTGCCACTAAGCTTGATAAAGATGAACCTGGTAAGAAGGTAGACATCACAAGCTACAGAGGTCTGATCGGCTCATTACTTTACTTGACTGCAAGTAGGCCAGATATTATGTTTGCTACATACCTGTATGCTAGGTTTCAGTCTGACCCTAAAGAATCACATCTTATAGCTGTTAAATGCATTTTTAGGTATTAAGGGAAGTCTAAATCTTGGAATTTGGTACCTTAAAGATACTGGTTTTGACCTTGTTGGCTATACAGATTCTGATTATGCAGGTTGTAGAATTGATCGAAAGAGTACATCAGGGAGTTGTCAATTCCTTTGTAGAAGATTGGTGTCCTGGTATAGCAAGAAGTAGTACTCAGTTGCAATGTCAACAACTGAAGCTGAATATATTGCTGCTGGAAATTGATGTGCACAAATATTGTGGATAAGGAACCAACTTCAAGACTATGGTGAGTTGCTAAGCAAAATTTCAATACTCTTTGACAATACAAGTGCCATAGCCATCACAAACAATCATGTTCAACATTCAAGGACCAAGCACATTGATATCAGGTATTATTTCATAAGAGAGTATATCATGAATGGTACTGTAAAGTTATATTATGTACCTGTAGAGCAATAAATTGCATATATCTTCACTAAACTACTGGATGAAATCACTTTCATTAGACTGGTTTGTAAACTTGGGATGTTAAATTCTACTAACTAATTAGTTAGTAATCATTAACTGCAATTTGAAACTGATAAATTCACTAGTTAATTAATTTTAATATTTTTAGGACTTGTGAATTTATTTACAAAATTATTTTCCAATTATTAAGATTAAATATTAGATAAATACCTTGTTCATGCCTGCTAATGTTATTAATCTAGTATTTATTTGACTTTGATCTTAGAAAATATTTAAGTGCTTGTATTTAATTGATAAATTCTTGGCACTTATATATTTAAAAAAAAAATTAAATAGAAAGGATGAATGTTTATATTTGTTCTCATATTTAAAATAAAAGTAAAATAATAAGAAACATAATTTATTTATGATAATAATTTTAACAATTAATTTTATTATTGTTATTAATAATTATATTGTGAAATAATATTTGTGAGTAATTAATTATCATTGATTAATTATTCGAATTATTCATAAATATTATTTAAAACTAGCAAAATATAGGAGCAACTGGAATGTTTAAAGAAACAAGTACTTTTTTGTGCTAAAATGGTTTGTGGCGCCTATATAGTGGTTTAGTTGTATAGGTGCAACAAAAAATTAGTACAAGTACTTAAAAACTTTTCTTGTAAATCAAGTTGCGCTTGTAGGTTTTGTTGCGCCTACACAGTGTCACCACTGTAGAGGCGCAACAAACTACTTGATGGATTTTGTTTGTAGTTTTGTTGTTCTTATGAAGTTTATGGCACCTTCACAGTGTATACACTGTGCAGGCGTAACAAAAGTTCTTAGCTATTTTATTTTGTTGCGCTAATGAAGTTTGTGGCGCCTTCACAGTGCATGCACTGTGTAGGCGCAATAAAGGTCCTTAGTAATTTTATTTTTGTTTTTGTGGCGCCTATAAATAGGTGTGCAAGTGTTTTTGTTGTGTTTCATAGATACATACACAGTACTTACACCATTAGAGGCGCAAGAAAACAACATAGATCTGTAATTTTTAATCGAACATAACTAAGTCAATTTATGTCCGATTTTTAATCTAAAACCATACTTGTGAGACACACCTTCATACCTTTTATTTGCAAGTGGTCCCATCATTTTTTGTTAAAGTTCTAAAATAATCAATTTTTCAAATCTCGAACTGATTGGCTAGGGTCTCATTTTTTTAAAATTGATAAAAAATTAAAATAAAATTAATTGTGTGCTAAAAATTACTAGGAGTTCATCATAGTTTAATTTCAAGTTAATCCAAGTAATTTTAAAAATTAGGGTTTGGTTCGTAATTTGCTAAAATAATTCGATATTAATTAGTAATTTTAATTCATAAATAATTACCTTTCACTTTAAATTAAATGGCAGGTAATTTTGAGATTAAAAAGACTAATTATTTATCAATTTTAGTAGATGACTGGACTGAGGCAAGAGAGTTAGGAAAATGAGCTCAGTTTTTAAATGAACATTCAATAGTCCGATATGCACTAACTACTGTTGTTACTTTAAATAGAAATCTTCTTAGACAGGTATACAGGTCTACTCAGAACATATCCGCAGATGGGATATCAGTGTTTACTTGCAAAATTTAGCGACAAAAAGTGTGAATAATAGAAAATAACATCAATCGAGCACTTCATCTACCGACTGAAAATTTTGAAGATGAACCATCTCAGACGGATTTAAAAAACTTTTTTATGTTTCTGCACTGCATCAAGGAAAACAACAATCTCCCGAAGAAAATCTACAGGCATCATCTGCCCAAGGAGTGGAACCTGTTCTTTAATATATTATATCATTGTTTTGCACCAAAGACAGGGGGTTTCCACGAGATCACACGGTTCGACAAGGAGATTGCCTATGCAGTGGCTTCAGAGATCAGAATCAATTTTAGAAAGTTGATCATGTTAGAGATCCTAAAGAATCAACCAAAAATGGAGAAATTATGTTTGTATCCAAGATTTTTGCAGCTGGTATTGAAACAAGTACTAGAAGCTGATCAACTTCAATCGGTTCAGAATAGTCCATTGGAAGAGTCACCCTCTCTACAGTTTTAAACAATCTTGTTGCTACAGAATGAGGCTGACTACCCAAACATGTTTAGTCCTGCTTCAATGACTACTTCTATTAGATATTACTTTGCTCTTCTTAGACAGGTTGAAGAAGAAGAAGCAGGAGAAGAAGAAGTTGCAGGTGAAGAAGAAGAAGAAGCAACCTCTCAAGAGGAAACTGAAGCTGAAACATCCAATGACTCAGGAAGCATAGGAACAACTCAAGAAGAAGAACCTAGAACTGAAAAAGAAGACGAGATAATGGATGAAGCTGGTTCTGAAAATGCTCAAGAACCAATTCATGAAGAAGAACATCAAGGGCAAAGCCTTGAAAATCCAACAGATGAGGTAGCTGTTGAGAACATAGTGGAAGAGACTCAGAACACTAATGTGTACATTCTTGATGTTTCTGATGAACAAATGGAAGAAGGTACACTTCTGGATTTTGACTTTTCTGCGTTTCTACAAGTTGAATTTGTCACAATATCTACTTATGTGCCTCAAACGGCAGTGCACACACTGGAGCCCTCAGTGGCCTTAGAAGCTGGCAATGAACTTAGCGACCAACCAGTTATAACCACTGCTAGAGATCAACAAACACTCTCTATATCTCCTCAAACCAGAAAAAGAACCATTGATATAGATAATAGGAGTGAGTCCCTACCGAATCAGGAAATTTTTGAAATATCCCCTATAGCTCTGCCTTCTCAAAAATGACGAAAAGGGAATTTTAAACCTAAGGCATCTGTGAACTAGGAACCTGATTCTCCAATCACTAAAACATTTTTGTTTCTCCGTAATCTAAATTCTGAAATTAATAAAATCCTAAAAGGTACAGGAATAGAAACAGAGATGGAAACTCTTTCTGCTACTTCAGTAGCAAGTACTGTTTTGGGTAATCTAATTTAGAACATGTCTTCACAGATAGAAGGTGGCATCACTGACTCTTACGAGCCATTCATTACATTGTCAAATGTGGTGACCCCCTTGAACTTAACATCTCCAGATCCTAATGAGGATGTTTTCCCTCACCAAATGGGTGAAGTGGAAAGGCAAATCTCCTTTAGAAGGGAAGAGGTCTCCATTCATAGAGTAGCTGCATCAGCAGCATCATCACTACAAGTGGAAGTTCCTTCATAGTCATTGCGGGGCACCACAGGCTCTCATTTGTCAATCATTACATTGCCTGAGGTGGTGACCACCCTTGGAGATTCCAAATCCAGCTCCTAGAAAGGAGGTCCTCCCCACCTTTTCAGGTCAGGTGGAGGGACAACACTCATAGAAGGGATGTGGACTCTATACATTGAGTATTAGCTGCTTCGGTAGTAGAACATGTTTAGGGCGTCTCTGAGCAGGTAAGGCTTCCAATATCTTCAGCTGGCATCACGGATTCTTCAATATTGCCAATCATTACAGAATCTATCGTGGTGACCACACTAGGTCTCAACCCCCTAATTCTTGAAAAATGAGTTCTCCTCATCCATAGTGGTCAGGCGGAGAGGCAACCTACCCATAGAAGGGATAGGGATTTTCTTGCAGGTATAGAAGATCAGGATGTAACGAATGAAATAAGTGAAACACTTAACCTTAGTGATCTTCAATTCCCTGACCCTGATCAGCTGAGTTTGAGTGTTGAGGGACGTGATCAAACAGTAACAGTGAGCGGTGAGACACCCACTGGCTAAACAAACACCCCACACAATACGCACGTAGCACACAACCAAAGGATTCTAAATCTAGAGGTCCAAGTCACAGAAATTCATTATTCAATTAGGAAAATCTTGGAAGTGCGAGAGCAGCAGCGAAATGAAATGAAAGAAATTCAAGAGTTAGTCCAACAACTGTTGGCTCAGAAAGTTCCTGTTTCTACTCAATCAACTTCAACAGCTCAGATTACTCCGATCAGAAGGGAGGATAACCCAACTGAGGGGGAGAGAAGAGAACAAGAGAAAGTTGGATCTGACATGATAATGGAATATACAGCTCAGAGGGAATCAGATATCTTTTATAGGCCTAGAGCGAGGCAACTAGAGGAAGGAGAAATATTTGAACCCTATGTGCCAATGGATATTCCAACTGAGATTAAAATAGAGGAAACAGTAAAGCCTGCAGGAATAGATGTCGAGGAGGAATTTGCTGAAGAATATGCTTTTGATAATGACTATCTACTAGTTGATGTAGATAAAGTTGTTACTCAAGACATAGTTCAAGCTCAAGATTTGATGAGAAGAAAGTGGAAAAGAGTTCAACACGCAATAAAAAGAAGAAATAGAATTAAGGACACAGAAGCCAAATTTGGTCCTGAATGGGATGAAGCAAAGAGTCTGTTGAAGAAGAATGAATTAACTTTAAATTAGAAGAAAGACAGAGAAGTCCTTGACCTTTTCAGAACCATAAGGGAGAAATTTGAAGATGTTCATGAGTTCTATGATGTTATATCAGAAGAAATAACAAGCCTGTTAGTCAGTGCTTTCAAATCTGGTTGGAAAATGTACATCAATTCAACAACATTGGGATCTAGAATATTGTCGACAAAGAGTTTTGAGAAAATGAATATCGTGGAGTTGTATGTGCTGAAGAGGAAAGTCATCTTTGAGGGACACAACACAAATGAGATATTGAGAGATCTAGTTGAAAAGAATATTATTGAGATCGGTGTCGAAGCATTTGAGAAGCCTCCGGAGGTCAAGTACTACAAAGAAACAACACCACACAATCTAATTTTGTCAGATGAAGGTCTGGAGTCAAGCCAAGTAATGTTCATGCAGTATGTAGAAGGGAGACTCAGAAGCAAGAATAATAGAACTGAAGAAGATCTAAAGGCTGTTGAGTTAATCTAGGCATTCAGGATGAACAGAGCTATAAAAACGTCTAGAAGATATCTTATGGAGACAACCAGATACTACCAGGATCCGGTGTATGTGAGAAAAGAGGATGGTACTGAGGAACTCGAAACCATCAAAGATTCTGAACCTTGCATTCAAACGGAGCTAAATGGAACAAAGTACTTTTTGTTCAAGAAAAATGGAGTGGAAAAGAAAAATGAACTGTCAAAACTGAAAAGGAAAAATTCTGAAATAATCAGAAAAGTCTTTTCTAGGGTTAAAAAATCCACTGTCAAATCAGACAAGAAGGCTTTGAGGATGATTCAAGATGTTCTGATGAAAAAATTGGTAAAAGAGTCTATGCATGACACTGACAGAGTGAAAGGATTTCCAAAGAGAATAACAGTGTTCGAGTTAATCTCAAAGACGAATTCAACTGTAATTCTCACCGAAGTTTTGAAGAAACTAGAAGATCCACCTCTTGTCAGCACTCTTGAAGTTGAAGCTAGGGATCTGGTCAAAGCAAGGTTAGAAGAAAAGGAAGAAGAGCTAAGAAAGCACTACTCTGAGACAAGATCCAAGAAGAAGCAAGACATAGTACAAACAAGAAGAAGATCATAAAAATATGTGTTCAGGCTAGAGGAACAGACTTCTCTTGTACTTGTAAAGAAATTTGGAAATGTAAAATCCGGTCCAGAATGTAATTAATATTATTTCCTATCTTTCTGCACTTTACATTTTCTTGTAAGTATCAGTTGAGTTATCCTCTCACAGGATTTGCTTGTCGAACTCTAACAACCAAATAGGGGGAGATTGTAAAGCATAATGTATAGGAAAGGCCAAAATTGAATGAATCGACTTAAGCCCATGGAACATAAAGACTTTGCCTATATGAATTAGGCCTCACCTTTGTTACGACAGTTGGTTTAGAAAAGAAATAGGTTCAGGCACATCTTTACATAGACATTTCTTACTTTGCGGAGGATGGAGACATGTACGCTCTTCGGGTACATCAATATTCTGAAAGAACAGGAAGTTAAGCCTCGCCTTTATCATATTTTATGCAACCTCGACCCAATTAAGGAACCTCGCCCAATATGCTACCATTTGTTCTGAACGACATCTTTTGGGCCGTTGGATCTGGCCCAGTGTGTATGGGTTTAATGCTATCGTTCTTTGACCTCGCCTGTTTTACAGAAGGTTTATATTATGGAAGATCTGTTGTATAGACCTCGCCCAAATCGAAATGCCACGCCTGGTTACATTTACTCTAACCTTAGATGACATATTTGGAGTTGTTGGGCTAGATTGATATTATAAATTATAATGTAATATAATATGTAATAGTTATAACGATAACTCAACTAAGAAATAAAGACAGTCAAATAATACTAATATGCAGCACAGGAATCCAGAAGGACGTGTAAATAGGAATCATACATACATCATTACAGAGGATTCAAGATGACAGGCTTACTGAACGTCAGCGAGAGAAGTTCATTAATATGTTCAAGCCTCTGCAATAAATAAGAGTTCAGAAGATTTCATACTAAAGACAGTATAATGATTTAGTATATTTGTCAAAGGGTTTCAGTGATCAAAAGTAATGCAAAAGTCCAAGGTTAATCAGCTGAAACAGAACAAAAGTCAAGGGAATTAAATTCAGTGTCAGTGATTTATGAACCAGACCAGTGTACCAAGCGTCAGCACAACAAGAAAATAATTGTCATATTTAATCAGAAGAAATTCAGTTGATCAAGCCAAAAGAATGTAAACCAAGTGGTACATACTTCAAACATATCAAGAATATTGTAAAGGCAAGTATTATCAGTTTTGTTGTTCTTCCACTCTTGAAGCAATGGAGAGGCACAACAAAATCATCCAAAGCTCAAGAAATCTATCCTCCAAGTAAGAAGGATTTAGTCGCGCCTCTACAAGGCACAACAAAATAGTTGCCTTAGGTGTTGTGGAGTTGAAGGCGCAAGGAAATATTCAATGGATAGTTCGTGTCGCCCACACACTGCAACTAGTGTGCAGGCGCAACAAAAGGACAACCAGGTGCAAAAAAACTGCTATGAATGTTTTCTAAGTTATTAGTGGCACTTATATAAGGAAACAAGTGTATAGGCACAACTAATCTTTTCTAGGCGTAACAAACAACTAGAGGCGCAACCAAAGATCTTGTGGCACCTACACACCACCAACACTCTTGCAGGCACAACAAAGGACTTGTGCATTGTTGGAAAATCAATTCATTGGATTTCCAAAAGTCTACATAATATATATGGGTGAAATCAATACAGAAAAAAATATTCATTCATCTTTAACATTCAAGACATACAGACGGGAAGCTCCATTAAAGCCATACTTTAAATTCGCCCAATTGTATTCTGTTATAATATTGATTGAATCCACAAAAGCTAATCTCTTTATTAGAAGTGCAGCACTTCAGGGATTTAATAATATATCTTTAGTTCCCCAAATCATTGTGTTTCAATTACTACTCCCTCCGTTCCGCAAAAAGTGGCGCTTTATAAAAAATAAAAGTCAAACTGAATCAACTTTGGCCACTTATTAAATATTACTGATTTATATTTTTATAAAAATAAAAATTAATTATAATAGTTAATGTAATATATTTTTTAATGATATATTTTTCATAATTTTTATTTCTAACAATAATTATTAATAAATGGTCAAAGTAGAATCAGCTTGACTTTTAATTTTTATAAACCGCCCCTTTTTATGGAATGAAGGGAGTATCATTTAAGTATCTCAAGAACACAAACACTTAATCTGCAATTAAATGGAAAAATCTACCAACATCATATTCAATCCCCCATTCTATGATGATTTTGGACCTAAAGATATATATGGGCTCAGACATCATCGATAATCAACCTCCCCCACTTTGTGGAATAAACATGGACATTCTTCTTAGAGAATTTATTTACCAAAGGACTTATAGATTGGGCATCGCCCATATGTATCCAACCTCGCCCAATGTGGGCCTAAAACATACTATCTTCTGAATGACTTGTTGATTATGACTTTTATGAAGGCTAGGTTTCATCCAGGCTAATTGGGTCTAAGCCCAATTAGGGGGATCTAGTTCTCTCGTCTAGGATAACATTTCTGGAGGGTTAGCTCATTAAGGATACGATATCAGGGGTGATGTATTGGGCCTAGGCCGGTTTGCGACGATGTAATACCGATCACCTAACCACCACATTCCTTGTACCTATCTGGGTTTTGATGACCCGAGCCCAGGTGTATTCTAGGCGGTGGACCAAATCAACTTTGGAGAATAAAATCTAACCCTATTTGGTTTCGTGCTCTCCAATAACTACGTTGGGCTTGATCCCTATATAAAGGGTACGTAGGGACATTATTGGGGACCCCGACACATCTCCACCGACCTACGTCGTTCAACATCATCAATCACCACTGTAATTCAAGCAACCCTAAAAAAAAATTATCACTAAATTCCTCCGTTAACAATTGGCACTAGAAGGAGGGGCCTTTGACATCTTTAGAGGAAGGATGACATAACATACTAAAAAAATTGATGATTAAAAAAGAACAAATGTGAAGATGGTAGTCTGAACCGGGATACCATAAACCAAGATGCGTGAGATGGTCAGGATATCACAAGCCGACAACCTCTAGTTTTGATGACTAATATTCAAACAGGTCGTTTGGATGGGAGATGTTGCCGTTGGTTTCAATCAGCAGATGAATTCCTTGAAAAAGAACTTCAAAATCTTGGAGGACACGGCTAGAGAAAAACAACCGATTAATGGAGAACATCACATGGGGTAAAGAGCCAGTCATAGTAGAAGAGGAGGCGACCAAGGACAAATCCCAATTCCACTAAGGAGGGTTCACGGAATCACTCCCCGGAGGCTAATATATGGAGGAACAGGAGGAGGTTATAGGCTCAGGAAAGATTTGGGATATAGATCAGTCAAATCATAACAACAAGGTCCTAGCCAGGATCGAATTAATGGACAAGGACATGGTGACACTCGAGATTCCGAGGGAGGAAGATTCAGACGAAACAGCAGTTATTGCGGAAGGATTTATGGTCGTAATTATGGTGGACGCGGACCCGGAGGAAGGTTCTTGTGGAGGTTTCTATGGCGACCGTCTATTGATAGTCGGAGAGCCCCATATGCGGATGATGTTGAGATTATCGAGCCTACCTCTAGATGAACAATGAGGCCTCCTGAACATGTGCTCGAATATCAGATGACTCGAAGAATGAGGGAGAATATGGTGGGATGATCGTGATCAGGTTAGAGAATAAGAAGATTATCGAGCAAATTCCGGCCGTGATGCAAGAAGAGATCAGGGGGATTATCATACAAATTTTGGTCACAATCAATGTAAAGATCAAGGGGATTATCGTGCAAAGTTTGGTCGGAGCATACGCCAAAAATTGCCGATGATCATCGTAGATAACGAAGAAGAAATATTACAACCCAAGAACACCTATAGATCATGGTGATATCGTTAAAAGTTCATCACTAATATTCGTGAAAAATGAAAAAGTGATGAAGCAACTTTTGCAAGATTGGTGACCTGGTTTATGGCTTGGCTGAATGTCTAACCACCTTTGAAGGAGGTTGTAGGTGTCAGCATAGAACAGAAGAAGGATCACTACTTGGTAATAGTAAACATCATTCCGGGAAAGATCCTATGCGACAAGATACTCAGTGCATAAGATGACACTATCTCGAAATCGATGGTTTCGTGTGGTTACCCCTAAAGTTTTCACACATGAAGAATCTCGGGAGGAGAACATGCCACCAAGGTAAAATGCTAACGGAAGTCAGTTAATGAGAAATAAGAAAGTCCTTTCCATGACCGGATTGAACTAAAGCGACATGAAAGGATTCATGATCGAGTCAGAAAGGGGTTATCTAACAATTATTTGTGGATGATGTTTAATAACTATGGCGAGCCATGGAGGAGAGGTCGCTGAGAGGTACCATGAGCTAGTCGTGGGAGAGCCCGCCCTCTAATGAAGTGGAGGTTGTTGATCCAATGCCCTCTGCAAGTGGTGAAGCCCGAAGATTTGATATTTGATGATCGACCTCCTCCTAAAGGAAGAAAAGAGCCCTTAAGGAGCACATTCAAAGTGGTACGTATTCTGCCAATTTATACAGAAGGCCCTAAAGGGTGTTGCTACTAACAGGTTCTATATTCTTGTCATTTCGTAATATTGCAATATACTCATGTTGTTCATGATGTGCATGATATTTATTGTATAGTGGTAGAAGGCTTTATCATATTTACTTTTCACTAAACTCTCGGGGTAGTATATATAACTCTCTAGCTAGGATTTTTTATGACCATGTTTCGATTTTTCTGGATAAGACATTTTTATCCACATCTTCATTATGAATTACAATGTTGAATGTTTTTATTGAGGTCTGATCAGGCATGTTATTTCGGGGTGTGGCGAGACCCCCAGTCAACTTTATGTTTCATGGCTGTGACCAAGCCCTCGGATGATTGATTTTTCGTATTCCTGGGTGTGGCGAGGCCCATAGTCGATCTTATATTTCCCTGGTGTGGCCTAGCCCCCGCACGATTGATTTTACGTATTCTTGGGTGTGGTGAGGCCTTAAGTCAACTTTATAGTTTCCTGAGTATGGCCTAGCTCACAGATGTATTTGTTGTTTCCTAGGTGTGGCCTAGCCTCTAGATGTACTTGTTGTTCCTGGGTGTGGCCTAGCCCCTAGATGTACTTGTTATTCCTGGGTGTGGCCTAGCCCCTAGATGTATTTGTTGTTCCTGGGAGTGGCCTAGCCCCCATATGTACTTATTATTTCTTAGGTGTGGCCTAGCCCCCAGATGTGTTTATTATTCTTCGGTGAGCCGAGGCCCTCAGCTAACTTTATGTTTCCTAGGAGTGGCCTAGCCCCTAGATGAGTTTATTTATGTCTGGTTGTGGCTTAGCCCCCAGATGTGTTTATTTATGTCTGGGTGTGGCCTAACCCCCAGATGTGTTTATTTATGCCTGGGTGTGGCCTAGCCCACGGATGAACGACTTTATGTTTCCTAGGAGTGGCCTAGCCCCGAGATGTGTTTATTTATGCTTGGGTGTGGCCTAGCCCTCATATGTGTTTATTTATGCCTAGGTGTGGCCTATCCCGCAGATTAGTTTATGTCTGGGTGTGGCCTAGCCCCTAGATGACTTTGTTTATTCTTGGGTGTGGCCTAGCCCCTAGATATGTTTATTTATGCCTAGGTGTGGCCTAGCCCCCAGATGTGTTTATTTATGTCTGGGTGTGGCCTAGCTCCCGGTTGATCGACTTTATATTTCCTGGGTGTGGCGAGTCCCCCAGTCGACCTTATTGTTTCTTGGGTGTGGCCTTGCCCCTAGATGTATTTGTTGTTCTTGGGAGTGGCCTAACCCAGATGAATTTATTTGCAGTTCCATACATAAAGACTTAAAATATGAAGCTTATATGGAATGCTTAACTAGAAGAAGAAAGGGATTCAAATTTTTCGATGTCGATGTTAATTCTTTTTTTTTTTACAAATTTGCGAGGAACTTGGGGGTAGTTGTTATGGCCAAAATCTACCTCCCACTAATTGAGGAGGTTCTTACTCTTAACAGCCTCTAACTCTCAACAGCCTCTCACTCTTGACGACCTTTCACTCTCGAAGAGGCTCGCCTAGTTGAATAGGCCTAGGCCCATGGAAGTAGTAATCAGCCCATTTAGAGACCTAGCCCAATTAAAGACCTCGCCTATTTGAGTTAGCTCTACTCATCTCATTGGGACAACCAAAACAAGTTGGTGATATCGTGAGGACCAACAACCTAGGCCCAATCTTCGACAACCTCGCCTAACAAAGAATCTCACCTATTGATATTGACCTAGGCCCATAAATATGAAAGATTTTACCATTTCGACATAGGCTCGCCCAAAGGGGAGAAAAGTAATGAATGGATACGTAATTCATGAAACGTTTATTCTTTGATATTAGGCCTCGCTTAGAAGATCAACCTCATTTGAAAGAATGAACCTCTCCTAGATGTGTTGATATTAGTCCGCATGACCGCTAGTGCGGCATCACCCAACCTTTTCCGCTTGTGCGGCTTCATCTAACCTCGTACGCATATCCGCTCGTGCGGCTTAGTCTAACCTCAACCGCATGACAACTAGTGTGTCATCGACCAACCTTTTCCGCTTGTGTGGCCTCGTCTAATTTCATCCGCTTATCCGCTCGTGCGGCCTCGTCTAACTTCATCCACATATCTGTTCGTGCGGCCTCTTTCAACCTCGTCCGCATATTTACTAGTGCAGTCTCATCCAACCTCATCCACTCGGGCGCCTTTGTCCGCACATTCGTATGTGCGGCTTCGTCCACTCAGTTAACCTCGCCCAAAAGTATAGGCCTAAAATGAATGAATCGACTTAATCCCATGGAACATAAAGGACTTGTCTATATGAATGAGGCCTCACCTTTGTTATGACAGTTGGTTTATAAAAGTAATAGGTTTAGGCATATCTTTACATAGACCTTTCCTACTTTGCGAAGGATGGAGACATGTACGCTCTTCGGGTACATCAATGTTCTGGAATAACAGGAAGTTAAGCCTCGCCTTTATAATATTTTGGGCAACCACGCCCAATATGGGGCCATTTATTCTGAACGACATGTTTTGAGCCATTGGGTACGGCCCAGTGTCCATGGGTTTAATGTTATCGTTCTTTGACCTCACCTGTTTTGCAGAAGGTTTATATTATGGAAGATCTGTTGTATGGACCTCGCCCAAATCGAAATATCATGCCTTCTAACATGTACTCTGACCTTAGATGACATATTTGGAGTTGTTGGGCTAAGTTGATATATATGGGCTCAGACATCATCGATAATCAACCTCCCCCACTTTGCGGAATTAACATGGACATTCTTCTTAGAGAATTTATTTACCAAAGGACTTATAGATTGGGCTTCGCCCATATGTATTCAACCTCGCCCAATGTGGGCCTAAAACATACTATCTTCTGTAGGACTTGCTGATTATGACTTTTATTAAGGCTAGGTTCCATCCGGGCAAATTGGGTCTAAGCCCAATTAGGGGATCTAGTTCCCTCGTCTAGGATAACATTTCTGGAGGGTTAGCCCATTAAGGTTACGATATCAGGGATGATGGATTGGGCCTAGGCCGGTTTGCGACGATATTGTACCGATCACCTAACCACCACATTCCTTGTACGTAGTTGGATTTCGACGACCCGAGCCCAGGTGTATTCTAGGCGGTGGACCCAATCAACTTTGGAGAATGAAATCTAACCATATTATGTTTTGTACTCTCCAAGAACTATGTTGGACTTGATCCCTATATAAAGGGTACGTAGCCACATTGTTGGGGACCCCGAGCAGTCACTGGCACGTAAGAACCCTAATTCTTGTGTATTAACCCTATTCGCCCTCCGCAATCTAAGCCCTCAAAACACCACATCTCCATCGACCTACGTCATTCAATGTCATCAATCACCACCGTAATTCCAACAACCCTCCGAAATTTGTTATCACTAAAGTCCTCCCTTAACATTAGGAAACGAATAGAAGAAGCTAGAGAGAAAATTTAATCTAAATATAAATTTTAAATTAAAAACAGTTCTCAATGAGTTTTGAATTATTAACTATAGTTGAATAAGATCTTTTTTACTCATCTATACTATATTATCAAAGCTGAAGTGGTAAATAATTAATATGTATGTTATTAAATAAATAAAACATTATATATATTAAACAAAATGCACGGGTTATAAAATAATAATAAAATAAAATAAACCTTATATTAAATTAAATATATAAATTATATAAAATAATTAATATAATTTATTAATCTCATCAATCACGGGTTACAAGGTAATATTATATATGAAATAATAATAGATTAGTAATTTAACTTGCTACGGGTTATGAGGTAATATTATATAAGGAAAACGATATTTAAAGTTAACTTTAGATAATTTACCTAATGTTACTAGTATTTTGAGTATAAAAAGTCGACGGCATTTTTGTAATAATAGAATCTGCCCCCTTGTATTTACAAAAAATACATTGATGTTGTATTATAATAGAGGTTAATTTTAGATAGTTATCTAAATGTAACTTTAAGATTATTAAACCCTATCTATACTATATTATTAAAACCAAAAGATTAAAAGGTTTGTTCATCGGTAGGGTACTGGGTGAACAATATAAAAGATCTCGATTGTCCAATTTTATTAAACCATAGAAAAGATCTTGACCGTCCAATTTTAATAAAATATAATTTTAAAAAAATATAATCATACGTACAATTTTATCCCAAGTAGTCCTCTTTTTATACAAAATAACATAATAAGATTGAATAATGTTATATTTAAATTATATTCTACTCATCATACACAAATCGAGAAAACAAACAATTAAAAACTAAACAAAATTAATAATTAAAATTTCAATCCCCTGGAAAACAAGAAAAATAAAAAATATTGAAACCTTTCTGAATTATATATATATATATATATATATATATATATATATATATATATATATATATATATATATATATATATATATATATATATATATATATATTTATTTATTTATTTATTATATATATAATATATGTTCGATAAATACAATTTTACATTAATTGTTGCATTATTGATATATTATTTGACCTAAATATGAATCTATTTAGTTTTATTTATATATTTATATTTATATTCCCTTAAAACTATACCTTATTTAATTTTCAATTTAAAAAAAAAGATATGGACCAAACGGACCGAAATATTTCGGTTCGGTTCGGTTCGGTCCGTAATAAAATTTCGATAATAAAGTTTATCCTATAATTTTTATTTAATATATCATTAAAGTTTATGATATGTTTAATATGCATTTTTTTAGTTTCCATCTATTTCACCATTTTAATCACATGACACAAAATATTTATCAAAACACAAGCTCTACTCAAATTATTAGAACTTTGCTTAAACTAGAACAAACAGTTCTCATCAATACCCGTACGTTCAAATTAGAAGACCGATATCAACACCATATATACAACTCTAACCCCGGATAGACCTTTTATACAACTCATCATGGAGAGAATAATATTATATGAATTTTAAAATTTATCAATATTAAAATAATAATATTATTTTATTAACATTAATTAAATTTTATCACTATATTATATCTATATTATCTATATTTTAATATTATATTATTTTAAACAAACTTCTCTTTCAATTAGAATATATAGTTATACTCACAATCTACTAACATATTTCAATTTTACTTATTGCTCAAACACTTTAATTTATTTAAAATTACAATTTTATAATTAAAATTTTTGAATATTAAAATTATATTATATTTTATCTACATTAAAATATACTCTTTTATTTAAATTTTAATTAAAATATTTGTAATATATTTGTAACTCTTTTTATTAATAAAAATTTCGTAATTAAATTTAAAAAAAAAAAGTTTAGTCAGTTGGTCGTCCGTCCGGTAAGTCCTCTTTTTATACAACTCTTTTTATTATCGGTAAGTTTTCTTTTTATATGACTTTTTTTATGAAATTATGATATAATTATAATTTAATTTTAAAATATATATATTTTACATATAACTCTGTCATCAGTGAATCATTTTTTGTACAACAATCTAATGACATATTTCATTTCACTTCTAATTGAAATTACAATTTTTTTTATTAAAACTCATGAATATTAAAACTTATTAATTAAATCTCATGAATATTAAAATAATATTATTATTTTATCTAGAAATAAATTTTACTATATATTATATTATTATAGCCGATATAATAAAAAATTTAAATTATATATTTAAATTATATAAAATAATTAATATATAATTTATTAATCTCGCTCGTGCTTTGCACGCGTTATAAACTAGTTATATATATATATATATATATATATATATATATATATATATATATATATATATATATGATATAATAATATACCAGTATAGATTAGTAATTTAACTTGCTACAGTAGAAAAATGCACGTTGCAGATTTATTTCAAATATAATCGCGGAATAAAAGGAAAAAAATTGTTAAAAGACAACCACATAATAAACTCAACCACAAGCTGCCCTTTTTCCCAAAATAATTTTTTTGTTAAAAATGTTTTCGATTCCCACTTGACATCTCGTCTCTCATTCTCTGTTAATAACAATATTCTTCCCAGCCTTAATTTTGCTCTGTCCTCCATCTCTATCTTGGCCCAATTGGGATGCTTAATACATTGTAACAAAACCAAAAGATACATCCCAATGGGCACTTGCATGTCAAATTTGAACGTTCCCTCAACCCTTCTCAAGAAAACCAAGCAAATTAAGGCCTACTCCGGAAGCTGGCGCCTTGGTAGAAGGCATCACATGCGTAATGTCTTGCAAGATGCATCCGGCAATGACATTGCTAGTCATTATAGATTTGGGCGCGAGCTTGGTAGGGGAGAGTTTGGTGTGACATATGAATGTGTCGACATCCACAATGGAGAAAAGGTGGCATGCAAGAAGATAACGAAAGATAAGTTGAGGACAGAGATCGATGTGGAAGATGTGAGGAGAGAAGTCGAGATCATGAGACATTTGCCTTGTCATCCGAATATTGTTACATTTAAAGATGTTTATGAGGATAAGGAGGCGATTTATCTTGTTATGGAGCTTTGTGGGGGTGGTGAGCTCTTTGATAGGATTGTTGCTAGAGGCCATTATAGTGAAAGAGGTGCAGCTGTTGTCACCAAAACCATGCTTGAGGTTGTCAAGGTGTGTACAGATACATCTAGCTAGAGACAACATTATTTACATAATTTTGTTTCGTTGAAATTTGATTTAACCATACAAGAATGTTACTTTTGATTTTATATTTTAGGTATGCCATGACCACGGTGTCATGCATAGGGACTTGAAGCCTGAAAATTTTTTATTTGCAAGTGAAGATGAAAATGCCCCCTTAAAGGCCATTGATTTTGGCCTTTCGACGTTCTTTAAGCCTGGTAAGTATTCCTTAATAAAGAAATACATGTAGCTTGATAGTATCATATGTCTGTAGTACTGCCTTATTTTTGTACGGTTCCTCTATAATTCTATATAATTTCATTGGTTAATCAACAAAATCAGGGGCACATATGGCCTGTGTCCCCTTTTAGATTCAGCACTGAAAAGGTTAAGTTATCATTTACATACAAGGTCGTTAGTTCGTGTTAGATCAAGGGCCAGATTACTTGTTGTTCTTATATAAGTTCATCCTAATAACTTGTTGCCTTTGATCAATTCCATATATATTCAATTCCATATATATTGTTGCAATTGTGCTCGATCATCTTGATTTATAACTTGTACTGGGGATGTATCATATTTATATTATAGGTCAGAATTTTATAGAAATCGTCGGAAGCCCTTATTACATGGCACCTGAAGTTCTGAGAAGAAAATATGGACCAGAAGTTGATGTATGGAGTGCAGGTGTTATTCTTTATATTTTATTATGTGGAGTTCCTCCTTTCTGGGCAGGTAACAATATAGTGCCTCTTACTAATATTTACTGATGGGAACTTGTGAGTTTCTTATAAATAATTAGTCATGCAATGGCTTTTATAATTACAGAAAATGAAGAAGGAATTGCTCTGTCAATCATAAAGGGTCGTCTGGACTTCGATAGAGAACCCTGGACAAAGGTTTCTAATGATGCCAAACAACTTGTGAAAGGCATGCTTGATCCAAATCCCTGTAGTCGGATGACAGTTGAAGAAGTTCTAGGTCGGTAGCATCTGCTTTTACCAACATATCTCAAAAGTTTAAATAATATTTCTTTTGACAGTCCGTCTTTAAATCAATCTTATGTTGTTATACGTAAGTGTCAATTTTACTCGATTAAATTTGAAACTGGACTCTATTTCTGGAATCATGGTTATGTAGATAAGAAGCATCACTACTTAGCGACATTCCATGTAATGGATCTGTTCTTGTTATCTCCAGGACATAGATGGATCCAGAATGCCCATAAAGTTCCGGATATTCCTCTAGGGGACAATGTCAGAACAGGAATCCAACAGTTCTCATTGATGAACAAGTTCAAGAAGAAAGTTCTCGGAGTAAGTTCATCCTCGTATATAGAATCTCTTGGTTATAGCTTCAGTTATTTCGTCATAATATTTCTGCATTTGAAATTCAATTCTTATAGGTGGTAGCTGCAAGCTTGTCAGATGAACAAAGAGATGGAATCAAAGAGATGTTCAATATGTGGGACACCGACAAGAATGGAAGCCTGACACCCGAAGAGCTAAAACTTGGGTTAATGAATAATGGCAAATATGTTTCTGATCCTGATGTTCAGTTGTTCATGGAAGCTGTAAGTCAAAGAGTTTATAATTTTACTCTTTTCAACTCTACTATGCAAGTAACAGAGGGTGACAGAAATTTGAATTGGTTATTTTTCTTTTAAATATAATTGTATTTCCAGGCTGATGTTGATGGGAATGGAACATTAAACTATGACGAGTTTGTAACAATTGCGGTACACCTAAAAAGAATCAGCAGCGATGAACAACTTAAAGAAGCATTCGACTCATTTGATAAGAACAAGAATGGATACATAGAGTTTGAAGAGTTGAGAGAAGCTTTGTTTGAGGAACATGAAGAACCCAACAGTGAACAAGCTGCTCATGACATTATATTAGACGCCGATTTGGATAAGGTAATTCCCTTAAATTTTGTAAAATTAATCGACTGCAAAAAAAAAATGTAACTAAAGACTACGATGAACTAATGAGGGTGCAAATACATGACAAAAGTAAGTCTATTTGATTGTTTTCATGCAAAAACTTTACAGGACGGTCGGATCAGCTATCCAGAATTTGCAGCAATGATGAAAACAGGAATGGATTGGAAGATGGCGTCTCGACAGTACTCAAGAGTAATGCTTAATGCACTTAGCATGAAAATATTTAAAGACAAATCTATGCAAATAAAAGTATGTAAAACAATGAAAAGGTGATCAGAGTTACGCCCACAATCAAGTGAAAAGGAGAGATAAATATTACATCTTTGGCTCCTACTCAAACAAGGGAAGTAATATTTAGAGATTCAGTAGGAACCATTACTTTATACTTTACATTAGAGCTTAGGATGACAATTCTGTGAATTGCAAGACAAAGTTCCCTCTGTTTTTTTCTCTTTTAAGAACCCGCAAATTAGCAACAATTTCGAAAGGAAATCAATTCCCTACCATTCATTATTTTGATTAGAGTTTTAACATGCATTCAAAAGTTCATATAAAAACACTAGTGACATGCATAACTATCATTGCATCAAAAACTACTCAAGCCTTTAAAGTACAAACACTACTCAGAAACTTGAGCAAAAGTGTAGTAGAAGTTTTTATTGATATATCATCGTGTTAGAATAATATAAGATCCTGGTAAGTCAGTCTCCCAACAACTTGAGGTGTTAGGAGAACCCGTAACTTAACACATCGACAAACTAAAAGGTAAGGATAAAAAGAGAATGAGACTCGAACCTAATTAAAATGTGGTGGATAAGATGAGTATCGAATTGGAACAGCTGAATTAAAATGCTTGCTACGCGAGTAATCTAAAAACTCAGCAAAGGGATCTAGATCACCCCATTATCGTCGGTGTGATCGTAAGCAATTCCAGAGGTTCTACATCACCCCTAATGCGTACCTCTTTCTTCTCTTCATTCACCTCATCTGAAACAGTACCTAGGAAACCAAAATCATCGGTTACAAAGACATATTCACAAAAATACGATTGTCGTGTTGGGCCAGTAGCTTAGGTGTCCAATACATAACCTTCACACGGCAGATTATACATTCTTATGAAATTTAATTTTTGGAGAGATACTTCTATAGTTTTACGAAAATTTTAATAGTAAAATTTTGTCAAAATCTTTTTTTAGGAAGAATACATGTCGCTTACTACATCCGCCCATGCTTCACACCCTATGACATTCACAAAAACCACCATTTGACATGATCAAAATCAGTTGTATTAAAAACAAACAGGAAGCAAAGAATACCATAACATTCTAACAACCCTATTTTTAGTTTCTTGAGGCATTCCTCACAACTTGTAGTCACTTCCAAAACAAATACCTGCAACCATAGAAAAACATTGCGATAAATAATTAAACAAGAATATTACACATAACAAATATGCATGGATCTAAAAAAATTCTCTCAATATAAATATAAAAAAAATAATATAATATAATAGAAGTTGACGGTAAATTTTTTCAAATTTTCACTTATTTCCACCAAATTTTTATCAAATTTGGTTGAAAATTCTATTTTTTCGATATCAAAATTATTTATAACACCTCTATGTGGGTGGCTTGTGTTAGAATCTGAGGGTGCTAAACTCTGATTCATAGCCACGGATAGAAAATCCCTTCCATACATGGCAGGCATTCTCTGATGTAAGAGAAGCCTGACCCATATAGGATAAAAGAGTTGAGAAAGAGTATCTTCTTCCTTCTTTGCATCTTTCCTAGTTAAATAAGCAAAAATTATCTTGTTCATGCTAAAACTAGCTTAACTCTGATTATTCTCAAATTTTAAATCAGGAAATAAGTAGCTAAAAATCCATTGTAAAAATCTAGCAAAATAAACAATATGTGCATCATCTTAAATTTTGCTAGCTAATTGCCTAATAATTAAACATGGAAAATTAAAATTCAAGTTGTGGGTCATAGAATACCCAATCTGTTTTGACAGCTGCGGAATGGCATCAAAATTTGTGCATTTAGCTGTGAAAGCCCTTGAAATGTAGTCGAAGAAGCTCCATTCTCTTCTTAAATAGGCCTTGTCAAACTCTCCAATTTAGATAGGCTACCTCCATAGCCTATTGCTCTAAAAAAATTCTTTAATTTGTTCGTCTCCTACAATATCATCAGACACAGCCACTTATGGAAGATGAAGGGCTTGACGAACCACAGCAGGTGTTATAGAATGAGTTTCATTACATTTTAATGTGATAATAGGCTCCTCATCATTACTAGCATTATTAAACTTTGCAATAGACTATATTCTTATCAGAGACTGAGCAGAAAAGTTATTGGGTTCCTGAAGTGTGTACCCAATATAGCTTTATTGAAGGAAATCTTAAACCACATGAAACTCCTGAGGAGCATCAGTTTTAGTCAAAAGAGAAATATAGTTAGTAGCAGTGAATGTGTAATTTTGAAAAGAGAGTCCCTTGGAAGCCATTGATGTAATAGGATTTGCAGGTTAAGGAGAATTAGGATTTTAGAGAAAACGACAGAGAAGACAGGATGTAGGTAGTGAAAATATGAAATAAACTATTCCCTCTTAAATGTATATAATGTAGTGAGACACGTGATAATTTTTTATTTGAAGAGTAATGAGTAATGCAATTCTCAAAATACAGTAAGTGTGTGGGTAACTATGTCTAAAAAAATGAACCGATTTACGTGAGATACATGCGCCCTAATGATTAGTCCAATCAGAGAATAACTCAGAGTTTAACATGTAATCAGAAATCAGAGTTTTAGATCAATCAGAGTTTAGAGCAAACAGAGTTTAAAGTAAATAGAGTTTAAAGTAAACAGAGTTTAACATGTAAAATATGAATTAGAGTTTTAGATCAATCAGAGGTTAGAGCAAATAGAGTTTAAAGTAAACAGAGTTTAACATGTAAACTATGAATCAGAGTTTATAGTGATCAGAGTTTGCATTATATGTCAGTGTTTACAATATACTCTGACAGATTTTACCATAAATATTGATAACTTGTGATCAGAGATTAGATGTTCCAATGATCAGAGTTTACTCCATTTTTCATCAGAGTTTATCACATACTCCGACAGAGTTTATCATATACTCTGATTGTCTGCTACTTGCCATATGGAGTTGATCCACTTGTTACCATCCCTAATTCAGAAACCAATCTTGTAAAAGTTGCTTCACACATGGGCTTGGTAAATATGTCTGCTACCTGTTGATCTGAGGGAACAAAATGCATTTCAATTGTTCCTTCCATGGAATGCTCCCTTATGAAGTGATATCTGATACTGATGTGCTTTGTCAGAGAATGTTGAACTGGATTTCCTGTCATTGCAATAGCACTTTGATTATCATAATAAATAAGAATTTTGGAAAAGTTCTAACCATTATCTAATAGTTGATTTTTCATCCATAAGATTTGTGCACAACAGCTTCCTGCAGCTATATATTCAGCCTCTGTTGTTGATGTTGAGATAGATTTCTGTTTGTTACTGAACCATGAGACAATTCTTCCTCCTAAGAATTGACAATTGTCACTTGTGCTTTTCCTATCAATTTTGCATCCTTCAAAGTCAGCATCCTCTGTATGTTGTAATATCTACAGGTTATCCAGTGTCTTGATCAAGCTTGGTTGCAGTAGCCATTGGAGTTGTAACAGATGCAGAGTGTTGCATTTGAAATTTAGTGAGTAGATTCCTTGTATATTTAGACTGATTTATGAAAATATCTTCCTCAATCTGTTTTACTTGTAATGTTGCCCCGATAATCAATCTATTACAGAAGGGGGGTTGAATGTAATAATATCAACTAATCGATGATGAACACAAGTATGTAGAATGGAATACTGTTTTGTAATAATAATGACCTTGAATACAAAAACTTGTTGGGTTCCGAGGCATAAAACGTAGCGGATTAAACGTAAATATAACAAAAATTCGGAACCCTAAATGCAGGATCATGTATAAGCCTAGACTGATTATTCACTACAAAGGAAACTGAAACAGACAACGGTTTTTCCCCGTTGTCTGACACCCTGTTTGCCCGTTGAGTATTGAAGCGCCGTCTGATATGCACCTCAGACAACGGTACGCTAACTGTTGTCCAAAAGATAGCAAGACAATGCCCCATGTTCTAGAAACCGTTGTACAACACCTAGAAACAACAACATGAATTTTAAAAACCCTTGTCTGAAATCAATTCAGTCAAGTGATTTATAAATAACACATGTTGTTGTTCATGGATGAAGACAATGGTTCTTCAAATAGAAAGAGTTGGTTTATCTAGTTTTACACAACTATTTTGCTAATCAATACTATTGTTACAGAGTTGAGTCCACAAGTGTTTTTAGAAACAAATGCAACACATAAGGACCTTTCTCACAATTGTTTCTTATTCCAAGACCTGTTGTTGTAGTTCTCTATAGACAACAGTTTTGTTTCTTTTAATGCGTTGTATTTATTTTATTTACACAACTATGACGAGATGAAATATTTTATAGTGTGTTGTGTTTCTTTATATTAGACAATAGTTTATGTACACAAAAAATAATTTTTTAAATAATGCTCCCAACCAAATAATAAATAAATAAATTTATCAATACAAAAATTTCTAATTGATCTACAATTTCTATGTAAAAATTGCATACATAGCAATCTCATATCTCTACGAGTCCTACAAAATTTTAATGTACAAATTGAATACATAACCATCTCTATAATATTTTTCATGCCCTTGGCATTTGCAACATGTAACTCCAACAACTCTTCTTTGGCATGCCACTCCATACACTTCACCAATGCTGAAAATTTCAACAGCATTACCATCAACACATGTTTAAAGAATTAAAATAGATAATAGACAAAGATAAAAAAAATATTTAGATGAATCTGGTCGCAAGTGTATTTCACGAAAATTATAATAGATGGATTCATTATGATCAAGTATGTATAGGTGAATACCTCTGGAACTGCAGCTAAAATAAGAACTCTAACTTTTAGAAGAAATATGTTTGCAGCTTGAATTAGAGCTTCAAGTGAATATAAAGCTTCTTGTAACACGAGTATGTCTGTTACTATACAAGTATACAAGTATACAAGTATGTCTGTTACAAGAAAGTAGTGGCTACATAATGGAGTTAAATGAAGCTTATACATTAAGCCTAGCATCACTGCAATATGATTACATGCAGTCACTACTTCACTGCATCCGCATTGCTTGTACATTCGTAAAATATACATAAACATGAAGACTAAGCCACATTTTAAATTAATACGTTTGAATTCTTTTGCCAACATATAATAGAAAATGCAAACGAGATTTACTAAAAAATTACCCGAGATAAGTGACCAACAACATAAATACAGTTGATTGGGAAGCTTCTTCCCAGGAAGCAAGGTGTTGAATATAATTACATGATTCAATGATCTCCAAGTGATTCTAACAATATCAAAATACTATTGATGATACTCATTAAAGAAAGGCCAAGGACTTACTTACAATACATAAATTCACATAATATAACACTACATAAGTAAAATTCAAATTCAATTAATGATCCAGCAAAGCACCATACCATTTACTGAATCATAGAGGTCCTAGATGCCTGATTGACACCTTCATTCCAAACCGCTGGAAACCTGTACACTTCATGGATGCCTCAGATTTTGATCCCTTATTGTTATAAACAAAATCTCAATATAAGACCATGACATGAACATATATCATAACACACACACACAACCTAATATGCTACCATAATTAACTCCAGAAACTGTAGTAATTCACTCACCCATTCCCTTTCGATCAAATTACATTATGTGAAAGTGAGAGCTTTTTTGTGGTAGCACTGTATATGTCCTCAAATGAGAGTATAAGGGGATGCACAACTCCTCTCCTTTCCTCTGTCTTTATCCCCTGCTGCTACCACCACCACTTGATAATCAACAAGACACTTGTCAACAATTATATTCAATAAACATGATCTCACAAACCCCCAAATAAGTAAGATAGAGTTAATAACACAACAACCCATAATAATATTGTCACATAACTCACCAAATGGGCTCCCACCACTAAAGAAATCAATTGAACAGAAAATGAAGAAACCTTAATTAATCGATTGAGAAGCCCTAATTTGAAGATGTCTCAAACCAAAGTCTCAGATGGAAGCCTTAAATCAATGAATTTAAGTTATATAACCCTTGCAAATTACTTATATAATCAAACATAAACTCAAAATACAGTTCCACACCTTCATAAATCTCAACACCACCAAACATAAAAAAATCAACAAAATAACATATACCCACAATACATACATAATTTACAGTAATAGTGCATAATTAACAGGGACAAAAGAAATAGTACTATGGCAGTGAGAGTAGAGGAGCCATACATCAAAGAAACAGTCTTGACCCATGATTTCCCAGCAAGAATCCCATAAAGAGCAGCAATGGAAAGTGCCCATTGAAACAAAAGCTCAAACCAAACAATCCCTACAAAGAAATGGGGTTTCTCGGCAACCAAATAATCACCATATTCTTGTGTGTACCAGTTCTTGATATTGACAAGAACATCTGGGTACAGATCCCGAGGAAGACATGTTTGGGAGTCAAGAATAGGAGCAGCCACCGCGATTATCAAGAAAAATAGGAACAATATTGCATCTATAAGCCTTAAATCAGATGGTAAAAACTAATTGAATTTGAGAGAGCTTATGAACTGGGTGAAGCGAGAGATTGAAATGAGAGGGCGGCTGTGAAAGAGGAATGAGTGAGAGATTTATTATGTGTTTGTGGTTGAGAGATGGGTGGGAAATAAAAATTTGGTAAAGGGGGGAAACGAATTATTGGTGTAAGTTGGAGTACCGAGGGATTAAAAGGGGTTGAGATATTTATGTAAAATGATTAATTTATCTTAAAATAAGTGTTGATTTTACAAGGTTTATATTAAAAAATTATACAAATATAATTTATTAATTTTTAAATATTTTTATACATCACTAAAATAACTAGATATTATCATGCACACATTGGATCGTTAAAAAAAGAATTTTAAAAATATTATAATATTAATTAAATTTGAATAATGCCTTGCAATTTTTAATAAATTCAAATATAAGCAAGAGAATAATAATATTGTTAACCAAACCGATTACAAAAAAATTTCAAATTTAGTTATAATAATACAATATAAATATTTCTTTTTTTAGTGTTATGCGATACTGTTTTTATGATAATGATATGGTTATTTTATAATTTAAATATTTTTGTTACAAAATTTATGATTTTAAAATTTTAAAAACTTGTTATGTATTTATTTTAAAATTTCAATTATTAATTTAAATTATTAAAAATTAAAATTAAAAGATAGAAATACATATATATAAAATATACGTAATTTATTTTCAAATATGCAATTTATTTTAATATTTTAAACTAGTTTTAGTTTTTGTACCCTATAACTTGAAAAATATTTTTATACTATGCATATGTACAAATGTGTATCAATGCTTTATAATAAGAATATAGTTTCGTATGTTTGTTATCTACACAATTAGCTTCGTATTAATTTAAAATTATTTTTTTGATGATCCATCTATACGTAATTTATTTTCAAATATGCAATCAAATTTTTTTTTTTTAAATTTATACATCACTAATACATATAGAGGGGAGAAATTTTATTTATAATCAGGAAAAGGGGGAACATGTTAAAATATTAAAAAAATAATATTTTAGTATTCATTTGATTTATATAATGAGTCGCTATTTTAAACAAATTAATAGTTTAATTAGTAACAGTTAAATTGAGATATTTTAATATTTGGTATAATTACATTAATTATATTATATATAAAATATTTAATATAAGTATATAAATTTAGGATATAATCTAAATATAATATTAGAAAAAGGTTTAATGAAACCAACTACAAAAAAATCTCAAGTTTGATTATAAATTTATAGTATAAATATTATTATTTTTAGTATTATATATTTTTAATTTAATACGAAGCTAATTATAGTATTATAAAAAACCTCAATGTGTACATCATAACTTTTAAATATAAAAACAAACTCATAACTCATAATATAAATTTGTTACAAAAATTAAAATTTATTAAAAAAAATTACGAAAAAGACAACGGTTTTTACATTTAAAACTGTTGTCTTCATACAACGCATACAACACAATTGCTAAAAAACTGTTGTCTGTTTAACGGTAAAGGACAAAAATTACCTTTTTATAATAAGACGAAAACTGTTTTTAGAAGATTTTTTAATACTTTTATTAAAAAAAGTACACAATAAATTTAAAAATTCTAATTTTTTTTACACATCACAAACATCAAAATATCTTAACATCCGTACGGTTGGATCATCGAAAAAATTAATTTTAATTTAATAAGAAAGAAATTATAGATTTATCATAAACTCAATATCTACTTCTTAACTCGTTCATATAAAATGTATACTCATATTGTTCGAATTACAAAACTATTACTTATTATTAACAAACTATATACATTTATATGTATCCATATTATAAAATTATAAAATTTTAATTTTATAATTAAAATAATTTTATAATTAAAATAATTAAAATAATTTTATAAAATTTATATGTATACATAATATTAAAATAATTTTATAATTTTATAATATGGATACATATAAATGTATATAGTTTGTTAATAATAAGTAATAGTTTTGTAATTCGAACAATATGAGTATACATTTTATATGAACGAGTTAAGAAGTAGATATTGAGTTTATGATAAATCTATAATTTCTTTCTTATTAAATTAAAATTAATTTTTTCGATGATCCAACCGTACGGATGTTAAGATATTTCGATGTTTGTGATGTGTAAAAAAAATTAGAATTTTTAAATTTATTTTGTGTGCTTTTTTTAACAAAAGTATTAAAAATCTTCTAGAAATATTTTTCGTCTTATTATGAAAAGGTAATTTTCGTCATTTTCTGTGAAACAGATAACGGTTTTCTTAGAAATTGTGTTGTATGAGTTAATTGAAGACAACGGTTTTCCACGTAAAACCGTTATAAAATAAGCACTTGTCTGATTTCAACAATGGTTTTCTACAGCATTGTCTGAAGTTTATTCAAATAACGGTTTAATAAAACTGTTGTATAAACTTCTTGCTTTACACAACACGACATTGAAAAAGCGTTGTCTGATAAGCTCATTCAGACAACAGAATATTGTAGCGTTGTCTGAAAATGTTTTACATAATACCTCACAAAAAACACTTGTCTAATTTCAACAACGGTTTTCTACAGCATTGTCTGAAGTCTATTCAAACAACGGTTTTATAAAACCGTTGTATGGAGCTATTGTTTTGCACAACACGACATATAAAAACTGTTGTCTGATAGAGTTTTTTAGACAACGGTTTAAAAACCGTTGTACAACACATGGATCAGACAATAGTTTTTCGAGGGGAAAAATAAAACATTGTGTGTTAAATTCGGACAACACTTTTTCATCCGACCGTTGTCTAATAAGTGTTGTCTGATTGCGATTTTCTTGTAGTGATTGTGAAACAGAATCATACCTTTGTCTGGTCTTGGTTTACACGAACTCAACGGAGATCCTAGCTTTCACGACTTTTGTCTTCCTCTCGAAAACACCTCTATGGTATCCACACGAGCACCTTCAAGAACGTCCCACGATCTTGATTACGGAATGGATTGTACTAGCTCCTTTGATGATTTCGAATTTGTTTCTGCCTTGCTGTGCTTGCTGCTGCCTCTAGGGATTTTGTTTCTCAAAAACGTAATCTCTCTTAACCCTATCATTATCTATTTATAATGCTGGTTAAGAGGCCCAATCAGCAAAACCTAACCCATGTAGGTTTGGAATAAATAATAAAACCGAATTTCTATTATTTAATTAATAACTAAGTCATACTTAATTATTAAGGGCAGAATTCAAATTCGAATTTTATTATTTCAATTAATTAAGTCTCACTTAATTAATATAATAATCATCAATTAATTTAAATCTATAATTTAAATTAACTATTCCTTTAAGTGCTCTATGTGTGTGACCCTATAGGCTATTATTTAATTAGTAATAATTTTATTCTCCAATAAAATTATAAATAATGAGCGGTATCTAGTAATACATCATTGCTACCCAATTAAATAATAATTAAATCGTGATTCGATAAAACCTTTCATGATTAATGTTTCCGTGTAATATAATCCCTTTAACCATATATATTATAGATTAAATTCGAGGCATGTATTTAGTCATCCTCTACAACATTTAATCCGGGTTTACTTGATCCATGAGTAGACTATGAAAACAAATCATTATTTGAGCACGGCCATGCATTTTATAGTCTCACTCAATCAAGAGGCCAATAATATCTCTCCTAATTATAGGAGGGTTAAATCTTTTATCTATCATTCATATTTCTCATACGACTCATGATATACCCGATGTCCACTTTTATCATTACTGTAACGCCCCCAAATCCGGGGTCAGGGATTTGAGTCACCACGTCACCATCCAATCATTTACAACCTGTAATAACTCAATACTCCAACAAACACACATCATAGACCCGTCTCTCACACACACACAAGTTATAGTCTTAGAAACGATACACAACAAGTATCATTAGTTATTACAAACCAAATGTACTTATCCAGGATCTCAAGCTATCAATGATAACCCCTACATGAAGTAACATTAATAACTAGATCAATACTGAAAACCTAATCAACTTACTCCTGCGGAATCATTCTGAACTGAACCACCTCAAAGGTGAATCTCTTACTTCTTTTCCTCGAAGTATAGAGCCAGTCGGGTGTATTATCACTTTCTCTGAAAAATTTAATATAAAGCAAGAATGAGCGAAAGAATGCTCAGCAAATTATCCATCCAATTATCTATGTGACTCTCATCTAAGAACATGATAATCACTACTATCTCAATAGTATAACATAGGTTACCGGTTTAGAGTAAGCATAGCAAAGTATCTCTCGACGATACATATAGTCAGAGTTTTCTATTAAAAGTATTTATACTAAACATGGAGTTTAGAAAGATATAATCTGAACAATTTAGTTCATTATATAAAATAAGACACTATTAAATATAGTGTTACCACTCTTTCATACTTCATCTGAAGCTTTTGAAATAGAACCCAATGAACTATTTAAGTTCACAGTTTTGAAATAATATATATCTGTAACTTAGCAAAATAGCTTCAACTATAGCTTTGTTAAACCCCCATAATATAATGAGTACACAGTTCAAGATACTGCAATAATAGTTACTTCTCATCGTAAGCAAATCAATTCACTTTGAACCATACCACTTGTAAGGTTTAAATCCAGTAAAATATTTTGAAGATTTATAAACTGTTTGGTGTACATCCTGTACCCGCATAAGTTTCCAAAATAACTTTTCGTCAAAACATCTCAGATGAGTAGGGAGAAACATCAACAATTCAATCACTAACAACACCCTCGGTAAATCAGCTCATAGGCTTTCGTTACGATGTTGTAACACAATTCCAATTGGAAGAAATGGGACTTAACTGGAGCACACCCACAGTACACGATGATCAGTCGTATAGTACCGTGAAATTTTCTACTAGTAGACGGATGATCCTAACGGTCATCACCCAAGGCAACACATGGGCCTTAAAATATTTATCCGCTGGGCCGGTGTCAATCGACCTCTTACGCTAACCGGGCGACATCAAAGGCCCGAAAACAATTTTTCCGCTGGGTCGGTGTCAATCGACCTTTTATGCTAACCGGGCGACATCAAAGGCCCGAAAACAATTTTTTTCCGCTGGGTCGGTGTCAATCGACCTCTTATGCTAACCGGGCGACATCAAAGGCCCGAAAACAATTTTTCCGCTGGGTCGGTGTCAATCGACCTCTTATGCTAACCGGGCGACATCAAAGGCCCAAATTTTCTCCAGTCCCTTTAAGAACCCTATCCATATCTGGAACGGAAATCAATTTAAGTTCCCCAAGCATATCGCTTGTTGATAGGTGCGATTTGGAAAGATGATAATTTGTCTGGAAGGAAATTGAATTCAAGTCCCAGACCGCCTCAATACTCTTTTAAGGTCTCAACACCAGATGTTTGATTAACTTCCAGAATTATGGGGAAGTAGTAATATCACAATGTGTGTTGACCTCCGTTAACTAATCTCATATCGAGGAATGAAAATCATTTTAAATTTCGTGACCTGGGAGTCAGTCGAACATTTATTTGATTTTGATAAGTTGAAATCGCTACTACAGTAGGCCGGTGATACCAAAACATAACTGCTTTTGAAAGTAAATCCATTTTTACTTCCTAGACCGAGTTCCCTATTTTTGATAAGTTCGAGAATACTTTATTCTTATTAAAAGAATAAAATCAAAAAAAATAGATATTAGGGAACCCTCACTATATTTAAATAAATTTTCTGAAGGTCAGAAAATATTTTAAATAATTATTAAAGACCTTCACTAATTTTTAAATCAATTTATAATATTTAATAACTATTCAACTAATATTTATTAATTAAGAAACAATTAATAAACTCCTTTTTAAACGAATATTCAGGATAATATTCATTAATTTAATAAATATTCAAATAATATTTATTAACTCTATTTAATTCCTTTATCGAAAGAATATCAAAATATAAATATTTATATCGTCATTTCAAAATAATCTATCTCCGGCTTCTTCCGGATTACGACAGTACTTAACATAACCTTCCAACTCCCGGTCTACGTTTGAAAATACATAACTCGCTATATACTTAGAGCCTTTTACCTTCATCGGCTTATATCTATATTTCTTATAGCATATAACCGAAACATTTACGAAAGCTTTAATAATACATAAAACAATTCGTACTTTTCAATATACAGTTATATCACAACAACAACAGTCTTTCCACAAAACAGTAGTACATTAAGTACAGGTGTTTAAAAACATGCATACGTAGTAATACATATATTTTGATATGTAAAAACGTAGGTTAGAAAACTTGCCTGAAGTCCAAGATACGTTCTCAGAGTCCCACTCGCTCCGAATTTTCTATCCATAGATATTATAATCCTGATTAGTACTCATAATCCCATCAACTACTTATATTATTAATAAGTATAATCACATATTGATTCCAATTATGACAACCTCAAATTTTACTTAGTCATTTTACTAACGCTTGTCTTACCCGGCATTCACCTCCTCGGGTCTATCTTGACCGTTCATAAACCATCTCGTCAACGGCTTTTAATCAAATCTTTTTACTCCAATACATAGTCGTGTTATTCCTTAACATCTTCCGTGTTTTAACCGACTCGAAATTATCATATTATCTTGGCCAAAATGGCTCGTCAAAATCGTGTCTCTGTAGTTGACTTTCCTGAGAATTACTATTACGCGACTCGCACTCCAACAATTTTAATAAATCAGAAAATTCATAATTAAATATGAAACTACCTCAAGGAGCTTCTTGAGTATTTGTAATATTTATCAAAAATATTTTGATTTGGAACACTTGAGTTAACTGAGCGAAAAGCATTTTAGAAATCGAGTCAACTACGAGATTTTGCTATTTGCACCGCTTTCACTAAAACACTCATAACTTATTAACCGCTAACTCAAATGATGCGCCGTTTTCGCGTGCACGATCTAGAGAATGTCTAGAATACAATCCATCAAAATTTTGTTGCTGGACAGAGGGACCATTTTCCCGAATTTACTGAAGAAGGCAGTAGCTTCTCAATGAATAGTGTCATCGCGCAACTTTGGTTCCGACATTTTTATAAAATCGAAAACTTAACTTTTTAATACAAAACCTTTTTGGTGATCTTACTAACTGTCCAAGGTATATATCATCCAAGTTTCATAATTTTATTCCACTCTTAACTAGTTCGTTTATAGCATCAAAGTGAGTATAAGGCAGCAGTTTTAACCTCCTTGCATGACTTTCACTAAAATGAACTTATCTCTTAAACCGTAAATCGTATCGACATGATTCAAGTGTCAAAACAAAATATGAACCAAGATCTAAGCAACCATGGTCAGTGGTGTCCAAAAATAATTTATTGACAGTTCGTAATTCTTGTTCAAAACAGTCCTTAATCAAACGGACATTACGACGGCTATAAACTTAACATTTTCCGGATTCAATCAATTGAAATCCATTCACAACCAAGATAAATCATCAACATACTAATATGGTCATATCATTCAACTACTCATTTCATAACTTTTGACCAACACCACTTCACCAAATCATCCAACAACATTCAATCATTTACATCCAAACTCCTTAAACCACGTATGCTTAAACATAACTCAACTCAAGCTTTTAACTCAAAGTAAATCAAAGGGTGGATGGAGTTTATACCTTCTTTGGATACTTAAACATACTAACAAGAGCTTGTAAGCCTTAAGGGAGCCTTGATCTATGCTTATCATCCTTAAACTTGCAAGAGAAAATCAAGAACAAGTAAGTAAATTTTCGGAGTTACTATTCAGCCTCAACTTCTATGATTTATTTACCCAACCAAAACACCTCCAAAAATTATGAAATTAAATACGTAAGAAGCTATGGTTAAAATTTGGTGAGTTTTGGATGAGTAGAACTGGAGTTATAAAATCGTCTTTGCACCTTGCTCAAGCTGGGCAGAAAATGGAGAAAGAGATGGGAGAGAGCTTTTCTACTTTTTCAATATGTGTTGGCTGATTTTTTTTTTGTTTGTATAAAGTGTATGTAATGTATATGGCTGATTTACACACAAGTATGGCTTGGTGGAGTGCAAAGTCAAGGTCAAGTGCAACTAAAGCCATGAATCAAGGAACTTGCTTTCTACTTTTCCACCATTCATGGAACCATGTTTCTAACCAATACTTGGTTACTTGGTTGGCTTTCAATTCCTAGTTAGGCATGCATGACACTTGCATGAGACTTGTCTTTAGTCACTTATCATCCAACACTTAACCATTAATCCTCAACGTAAGTTCGATTAACTTCCGAAATCTTTTCGTCATATGAATTCCGTAGCGTAAATCCTTAATATTCCAAATACCCTAATTTGATTATAACCATGAAATTTCTAAATTATAATCCTCTTGGTCACAACTTAATTCTCTTATTCCTTGATATCTCGTAAATTACAAAACAATTAGTAAAAGCGAAAATCTTCGGATTCCGACGGCTTTTACAGTCACTCATTTTCTTCATACAACAATACAATATCTTCGGTTTTCCAATATTCCAACACTTACTTAGTGTGGGCTAAAAAGTTTTTCATAATCCGTAGAATCACTATTCATCAGGGTCGGTTATAAATATAAAAAAAATTCATCGAAAAATCTGGGTTATTACAATTACCCGGTCAAAGGTAACTTTTAATGTAGTCAAAATATATTAATCCTCGTACAGAAATATAATGATCTCAAGTCAGAGGATCATTACACCATTATCACTGTGAGTCTTTCTTATGACTTTATTAAACATGAAGAATCTCACTGTGGGTCTGTCCAGTACCATGTACTCCTGCATGTACCTATGTGTTGACTTTAGTATCCCCATACTTATAACCAATGAGATGTGGTTATCAGTCAAACAACATACTAGTCTATTTATGTATTATTATTGTCCTATAATAATAATACTCGACTAGGGACATTTAAGAATATGATCTATTATATAATCTCAAGTTCAAATCATGTACTAAACTATACAATGTGTATCATGATTCTAAGGACATTTATTATGCTAACAAATATATCGCAGTAATTAAAGTCATTATAAATATGTTTATTGAATAATCAATTGACATAAAGGTCTATCGTATTGCCTCTAGGGCACCTACACTAACAATCTCCCACTTGCACTAGAGCCAATCACCCATGTATCTAATACCCATGGAACTAGTGTGACCGTCATGCTTCGTCTGCGACAAGCCTTTGGTCAGTGGGTCTGCAATGTTATCATTTGTGTGCACTTTACATATGTGTATGTCACCCATTTCATTAATCTCTCGAATGAGGTGATATCTCCTGAGTATGTGTTTGGTTCGGGAGTGAGATCTAGGTTCTTTAGCCTGTGCAATGGCTCCATTATTATCGCAGTATAGATCAATGGGATCTGCGATCGATGGAACCACTCCCAAATCAGTAATGAATTTTCGAATCCAAACAGCTTCCTTAGCCGCTTCACAAGCTGCAATGTACTCAGCCTCCATTGTAGAATCAACTACTGTTTCTTGCTTTGAACTCTTCCAACTTACAGCACCTCCGTTTAGACAAAACACAAAACCAGACTGTGATACAGTATCATCCCTGTCTGTTTGGAAACTTGCATCGGTGTAACCCTTTACAACCAGTTTCTCCTCTCCTCCATACACCAAGAATGAATCTTTAGTCCTTTTCAAGTACTTTAGAATATTCTTGACAGCCGTCCAGTGACCTTCACCTGGATTAGATTGGTATCTGCTCGTCATGCTTAAAGCATACGAAACATCTGGGCGAGTACATATCATTGCATACATGATGGATCCAATCTCTGAGGCATATGGAACCTTAATCATATGGTCCTTCTCATCCAATGATTTCGGACACTGATCTTTAGAGATCGTTATCCCTTGAGACACGGGGACATATCCCCTTTTTGCATTTTGCATACCAAAACGATGCAAAACCTTATCGATGTATGTACTCTGACTTAGACCGATCATGCTTCTAGATCTATCCCTATAGATCCTCATTCCTAGAATGTAGGATGCTTCACCTAAGTCTTTCATAGAGAAGTTGCTCCCTAACCAAATCTTAACAGCCTTGAGAGAAGGTATGTCATTCCCCATTAGTAGTATGTCATCAACATACAGTACTATGAATGCCACATGGCTCCCACTAATCTTCTTGTAAACACAAGGTTCATCTTCGTTTTGAACAAAGCCATACTCTTTGACTGTTTCATCAAAACGGATGTTCCATCTCCTAGAGGCTTGCTTCAATCCATAAATGGATCGACGTAATTTACATACCTTGCTAACATTCCTTGGATCGACAAAACCTTCAGGTTGTGTCATGTACACATCCACATCCTCTTCAAGGCTTCTATTAAGGAAGGCTGTTTTGACATCCATTTGCCAGATTTCATAATTATGGAATGCTGCAATAGCAAGCAAAATCCTTATGGACTTGACCATAGCCACTGGTGAGAAAGTTTCATCATAGTCAATACCATGAATTTGTTTGAAACCTTTTGCAACCAGCCTTGCTTTATAGGTCTGAACATTTCCATCCATGTCAGTTTTCTTCTTGAAAACCCATTTGCACCCTATGGGTTTTACCCCTTCAGGTGGATCAACCAAAGTCCATACTCGGTTTTCGTACATGGAATCCATCTCGGATTTCATGGCTTCTAGCCATCTCTTAGAGTCTGGACTGTTCATAGCATCTTGGTATGTGAGAGGCTCATCTTCATCTATGAGCATCAAATCACCACATTGAGTCAAGAGAAATCCATATCTCTCTGGCTCATGGCGAATTCTACCAGTTCTACGAACAACCTGTGTTTGTTTAGAATTATCATTATCCTGCTCCTGTTCCACTTCAGGTTCAATGTTATTTTGTGGTTCTCGATCTTCATCGAGGTCTATAGTTCTCCCACTGTTTCTTTTGGAAACAAAATCTCTTTCCATGAAAACAGCGTCTCGAGCAATAAACACCTTCTGCTCAGAAGGACTATAAAAATAATACGCCTTTGTTTCTTTAGGGTATCCCACAAAATTGCACTCTTCAGATTTAGGTCCAAGCTTGTCAGATACTTGACGTTTCACAAACGCCTTGCATCCCCAAACTTTCATAAAGTTCATGCCTGACCGTTTCTTCTCTCATATCTCATATGGAGTCTTTTGAACCTTCTTAGTAGGAACACGGTTAAGTGTGAAAGCCGCTGTTTCTAGAGCGTAACCCTAGAAACTAATTGGAAGATCTGCATGACTCATCATCGATCGCACCATGTCCAACAAGGTGCGATTTCTCCTCTCTGAAACTCCATTCCATTGAGGTGTACCTGGCGGAGTGAGTTGTGATACAATACCACACTCCTTTAAATAATCTTTAAATTTTGTGCTCAAGTATTCTCCTCCACGATCAGATCGTAAGATTTTAATACTTTCACCTCCGCCAATTTGCTTCTCTACTTCAGCCTTGTATTCTTTAAACTTTTCAAAAGAATCGGATTTATTCTTCATAAGATATACATATCCATATCTACTGAAATCATCAGTAAATGTTATGAAGTAGTAGTAGCCTCCTCTAGCCATCACACGCATTGGGCCACATACATCACTATGTATTAGCTCCAGACGTTCGGTGGCCCTTTGACCCTTACCAGTGAAAGGGGCTTTAGTCATTTTACCAAGCAAACAAGATTCGCATTCTTGGTATGATTCAAAATCAAACTTATCCAAGTATCCATCCTTATGTAATTTGGATATGCGTTTCTCATTTATATGGCCTAGACGACAATGCCAGAGGTATGTTTGATTTGAGTCATTAACTTTAAGTCGTTTGTTTTCTATATTATAGACAGGATTACCTAAGTCAAGAACATATAAACCATTAAACAAACGCGCAACACCATAGGTTAAATCATTCAAAGCAAAAGAGCAACTGTTGTCCTTTATCGTAAACGAAAAACCTTTCTTGTCCAAACAAGAAACAGAAATAATGTTTCTGCGAATCGCAGGCACGTAAAAACAATTCTCCAGTTCAAAAACTAGCCCTGAGGGCAAAGATAAATAATAGGTTCCTATAGCTAAAGCAGGAACTCTTGCTCCATTGCCAACTCGTAGGTCCACTTCTCCTTTAGCCAATGTCCTACTTCTCTGCATTTCCTGCACATTTATACAAATGTGAGTAGCACATCCAGTATCCAATACCCAAGATATAGAAATAGACAGATTGACTTCTATAACATATATACCTGAAGTAGAAGCTTGCTCAGCCCTCTTCTTCTTCAGATCCTCCAAGTAAACTGAACAGTTTCTCTTCCAGTGACCAGTTTTCTTACAGTAGTGACATTCACCCTTAGCGACCCCACCTTTAGGCTTTAAAGCCTGTTTGGTACCTGACTTTGGCTTGGGTGCAGAATCAGAACCTGTCTTCTTCTTACCCTTCCACTTGCCTTTCCCTTTGGCCTTACCTTTATTGCCCACCATCAGTATGGGAGCAGGTTCAGCCGTCTTCATGTTGGTCTCATATGTTCTCAACATAGCCAACAATTCAGTAGGTGTTTTGTCAAATTCATTCATATTGTAGTTTATGATAAACTGGGTGAATTTGTTATTCAAAGAATTCATGATTAGGTCAATACCAATTTCCTGAATAATCGGGAAACCCAAAGTTTCAAGGTACTCAATGTAACCAATCATCTTCAGAACATGTGGGCCAACTGGTTCACTTGCCCCTTGTTTGCAATTAAAGAGTGACTTCTCGTGTTGAACCTTTCTTGACTAGTTTGGCTTGCAAACATGTTTTGCAAGTGCTCATTGATAGTATATGCATCCATATGCACATGTTGTCTTTGAAGCTCAGCACTCATAGTTGCCAACATAAGACATGCAACATCAGTTGCATCATTCTCATCCTTTGTGTGGGCCGCTCGTTCCTCAATAGTAGCGCCCTCAGGAAGGGGACCTGCCGGAGGAATATCAATGACATGAAGCTTGCGCTCCTGTCCGAGGACAATCCTCAAATTCCTCTGCCAGTCTAGGAAGTTGTTTCCTCCTGTCAGCTTATCCTTCTCAAGGACTGATCGTACGGATAGTGTGTTTGTGTTGTTTGCCATTACTTGGTATCTACAATGATAAAAGCACAAAATAAACATTAGATTGTCTGAGTTATTTATTATGTTCAAATGATTATATTATATTCATAATATATCTCCCACTATTTTTATCAAATTAATAGCCCTTACTATTCATTTGGAAAGTATATCCCATAATTCTTTCTAGTGAGCCAAGATCCATATTTTGTCATGTCCAAAGACAACCACTGGAAGTCCTTAAAAATGATTATTTAGGTAGACAACAGTTGTCAATTATATCATATATAATTCTTGGATAGTTTGGTGAGCAACGATTGATCTTATCTATCTAATAGATTTTTAACCAAACTCTATGCTTCTAAGTTCATAATGGTTGAATATAACCGTTTACTTTCACCTTATTATGACGACTCAGTTAAGTTTGACCCAATGATACAACGGCCGAATATAAGCGTTTATATTCGTCGCATCTCACCACGATAGATAGGAGTCCCCTGCCACTGACAGTCTTTCCCCTAATCGATCTAGGATTCGATGAGTGTTCATTCATTGGAAAGCATCCGATTAAAACTTAATATTTTGTTAAGGGGTTTATAAAATTTATGACGATCATGATCACATCATGAAGAGATCCTCAATTTTTCCTTGAACTAAATATTTGAAATTGACATCTTAAATTATTCATTTCCCAGGTAGATGGAGGATACCAGTGGTCACACTTAAAACCCATCAGCCTTACGAATACGCATATCCGTTTTTGTCAGAAAATCCCAATTATAGATATCAAAATCCATATTCAATTCCGTGTTTTAAAAATCCATATTTCAAAAACAAAAGAATCTCATGATCGTTTGTTAATTTTAAAATCTTAAATCGTTACAGATTTTATCTTGTTTAGCATGGCAAGCATGGCATGGGTGACGTATCTATTACATGCATACATCATTAATCTAATTAAAGCATGCATTTTCTACTCTACACATACATTCATAATCAATATGTAAAGTGCAGTATGTAAACGTGCTTGGTTATGGCCCCTTTCCTATGTGATCCTTTCGAGCTAATGAAAGGATAAAAGTCAATCTATGGTGGTAAAATATAAATACAATTACATGTCTTCATTCTTCTTGTATCCATGGGTGCTTGCTCCTCCTTTTGGATCATCCTTCAATCTTCAAGTACATTACATGGAATAATTAAATACAACCTATACTAATGTACTTACATAAGAAAACTCGAGTTACATTCGAGGTTAAACAATTACAAGAATGAAGAAAACGACATGCAAGTCGTATTTATAAAACCAAAACCAAAAACCATTAATCTAGGGGTCTAAAGGCCATAACCAGCACCATGCTCAAGTACACAACAAAAATAATGCGGGGGTCCGGGGGCGGCAGCCCCTGGGCGGGGTCCGGGGCGGCAGCCCCCGGCTGGGGTTGAGCTGACTGACCCTCATGCATAATATACAAATCGCAATAAGGCATATAAATCATTCATATCATGTCATAACAGATTATAACATTGCAGTAGCATGGCAGTCTCAAACAGGCATGGCAGTAGCAAAGCAGTAGCATGGCAGTGGCATAACGGATTATGACAAAGCAGTAGCATGGCATGGCAGTCACCAAAACAGGCATGTATGCATCAAATACATAAAACACGTAACCAAATCAGTCCCTCATACACGTCGCTCTGATACCATTGTTGGGTTCCGAGGCATAAAACGCAGCGGATTAAACGTAAATATAACAAAAATTCGAAACCCTAAACGCAGGATCATGTATAAGCCTAGACTGATTATTGTGAAACGGAATCATACCTTTGTCTGGTCTTGGTTTACACGAACTCAACGGAGATCCTAGCTTTCACGACTTGTGTCTTCCTCTCGAAAACACCTCTATGGTATCCACACGAGCACCTTCAAGAACGTCCCACGATCTTGATTACGGAATGGATTGTACTAGCTCCTTTAATGATTTCGAATTTGTTTCTGCCTTGCTGTGCTTGCTGCTGCCTCTAGGGATTTTGTTTCTCAAAAACGTAATCCCTCTTAACCCTATCATTATCTATTTATAATGCTGGTTAAGAGGCCCAATCAGCAAAACCTAACCCATGTAGGTTTGGAATAAATAATAAAACCGAATTTCTATTATTTAATTAATAACTAAGTTATACTTAATTATTAAGGGCAGAATTCAAATTCGAATTTTATTATTTCAATTAATTAAGTCTCACTTAATTAATATAATAAAATTCAAATAATCATCAATTAATTTAAATCTATAATTTAAATTAACTATTCCTTTAAGTGCTCTATGTGTGTGACCTTATAGGCTATTATTTAATTAGCAATAATTTTATTCTCCAATAAAATTATAAACAATGAGCGGTATCTAGTAATACATCATTTCTACCCAATTAAATAATAATTAAATCGTGATTCGATAAAACCTTTCATGATTAATGTTTCCGTGTAATATAATCCCTTTAACCATATATATTATAGAATAAATTCAAGGCGTGTATTTAGTCATCCTCTACAACATTTAATCCGGGTTTACTTGATCCATGAGTAGACTATGAAAACAAATCATTATTTGAGCACGGCCATGCATTTTATAGTCTCACTCAATCAAGAGGCCAATAATATCTCTCCTAATTATAGGAGGGTTAAATCATTTATCTATCATTCATATTTCTCATACGACTCATGATATACCCGATGTCCACTTTTATCATTACCCGATCAAAGGTAACTTTTAATGTAGTCAAAGTATATTAATCCTCGTACAGAAATATAATGATCTCAAGTCAGAGGATCATTACACCATTATCACTGTGAGTCTTTCTTATGACTTTATTAAACATGAAGAATCTCACTGTGGGTCTGTCCAGTACCATGTACTCCTGCATGTACCTATGTGTTGACTTTAGTATCCCCATACTTATAACCAATGAGATGTGGTTATCAGTCAAACAACATACTAGTCTATTTATGTATTATTATTGTCCTATAATAATAATACTCGACTAGGGAAATTTAAGAATATGATCTATTATATAATCTCAAGTTCAAGTCATGTACTAAACTATACAATGTGTATCATGATTCTAAGGACATTTATTATGCTAACAAATATATCGCAGTAATTAAAGTCATAATAAATATGTTTATTGAATAATCAATTGACATAAAGGTCTATTGTATTGCCTCTAGGGCACCTACACTAACAAAACTCTCTCAAGAAATAATGTTCTTAAGAGATGCTAGGTTACAATAATAATGCTTGAAAAACGTATATTTGATTATAACCTATCTCTGTGTTTATATAGACACAGCTACACATGCAATTACAAAACAGATTATGATAAGAATAGCTTTAATAAGGTAATTTAGACTTACACTCGAATTCCTTCTTACTATCCAAATCAGATTCTGATTTGTCTGTTTCCTTTTCTGATAAACTCTGAAGGTAATCTCTGTCGGTTTGTCATTCTCTGATTTGAGCATTCTCTGTTAGAGTAAACTCTGATTGAGTATTCTCTGATAGAGTAAACTCTGATTGAGTATTCTCTGATAGAGTAAACTCTGACTGACAGCTTCCTTAATCTCTGATAACGTCAGCATAAACTCTGTTTGGTATTTTCTGACAATCATCAGTGTTTGCATTCTTAACAATTTCTCCCAATTTATGCTTTAATAATTAAAACATAAATTTTACTTATGATGTCAGAAATACAAGACAAATGCATCAGAGTTTGTTTGTCATGTTTAACTCAGATTCTTCTGTAAGAGAAGTCTTCTTTCAGAAATTCACTCAGGAGCTTTTCTTCAGCATTTTTCAATAAATCAACAAGCTTCTCCTTCAATTCCTTCATGTGCTCAGAAGAATCATCTATTTGAAATATTGCAGCCCTTAGAGCATAAATTGATGACCTCTCCATTCTTTCATCCAAGACAATGCAACAGGTCTTCATTCCATCAGGATTTAAAATTAGTGTAGGAATTCCTAACACCATCTTGACCCTTGCATCCCTTTTTCTCATTGCTCTTTCTGTTCCATCTTCAAGTGTATATCCCAGTTCATAATCTTCAGATTTTATCATCATTAACCTTTCATTCTTCTTCTTTTCAACAATTACTCCTTCAATTATTTTCCTCCACCTAGAAGTTGCTTCATTTTCATCATTGAGTAGATATAGAACATGTTCAAGTTCTTTAGATGCTTTATCAATCAGATTTTCTTCAGCAATCTTCAAAACTCTCTCATCTTCTAGAAAATATAGAAGCTTTTCCTTTGCTTGAGCTCCATCAAAAATGTCTTTTACTATGTTGACTGATATCAATTTGTCAAGATGCTCTTGTGTCAAATCTTCCTTAGGATTGTGCTTTAAAGAAAGAGGATCACTAAAAATATTTGCTTCACCCTTGTAAACTTTACATGTGAATCACCAATGCCTCCTTTATTTTTACCAAGTCTGGCATTGAGAATCAGACTTTGAGTTGTAGTCCACAGAGGATCAGTCTTTTTCTTTCTGATCAGAGATTCTTGTTGTTCTTCTTCTTCAACATCAAAACTAGATCCACCTGGTAGAAATGTTGTTCCTTGCATAGTAAAAGGTGTCTGTGGTTTAGTTGGAGCTTTTTGTTGAATTCTTGCAGATGATCTTGTTTGAATTTCTGAAACTGGTTTTGATTGAGCAACTGGCTTAAGAGTTTCAACAGGTTTGATTTGAATAGGCTTAGATTCTGGTTTCTTCTTTTGAGCAAGTATCTTTTTCTGAATTGGACTTTTCTTTATACTTCTTTTCTTTTTCTGGACTTGAGCACTAACAGCTCCAGACTTCTTCAATTCAGCTTCCACAATAACTGGATCCATTCCTAGATGTTCTTCTTCAAAAAGTTTCTTTGCCAGTTCTACATCTTTTAGATTTTGTTCTTCAATCTTCTCAGGTTTTTCTTCTTCTTCAAGCCTTTTTGCTAATTCCAGATCAGCATCTATCAGAGTTTTCTTGTCAGAGTTTATATCAGTCTTTGATGTCGTTAGAGTTTGTGAGGTTGTCAGAGTTTGTCCAATCAGAATTTGTTGCTTCAGAGTTTGCTTCCCATCATTATGACTCCCTTGATCTTCATCATCAGATTTGGTAGACTTGAGAATTACATCCTCCTTGCATTTGTCTGAACCCTTCTCCCCCTTTCTGACATCACGTTTGACAGTAAGAAGTTCAACTATAGTATGTGGCATTCCCTGCATGGAACTAACAGAAGCAGAAAGATTATCCACTTTAGCTTCCAATGCAACCTGTTTGGTGGAGACAGATTGGAGTTTTGCTTCCAGAGAATGTTGAGAGGTTGAAACAGCAGTTTCAATAAGGACAGAATTCTTGTTGACAGATGTCTTCAGTTCATTAACTTCATGTTGAAGTCCCTTGGACATTATAGTAGAGGCTTTCAGAATTATCTTTAGTTCACCAGAGGAGATATCCCTGTCAGCGTTATTGAGTAAAGAAAGAACATGAGACCATGAAATATCTCTCTCAGGAGACTTCCAAGATGAATCCCAAATGGATTGTCTGTGAGAGGTAAGAAAATCTTCATTTAATGACCGTGTTGTTGAAGAGAAATCCCTGCTGATACCTTCTGCATTCAGATCAGCTTCAATTTGTCCGTTGAGATTCTCCACCACCAAGTAATCAGTATAATCCATCCTTAATCTCTCATGAGCATCATGTGCATTAACAGGCCACTTCTTGGTGTTATATCTTTGTGTGAAGGGAATGGAGAGATCTGTGACTTCTTCATCAATAAAAATCACTTCATCAGAGTATGTGTCCTTCCCATCAGAGTTTAAAACGTCAACAGTGTTTGGCACAGCATCAGAGTTTGCAGAAACAGGTAAACTCTGAGTACCTGCAGAAGGAACAGAACAACCTAAAGAACTCTGATTTTTTAAAGTAATCTCATTACTTCTCACATCACACATATCATAACTTTTAAGAGTTAGATTTTGCTCACTACAAGTAACTAACTTCTTTCTCAATTCTACCTCTCCTTTTGCCAGATCCAGTGTCTGCCTCTCATTAATTCTGTTTTCCACACTTTTTACCTCAGACTTACTAGAAAGGCTCAACACACAATGTCCTACAGAAATAAGAGGTGGCTGAGAAAGGAGATTTGTGGTCACATGAATAGGGGTATCCTTTTCAGGACTATCCATGATCATCCCAACAGTAAAGGTAGGGAATATAAATCCTGAACTGATACAATCAGAGAATGTAAATTCTGAAGTAGAGTCAGAGTTTATACCTTAAGCATTTGTAGATGGAGCCCCCATGGACAGTGCAGAATTTGGTTGCACTAAGAGAGCATCAGAGTTTGCATGTGGAGCTTCATCAGAGTTTGTCTGTCCAATAGGATAATCTTGGTCTGCAATTATAAAATGGATGATTGGTTCTTGTGGGACCTGAGTCATATCAGCAGCTGCTTCACCACTTTGAGGTGAAGGTTCTTATGGGCTGGACTCTGCCAGAGATTGGCCTTCATCATCAGCAACAACAATGTCTTCTATAAATGGTTGAGTGCCTGCATCCAAACTTTGATTGGATGGTTCTTGTGTGGTTGGGGCCTGAACAACTTCTTCAACCCTTTGAGCTGAAGGTTCTTGTGGATTGTGCCCCTGATCAATGCTAGCTTCATTTGTTGGAACTGTGGCTTCTATTGAACTTTGATCAATAGGTTATTGTGTACCTGGCCCTTCAATGACTGCTACCTCACTTTGAGAAGTAGGTTCTTGTGTGTCTTGGCCAAAAGTGACAGACTTTCTCTTCCTTCTAAAAAAATGTTTGGAACTTGGAGAGGCTGAGGTTGATTTTGCTTTGTGTGCCTCCATTTCTTTTCTTACTTGTTTAGCCAGCTCCCTAACCCTTTCATAAGACATCTCCTTGATAATTTGCTTAGGTGAGTTTGTTGGAGAATCAGATACTTGAACTGGAGGAGCTTCACTAGATTTTATCAAATCATCAGAGTTTATCAAATTCTCAGAGTTTATATCTTCAGTGTTTAAATATTGAGGTGTAGGCTGATCAGAGATTGGAGCGTCAGAGTGTATGACTGTATCAGAGTTTATTTCTTCAATATTTGCGGCCTTAGAGTGTACAGCCTTGACCAATCTTCTCTTCTTCTTCTGCATCACAGTCATTGGAGTCACTGTGATTGGCTTCATTAAAGGTAGAGAAGGTGTCTCAGAAACCTGTTTATTTATCGTTCTCTTAGAAAAAACAAACCCTTCATCAGAATATGTGTCTTCATCAATTAATTTTCTCTTTTTGAGAGAAGATTCTGTCACTGACTTCCCCTTCCTTTTGCTTGAACCCTGTTGAGAGGTGTGTTTTGCAACTACAGTCTTTTGAGAGAATGTAGAGGTTGGCAAAGGTGTTTGGGTGTCAGTTTTTGGAGGTTGGCTTGGGTTTGAATCAGAGAGTGCTAAACTCTGATTCACAGCCACTGAGAGAAAATCTCTTCCATACATGGTAGGCATTCTCTGATGTAAGAAAAGCCTGACCCATGTGGGATAAAACAAGTTACAGAGTTTACCTGCATCATTTTTCTTGGCATCTTTCCGTATGAGATCAGCAAATATTCTTTTATTCATTGAAAAACTAACTAAACTCTGGTCATTCTCAAAAGATACATCAGGCAAAAGATAGGAGAAAATTAACTGTAAAAATCTAGCAAAGTAAACTGTATGTGTATCATCATCTATTTTGCTAGCTATCTGCCTAATTATCAAACATGAAAAATCAAAAGACAAGTTGTGGGGTCAGAGAATACCCAATTTTCTGTGATAGCTGTGGAATTGCATCAAAATTGGTGCATTTTCCTGTGAAAGCCCTAGTGATACAATCAAAGAAGAAGCTCCACTTTCTTCTTAGATTTGGTCTCGTCAAGCTTCCTAGCTTTGACAAGCTTCCACCATAGCCTATAGACCTGAAAAATTCTTTAATTTGTTCATCCCCAACTATGCCATCATACTGAGCCACTTCTGGAAGATGAAGGGCTCGTCGAACCACAGCAGGAGTAATTGAGTGTTCTTCATTGCATCGAAATGTGAGGATGGGTTCTTCATTATCACAAGCATTATTGAATTTTGCAGTTGACCAGATTCTTAGTAATGATTGGGCAGAGAAATTTGAAGGTTCTTGAAGCGCATAACCAATGTAACTTTGTGCTAGAAAATCCTGAACAACATGAAAATCTTCAGGTGCATCGGACTTATCTAACAAAGAGATATAGTTTGTGGCAGCAAAAGTATAGTTTTGGAAGGTTTGACCTTTGGATGCCATTGAAACAATAAAGATTTGCAGGTTGGAGCAGTTAGGGTTTATGTGAAACGAGAGTGCAAAAGAAGAATAATAGATACAGATGATTAATTCAAAATAACAATAAGAATTAAATTGTTCCCTTTTAATTGCATAAAACCTGTAGTGGGACACGTGGCAAAAACTGATTGGAAAAGCAATTATTAGTATAAGTCTCAAAATACAGCAAGTGTATGTGTACTGTGTAATAATATGAACCGTCATTCGTGCAAAACACGCGCCTTAGTATAAATCCAATCAGAGAATAATGATGTCACAAAATGAAATATGATGTCATAAATATGATCTCAAAGTTTACCACTTAATCAGAGTTTATATGAGTCAGAGTTTAGTATGTACTATCAGAGTTTACCACATACTCTGACAGTGTTTACTATAAATACCGATAACTTGTGATCAGAGATTAGATGCTTCAATGATCAGAGTTTACTCCATTGTCATCAGAGTTTACCCCATACTCTGACATATACTCTGAGTGTCTGAAACTTGCTAAGTTGAGCCACTTGTCACCATCCCTAATTCAGAAACCAGTCTGTTAAATGTTGCTTCAGGCAAAGACTTAGTGAATATATCTGCTATTTGTTGATCTGTAGGAACAAAATGTAATTCTATAGTGCCTTCCTCAACATGTTCCCTTATGAAGTGATATCTGATACTGATGTGCTTTGTCAGAGAATGTTGAACTGGATTTCCTGTCATTGCAATAGCACTTTGGTTATCACAATAAATAGGAATTTTAGAGAAGTTCAAACCATAATCCAACATCTGATTTTTCATACATAAGATTTGTGCACAGCAGCTTCCTGCAGCAATATATTCAGCCTCTGCAGTTGATGTTGAAATTGATTTTTGCTTTTTGCTGAACCATGACACAAGTCTTCCGCCTAAAAATTGACAACTGTCACTTGTGCTTTTCCTGTCAATTTTGCATCCTGCAAAGTCAGCATCTGAATAGCCTATTAATTTAAAATCAGACTCCCTAGGATACCATAAGCCAAGATTAACAATGCCCTTGAGATATCTAAATATCTTTTTCACAGCAATTAAATGAGGTGCTCTTGGATTTGCTTGAAATCTAGCACATAGACATGTGGCAAACATGATGTCTGGCCTACTAGCAGTCAAGTAAATTAGAGAACCAATCATCCCTCTGTATGTTATAACATCAACAGGTTCTCCAGTGTCTTGATCAAGCTTTGTTGCATTAGCCATAGGAGTTGTAGCAAATGCAGAATCTTGCATTTGAAACTTAGTGAGTAGATTCTTTGTATATTTAGACTGATTAATGAAAATACCTTCTTCAGATTGTTTCACTTGTAAGCCTAGAAAATAACTCAATTCTCCCATCATGCTCATTTGATACATGGACGGCATTAACTTTGAAAATCTTTCACATAGTTTCTCATTAGTGGAACCAAATATAATATCATCAACATATATTTGCACCAATAATAAATCCTTACCTTGAGTTCTATAAAACAAGGTTTTATTAATTGTTCCTATAGTGAAACTATTTTCAAGTAAGAATAGAGCCAGAGTATCATACCAGGCCCTTGGTGCTTGCTTTAGTCCATATAGGGCTTTATCCAGTCTGTAGACATGATTTGGATATTATGGATTGACAAAGCCAGGAGGTTGTTCAACAAAAACTTCTTCTTCAAGTTCACCATTTAAAAATGCATTTTTAACATCCATCTGGTAAACCTTGAATTTCTTATGTGCAGCATAAGCAAGAAAAATTCTGATTGCCTCAAGTCTTGCTACAGGTGCATAGGTTTCATCATAATCAATTCCCTCTTGTTGAGAATAACCTTTGGCTACCATTCTTGCTTTATTTCTAGTAATTATTCCATCAGAGTCTGTCTTGTTCCTGAATACCCATTTTGTGCCTACAATAGATCTGTTCTTTGGCCTTGGAACTAGGGTCCAAACTTCATTTCTTTCAAACTCATTCAATTCTTCCTGCATAGTAGTAATCCAATCAGCATCCTTTAAAGCATCTTCAACCTTTTTTGGTTCTGTTTGAGAAAGAAAACTATGAAATAGACATTCATTATGAGTAGCTTTTCTTGTTTTTATTCCACTTTCCAGATCACCTATAATTAAATTAGGTGTGTGATCTTTGGTCCACTTCCTTGGATTTGGAAAATTCCTTGAACTAGATGTTCCCCCATGATTTGTGACTTCATAGAGTGATTCCTCTGTAAATGTTGATCATCCCCCTGAAGATGTGCTTCCTTCAGTGTTTAATGACTCAGAGTTTAAGTACTCAGAGTTTGAGGTCTCAGTGTTTGTGGTCTCAGAGTTTGAATGATCAGAGTTTAGGGTCTCAGAGTTTGTATTGTTCAGAGTTTGATCAGATTCTGATATTTCAATTACTGTGTTTTGATCTCCAATGTCAGTATTTGATTGATGTTGCTCCCCCTCAACATGTGCAGAATATTCAATTTCTATTTCAATCAATTCTGAATCAGAGTTTAAAGGATCAGAGTTTTTCTCACCAGAGTTTAGTTGAACAGAGTTTATTTTCTGCAGTTCATTCTCAAATCTCAGAGTTTCCTGTGCATCTTTATCATTTAATCCAGCTATCTTTCCTTCATCAAAAGAGACATTTATTGATTCCATTACTGTTCTTGTCCTTAAGTTGAATACTTTGAATGCCCTTGAAGAGGTTTTAGAAGTTGTTACATATCCAACAAAAATTCATTCATCAGCTTTAACTTCAAACTTCTTCAATTGTTCAGGATGTGTTTTGAGAATAAAACACTTGCTTCCAAAGATGTGAAAGTATTTGACATTTGGCTTTCTTCCTTTCAAAGATTCATATGGAGTCATTCCATGTTTGTTTATTAAAGAACAATTCTGAGTAATGCATGCAGTGTTCACAGCTTCTGCCCAAAAATAAGTAGGTAGTTTTGCTCCTTCTAGCATTGTTCTGGCAGCTTCTATTAAAGTTCTGTTCTTTCTTTCAACTACACCATTTTGTTGAGGTGTGCCAGGTGCTGATAATTGTTGTGTAATACCTTTTGTTGAGCAGAAATCCTCCATTGTAGAGTTCTTAAACTCTGTTCCATTGTCACTCCTTAGTTTATTTACTTTGTGAGCTGATCCATTCTCAATCACTGTAATATGCTCAAAAATTATCTCAGCAATTTCATCCTTTTTATGTAAAAAGTACACCCATATAAATCTAGTGTAATCATCCACAATCACCATAGTGTATTTCTTCTTTCCAATGGGCATTATGTTGACAGGACCAAATAAATCAAAGATGCAATAGATGAAAAGGTTGATCAATTGAGTTTTCAATTTTTCTCTTGAAGGATGTCTTCTTTTGTTTGGCCTTTTGACATGAATCACAGAGTCCATCAGGATGAAATTGAACTTTTGGAAGACCTCTAACTAGGTCCTTCTTCACCAATTCATTAATGTCTCCAAAGTTCAAGTGACACAACTTTTTGTGCCAATTCCAGCTTTCCATTGGTGATGCTTTTCCAAGTAGACAGGTTAAGGGATCATTTGAATTAACATTCAAGCTAGCTTCAAATAGGTTGTTATGTCTGTGGCCAATAAGAACTACTTTTTTATTCTTCTTTCTTTTTACTTCACAATGAGTTCCATGAAATTCCACAGAGAAACCTATGTCGGTCATTTGACTCACACTGAGCAGATTATGTTTGAGTCCTTCAACCAGAGCTACATTTTTAATGATGACATTTCCAATCACAATGTTGCCATATCCCAGTGTTCTTCCTATGTTGCCATCTCCATAAGATACTGCTGGGTCAGCCTTCTTCTCAAACTCTGAAAGCAGGGATTTATTTCCAGTCATATATCTGCAGAACATCCACTATCAATTACTAGAATGTTTTTCCTGTTTCCCTGCAATCAGTAAATGCAATTTAATTAGTAGGTTCGGGGACCCAAACTAGTTTGGGTCCTTTCTTTGAAAACTTGTTAACTTTTGCAGCAGAAATTCTTTTGTCAGATTTTGTGTTAACAGAGTTTACATGATCAGAGTTTGCATTCACAGAGTTTGTACTGTCAGAGTTTACACACCTCTTATCAGACTTTATCACATATATTTGCTTGACAGTATGTTTTGGAGAAAAATTTATTTGAGGCTGTGGTTCGTAATAATTGTAATACAAATCATGATATTCTTTGCATGTATAAATAGAATGCCATAAACTACCACAGTGAAAACAGGGATTATTTCTTGTTTGTTTTCTAGCCTCAAAACTAGGTTTTTCAGGTTCTTTCATTTTCTTTTATTTGCAGTCAATAGCAAGGTGATTAGAATTACCACAAGTAAAACAGGTTTTCCTAGGAGCATCAGGGATATTCATGTAGTTATTCTCCTTAGTAATGCCTACTTTACCATTTCTATTTCTTTTCACCTTTTTAGATTTATTAGTGACTGCCTTCAACTTTTCTTTAAGTTGTTTCTGTGAGAGTAACCCTATATTTACCTTTTTAGAACTTGACACATTATTGTTTTTAGAGCTTTCAGTAAATGTTGTTCTCTTATTTTCACCAGCTCTAACAAATTTTACAGGTTCACTCAATGTTCCTTTTGTGTGTGTTTTAGTATGTGTTTCTTTGTCAGATTCATATCCTAGAGCAGAAGTCCAATTTTTATTAGTTAACATTTATTGGACTTTCTTTCCAGAGTTTGTCCAAACTCTGAAGGTTTCCTTTTCTTTTGCTATTTCAGATTTTAGGTACTCAACTTGAATTTCTAATTTTGTTTGCATGTGAATAGCATTATCAAGGTCTTTCTTAATGTTTAACATATCAGAGTTTTCAGATTCAAGCATGTTATTCCTAGTAGTCAGAGTTTGTATCTCAGATTTTAATCTCTCATTTTCTAGAGTCTGGGATTTAAAACTAACATGCAAAGATCTAAGAAAAGACTTTAATTCACAGATATTATCAGTTTGAAAATTGAAGACAGAGTCTGGTACCTTTTCAGAGTTTAGATCATCAGTTTTTGCCATGAGTGCATAATTGTTTTCCTGTTCAGAATCTGAAGAATCCATCCAATCCTTCTTTGATGTGATTAAGACTTTTCCTGATTCCTTACTTCTGCATTCAGTAGCAAAGTGCCCCATCTTGTTGCACTTGTAACACTTGATCTTTGACTTGTCAACAGTCTTTGATTTCTCATCTCTATCTTCTCTTTTCTTGAATCTTTCTTTCTTGTCTGTCTCACCAAACTTCTTCTGAAAGATTCCTTGCTTCCTGAATTTCCTATACTTTTTGAAGCTTTTGACAAACATGGCAAACATCTCCATCATATCAGAATCTGAAGAATCATCAGAGTTTGCTTCAAACTCTGATTCACTACTTTCCTTGATTACAGCTTTTCCTTTGATTGTTGAGGCTTTAAGGACTTTTTCTGTAGGTTATTCAATCTGGGCCTCAACATTCAAAGCAATAGATTTTGCCTTGCTACTTTTCCTGTTTCTTCTTTGCTGTAACTCCAAGTCATGAGTCTTCAGTTTTCCATAGACCTCATCTAAGGACATCTCATCTAAATCAGCTATGTCTCTAATCAAAGATGTCTGCAGATCCCATTCTTCTGGAAGAGACCTAAGAAACTTGGTGTTTGAGTCTTCATTATCATACACCTTATCTACTAATGCCAAGTTTTTCAACAGAGTTAAAAATATGTCATAGATATCTGTGAGAGACTCATTCTGTTTAGCCTCAAAATATTCATACTCTTGTATAAGTACATATCTCCTATTTTTCTTGATTTCCCTGGTTCCTTGGCATTGAACCTCTAGTGCATCCCAGATTTCTTTTGCTGACTTGCATGCTATTACCCTGTTGGACATTACAGATTCAAGACTGTTATGCAATATGTTTCTTACCTTGGCATCTTTGAGGACTTCTTGCTTTTCCTCATTGGTCCATTCTTTCTTATCCTTTAATGTATAATATTCAGGAACTTGTCTTCCTTCTACAACAGTTGCAGGCACCAGTTTTGTTGGAAGATACTGGCCTTCATTGATCTTGTCCAGATAGTCAGGGTCTGTTGCTTCTAGGAACATCAACATCTTCACCCTCCATCTAGGGTACTCAGCCTTCTTCAATATTGGAATCCTGATGCTTTCATACTTGTTACCAGACATGATTATTTGATCTTTTGAGTTGAAATTAATTGCCTGCTCTGATACAAATTGTTGCCCCGATAATCAATCTATTACAGAAGGGGGGTTGAATGTAATAGTACCAACTAATCGATGATGAACACAAGTACGTAGAATGGAATACTGTTTTGTATTAATAATGACCTTGAATACAAAAACTCTCTCAAGAAATAATGTTCTTAAGAGCTGCTATGTTACAATAATAATGCTTGAAAAACGTATATTTCATTATAACCTATCTCTGTGTTTACATAGACACAGCTACACATACAATTACAAAACAGATTATGATAAGAATAGCTTTAATAAGGTAATTTAGACTTGCACTCGAATTCCTTCTTACTATCCAAATCAGATTCTGATTTGTCTGTTTCCTTTTCTGATAAACTCTGAAGCTAATCTTTGTCGGTTTGTCATTCTCTGATTTGAGCATTCTCTGTTAGAGTAAACTCTGATTGAGTATTCTCTGATAGAGTAAACTCTGATTGAGTATTCTCTGATAGAGTAAACTCTGACCGACAGCTTCCTTAATCTCTGATGACGTCAGTATAAACTCTGTTTGTTATTTTCTGAAAATCATCAGTGTTTGCATTCCTAACATGTAACCCTAGAAAATAACTCAATTCTCCCATCATGTGTTAGTAATTGTGCTCTAGAGACAATACTTTTTATATTTTAAGGAAAATATTTATTATTAAGGATTATGTTTTATTGATTATTATTTATTTATTATGTTTTATTTACTGCGTAATAAATTGAAAGCATAATAAATGTCCTTGGAATTTTGATATGTATTATATATCTTTAAGTATGTGACTTAAAAATGAGATTATATGAATAGTATCTTATTCCTAAAATTCCCTAGTCGAGTATTATTATTTAAGCACAATAATAATGCACAAAGACTAGTATGTTTCTTGATAGATGACCACATCTCATTGGTCATAGGTATGGTGATACTAAAGTCAAGAGCATAAGTGCATGTCTCAATGCATGGCACTGGAATGACCCGACGTGAGATTCTACATGTTAAATAAGTGTCATAAGTAATTTTCACTGTGATAATGGTGTAATGATCCTTAGACCTGAAATCATTATATTTCTATACGAGAATTAATATACTTCGATTACATTAAAAGTTATCTTTAACCAGGTGATGATAAAAGTGGACATCGGGTATATTATGAATCGTATGAGAAATATGAATGATCTAGATGAGATTTAATCCTCCTAATTTTAGGAGTGATATTATTGGTCTCTTGTTTGAGTGAGACTATGAAATGCACGGCCGTGCTCAAATGTTGATTTGATTTTAATAGTCTACTCATTGATCAAGAAAATAAAGATTAAATTATGAAGAGGATGACACGAGACATGCCTTGAGTTTAATCTATAATATCAAGATTAAAGGGATTATATTACATAGAACATTATTCACGAAAGGCTTAATCGAATCACCGATTTATTATTATTACTTGGGTAGCAATGATGTATTACTAGATGCCGCTCATTGTTTACAATTTTAATTAGATATTAAAATTGTTGCTAACATAATAATAACCTACAGGGTCACATACAAAGAACGCTTGAAGGATAAATAATTTAAATTGTGAATTTAAATTAAATAAGTAATTTATTTTATTTATGATATTAATTAAGTATGACTTAATTAATTATATAAATAGAATAAATGAATTATTTAAACTAATTCCAAAATTAATAATTAATTAATTAAGTGAGACTTAATTAAATAATTTAGAATTTTGGTTATTATTAATTATAATTGGATTATAATTAGAAAACTTATTTCTCTCTCTATATAATCTCTTTATGGGCTGATTTAATTTAAGAGATATATTTTTACTAAAACCCTAGCCGTTTTGAGAAAAGAGGAAGATAGAGAGAGAGATAGAAGCAGTTTTCGGGTGCTAGTACACATCAATCCTTCATGAAAAGTGTTCGTGTGGATACCGTAGAGCGTAGATCGCGAGAGCGGGATACGTGATGATTAAACAAGCTTTGGACCTCCATTAATCTTCCATTAATGAACTGTTAAAGCTTCTAAAGGTATTTATTCTTTATCTCCGAATTAAATCTTTTGTTTTCACATGGATCCTGCAGAGGGTTTCGCTATTTTGATTTATTTTTCACGTTTATTCCGCTGCGTTTGTGCCTCGAAACCCTTCATCATGCTCATTTGATACCTAGACTGCATTAGCTTTGAAATTTTTTTACAGAGTTTGTCATTAGTGGAACCAAATATAATATCATCAACATATATTTGTACCAATAATAAATCCTTGCCTTGAGTTCTATAAAACAAGGTTTTATCAATTATACCTCTAATAAAACCACTTTCAAGTAAAAATTGAGCCAGAGTTTTATACTATGCTCTTGGTGCTTGCTTGAGTACATATAAAACTTTATCCAGTCTGTAGACATGATTTAGATATTTTTGATTGACAAATCCAGGTGGTTGTTCAACATAAACTTCTTCTTCAAGTTTTCCATTTAAAAATGCACTTTTAGCATTCATCTGTTAGACCTTGAATTTCTTGTGTGCGGCATAAGCAAGAAAAATTCTGATTACTTCAAGTCTAGCTACATGTGCAAAGGTTTCATCATAATCAATATCTTCCTGTTGAGAATAACCTTTGGCAACTAGTTTTGCTCTGTTCCTTGTAATAATTTCATCAGAGTCTGTCTTGTTTATAAAAATCCACTTTGTGCCAACAATTAATCTGTTCTTTGGCCTTGGAACTAGGGTCCAAACTTCATTTCTTTCAAACTCATTTAATTCTTCATGCATTGTAGTAACCCAATCTGCATCCTTCAAAGCATCTTCAACCTTCTTTGGTTCTATTTGAGAAAGAAAACTATGAAATAGACATTCATTATGAGTAGCTTTTCTTGTTTGTACTCGTCTTTCTAGATCACCAATAATCAAGTCAGGTGTGTGATCTTTGGTCCATTCTCTTGGATGTGGAAAATTTCTTGAACTAGATGTTCCCCCATGATTTGTGCCTTCATAGAATGATTCTTCTGTAAATGCTGATCCTCCCCCTGAAGATGTGCTTTCATCAGAGTTTGATGTCTCAGAGTTTAAGTACTCAGAGTTTGAATAATCAGAGTTTGAGTGATCAGTGTTTGTGTTTTTAGAGTTTGATTGATCAGAGTTTAGGGTTTCAGAGTTTTTGTTTGTCAGAGTTTGGTCAGACTCTGATATTTCAATAACTGAGGTTTGTTCTTTAATATCAGTATTTGATTGATGTTGTTCCCCTCAACATGTGCAGAATCTTCAATTTCTATTTCAATCATTTCTAAATTAGAGTTTAAGGATTCAGAGTTTAACTCACCATAGTTTGCTTCAACAGAGTTTGACTCATCATAGTTTGTTTCAACAAAGTTTGTGTTCTGCAATTCATTCTCAAATCTCAGAGTTTCCTGAGCATCTTCATCATGTAATCCAACTATTTTTCCTTCATCAAAAGAGACATGAATTTATTCCATGACTACCCTTGTCCTTAAATTAAACACTTTGAATGCCCTCGAAGAGGTTTTAGAAGTTGTTGCATAACCAACAAAAATTCATTCATCTGCTTTGAGTTCAAATTTCTTCAATTATTCAGGATGTGTTTTGAGAATAAAACACTTGCTTCCAAAGATGTGAAAATATTTAACATTTGGCTTTCTTCCCTTCAAAGTTTCATATGGAGTCATTCCATGTTTGTTTATCAAAGTGCAATTCTGAGTAATACATGCAGTATTCACAACTTCTGCCCAAAAATAAATAGGCAGCTTTGCTCCTTCTAACATTGTTCTGGGAACTTCAATTAGAGTTTTGTTCTTTCTTTCAACTATACCATTTTGTTGGGTGTGCCAGGTGCTGAGAATTTTTGAATAATTCCTTTTGTTGAGCAGAATTCTTCCATTGCAGAGTTCTTAAACTCTGTTCCATTGTCACTCCTCAGATACTTTACCTTGTGAGGTGATCCATTTTCAATCATTGTAATATGATCAAAAATTATCTCTGCAGTTTCATCCTTCTTATGCAAAAAGTACACGCAGTAAATCTAGTGTAATTATCAACTATTACCAGAATATATTTCTTCTTTCCAATGGACATAATGTTGACAGGACCACATAAATCAAGATGCAATAGATGAAAAGGTTGATCAATAGAATTTTCAGTTTTGCTCTTGAAAGATGTCTTCTTTTGGTTGGCCTTTTGACATGAATCACAGAGTCCAACAAGATGAAATTGAACTTTTAGAAGACCTTTAACTAGATCCTTTTTCACCAATTCATTAATGTTTCCAAAGTTCAAATGACACAGCTTTTTGTGTCAAATCCAGTTTTCCAAAGATAATGCCTTTCCAAGTAAACAAGTTAAGGGACCATCAGAGTTTACATTCAAGCTAGCTTCAAATAAGTTGTTATGTCTATGACCAACAAGAACTACTTTTCCATTCTTCTTTCTTTTTACTTCACAATGAGTTCCATGAAATTCCACAGAATAACCTTTATTTGTCATTTGACTCACACTTAATAGATTATGCTTGAGTCCTTCAACCAGAGCTACATTTTCAATGATGACATTTCCTATCACAATATTGTCATATCCCAGTGTTCTTCCTATGTTATCATCTCCATAAGATACTGCTGGGTCGGCCTTCTCCTCAAACTCTGAAAATAGGATTTTGTTTCCAGTCATATGTGCAAAACATCCACTATCAATTACTAGGTTGTTTTTCCTGTTTCCCTACAATCAGTCAATGCAAATTAATTAGTAGATTTGGGGACCCAAACAAGTTTGGGTCCTTTACTTTGAAACTTGTTAACTCTTGCAGCAGAAGTACTTTTATTAGAGTTTATGTTAACAGATTTTACATTATCAAAGTTTGCATCTTCAGAGTTTATGCTGCCAGAGTTTACTTTTTTTATCAGATTTTATCACATAAATTTGTTTGACAGCATGTTTTGGAGATTTATTTAGTTGAGACAATGGTTCATAATAATTGGAAAATAAATTATGATATTATTTGCAAGTATAAATTGAATGTCATAAACTACCACAGTGAAAGCAGGGATATTGTGGTCTATATCTAGTTTGTTTTCTAGCCTCTGAATTAGGTCTCTCAGGTTCATTCTTTTTGTTTTGTAGTCAATGGAAAGGTGATTTGAATTACCACAAGTAAAGCAGATTTTTCTAGGAGCATCAGGGATATACTTATAGTTATTCTCCTTAGTAATTCATACTCTGTCATTTCTATTTCATTTTACCTTTTTAGGTTTGTTCTTATTAGTGATTGTCTTCAACTTTTCATTAAGTTGCTTTTGTGAAAGTAATCCTATATTGACAGGTTTATTCTCTGACACACTATTCTTTTTACCTTTGTTATTATTAGAGCATTCACCATATGTAGATTTCTTGTCATTACTAGATCTAACAAATTTCACAGGTTCACTCAATATTCCTTTTGTGTGTGTTTTAGTGTGTGTTTCTTTATCAGATTCATAATCTAAGGTAGATGTTCAATTCTTTTCAGAAAGAATTTGTTGGATTTTTTTGCTAGAGTTTGTCCAAAATCTGAAAGTTTCATTTTCCTTAGCTATCTCAGATTTCAAATATTCAACTTAAATTTCTAATTGAGTTTGCATGTGTATGCCATTTTCACAGTCTTTCTTAATGCTAAGCATGTTAGAATTTTCAGATTCAAGAGAGTTATTCCTAGCAGTCAGAGTTTGTATCTCAGATTTTAATCTTTCATTTTCAAGAGACTGTGATTTAAAACTAACATGCAATGATCTAAGGAAAGACTTTAATTCACAGATATTTTCAGTATCGAAATTAAAGACAGAGTTTGGTACCTTGTTAGAGTTTAGGATGGGAGCATCAGAGTTTGCCATGAGAGCATAATTTGTTTCCTCTTCAGAATCTGAGGAATCAATCCAATCTTTCTTTGATGTGATGAGTGCTTTTCCAGATTCCTTGCTTATGCACTCAATAGCAAAGTGTCCCATCTTATTACACTTGTAACACTTGACTTTGATTTGTCAAGAGTTTTTTATTTTCCATCTCTGTCTTCTCTTTTCCTGAATCTGTCTTGCTTGTCTGATTCTCCTTGCTTCTTTTGGAAGTTCCCTTGCTTTCTGTACTTTATATATTTCATTTTCTTGAAGCCTTTGACAATCGCAACAACCATCTCCATTATGTCAGAATCTGAAGAATCATCAGAGTTTGCCTCAAACTCTGATTCACTATTTTCTTGAACCATTACAGCTTTTCCTTTTCTTGTTGATGCCTTAAGGACTTTTTCAATAGGTTCTTCAACTTGGCTTCAACATTCAAAGCAATAGATTTTGCCTTGCTACTTTTTCTATTCTTCATTTGCTGTAATTCTAAACTATGAGTCTTCAATCTTCCATAGACTTCATCAAGAGACATCTCATCTAGATCAGCCATATCTCTTATTAAAAATGTTTGTAGATCTCATTCTTCAGGAAGAGCCCTTAGAAACTTGGTGTTTGAATCTTCATTGTCATACACCTTATCCACCAAAGCCAGGTCATTTAATAGAGTTAGAAATCTATCATAAATATCTATGAGGGATTCATTCTATTTTGCCTCAAAATATTCATATTCTTGAATTAATACAGATCTTCTATTCTTCTTTATTTCCTTGGTTCTTTGGCATTGAACTTCTAGTGCATCCCAAATTTCTTTGGCAATTTTGCATGCAATTACCCTGTTAGACATCACAGAGTCAAGACTATTATGCAGAATATTCCTTACCTTTGCATCTTTGAGTACTTCTAGTTTTTCTTCATTGGTCCATTCTTTCTTGTCCTTCAAGGTGTAATATTCAGGAACTTGTCTTCCTTCCACAATTGTAGATGGCACTAGTTTGGTTGGTAGATACTGACATGTATGGATTCTGTCTAAATAATCAGGATCAGTTGCTTCCAGAAACATCATCATCTTCACCCTCCATGTAGGGTATTCGGCCTTCTTCAATATTGGGATTCTAATGATTTCATACTTGTTTCCAGACATGTTTATATGATCTTTGAGTTGTAATTAACTGTTTGCTCTTATACCAATTGTTTGCCCAGATAAATAACTATTAAAGAAGGGGGATTAAATGTAATAGTACCAACTAATCGATTATAAACACAAGTATGAAGAATAAAATATTGTTTTGTATTAATAATGAACTGTGTACAAAACTCTCTCAAGAAAATCAATGTTCTTAAGAGCTACAAGGTTATGAAAGATAAGACTTGAAAGTTACAATAGTGTTAACCTATGTCTGTGTTTATATAGACACAGTTACAATTCAATTACAAAACAGATTATGAAAAGAATAGCTTCATTAAGGTAATAGACTTGTATTTGGATTCCTTCTTCACTATCTTAATCATACTCTGATTTGTCTTGTTTCTTCACAAACTTTGATAGTAAACTCTGTCGGTTGTTTATTCTCTGATTTGAGCATTATCTGTTAGAGTAAACTCTGATTGGATATTCTCTGATAGAGTAAACTCTGACCGACAGCTTCTTCATTCTCTAATGACGTCAACATAAACTCTGTCAATAAACTCTATTTGATATTATCTGACAACATCAGTGTTTGCATTTCTAGCAAACTGTATCCTGCAAAACTACATACTCTAATATTCTAATTACAATTACTCAATTGCAGTCAACTTCTTCCCAGAAAAACTCCATTTTTGCTTGAATTATTAATTTATTATATAAAATTCGAGTCAGGACTACAAAAAATTATTAATTAATTTGGATTATCAATTTATCTAGTATTACCTTATTGAAATATTTATTAAGTTGAATTATACATTCAAATATTGTAATCAATTACTGATACAAACAATATTTATTTGATTATAATTTATTTAATTTTTTTAGTTACTATAACTTATAATTTTTATCCCACTACAACGATAAATTTTTTATCATTACTTTATTTCTTTTGAAGACATTAAGAATAAAATAATTTAATTTTAAATCTTAGTATTTTAAATAATGAGAAATATTTATTTATTTTAATTTTAAAGTACTTCTCACAACGGTTAACACACACATATGATGTTTCGAGTCTCATCAAACATATATCGTTATAATTTGTTCAATCTAACGAGACTTATAATATTTATATTAATAATAAATAATTTTGAATAGGGTAAATTTTTTTATTGTATAAACTAATTAATATAACTAATAATATAATAATGTTTTCTCATATAAATATTATTATAATTAGTTTCTCTTTTATAGTTTGAATTGAATGTTAATGTGTTAATTACTGAAAAATTAATGATAAAAATATAAAAATTTATTAAAATATAATTATAAATTATTAAAATATTAAAAGAACCAGTGTATCACACGGGTTATAAGCTAATATATTATATATAAGTATACATTTACAACTATAATTATAAAACTAGAATACATATTATTTTGTATGTTAAAATTTATTCAATTAATATTAAATATTAAAAAAATGTAAAATTTTCAAATTATATTATAAACATATATGTATTACATTAAAAAATATTTTTATATATAAAAAATATATTTATATAGAATAAAATAATTATTAAAAATAAAAAATAAATAAATAATGAATGATGTATGTTCCTACTTGTATTCACATGAATTGGATATGTATAAATTATATCCTGGAGGGTGGATATTATAAAATCCAGTCCGAACCTACCCATTGCCATCCAGATGGAGCAGGGTGTTAATTAGGAAAACAATATTGTCTAGAAGTTGCCAATATATTTGAGACTATATACCACATATATGAATGCTTGAAAGATAAAACAGCAATTTTAGCAAACAATTAATTGAACCAAGGAGATTGTTGACAAGTAAAGGCAGGCATGATAACTAAAATACTTGATGCATACAACTTCACATGGCCACCAGGACCACTAAACCAAGGAGGTTAATATTTTACAAAATAGCTATGTAGTATGTAGGCACAGCCTTCCACTGCAACAGATACTGTACAAATCCCGTTTGAACAGAACACATACTAAACAAACAAAACCAGTACATTCGCCCTGCATTCGTTATATATAATTATTCTTAATAGCACAACACAAGTAGATGGGAAGTCACAACAGTTCACAAACCATGACCCTTAAGTTACAAGTGAACATACAGATGCTATACACAAAAAGGACAAATACTTTTCAAAGCCACACACCTTTTTCCTGTTTTTCTTTCTTGACACCTTCCAGAAACAAGTAGCAACTACAAATCAGACTGCCAAGTGATTCTTCTTCGCACAACCTAATCCCAACTATCAAGACAAACTTTCTTTTACCAGCCTTCACTTTTACTGCTTCAATGAAAGTCTTTCTTTACGAGACATCTTTAACCTTGAAGTATGATATTGAACAAATCATCTGCGTTGGCTGCACATTTGACACACTGTTGCAGACCTGGAAACATTCAAATAAGTGCAATGATCACAAGCCCAACTCCCTGAATCCTCAGTGCCTTTGCTTGATCCTCCTGTCCGAGAAGAGCCTTTTCCTCTCCCACTTTTCTTGCTACTCCCTGCAACACATTTTGAGCTTGTTGTCTTGCTAGAGGCTCCTATGGAATCAACATCTGATAAACCATTCTCCAGTGCTTTAACCAAGTTTTCAAAGTAATTTCGTGTGACACTGTTGCAATGGCATTTACAACAGCATATTAATTCATGTATCAATAAAAATTATTTGAACATAAAACCACATTAAACACACACAAAAATAAACTTCTAAAGAAACTTTGCAACAAGAATAAAGACAAGTTACTACAATATATTCTTAGCAACTTCTCTGTCGTATCTAGCTTCAATTGGTGCATACTGATAAGTGGGCAGCTGCGTACTATGTTCTCATAACAGGTACAGCTGAATAATGTCAACCAGGTACAGCTGTATGCTTTAGTGTTACATAGCTTGCACTGTACAATTCTTAGCCACATATCCTTTTTCAGACAACTCAAAAGAAGAAGTCAAGTACAATATAATGCAAAAGGCAACTGAAGCAATAATATCTGGTTCAACCGCGAATATTGTGAACACACAAACATGAAAAAAGAATTCCAGATCCATATAGATTAAGGCTGATCGTGGAATTATGCTTTCATTGGATTAAAAATAAGTACACCTCAGAAATTTTAGTGCCTTGCATGAGAGAGGACCTCTCCCAGTTTAAAATTGTTGAGCCAATGTTAAAATCCTAAAGTTGGCTTGAAACAATATATTCTTAGCAACTTCTCTGTCGTATCTAGCCAATGTCGTATCTAGAAACTTCTCTGTCATATCTAGCTTCAATTGTTGAGCCAATGTTAGAATCCTAAAGTAGGCACTTGGCACAACACCAATGCAATTTTCATACTGAAACTTCTGAAGGTCTGATACAGACGCTCATTGTACAGAGACCAGACACCTACTAATTTTAAGCATTTATCTCGCTAATAACTTTAAAAAAATTCAATTGATTGACAAACTATTAATTCCAAAAGCAAGCTTGGTTTAGCAAGGACAACCAGATTAGGATAACTCATTCGATCTTCGGTTGACACTATTAAATAGCCTTCCTTCAAAGCCCCTCTGCTCATCAGTAAAGGGCATACAACAATTCCTTTCTCACTTTGTTTTGGTTTCAACATAACAGCTAACAAATATCTTGGACAAAGTATATACCTTGTCAATCCAGCCAGTTTCGTACGAAAACCGCTAAAATCTTCAGATACGCCATCACCAAGGTAATTTTGTAATTCCTTCTCCGCACACTGATGGAGTCTTTCCAAATTAGCCTCAGCCTCACCTGATCGACAAATGAAGAGAGGAATCAATAACCAAGCCAGAGAAACAAAAGTTCCTGCTAAAATTACATTGTTAAACTGAATGGAAATATATACCTTGCAAATACTCAAAAAACTGCCTTTTGGCAATCTCGTGCTCTGGCAAGTAGAATCCATATGCATACGTCCATTTCAAAACTCGCCTACATTCGACAATCTGCAAGAACAAATATATCAAGGAAAATATAATCAGATCATGCACGATGTAAAACGCTTTAATGAATAGTAGATCTGCTGCTACAAAGAGTAAGAGATGTGTTCTTTAGCTTTCAATTCGTAGTCTGAGAACAACATGCAAGTGGGAAGCATGCCCTGTTTGAATTAAATTGTACCACCATTTCCTGATCAGTAGGTCTTTCGGCTTGGTGACCGATTAAATGTTTAACTGGGGTTGGTTCTTAACTTCTTGTAGGCAACATAAGATGTTGAAAAATGATATTTTCCATGAGTTTTTTCAAAAAACATTACTTTGAGATTAAGAGTTCTAGGACAAGAAGATTTGAATATTTGGTAGTGTTTAGATGGATTAGTTCACCAAATTTGCACGGGTACCTAAGTTCACTAGGGATGCAAAGATGACTAAACCCAGTTAATAATAATCAAAGCATTATTTTAGTAATCAACTTCGTCAAGAAGCTTAATACATACCTGTGACCATGCTTCCAACACAAACTTCAACTGTGACTCTGGTATCTTCTGTTTCTCACTGAGTTTTTCAAGCTGGAGAAAAACAGAAAAACCACATTTACAAAGAGCAGGGGTATTAAGCATTTATAGATCAATTGAAGTAATTCAGCAGCCCAAAAAACAATATAGCTAGATTGACGCTTAGTCTATTTTTTCTCAAAAGAAACAAGATCACTCCATACACCAATCCTGTACAAAAATAGGCTGATCTTGTCAAGAATGTTCAGCTCAGTGTACAATCAATGCACATATTCATTATGTTGAAAAGAGCTAATTTAATTGGATAAATAATCATGATTTAAGGACTTATAGGTGTATACTTGTGCTTCAATTTTCTCATTTATCTTCACTCTTCATTTTGAAAACTTAGTAACATCTAATTAACTGAAATTTAAATGTAAACTACATGGCAAATAGAAATACTGAGTAGCAATTCTACAATTTGCAGAATAATAAAAAAAAAGTTAAATCTATATACTATAGCTTTAAATTCTATTTTACATTATACTTCCAGAAAATAAAGGACACGTTACACGTGTGATACAATGATCACCTTAGGTCATATTTTAATCACATCTGAAACAAAAAGATTTGTACTTACATGCACAGTTTGCATTTTATGTAAATCTGCAAGTGCTTTCTGCCTCGACTGCCATTGAAAAAGATAAGGATGTAGGATTACTTGTAAGCATATCATTTGAACAGATTCACAGCCGAGCAATAGCCAAGAATAAACTAAGACATTGACAAGACAAATAGTCACAGTCTATATTCTGTTTCGAAAGTACAAAAATAGAAGGGAATCGAAAACTACTTGTACAATTTCCCAGCCACAAGTATTTACCTTTATATTGACCATATTTAATATATACATTAATTCACACTATGCAAATGAAGAAAAGAAATAAAAAATAGATACAGATCAAAAGTTCCAATAAAATACAAATTTCCATTATAGATTTCAACTACTGCCATAGAAAAAGATCATTCTTCTCTGTTTAAAAGCAACTCTCAGGATAATTTTTACTCCATTAATCAACCTCCACATTCACAAATTAACATCAAACCGCCAAGATATTTCAATGGGTGAATCATGGATAAATAAGACATGACTAAACCAACATCCTTCTTTTACTGCTGGAGCATCTGAAAGAGTCCTCATTATTCTGGGCTTGCTTGACGTTGACCGCAATTGATAGTGGTTGTACTTTATGAAGGTATACATGACTACACACGAGTATTGTCTCTCACAGCCAAATAAAAATAGATACACAGTGCTATTATAGGATCGTCATTTGAGATCTATCAATTCAGGAGGAAGATACGTATAACTGAAGATATGGATAACGTGTCATCCTGGTATGATTATGTGCCCATGGGAACTGCAGTATGTTTGAACAACAATGAAGTTTGCATGGTACTTTTATTCCAAATTTTGTTCTTAATTAATGGCTGGTCTTCTGAGCAGCCGTAATATTTTAAACATTTAGTTATCTACATTTCATGTTGCAGAAATTATTAAAATTTAGGATAACCTCAATAGTACCATCGTACTAATTGACTTTTGCCAATTGTGCCACTGCAATTTTTCTCTCTTAAATGGGATACCCTTGTACTAACACCTTCGTATTTAAAATGCCCTTTCGTTAGTCAAACTTTGGTAAAATGTTATAATGTTACAAAAGACAGTGGTACCATTGACATAAATCAATAGCACCATGGAATTATTGAGAATATCCTAAGAATTATTTAGTGTCGTTTATGTTTCTAAATGTAATTTTTAGTACCTATTATGTTGAGGCATACATTTCAGCAACGAAAAAGGCGGCAGACATTAGTTTAAAAGGAGTTTGGAGGTAATTTAAACATAATTTAATATTCTACTAACTTTTGAATAAAAGACGGGTAGTAGTGTAGTACAAATACAAAACCATATACAAGGGTACCACAAGTAAGAAGCAAAAAGGTAGTGGCCCTATTGACAAAAGTCAATAGTACGATGATGCTACTGAGAATATCCTTTAAACTTTTCTTCTCAGTTCTTTACTTTACCGATGTGCATTATCTTTTTATTACTTACAATTTTCGCCCTCGAATGTTTTTCATAAACTACTACCGTTTACCAAAAAAGACAATTAGATACAGAAATATAATTATTATGAAGATGTACAAATGTTAGATACATGCACGGAAAGAGTTACAGAAGAAGAAGATAGTTATGCTAGTGGACAGGGGTTTTAAAAGAGAAATATTAACTGTTAAATGAATAGTGCCAATTAGTTTAACAACTTTTATACTAAGCCAAATGAGAGAATATTGGTAGACATCCAGGTTTGAAAAGTGTATATTTCTCTTAACGTCCAATAGTAACGGAGGTTAAGAACAGATCTGAATTATCTTCACCGACGTAGCCTACTTGATAGGCCTCTTCAATTGGTAACAACAGATCAAGGTTTCAAACCTCAACGGAGGTAGGGTAATTGACCACTATTGGAATAAGTGAGATTTGGATTAGCTTTGATGTTTTTTAAGACCACATAACAGCAGAAGTGGAGATTTAAGTGACAAACTTGACCATACCGACTGGTTAGTAGCCCACCGCTCGTAATAATGAGTGTATCTTTCTAAAGAGTTCTTAGCCATCTCCCTTCTTTTCTCAGATTCATCATACTGCGAAGGAAAAAATATATATATATAGATATATAGGAAATGAATTATTATGCATATTCTCAGCATTAGTACATGACATAAAAGCAATTGGCATTACCACTCCCTCTTGTTTTGCTGCTTCATAACGATTACATGCGTAAAAGCCACCAGTTCTCTCGCCATGATCAGACCATACACCAAGACAAAGCCTGCTCATCAAATGGTAAGACTATGAGATTGGCAGACTGCTAGATACAAAATCATTTATTTGTCAGAGAAGATAATAACAAGCTAATTATTACTGCTGCAGATCCAGGATGTGAAACTTCTATAAACACGTTAAGACCATAAGGGAGCAGTGGACACTTGAACAGACCATAAAAAAATATGTATGCAATACATCTAACATTACTTGATTCTTACCAGCAAAACTCCAATTTGCACGGTGGTGTGCAAGTCATGTGCATGCAACCTTGGTTTTTCTCAATAGGCCTCTTACATTTGGGACAAGGCTTCGAATTAGCAAGTATCCTGCATAATAATAATAGAACATTAGCATACCACAACGAAAAGAATTATCAAGTGAGAAATCCAACTTCTCAAGCACTTCACCACGACAAAAGGAAATAGTTTCGGTACAAACAAGTAGAACTTAGATAAGACAACTTTCATATAAGCATAAACGCAGCGCTGTGGTGCACATGCCTTTTCTTCTCAAATGCAAAGATATTACACCAGGAACAAAAGATAAACTCCCTGTAAACCAACTCGCATATAGTTTAGTGTGTGTGCATGTATGTATGGGAGAGGGGGGGGTCCATAATAGTTTGTTTGTATCCTCCTTTTATCTGTGATATAGATATATTCATAGTCAAGATAAACTTTTTTCACAAGTTCATTTATAAAAGATAAATCAGCTATGAATCTTATGTTTAGAAATTTAGTATATAGATGAAGTAGAAGGCCGACACACTTGAGAAAAGGGTCAGTATAAACAGCAGAATTCCATAAAGAAGAAAATTTTACACCTAAAATATAACTGATAATGAGCTGACTCATGATCTTCAATGCAGAGAAAAGGACGTGATGAAGACTTTCCTAAAAAACTATGCAAAAGTAATGACTACCAATTCATATTTTCAGATTCTGCTGTATTTTTCAATATCCATTTGGCTACAGTCTCGCAATCCACTGGACGATGAGCTTCCTCTGTACACTGTAACAGTAATTGAAATTAAGCCTCAAGACTCGCTTCGAGTTGACCAAACACAAAAGACAATCGAGAAACTAACATTCCAACAAAAGCTATATGAGCAAAGACATGATATGTCATGGCTTCCACTTCCAACATCAAATTCAACAGCACAATCACATCCTGGAGCAGGACACCACTTGAACTACACAAGGAAAACAATGAACACTCAGAATGCTGCAGTGTAATCAGAAATATCTGTGTGATAGGTTCAGGCATATGCCTAAATATCAAACATAGTAAAGTAAAGATTCTTTTTTCACACAAGCTATGAAAAATTTCAAAGCCACGAAATAAACCTCTCAATTTGCAAAGCAATCACTAATTACTTTCACCAGCTTAAAAGCCCAAACATATACAATACAAGAAAACAAACGTACTGGAAATATAGGTTAAAGTTGCTACACAAGGAGGGCCCTTCACTACTTGAACAGATACACAAGTCTAAATTTACAGAGAGGATGCTCACTGATGAAACAAATTTACTCCAGCAAACAATATATAGTGAAGAGCTACTCTTTCACCCCAAAATGATAATCATGGATATAACTGGTGAAAAGTAAAAACAGTCATATTGAACACACCAAAGAATATTGTTAAGCTTTTTTCTCCAAGAGAAGAGGTACATTTTTAAAAATAAGCACTTAAAAACAAAAAGCTATGGCAAAGGCTATCTATATAATATATTTAATGATAAACGAGAGAAATGAAACACATTCCAACTCCAAGCTTGTAAATTAAGTTAATATGAATTAAAGATAAAGTATGGAACAAAAACATATGCCCCAAGGCTTAGAGAATTATACCTTTCTGTTATCCTCAACATAAGACCTTAGAAGGTAACGATAATACCTCTCCCTATCTTCACGGGACACTAATGTATTGACCATATCCTGACTCACAGCAGTACCACAAGATGGGTCTGGACACCTTAGCGTCAAGCATCCCGGGCCATCATTGATAGATGTGCTAATATATGCTAAAACCAACAGAAACATATACATATGCAATCAGATTCCATAACTGTTTGAGATGTGGCAACTTTAACACCACGAATCATTCTAACAAAAGATCAACCAGAAGTAGGAAATATTAACAAATTCAACAAAATATGTGGTAAATCCAATTGAACCAAAAGAAGAAACTTGGCCTTGTATTAGCAGAAACATTCTAACTCTTACATACTATAACAAAAGATCACCAAAATCATCGAAAATTGGAACATGAGATGTAAATAAGATCTCCAAGATTACGTCAAGTTAACCATGATTTAGAAATTACCTGCCCAACATGTGCAACAATAAGGATGACCACAAGCAGCACTATTTATCTTATGAGTTGGATAGGATTCAAAACAGATCCCACAGGTCAGCTGTCAAGGAAGTAAAGCCAACAACAATGATAAAAATACGGGAAATAATCAAAAATTAACTACTCTTATATTACTGAATAAAGTACTTCTCTGTAATTTTGAGATTTAACAGCTCGTTTGTCCACTAAACCAACAGCCTTGCGAACTCTATCTTCATCTGCAAACCATGCCTCGTGTACATTATTAACACTCCTACAATTTCAAATTTTCTTATCAGGGTACTCGTACAATATTTCTTTAAGCAGGTATGATAATCTTAGCAGTTACTCATATGTTCGAAATAAATGCATACAAAACACAATGACAGTATATGCATCACATTTCTGGAAGCTACATACATAGTCATAAGAAAAAAAACATAAAAGCGTGAATAGATGAAAGATAATATCCTCTCTATTATCACAGTATAGTTGAATCATCACAGTATAGTGGAATCAAAGAATAATATTTGCAGTTGAATCATCACCAAGAGCCAATGATATGTATATTTAAAAATAAAAAAACAAGTCACATAAAAGTTCTACTTTTAATTTGCTGCAAGTTGTAACTGCTACCAAAAGTAGAATTACATAAAGTATATTCAAAACACAAGGGATTGACCATTTATATTGGCGAAGTAGCATGCATGCAGCAACTCTTGGGACTGAAAGAACTGTGGATATTTTGGCAATATCTTCTTCCTGACGGCGGCGTATATCTTCTTCCCTCATGACAGTATAGTTTTTCTGCATCATAAATACAGTGTACAAGCTTAAAAAGGCAACAACCACGAGCTTCAAATAAAATACAAATGCCACCGAACGTCAAACCAATACGTAATCCTGACCTATTAACAACAAAAGCTTATTGAAAAATCAAGTTACATGAAAAGGCAATGTCAGAGTTACAAAAATTTTAAGCCTTGGTTAATTCAACTCCGATTTTCATAAATAATTGAAAATCGATTACTACTCTACTAAAAAACATATTTGAGATGTTTTTTTTACAAATAATTAAAAAAATTATATAACGAGTGTTCGATAAACAAGACATCAGACTAGATAATTCACATTTCCCGCACAAAAGAATAAATATTTTGGATAAATAAATGAAAAGGACCTGATGGCGATTAGCAGAGAAGTTATAAGAAGAATCATCGTGATCAGAATCATTGTCATCGAAGACGTAATCAGCTGCATAATCATCATTATACTCATCATCATCATCATCACTATCCGCAACATTATAATTATTATTGTTATCGCTACTGTACAAGTCGTCTACAGAGTTAGCATCGTGCATATCATCATCTGAATCCATACTCTAATGAGATATAAAACTAGGGTTTATGAAAGAATCAGAGAATTAGGGATCGGTAGGTAGGTAGGTTATAGTTTTTGGGATTCTCGAGGTAAGAGCAGAGCGCAGCAGCACGGACCGCACTGACCCGAACTCGAGTCGAGTTTTTTTCATTTTTAATCTTTTTTCTCATCGATTTGAGTCGATGAAAGGATCGTTCTAAAAATCGAAAATAGTAACTTATCCGTTAATCTACCGATTTGGGATTAATGAGCTAATTAAGGATTTATTATATTATTATAATAAAAATTTAATATATTTATCTAATTTATTATAGAATATATTATTTAAAAATATTTTATATACATAAATTGGATTTTATAAATCGTATCGATCAAATATTTTATAAGGATTAATCGGTGATTTTTAAAAAAATGACCGATTTCTACAACACTCGATGAAAGTCGTAAAACTCGACTATTCGATAATTTTATTGAATAAATTTTTTGGTTTAAATTTGATTTTAAATTTTTATTGAATTGAGTTTAATCGAATTATATTTATTAAATTTTAATTCAGATTTTTTATTTAGCATTAATATTTCTATTTTTAATTGAATGTTTAAATCAATAACTTTGTAAATAAGATGAAAAGTTATGGATTTAAAATTTATAAAAATAATATATTAGTTTTGGGCTGAAATCTGGTTATATATATTTATTTTATTAATAAAATTAATATATAATAAGAAATTTATAAATAAATTAATAATATATTAACATATATAATAGGCATAATAATATTTTTTAAATAAATAATTTGAAAATAATATCACACAAATCTTGAATATTTTTAATCATTAAATTTTAATAAATATTAAAAAAATTGATAGATACTTATACAAGTAACATGTAATGCCCCAAAACCGGGGTATGGCAATTTCAGGTGCCACAAACTATCCATTCTCAAATCCATAATAATAATGAACTTTTACATGATCGCAATGGTGCACAATCGATAATCAAACTCATAAAACACTCATTCTGTAATGACCGGGAAAATTGCCTTTATTTTATAATATTTAAATATGCTTTTAATATAATTTTTAGTGTGTCATATTTTTTTTTATGCATTTATTTGTGTTTGGATTTTTAATAAATAGAAAAATTACCTGTTATGTGTTATGTGGCTTATGTGTAGCCTGAAATATTTTATTATATTTTGCTGTAATTTTTGTTTCATTCCAAAAATATTATTTTTAATTGTGATTATCGGACCCGGCCTCTGTAGTAGACTCGAGACCTTATTTTTGGTTCATTTATTTTTATGAAAATGTTAAAATTCTCAAAATAAATTTTATTTTATTATTTTTGGACCATTCATAATTTTTGGAGAATTTTGACATATATATTGTATTATTTTGAAAATATTTATTTTTATATTTTATCTCATAAATATTATTCTTGGGCTTTTTATTTTAATTATGGAGTAATTTATCTTTTAATCAAATGTAAGCCCTAAAATTTTCAAAAGATATAAATAGATTTTTACTAATAAATTTTTTATTTATATTTGCTAAATATAGTAAAGTTAGCAGCTAAGTTTCGTTTGTGTTGGGGAAGAACAAGCGAGAGGCTAGGGTTTCGAGTTCTTGAGGATTTGAGACAAATTGAAGGTGATAATGAAGTCCAAATCGGGTGTTCTTATAGTCAAATCAAAGCTAGTGGACCTTGCTATCTATTGATATAATCAATTTCAATTAATTGTTTATGTCTCAAAATCAGGCTTTTGACTGCTTCGTTTTGATTTTTCGAGTAAAGCTTGGTTGATTGTTTGTTTAGTTTGATTACATGGATAGATAGACATGGTTAAGATTAAGACAAGAATTGGTTCGGTAATAACGAGGAGCAGAGCAGTATAGTTGGCACGGGGGCACCCCAGCACATTTTAACCAAACCCCATCAATCCCCTATTTCTTTATCTTATTGCACCACTAAATTCACAACTCAAAACTCTAAACTCATCAGCAACAAGTACTTTTCGGTGAACGGAGCTTTAACGACGATACGCAAACAGACTATGGCTTCAACAATTTCAGCTCACCTACTTTTCTCTGCCTCTTGCCCTTCATTTCAGGTTAGTTCTAAGCAAGACAGGTCTTATGTGGGACCTATAAATTCTTGCTCTTTCAAGTTCGGATCATATAATTCTGCAAATTCAGCTTTTAGTCTCCGGGGAAAACCTTTGACATCAAGAACATATTATGCATCATGTTTCCCCATGACACAAGTTTGTAAACAACCTTCAGTTGGATACAGGAAATTGAAATGCACAAATACAACTACAAATGATCTTGAATTGCAAGCCAAGGTGACAACCAAGTGCTTCTTTGAGGTGGAAATTAGGGGTGAATTTATTGGTAACATTACAATTGGCCTCTTTGGCGATGTTGTTCCTAAGACTGTTGAAAATTTCCATGTTTTGTGCACAAGGGAGAAAGGTTTTGGTTACAAAGGATGCACCTTCCACCGTATCATCAAAGGTTTCATGATCCAGTGAGGTGATTTTACAGCAGGAAATGGTACAGGAGGAATTAGTATCTATGGGCCTTATTTTGAAGATGAGAGCTTTGCCCTGACACATATCGGGCCTGGGGTACTGAGCATGGCGAATGTAGGTGCTAATACTAACGGTAGCCAGTTTTTCATCTGCACAGTGAAGACTCCATGGTTGGATAATCGCCATGTTGTATTCGGGCATGTTATCGACGGTATGGATATTGTAGAGAAGCTTGAATCACAGGAAACAAACAGGTCAGATGTTCCTCGCTTGCATTGTAGAATTATCAATTGCGGAGAGCTACCACTAGATGGCTGACTGTCTGGTTTGTCATTAAGAACCTGTGAGTTTAATTCCAATTTTGATCCAGTCTAATTTTTCTTTTAATCAAGGATGCCTAATGGTTATATTTCATTTTACCAAAAATGTTTTACTATGGTTAGCGGAGTAGCGTTTCCGTTTTCAGTTTTAACAACATGTTTTGAGTGATTCCTAATTATTTGAAAGCTAAAACATAAGAATTAGAGGTTTATATATGAATTATGTGCCTGCAAAATTTGGATGCTACCAGATCTTTAGAATGTTTCTTATAGCGGAATTCATATAGGTCTCTCATGCTGTTTTTGAAACTGCTGTAGGGTCAATTTTTAAATTCTGTTGTAAATTGAATAATATATATTATGCAGTGAATTTTGGATATGTCATAGTTATGAATGTCTAGTTTACTTAGGAAAAAGAATTGAATAATTACAACAGAAGTTACAGGCTCTGAAGTGGGGCTGATTTCATTGGTTGTGTTGCAGAAAAAAGAACTGATTTCAAATAAATTCTGGGAATGTTGTAGGACTGATTTGGCGTTGAATTTTGGAAAAGTTATAGGCCACAGTATCTAGAATTCTCAGAAAAAGGAATTAGTTGATTTGGACTTTATGGTAAAAAGTTATTCAATTTATATCAAATGTAACTTAGAAAATTCTGTTTCTAGGATTTTTATGATGAAATAGAAGTCATAGTTTGTAAGATTTAACGACTTGGTTATTTGAAGGTCCAAGATACAATTTTTAAATTTCTATATTATTTATATACTTGTGAATTGGTGATGAGCAGATCTGTAGAATTAGAAACCTTGTTGCTGTTTTCATTTGAAAGTACTAATACTTGACTTGTCTAATTAAATGGTTTAGTCGTGTGTGTTGGCTTGTTCTTCAACATTCCGGTAACCTTTCAGTTAAAATAGGAATTTAATCTTTAAAATCTATGACCTATACTCTTTAAAGTGTTTTTGGAGTAAAAATCAACTTCATCTTCTAAAATTAGTTTTATTTCAAAATTGATTTAGTTCAATTATTTTAATTTATTTAGATAATAATTTAATTAATCTAAATTGATTGGTTAACTTATTTTAATCAATTAATTTAATTAATTAAATATTATTTAAATATAATTAAAAATAATTAGATTTAATTATTTTGAAAAATAAAATGTTTTATTTATTTTTATTTATTTAATAATCTCTTTACCTATTTTAAATGAAACCAAATGGTTTGAGACCCCAAAAATTCTAAAAATAGTTTCAATTTCTTGATTTATTTATTAATCCAGATTATTATTTTATTAAATATTTAGGGATCCAATAGTTATTCAGAGTGTATAACAATGATCCACTTTGACTCAAATAATATTTTAGAGTCTACTTTTATTTATTTGACTACTATTTAATTTGTGAGTCTTATCTGCTATATGATTTATATGCTTACTTGTCTGCTAATTGATGTTACTTGTTTATTAATTATTATTTGGTGTTCATTATTAATAGAACGCATGGGTAGACACTAGAATCTAAATTAGAATATTTTATTTATAGATATGAGCGAGGTTGAAAGGCATATGGCTAGGACTATTTGTAATAATTAGATGACAACTCAACTCAATCTAGAAACTGTGGTAAATAATAGATATCAAACAGGAATCAAGACAGAGACAATCAACTAATCACAAGGTATCTAAATATTAGAAGTATTTTGATTGGATTGCTACTCAACACTCAAGAAGTTCATTAATATGTTCAAGCGTCAGTGAAAAATAAAGTGGTAGTACTTCTAAAGAATACAGAAGATACAAAAGATTTCAAGTGGTTACTACAGAAAGATTCCAGAAGAAGAACAAAGACAGTGAAGCAGAAGAATGACAGAAGGCCTCAACTTAAATTATTTATAAATGGAGAATATTTATTAGTATGACACAAATGAACCAGACAGTACATTTGTGTGTCAACTAAAATAATATCTATTCTTCATTTATCTCAAAAGGTTTCAAGAACAGAAGGCAAAGAAAAGACGGGAAAATTTCAAAGCTGACTGCAGATTAAATAGATCACTATAGTATTTTTAATTCTACAAACAAAGTAAGTTAATTATTTAATTTATTTTAATTAAATTAATTCAAGATGAATTTAATTTAATTTATAAATTATTTAATTAATTTAAGAAGAATTAATTTATTATAAAAGAAATGACTTAATATAACTTATATATATATATATATATATATATATATATATATATATATATATATATATATATATTTCGAATGACTTAAAATAAGTTATACCGAGATGACTTAAAATAAGTCATACCGAATGACTTAAATTAAGTCATACCGAGGTATATATTTAAACTATAAAATAAGTCATACCGAGCTTCTGAAACAGAAAGTCATACCGAGCTGATTTTATTTAATTAAAATAAGTCATACCGATTTATTTAATTAAAATAAGTCATACCGAGCAGATTTTATTTAATTAAAATAAGCCATACCGATTTTTTTAATTAAAGAAAATCTGAATATGACTTAGAATAAGTCATACCGAATTTATTAAGTCATGCCCACTCTTTTCCTAAGTCATACAAGTGTTAAATTTGTTTAATTAAGTCATTATGATAAAGGTCATACCAGGCCTTTTCCAACCTCTATAAATATGAGGTCAGGGCTTTACTATTCAGGATCGTTCAAACATTTAAATTCAGAAATTTGTATGCATTGTAATACTCATAGATTTCTGTGCTTAGTTTGGAATATAATTGTTAAACCTGAACAATTCATATCGAAATCGTTCCAGAACATATAATCAATTATATTCACTTTGATCATATTAATTTTGTAATACTTTTCAAGTTAAAATTTATATCTTTTACTTGAACTGTATTTCATTAAAATTAATATTTCGCGAGAAATTAAAGTAATATTTTTAAATCCAATATTCCGCGATTAAATTAAGATATTGTATTCAACCCCCTTCTACAATATCAGGGACCAACAATTGGCATCAGAGCTGGTTGATATTATTAATATCATATCCGAACCAAATATTCCGCAACTCATACAGATCTCAAAAATTATTTTTAATTTGAAATAATTTTTTATTCGAAATAATTTTTTTTAAAAAAAAATTATTTTTGATCAAAAGTTGTTTTAAGTCAAAAATTAAAATATTTTTTGAAACACTTAATTTTTAATCTTATTTAAAGATGAGTACACAAAAGGTAACGAGCATTAAAATTCCACAGTTCGACAGAGAGCACTACAACTTGTGGAAACACAAAATGCTACTGTTCATTGGGATTGCCAATCCCAAGTATGCATTAGTATTGGCCAAAGGTGTTGAGCCCCCTATATCAGTTATTCTCGAACATGAGGTAGATGGGGTCGTAATCTCTCACAGACAGTTTCTGAAAAGTCCAGCAGACTATACAGATGAGGAAGCAGAAGTTGTGTCCCTGGACAATAACCTCAAATTAATTCTGATTGAATCCCTAGACTACGTAATGTACAATCAAGTAGTCAATTGCAAAAATGCCAAACAGATATGGGATACAATAGAGATAATCAACGAAGGGACTGAAGAAGTAAAGGAGAATAGACTGGAAATCCTGACCTCCCAATATGAGCAGTTTAGATCCAACCCTGGTGAGGGTATCTCTGAGGTGTTTCAGAGACTAAACAAACTGATAAATGAGCTCAATATGAATGGAAAGTTTTATCAGAATCAGGAGGTGAACAGGAAGTTTTTGTTGACCTTACCCGAGCATTTGGAACACAGGATCGCAGCTATTCGGGAATCTAGGGACATGAAGGAGGTTACCCTAGAAAGACTCTACGGAGTTTTAAAAACCTATGAGCTGGAACAGATCCAAACTAGATAGATGTATGGGAGAGGTAAGGTATTGAGTTCCTCCAAGGCATTAATGGTAGAAGCACCAGAGAAAGAAGAAGTGAAGGCAGTTGCACCTTCTAACATTTCAACAGAGTATGTGATTCCAGAATTTGGACATACTTCTGACAAACAAGAAGATGATGAGTTCTACTCGCTGGAAGAACTAGATCAACTGGAAAATGAATCTCTGGAAATGGTTGCTAGGAAGTTTGGCAACATGAGATTCCGAAGAAACTCCTCCTTCAGAGTAAAGCCTAATTTTGGAAGATTCCAAAAAGGAGGTTCTTCGATAGCAGTATCAAAGAGCGGCTACAAGACCGACTTAGTTGATAGAAGCAAGTTTCGTTGCTTCAACTGTAATGAGCTTGGCCACTTCACAACTGAATGCAAGAAGCCTAAGCAAGGGAAAAAGAGAGAGTCTTACGAAGAGCCCAAGGAGAAGTATGATGCGCTCATGAAAAAACATCAAGGAAAGTCCTATCTAGCAGAAGGCAAAATCTGGGATGACTCAGATAATGATGATGAGGCAGAGCTGGGAAATCTTGCCCTTATGGCTTCATCCGAGGAATCACTATCTCCCACCCGTCAAAGAGGAATAGAGGTAAATCCTTCTTGCCCTAAAATGTTTGCTTTGCTAGGAAAAGAACTAGATGGTGAAAGAGATAAGGTTAAGAAACTCAAACTCAAAATCAAAGACTTAATTGATGAAACTGAAGTTCTTAAGCAGTTAAAAAGAAATAATGACAAGTTGACTGAGGATTTAGCTGTTCAAGTCAGTAAAGTCAGCTGTCATGTTTTAGTTGAAACCAATCTCAGAAACCAGATAGAAGAAGAAAAGAAAAAGTGTCTTGCTTATAAGAATTCCTCGTATATTGTAAAGAACCTAATTGACCAACAAGAAATAAGTCGTAAAGTTGGAATAGGCTTCGAGTACAATAAATCTGTAGGAAAGCCAAGCAACATAACTCCTTTCAGAAAAAGTGCTGAAGAAAGGGGGATCCCACATGTTGTTAAAGACACACCGAAACCTCTCTTCATAACACCGATAGCTGAACCCATCCTTGAGAGCTCCATACTAATTACATATGAAATGCAGTTAGAGGATCTCGAGGAAGAGAAGAAGAGAGGAGAATAGGTTAAGGATATAAAAAGAGTTAATGTCCAGAAAGAGAAGAGTGCACCGGAGACACCAGTGAAAGATGAGGGAACTTCTAAGTCGCCCAATCCTGGTATAGGTGCAAAAGACTTAAAGAATAAAATGAACAGACCAAACACGTTTGTTAACAGTAAGGATAGTAACAACAAATTTCATTCTACTGAAAACTTCAAATCTGCTGATAAAATTGAAGTAGAATCTATTAAGTCACCTACTGTTCTCAATAACATGCCTATTATTGATGTTTTCCATAAACCTTGTGGTATATTGAATTGTATGTTATGTGCTTTTAATGCTATGACTGTTTATTTTAAACGCATGATAGCTAAGAAAGATAACATGACACCTAGAAAATGCATCAATAATAAATTTGCTAAATGCAAGACTGCAACTCCTTCACCTGCTAAGAAGGAAGAATATATTCCTAAGTCTAAACAGAAAGTTGTTAAGACTGTGTATAGGAAGGTAGGAACAGTCAAGGAAGATGATACTGTTATTCGAAAAGGATCTGTCGTCAAAGCAGACAAATGTCAATTCTTTAAGTATGCCGGGCCCAATCAATTTTGGGCTCCGAAGACGAATTAATCCGTTTGGTATGTGCAGGGAGTTAAACAGGTAAACCGAGTTATATGGATTCTAGAGAGTGGATCTTCAAGCTAGGCATATGACCGGAGATAGAGACCTGCTATCAAACGTGGTTGAAAGAGCTGGCCCAATCGTCACCTTTGGAGATAACAGCAAAGGAATGACTACGGGATATGGCAAGTTAAATACTGGGAATGTTATCATTGAAAACGTCTCTTTAGTGGAAGGACTCAAGCACAATCTACTCAGCGTCAGTCAATTTTGTGATAAAGGGTACAAAGTAAACTTTATCAAGGAGAAATGCTTAATAGCTCATTCTAAAGATGACAAACTGGCCTTACGTAGAGTAAGGAAAGGAAACTTGTATGTAGCCGATCTCAACTCAGGAACTGAAGATGAAGCAAACTGTTTCTACTCAAAGGCTTCATCAGAAGAAAGCTGGCTATGGCACAAGAAACTCTCACATCTAAACTTCAAAACAATGAACTCTTTAGTCAAGAGGGATTTGGTGAGAGGACTGCCTCCGATGGAATTTACACAAGAAGGTTTGTGTGAGGCATGTCAGAAAGAGAAGTCGAAGAAAGCAAGTCATAGAGGCACAGACACTTCAACTCCTTCACATGGATTTATTTGGTCCAGTAAATATACTGTCTATGTCAAGGAAGAAATACGCCTTAGTGATTGTGGATGACTTCACAAAGTATACGTGGGTTTTATTCTTAAACTCTAAAGATGAAACTGAAGGGTTTCGAGGCACAAACGCAGCGGAATAAATGCGAAAAATAAATCAAAATAGCGAAACCCTCCGCAGGATCCATGCGAAAACAAAAAATTTAATTCGGAGATAAAGAATAAATACTTTTAGAAGCTTTAACAGTTCATTAATGGAAGATTAATGGAGGTCCAAAGCTTGTTTAATCACCACGTATCCCGCTCTCGCGATCTACGCTCTACGGTATCCACACGAACACTTTTCATGAATGATTGATGTGTACTAGCACCCGAAAACTTCTTCTCTCTCTCTATCTTCCTCTTTTCTCAAAACGGCTAGGGTTTTAGTAAAAATATGTCTCTCAAATTAAATCAGCCTATAAAGAGATTATATAGAGAGAAAAACAAATTTTCTAATTATAATCCAATTATAATTAATACTAATCCAAAATTCTAAATTATTTAATTAAGTCTCACTTAATTAATTAATTATTAATTTTGGAATTAGTTTAAATAATTTATTTATTCTATTTATATAATTAATTAAGTCATACTTAATTAATATCATAAATAAAATAAATTACTTATTTAATTTAAATTCACAATTTAAATTATTTATCCTTCAAGCATTCTTTGTGTGTGACCTTGTAGGTTATTATTACGTTGGCAACAATTTTAATATCTAATTAAAATTGTAAACAATGAGCGGCATCTAGTAATACATCATTGATACCCAAGTAATAATAATAAATCGGTGATTCGATTAAGCCTTTCGTGAATAATGTTCCATGTAATATAATCCATTTAATCTTGATATTATAGATTAAACTCAAGGCATGTCTCGTGTCATCCTCTTCATAATTTAATCTTTATTTTCTTGATCGATGAGTATACTGTTAAAATCAAATCAACATTTGAGCACGGCCGTGCATTTCATAGTTTCACTCAAACAAGAGGCCAATAATATCACTCCTAAAATTAGGAGGATTAAATCTCATTTAGATCATTCATATTTCTCATACGATTCATAATATACCCAATGTCCACTTTTATCATCACCCGGTCAAAGGTAACTTTTAATGTAATCAAAGTATATTAATTCTCGTATAGAAATATAATGATTTCAGGTCTAAGGATCATTACACCATTATCATAGTGAGAATTACTTATGACACTTATTTAACATGTAGAATCTCACGGCGGGTCATTCCAGTGCCATGCATTGAGATATACACTTATGTTCTTGACTTTAGTATCACCATACCTATGACCAATGAGATGTGGTCATCTGTCAAGAAACATACTAGTCTTTGTGCATTATTATTGTCCTTAAATAATAATACTCGACTAGGGAATTTTAGGAATAAGATACTATTCATATAATCTCATTTTTAAGTCACATACTTAAAGATATATAATACGTATCAAAATTCCAAGGACATTTATTATACTTTCAATTTATTACGCAGCAAATAAAACATAATAAATAAATAATAATCAATAAAACATAATCCTTAATAATAAATATTTTCCTTAAAATATAAAAAGTATTGTCTCTAGAGTACAATTACTAACAATCTCCTACTTGCACTAGAGTCAATTACCCAAGTATCCAATACTCATGGAACTAGTGTGACTTTCGCGCTTCTGCTGCGACAAAGCCTTAGTCAGTGGGTCTGCAATATTATTATTAGTATGCACTTTACATATATGTATATCTCCTTGATCATTAATCTCATTAATTAGGTGATATCTCCTAAGTACATGCCCAAACAGCCTCATTGGCTGCTTCGCAAGCATCAATATACTCATGCTCTATTGTAGAATCAACAACTGTCTCTGCTGTGAACCATTCCAGCATACAACATCTCAATAAAAATAGATAAAATACAAAGCGAGACAGAAACATTAAATCATCGTTGTCTGTCTAAAAACCAGCATCACTGAAACCTCTTACAACTAGCTTCACATCTCCTCCATATAACAAGAATGAATCTTTAGTCCCCTTCAAGTACTTAAGAATATTCTTGACTGTCGTCCAGTGACCTTCACCTGGATTAAACCGGTATCTACTCGTCATGCTTAAAGCATACGAGACATCAGGACGAGTACATATCATTGCATACATTATAAAACCAATTGCTGACGCATATGGAACTTTACTCATGCAGTCCTTATCATCCAATGATTTAGGATAAATTTTATTTTGAGATCACTATCCCATGAGACATTGGGACATATCCATTTTAGCCTCTTTGCATTCGAAATCGATGTAAAATTTTGTCAATGTATGTACTCTAACTTAGGCCGATTAATCTCCTTGATCTATCTCTATAGATCCTGATCCCTAATATATAGGTCGCATCGCCTAAGTCTTTCATTGAGAAATTATTTCTCAACCAAGTCTTCACAGTCTATAGAGAAGGAATGTCATTCCCTATTAGTAATATATCATCAACATATAATACTAGGAATGCCACATGGCTCCCACTAAACTTGTTGTAAACACAAGTTTCATCTTCATTCTGAATAAAGTCAAACTCTTTTTGACTATTTCATCAAAATGAATCTTCCATCTCCTCGAGGCCTGCTTTAATCCATAAATGGATCGACGCAACTTACATACCTTTCCAGTATCCTTTGGATCAACAAAACCCTCAGGGTATTTCATGTACACATCCACATCTTCTTCAAGACTCTTATTTAAGAAAGTGGTTTTGACATCCATTTGCCAGATTTTATAGTCATAGTAAGCAGCTATAGCAAGCAAAATCCTGATGGACTTGACCATAACCACTGGTGAAAATGTCTCATCATAGTCAATACCATGAATTTTCTTGAAACCTTTTGCCACCAATCATGCCTTATAGGTTTGTACATTACCATCCATGTCGGTCTTCATCTTGAAAACCCACTTGCACCCTATAGGTTTTACCCCTTCAAGTGGATCAACCAAAGTCCATACTTGATTAGTATACATGGATTCCATCTCAGATTTAATGGCATCCAGCCATCTCTTAGAATCTGGAGTGTTTATAGTGTCTAGGTAGGTGAGAGGCTCATCTTTTTCCACAAGCATCACATCACCATCTTGAGTCAAGAGAAAATCATAATATCTCTCAGGCTCATGGTGAATCCTACTAGACCTACGAATAACATGTGTTTCTTAAGCAGTATTATTTTCTTATACATTCTGTTTAGGTTCCTCCATTGGTTCAATGTTATCATGTGGGTCTTGAACTTCATCGAGATCTATTATCCTCCCACTGTCTTTCTTAGAGAGCAACTCTCTCAAGGAACATAGCAGTTGAAGTAACAAACACTTTGTTCTCGGAAGGATTATAGAAAGAATAACCCATTGTTTCAGTTGGGTATCCCACAAAATTATATTTGTCTGATTTTAGTCCTAACTTGTCAGAGATTAGACGTTTTACAAATGCTTCACATCTCTAAATTTTCATAAATGACATGCTGTGACGTTTCTCAGTCCATATCTCATAAGGAGTCTTTTGAACCGTTTTAATAGGAACATGGTTAAGTGTATGTGGAGCCGTTTCCAGGGTGCAACCCCAGAAACTAATTGGAAGATTCCTTGACTCAACATTGATCGCACCATGTCCAACAAGGTGTGATCCCTCCTATCAAAAAAACTTTTCTTTGATATTTTCTACTTCATCTTTATAGTATATGAACTTTTCAAATGATTCGGATTAGTTATTCAAAAGATACATATATCCGTATCTACTAAAATAATTAGTAAATTTTATGAAGTTAATAAAATCTACCTTTTGTCATCGTACACATATGAGCACATACATCACTATGTATAAGTCATACTCGTTCAATGACCCCTTCACCGTGTCCGGTAAAAGGAGATTTAGTCATTTTGCCAAATAAACCAAGATTCGCATCCTTTTGTATAATTCATAATCAAACTTATCCATGAATGCATCCTTATGTATTCTGGAAATGCGTTTCTCATTAATATGGCCTCAACAACAGTGCCAAAGGTAAAATTTGATTTGAGTCACTTTAGAACATATAAATTGTTAATTAGTTGTGCAACATTATAAGCCTCATCATCAAAATAGAATAAACAACTATTGTTATTTAATTAAAATGAAAAAGCCTTTCTTGTCCAAACAAGAAACTGAAATAATGTATCTGCCAATTGCAAGCACATTATAACAATTATCAAGTTCTAAATTTTCCTTATAGGCTAAAAGTTAAGTAACGAGTTCCTCTAACCAAGCAACTACTTTTACTCCAATTCCAACCCGATACCTGAAGCTTGACCCTTATTGATCATCTTTTTCATATCTTCCAAATAAGCATGACAATTTAATTTCCAGTCTCCCAATTTTCCACAGAAGCGACAATCGTCTTCTTTATCAATACCTCATTCAGACTTTAGAGTCTGCTTTAGGGATTGGACTTTGGTTTGACAACGGAATTAGAGCAAATCTTCTCCTTGCCTTTCCATTTTCCTTTCCCTTTTGCATTCCCTATGTTTACTATCAATATAGTAGTAGTTCATGCATTTATCATATTGCTTTCAGCAGTTCTCAACATGCTTAGCAACTCAATGGGTGTTTTACCAATCTTATTCATTTTATTGTTCATAACAAACTTAGAATAATATTTGTCAAGAGATTGTAAGATCAAATCTAACTAAGTCTCCAGACCAATCTGGAAACCCAAAATATCAAAGGTACTCATTATACCCTATAATCTTTAGAGCATGTGGTGTAACCGGGTCTCACTCTTCCTACTTGTAAGTGTATAGTGCCCTTTTATTTTCAAATATATCTTGTGCTCAATCGTCTCATAAGCATCTATATGCTCGTGTTGCTTCTTAAGCTCAGCACACATATTTACGAGCATGAGACATGAAACATCAGTCGTAACATCAATTTGCTTCCAATAAGCACTATGATTTGCACATGTTATATTCTCAACTTTAAGAGCAGTGGAAGAGATTTGACTAACATTGTGGTGTTCGAGGACGATCCTCAAGCTCCTGTGTCAGTCAAGGAAATATATTCTCGTCAACTTGTCATTCTCAAGAACTGATTGCATAGAGAAGTTGTTTGTGTTTATCATTTGATATCTACAATATTAAAGTGTATAAAATAAACTAGATTGCAAATTTAATATTAATTATGTTTAAGTGATTATGGTATATCACCATATACCTCCCACTATTTTTATCAAACTAATAGCCCTAACTATTAATTCGGAAAACATTTTTTTAAATCTTTCTAGTGAGCCAAGATCCATATTTCATCCATGTTTTAAGATAGCGTTGGCTAATACACTCAAAACATGACTATTTAGGTAGACAACATTTGTCGATTATATCAAATATAACTCTTGGAAAGTTTGGTGGAACAACCCTTTGTACACATTTATCCAATAAATCTCACCAAACTCTATGCCTCTAAACCCACAATCCTATTGTGATGATTTAGTTAAGTTAGACCCAATGTTTCAACAAACTAAGTACACTTACTTATCACGTCTTCCCATGATTGATAAAAGCACCTTGCTTTGGCAAACCCACTCCTTCTCAATCTAGATCTTGACGAGTATTAAACATTGGAAGGCATCCGATTAACTTAATATGTATTTAGGGATTTTTATTGTTTGTTTTAACGATCATGATCCCATCATAAAGAGATTCTCAATTTTTCCTTGATCAAATAATTCATTTCAATATCCGTCAATGGATTGATTTCCAAGTCGTCGGAGAAGTCACAAGCGGTTTCACTTAAAACCCAACTTCCTTACGAATTAAACTAATAATCCGCTTTTGACAAAATCTCCCCATATCAGAAAAAGAAAATTCATATTTAATACCGTGTTTCATAAACACAAGAATCTTGATCGTTTGTTCAATTTTAAAATTTTGAATCGTTACAGATTTTATCTTTCTTAAGCAAACATGGCATGTGTGTTGTATCTAATACATACATGATTAATCAATATTAAGCATGCATCTTGATTATATCTACGCATACATACCAATACATGCAATCATATACATATATGTAATGTGCGTAATTTAAACGTGTTTGGTTATGGCCCCATCCTATGTGATCTTTCCAAGCTAATGGAAATATCAAGGTCAGTCTATGGTGGTTTTAAAAATACTATCTATTACATATCTTCTTTCTTCATTGCTCCATCATCCCCTTTTGGATCGCCTCATTGCTTGCAAGTCTTCATTGATAATTACATTGAATAATAAAAATAAAACTATTCTAATGAAATTACAAGAAGAACTCGAGTTACATTCGAGATAATTAAATTACAATGAATAAACGACATGCAAGTCGTATTTAGAAACCAAAACCATAAATCAAAACCACTATACTATGGGTCTTTAGGCCATAACCATTCACCATGCTATCACATAACACATATAATATATCTCAGATTATATAAACATATCATATAATCATATATAACAAATTTCAAAATTTCAGAAAATTAAAAATAGATTTCTAAAGACAATAAATCGCTGTTTCGAGGCCCTTAACGACGTCAAATGCCTTACAGACCCGTAGATGATAGCATAGATATTAGTTTTGTTCATTGGCCCGATTCCAGTCAGAAAACACATATCGTTTGCAAAAATCGGATACGACAATCAGATTTTACCAAATCTGACGGTGTTTCGGAAATCGTATCATATACAATCCCCATAACAGGAACAAGAATATATCATATATATATACACAGTAATACATACAATCATCACATGATTATACATCACATGAATATCATATATTCATAATATATACATACATATACTCAAAATTTTAGAAAATCAAATAATTTTTAGAAAATAATAAATCACCGTTTTAGGCCCTGTAACGACATCTAATGGCTTACAGCCGCAGAGCTGACAAACTCAGTATTGCTCAGTGACCCGATTCTAGTCAGAAAACACATATCATTTGCGAAAATCGGAAAACAGACACAAATTTCAGAAAATCTACGGCAGCCGTTTCAGAATTCGTATTGAATACGATTCCCATATTAAGAAAAAACATGTATCATATACATACATCAATACTAACAATCATCACATGATTATACATCATATGAATATCATATATTCATAATATATAAAAACATATACATATTGTATCAATACAAAATCATGATAGATCGCATACATGCTTACATATCGAAAACTATTAAGCACATAACCGAATTAAAACGTTTCGCAAGTAGCTCTGATGTCATTGAAGGGTTTCGAGGCACAAACGCAGTGGAATAAACGGGAAAAATAAATCAAAATAACGAAACCCTCCGCAGGATTCATGCGAAAACAAAAGATTTAATTCGGAGATAAAGAATAAATACCTTTAGAAGCTTTAACAGTTCATTAATGGAAGATTAATGGAGGCCCAAAGATTGTTTAATCACCACGTATCCCGCTCTCGCGATCTACTCTCTACGGTATCTACACGAACACTTTTCATTAATGATTGATGGGTACTAGCACCCGAAAACTTCTTCTCTCTCTCTATCTTCCTCTTTTCTCAAAACGGCTAGGGTTTTAGTAAAAATATGTCTCTCAAATTAAATCAGCCCATAAAGAGATTATATAGAGAGAAAAATAAGTTTTCTAATTATAATCCAATTATAATTAATACTAATCCAAAATTCTAAATTATTTAATTAAGTCACACTTAATTAATTAATTATTAATTTTAGAATTAGTTTAAATAATTTATTTATTCTATTTATATAATTAATTAAGTCATACTTAATTAATATCATAAATAAAATAAATTACTTATTTAATTTAAATTCACAATTTAAATTATTTATCCTTCAAGCATTCTTTGTGTGTGACCCTGTAGGTTATTATTACGTTGACAACAATTTTAATATCTAATTAAAATTGTAAACAATGAGCGGCATCTGGTAATACATCATTGCTACCCAAGTAATAATAATAAATCGGTGATTCGATTAAGTCTTTCGTGAATAATGTTCCATGTAATATAATCCATTTAATCTTGATATTATAGATTCAACTCAAGGCATGTCTCGTGTCATCCTCTTCATAATTTAATCTTTATTTTCTTGATCGATGAGTAGACTATTAAAATCAAATCAACATTTGAGCACGGCCGTGCATTTCATAGTCTCACTCAAACAAGAAGCCAATAATATCACTCCTAAAATTAGGAGGATTAAATCCCATCTAGATCATTCATATTTCTCATACGATTCATAATATACCCAATGTCCACTTTTATCATCACCCGGTCAAAGGTAACTTTTAATGTAATCAAAATATATTAATTCTCGTATAGAAATATAATGATTTCAGGTCTAAGGATCATTACACCATTATCACAGTGAGAATTACTTATGACACTTATTTAACATGTAGAATCTTACGGCGGGTCATTCCAGTGCCATGCATTGAGATATGCACTTATGTTCTTGACTTTAGTATCACCATACCTATGACCAATGAGATGTGGTCATTTGTCAAAAACATACTAGTCTTTGTGCATTATTATTGTCCTTAAATAATAATACTCGACTAGGGAATTTTAGGAATAATATACTATTCATATAATCTCATTTTTAAGTCACATACTTAAAGATATATAATACGTATCAAAATTCCAAGGACATTTATTATACTTTCAATTTATTATGCAGTTAATAAAACATAATAAATAAATAATAATCGATAAAACATAATCCTTAATAATAAATATTTTCCTTAAAATATAAAAAATATTGTCTCTAGAGCATAATTACTAATAAAAACTCCACATTTGGTGATTGATCATATAAAGCTGATTGAGTTAGATTCAAAGTTACCTGTCCGGGCAATCAGATCAGATAATGGAACAGAATTCAGAAATGAAGTTCTGAATAACTTCTGCTCAGACAAAGGGATAACAAAGGGAATATTCCGCACCAAGAACTCCGCAACAGAATGGAGTTGTAGAAAGGAAAAATAGAACCCTGATTGAAGCTGCAAGGACTATGCTAAGTGAATCAAGGTTACCTATCTACTTCTGGGCTGAGGTAGTAAATACAGCTTGTTATACTCAGAATCGAACTCTGATCAACAAAGATCATATGGAAACTCCATATGAATTAATGGCTGACAATAAACCTACTCTAAATTACTTTCATGTATTTGGAGCTAAATGCTATGTGCTGAAGGATGGAGATGAACACCATGGCAAGTTCGAGGCCAAAGCACATGAAGCTATTTTTGTCGGATATTCAAGAAGAGCATATAGGGTGTACATAATTGATCAACACCAAGTAAAAGAAAGTGTCAATGTTACTTTTGATGACACTAAACTCCCAAGTATCCAAACTGAAGATTCTTCTGAATCATTAAAATTTGACAATTATCCAGACTCACATTCTGATGACGAAGAAGAACCTGAGGTTGCAACAGGAAATGATGATGACAATAATAATGATGATCTAGGTAATAGTGGTGGAAACAATGGTAACACTGGAGATACTACTAATACCAGTGGTGGATCAACAAGTCATCCTGGCAGCAACTCAGGGGGAGATGAAGGATCAACTGGTAGAACAAAACATCACAATGAATTACGAGGCAAATCATCTAGATCAAACCTACCCAGGGAAAGGATATGGAGCAGAGATCATCCTTTGGAATTGATTATAGGTGATCCAGATGTTGGAGTTAGAACCAGAAGTGCAACTTTAAATGAATGTTTATTTTCAGTTTTTCTATCACAAGAAGAACCAAAGAAGATTGAAGATGCATTAATTGATCCAGATTGGGTTCTTGCCATGCAAGAAGAACTCAATCAGTTCGAAAGACAAGAAGTGAGGACACTGGTACCCAGGCCTAAAGATAGATCCGTTATTGGTACGAAATGGGTATACAGGAACAAGTTAGACAGTGATGGCATTGTTATAAGGAACAAAGTCAGACTGGTTGCAAAGGGTTACTCCCAGGAAGAGGGAATTGATTATGACGAGAATTACGCACCAGTTTCAAGACTTGAAGCCATCAGGATATTTCTGGCATTCGCAGCACATTCCAATTTTAAAGTCTATGAAATGGATGTGAAGAGTGCATTTCTGAATGGAGAGTTAGAAGAGGAAGTATATGTAGAACAGCCCCCTGGCTTGGAAAATCCAAAGTTTTTTGACTTTGTGTATTTCCTATTCAAAGCTCTCTATGGACTTAAGCAAGCACCAAGGACATGATATGACACTCTCTCTGTGTTTTTACTTGAAAATGATTTCATTAGAGGTGTCATAGATAAAAATCTCTTTTACAAACTTCATGAAAAAGTTATAATATTTGTCCAAGTTTATGTTGGCGATATTATATTTGGTTCTACTAACGAAAACTTGTGCAAAAGATTTGCTAAGTTAATGCAGAGCACGTATGAAATGAGTATGATGGGTGAGTTGTCATTCTTCCTTGGATTATAAGTAAAGCCAAAGGAAGATGGGATTTTTATTTGCCAATCAAAATATGTAAGGGATCTTCTGAGAAAATACAGTCTAGAAGATTCTTCACCGGTAAAACCCCCTATGCCAACAACCACCAAGCTTGACAAAGATGAAACTGGTAAGAAAGTTGACATCACAAGCTACAGATGTATGATAGGTTCATTATTATATCTAACTGCCAGTAGACCCGATATAATGTTTGCAACATGCTTATGTGTAAGGTTTCAATCTGACCCTAGGGAATCTCATCTTATAGCCGTTAAACGAATTTTTAAATATCTGAAGGGTACACCAAATCTTGGAATTTGGTACCCTAAAGATACAGGTTTTGACCTAATAGGCTATACAGACTCAGATTATGTAGGGTGTAAGATGGACATGAAAAGTACTTCTGGAAGCTATCAGTTTCTAGGAAAACGATTGATCTCCTGGTATAGCAAGAAACATCACTCAGTGTCTACCTCGACAGCCGAAGCAGAATACATTGCGGCAGGTAGCTGTTGTGCTCAGATCTTATGGATAAGGAATCAACTAAATGACTATGGACTTGCGTTAAACAAAATTTCTATTCTCTGTGACAACACAAGTGCTATAGCTATTTCCAACAATCCTGTACAACATTCGCGAACCAAGCACATTGACATAAGATATCACTTTATCCGAGAGCGTCATGAATGGAACTGTGGTGTTACATTTTGTACCCACAGAAGATCAAATAGCCGACATCTTCACGAAACCACTTGATGAATCCACTTTCTCTAAGTTGGTTAGTGAACTAGGGATGTTAAATAATGGCTAATTTTTTGGTTGCTAGGAATTAATTTAACCTCATATATATTAAATGTTAATATTTAAAGAATTTATGAGACTTGAATTAATAAAGTCCTAGGATTTATGAATTTTTGGAAAATTGTCTCAAGATTAAATTAATATTCTTAATAGATAATTATTTCAATTATAGCATAAGTACTTATATTTTAAGCATTAGCATATAAATCTTTATATATTTCACTAATTATTATTGTACATCTATATAAATGATTATGTTATTAATTTATTATTTAATTTACTCATTAAATTGATTCAAGCATGAGTTAATTTAATTCCTACATTAATTAGATCAATTATTAATATAAATGTTTATCATATGTCTTTAATAATTTATTAGTGTGTAAATTATTGTTATTTATCTTAAAGTTTCTAAATAGATATTGTTTGTAAATATTTATTTTGTCATTATTAATTTATCTAAAATTTCGAATAAGATTTTTATTATTTTATTTCGAATTTAGAAACAATTGATAATATAAGTAGATATTTAATAATTATTCTATTATATATATTTTTTAAAATTAAATTAGTTCAGCATGACTTATTTTATAAATAAAATCGGCATGACTTTTTATTAATAATAAAAGTCATACCGAGTTCTTATAAAATAAGTCATACCGATATTTTGTGTTATTTCTTTTATTTTAAAATAGATTAACAAAACTCGGTATGACCTTCTAAAAGTCATACCGACGGATTTGAGTTAATTTATTTTTCGGTATGACTTTTTAAAAGTCATACTGAGCCTTACTTATTAAAAAAAACAATAAATAAAGTCATACTCAGTTATTATCAGCCTATATACACACGAATACACACAATCAGATCAGTTTTTTCTTACCTTTTCCCCTTCAATTTCGAACTCTATAGCAGTTTTCAATCGATTCTCATTGTCCTACAAGCATCTTTGCTTGCTAAGTTACTGATTTATCACAGTTATAAGTTGAATTGCTGCCGGTTTTTGGACTCAAATTCGAACCCAACTTCTTAGTTATTGGACTGATCTAATTTTGTTACTTAGACTGGTTGTGATTAGTTCTTGAAGATTAGAGAACGTTTGTTATAGTAAGGCTGTGCATTGTAGTTATTAATCGAAGTATGGACTGATTGTGTGTTAGGGTTTCATAATTATCGAGTAATTTTCGACCTTTTGGTCTGCCTTGTTCGAGTTTGGGAGGTCAAGGGTGTGTTTGGTGTTAATTTTCAAATTAATTAAGTGAATTAATTAATTAAGTTAATTAAAAATATTAAAAAATGGCTGGTTATTGTGAAATTATCAAAAACAATTTTGTTGGATTTTTTAATCCAGTGAATTGTTCACTCGAGAGGTTTCGACCATGGATCGTTTTTATGAATGAACATTCACTAGTCAGAACTGCAATCTCTTTGGACGCCCCTTTGCAAGTGTTAGCACTTAGGGCTTGTACTCCACTGCTACGAATAGGAGTACTGCAGACAGAGTTCAATTCTCTTTCACCATAGGAGAACGTAAATACATGGTGACTGAAGAGGATGTGAACAGGATCTTAGGCTTTCCAACTGACAATTTTGTGGATCCACCCACTGTACCAGAAATTCTAGAATTTTTCTATACCATTCTATATCAAGGTGAGATCAATTTGGTAAGGTTGTCTAAAGCCAAGTTGGTAAGCGAGTAGGACTACTTCTTTGACACGCTAGCCAAAGTGTTTGCACCCACTATAAAGAGCAACTTCAACAATATATCTTCTCTACTACAAATCATAGGGTTTTTTGTGGCCCACAACCGGAGGATAAATTTTAGAAAGTTGATTCTAAAAGAGATAATCAAGAAGATGGGGAAACCAGAAAGCAGGGAACAGAATGTACAAGTCTACTATCCGAGGTTCCTAATGTTGTTCATGAATGACTTGTTGCTGGATGAAGATAAAGCCTTATTTCAGAATAGTCCTGTAGAAGAATCTCCAACTTCTCAGAATAACTTATTTGCAGGGCTCCACAACAACCCCAAGTTTGAAAATGTGCAAGTGGTAAGGACATATTATATGGCAGGGGTACTAGATCAAATTGTTAATCCTGTGCAGGATCAAGAGCCAGAACAAGTGCCAATGCAAATAGATCATCCTGTGCAACTTCTACTTGAAGCTGCTCAGCATGTCGAACAAGAGGCACTGAATCAACAGGTAATATCTCAATCACTGACTTCTAGTTTCCTACCTATAAATATATCTACTGCACTTTTAGAGTTATCTGTGGCGGACTATGATTGTGGTTTTACACTTCAGGACATTGGCCATGAACCTGAAATCACACAGGTTCAAACCCAGGCTGAGTTAGAGCCCCAAACAGTTTCTCCTTCACCAACTTCTCTAAGTCATATTCGAAAGAGGAAGAAACCTGTTAGGAAAGTAAGAGGTAGAAGTGTTTCTGTAAGTGAACCCGCAGCTCTGTCTCCTCCAACTAAAAGATCGAGATCTGAACCTGAGACAACTGCAGACCCGGTCTTATCCTCTCAGTGGGATATGGATTTTGAAATGGCTATCCAAGATTCTCTAGATACACTCAATCAAATGGGTGATTCTATTCGCCGTACAACCACGACAACGGAATCAGATTCAGATTCTCGCACACTGCTAGCTCTCACACTAGCAGGTCCTCAACTTGAAGAAACTCAATCACAAGAGAGCACAATGATTGTTGAACAAAATGTTTTTGAAGAAACAAAATGTTTTTGAAGAAAACTCGTCGGTTGCCACATTCATAGTGGATCAAGACATTTTGGATGCAGTGCGGCATCAGTTACCCTCAGAGGTACTAAGGGGCACCACAGATTCTCAAGAGCCATTCAATACATTATCTAAGGTGGTGACCCCCTGGATTACTTTCATCCAGTTCTCGTAAGAGAAGGTCTCGAATCCACTAGTGGATTTGAGAGGCAACCACTCCATAGAGGGAGATGGGACTCCATTCACGGAGTAGCTACGTCAGTAGCGGAGCCACTTCAAGTTTAACTTGTTGAGGACGCGCCTTCACCGGCATCAGAAGAACATTATGATTCTTCAAAAGCTATAATTATTTATACAGGTACAGCTTTGGATTCTGGAAAGGAGCAAAACACGAGTGAAGTAAGGCAAACACTGAGCGATACACATGCACGTAGTATTAGTTCAAATACGAGTGCAAGCGAGGTGAGTGCACACACACACACACAGTGAACTAATGTCAAAAATGGAAGCTCTTCAGAAACAAATGGAAATTGTACAGGCTGAGATTGAAAAAGGGAAAGCACAAGCAGAACTAAAGTCTGCCTCTGTAACAGAACAGCTGTCAATAGTACGAAAAGATGTTGATAATGTCAAATCAAAGATTCTCCTTAAAACTCAAGATTTCGAGAAAGTGCATAGTGCAAATGCTGATGCTACTAAAGATGAGTTTTCAAACTTGAATGAAAGAATTGATGATATTGAAAGAAGCTTGACACAAAGGATCATCGAGAATGAGAAAATCTCCACAAAGAGATTTAATAAACTTGATCAAGGTATGATTCATCTGAATCAAGGTATGAAGCAGGTCTACGAGACCGTTGAAAAACTAGTAAAATATTTACAAACTTCTACACCTGTAGAGGATCCCTCAACTAAGGGGGAGAAAGGAAAGAAAGTAGCTGTAGAGGAAGTGGCTGCTAGCAAAGAGAAATGAAAAGAAAAACTGTACTCTGAGGAAGATCAATTTCAGATGTATATTCCAGAGGAACATTACTATCTACAAGAGCAACTAATTGGTGAAGAAAATGTTGAAAATCAAGGCTTCAATCCTGACTACTACAGAGCTAAAGATGAAGCTGCCTTTGATGATGAATTCTTATTCCCGAAAGAAAAAGAGTATGATCCTGCCTATGAAGAGGCAATAAGGAAGCTAAAAGAAGACATCAAAGCAAGCCATGCCAAAACTCTTAATTTGAAAGCTCTAATCAAAGAAAGAACCCAAGCAGAAAGAGAAGCAAGCTTAGAAAAACAGAAGCTTTGGGCCTTAGCAGTAAAGAAGAAGAAGCAAGATATTCAAATAAAGATAGGGGCTAAATGGGATGCGGCAAGGAAAGTCCTAGACAAAATTCAGCAAGGTCCTTTTAAAGACAGGCAAATGCTTTCAGTTATCAAGGGTCTTGAAGATTCAAATGACAATCTAGATAACTTTATGAAGGCATTGAAGGAAGAAGTTGATTATATCACTGTTGTAGTAGATCACATTCTTGAAGACTGGCAACTACTGGTCTACACACACAAGAATGGAACAATCATAGTATCTTTGGAATTCTTCCGAAAGAGATCATTGTCAGTGATATGGATATTGTTGAATAAAGTCAAGAGAAACTCAGAAGAAAATGAACTGCTTAGGGACAGACTCAGAGACATTGCAATAGCTGCTAGTCCTCAGATCTTGTATGATTCTCTTGAGGTGAGATTTTTCTCAAACCAGCTATATCAAATCATGAAGTTAGATGAGGAGTCTTTAAAGGGCTACACTGTTAAATATATGATTCAAGTGGAAAGGATGTTGAGATCAAAAGGATTCAGATCCCAAGCCAAGCTGGATGCTGCACAAAAAATCAGGAACTACTGTTTATCAAGAAACATAAAATCTTACATCAGGCAAATGCCAAAGATAGATTCTACGCAGCCATATGATGTACAACAAGAAACAGTAGATCCTATTGAAGAAGAAGTCATGTTTCAGCTAGCAAAGGCTGAACATAGAAAATTGTATGGAGAGTCAACTGCAACTCATACTGAAGCTGAAGAGGTACCTAGAACACCTGTGCACAAGAGTTCTAATCTAGAAGAGGGTGAAGTGGATACCACTGAAGACTGAAGTCTTAGATAGGTCAAGATATAAACAATGTTATATTTGTTCAGTGCTAGAGGAACAACTATCTTGTACTTATTTTTTATGAATCTGGAAAATTTTTATATATATATCCAGAACCTTTATTTATTATTTACAAGTTCTTACATGTCGTATTTACTTTCTTAGAGATTAGTTGAGTTATCCTCTAGGAATTTGTGTGTTAAATGTTTAACAACAAATAGGGGAAGATTGAAAGGCATATGGCTAGGCCTATTTGTAATAATTAGATGACAACTCAACTCAAACTAGAAACTGTGGTAAATAATAGATATCAAACAGGAATCAAGACAGAGACAGTCAACTAATCACAAGGGATCTAAATATTAGAAGTATTTTGATTTGATTGCTACTCAACACTGAAGAAGTTCATTAATATGTTCAAGCATCAGTGAAAAATAAAGTGGTAGTACTTCTAAAGAATACAGAAGATACAAAAGATTTCAAGTGGTTACTACAGAAAGATTCCAGAAGAAGAACAAAGACAGTGAAGCAGAAGAATGACAGAAGGCCTCAACTTAAATTATTTATAAATGGAGAATATTTATTAGTATGACACAAATGAACCAGACAGTACATTTGTGTGTCAACTAAAATAATATCTATTCTTCATTTATCTCAAAAGGTTTCAAGAACAGAAGGCAAAGAAAAGACAGGAAAATTTCAAAGCTGACTGCAGATTAAATAGATCACTATAGTATTTTTAATTCTACAAACAAAGTAAGTTAATTATTTAATTTATTTTAATTAAATTAATTCAAGATGAATTTAATTTAATTTATAAATTATTTAATTAATTTAAGTAGAATTAATTTATTATAAAAGAAATGACTTAATATAACTTATATATATATATATATATATTTCGAATGACTTAAAATAAGTTATACCGAGATGACTTAAAATAAGTCATACCGAATGACTTAAATTAAGTCATACCGAGGTATATATTTAAACTATAAAATAAGTCATACCGAGCTTCTGAAACAGAAAGTCATACCGAGCTGATTTTATTTAATTAAAATAAGTCATACCGATTTATTTAATTAAAATAAGTCATACCGAGCAGATTTTATTTAATTAAAATAAGCCATACCGATTTTTTTAATTAAAGAAAATCTGAACATGACTTAGAATAAGTCATACCGAATTTATTAAGTCATGCCCACTCTTTTCCTAAATCATACAAGTGTTAAATTTGTTTAATTAAGTCATTATGATAAAGGTCATACCAGGCCTTTTTCCAACCTCTATAAATATGAGGTCAGGGCTTTACTATTCAGGATCGTTCAAACATTCAAATTCAGAAATTTGTATGCATTGTAATACTCACATATTTTTGTGCTTAGTTTGGAATATAATTGTTAAACCTGAACAATTCATATCGAAATCGTTCCGGAACATATAATCAATTATATTCACTTTGATCATATTAATTTTGTAATACTTTTCAAGTTAAAATTTATATCTTCTATTTGAACAGTATTTCATTAAAATTAATATTTCGTGAGAAATTAAAGTAATATTTTTAAATCCAATATTCCGCGATTAAATTAAGATATTGTATTCAACCCCCCTTCTACAATATCAGGGACCAACAGAGGTGGTAGATAGACGAGCAGTGTAGTCGTCCCGTTACCATCTTTTAGGCTTCTATACCAGACAAGTATTTTCTCCTTGATCATCCTAAACACTTTTATTTTACTGTTTCGATTATTCGTATCATGATAAATAATTATTGTTCAGAACTATTTATGATTCTTGTTTTATTTAGTGCATCAGAGTTACTTGTTTCGTACTCTGAATATTGGAAGTTGATTATAATAAACACATCATATCTTGTGTTATCGTAGTAAATAATGAGGATATGGTCTGTATTTAAAACTAAGCATACCTTTATTTTATTTGGGTTGCTCTATTGGATTAGAATTTAGCGTAAGAGGCCAGTAACAGACCATGGTCCAACGGTGTGATATAATTGGCGTAAATGACCATTGAGTAGGTCTAGCTGTGTTAAGGAGGATATGGTAACTAATCCATCTTCCTATAGGCTAACATTACTTGCCTATTTTGGTACCTATATTTTGAAATCCTTCTTATACTTATGGGTATAGAAATGTACCGATGAGCTATAAAGGGGTCCTATTACTTTTGAAATCTGATTAGTGGGCAATAGTGTTTATTTGTGTTATCCAATCCATATTGTCTGTGTGGCTATTATATATTGATTTTGAGCAGTTGATTCATTTTGATGACATACTGCATTTGTTTCAGTTGAGATACACTGTGATTTATTTACTGTTCAGTTTTTATAATAAACTGTTTTATATTCCATTCTCTATACAAATCTCATATCTTGATTTAATTTCAAATGTTCATATACTTGCTGAGCATTTCTTTGGCTCACTCTTGCTTTATATCTATTCTTGCTAGACAGTTAGTAGGAGCAGTCCCAGCTATTCACGCAGAGCTAGGCGGAGAAGAGTTAGGGGACCACTCGCTCATCGAGCCTCCCAAGTATTAGTTGTCTAGTTGGTTTGTATATTGAAGATGTAATAAAAATAAATCTAGACTTAAAACCTATCTAGACTTGTGGATTTGAGTTTGTGTATTAATAGTGGGCTTGTAATAAAGTATTTGGATTTACTTTTAGTTTTAGCTGCTTAATTTCATACTATAACCTGTTAGCGATCCTTAGTGGTTGGTGGGGTCAGTGCACCTCGTATTTATTATTTTATTGTTGGTGTTGATTGCTTATTAGTTGGTGACCCCCAAATCTAGACCCCGGATTTGGAGGGCGTCACATTGGTATCAGAGCTACAGGTTGGTAGTCACTGAAATAAGCATAGATACGGCCCAGGAAAGATTTGGTAGATCACATGAGATATGTTTACATTAATTTGAGATATGTTTACATTCGTTTGAGATAGGTTTACATTCATTTGAGATAGGTTTACATTCACATGAGATAGGTTTATGTTGGCTTTAGTTTTAAGCCTATGTTGTGAGTTGCGGAGAAATCCACTTGTTGAGAAATCAACATAGGAGTTAGAAAGTGAAATGTTAGCTCAATACCCGATTCTATTTTCGTAAGTTGGATTCTGGGGACAGAATCCTTATAAGTGGGAAGGTTGTAATGACCGAGAAAATTATGTTTATTTTATAATATTTAAATATGCGTTTAATATAATTTTTAGTGTGTCAGATTTTTTTTTATTTTTTTATGCATTTATTTGTGTTTGGATTTTTAATAAATAGAAAAATTACATGTTATGTGTTATGTGTTATGTGACTTATGTGTAGCCTGTATTATTTTATTATATTTTGTTGTAATTTTTGTTTCGTTCGAAAAATATTATTTTTATTATGTTTTGCTATTAGTTTAGATCTATATATGTGTAATCATCTCGAAATAATAAGAGTAGCTAGATTATTGGAAAAAACTATTTTTATGAGGGATTGAAGCTATATTTAGAAATTAAAGTATAAAAGAGTCAATTTCTAATTATTAGAAATAGGTACTTGAATAATTTAAAAGGAATCGCGATAATCAAATAAATATCAACATATAAGAAAGCAAGATAATTCTCAAAATGAAATTGAACAGGAATTCTTGAATTTATAAATAGAAAATGCTCAACAGATCTCACCACAAAAGTCATAAAATATAATTATCACAAATTTTCACAAATATCTTAAGAGTAAGGATACTAGTGAAGACCTGATGTACGAATACTTAATGCAAGAAAATGTCTACCACTATCTGTTCTCCTTGTATGGTTCTATAACCAACACACATTTACCATAATTAAGTATCAAAATAACACAGAGATCATGCTTATATATATTTATGACAAGAATCTAATCGACAAATAACCAATTAACAAATCCATGATTACCCTAACTAATTTGTAATTAAACATTTAAAGGTAATTATAACTCAAAAATATTTTTAAGGATTAGATCTATTTCTCAAGATCGTAACCATACTTTATTCATCGAAATCCGAGTCCGGGAAGTATTTTAAATAATTAACCCTTACTCCTTTTTAAATCGCCACTAATCCAATTCTTCCTAAATAATTATAAAATCCCTTCTCCATTTATTATTAAATTATATCCTATATATAATAAGAGTAAGAAAGATTTTATACAAATACAACCAAATGTCAAATATTCGATACTTCTTAACAACATATTTAAATGTAATATTTTTTACTCTAAATAAGCTAATTATATTATTATTTTATATAAAAATAAATAATTATAAATTATATTAATAATATATTAAAGGGCTTGATGTGCCGGGGATAATCTGACCTACCATGAGATTAGAACTTTCGGGGCCAATTTTCTCTATATTAAAACGAATATAGTATTATTATGTATCACTAACTTTAAATTAACTAATTACATCGAGATCGATGACCATGAATTTACAATGTGCTCTAGACTTGGCAATTAGCCCGCACATACTCGACCAGGCTGTTTAAAATAATAAATTCGAGCAGTTCTAATTATATTATGCATGTGAAACAATTTCTTTTCACAACTTTTTAAAATAATTTATAAATTATGATTGGACAAAATATTAAAATTATAATATTATATAATCGATGTTAGCATACTTTATACTAAATTTTTAATATTTTTTTAAAATTTTTATTTTTTAGTTAGGTAGGTAACATGTCTTAATGTATATATGAAGCGAAAGAATATATGATTAGTACATGTACTTGAACAGAAATCAAATCAATTTACAATATCATTAAATTTTTAAATATTAATAATATAAATTTATAATTTGTGATAGTTTATATTGAATATCTAATAATTTTCTTATTTATATTTAATATTAATTATTTTTAATAAATATTTAATTATTGCATAAATTTATTTGAATATTTTATAATTTTTAATTTATATTTAACTTAATTAATGTATAAATATATAATTTAAATAAATTAACATAATGTTATAATTTAAATTGTTTTAATTTTTTTTAAATTACAAGAATATCAAAAAAAATAAAATAAATAATAAAATTAACAGAAAAATCCGTGCATCGCACAGGTTTAAATCTAGTTCTTAAAATTATTACAAGTCTTCCCTGTAACATCTTTTAGCCCATAAAATAATTTCCTCAAGTTTTGTTAACCCCATTATTTATTAAAATTAAATTCACAACTCTCACTTTTTACCCAAAATACTAACCAAGCATAATTTTAATCTCAATTTCATTAACACTCCAAGATTCTCATCCAATAATTACACCACACTCTTATTTTTTCAAATCTAATCATTACTTTTATTTACTAATTTACCAAATTAAACAAGTAATTAATCATACAACTTACTCCAATGGTGTTAGTTATAATGGTTAACTATATATTAAAAACTCTATTTTATTAATATTTTCAAATTTCAACGGTTATATTATAACGATTATATTCCAACGGACATATTCTAACGGCTATATTCCAACGATCATATTTCAACGGTCATATTTTTATGGTTATAAATAATAAAATTCAAAATTGAACTAAACACAAATTGCAGACAAACTCAAATTAATTCACACTTTTAAAATACTCATTTGTAAAGGAAAATACCACACGAATGATTCTTGATATTATGCAAGCGGAAGAAGAAGAGAATGAAGGAAGAATGAGAAAGAGTATTGCTTACCTTCATCATCAACGACAAAGAGCGGATTTTGAATCGCATCACGGTGGTTTTACAATGAATCATCGTGTAATTGATCGGAATAGAGAAAAAGGTCATGCTAGATTGTATCGTGATTATTTTTGTAATACACCCACGTACACAAATACATAGTTTCGTCGAAGATTTCGAATGCGTAGATCATTGTTTTTAAGAATTGAAGAAGCAGTTGCAGCTCACGACAATTATTTTACTCAACGAATTGATGTTGTGGGAATGCATGGACTATAATCACTCTAGAAAGTGATCGCCGCACTTAGGATGCTTGCATACGGAATGGCAGCCAATGATGTTGATGATTACGTTCGAATTGGTGAGAGCACAACAATAGAGAGTCTAAGAAGATTTGTAAAAGCAATCGTTGAAGTCTTCGGAGCTGAATATTTAAAATGACCAAATGATGAAGATCTAGCTAGATTGTTAGCAGAAAATGAACAACGAGGCTTTCCTGGAATGTTGGGTAGTATTGACTGTATGCACTAGAAGTGGAAGAATTGTCCAACCGGTTGGCAAGGTATGTTTACAGGTCATGTTCATGAACAAACTATTATATTAGAAGCAATAGCTTCAAAAGACTTGTGGATTTGGCATTCTTTTTTTGGGTTATTGGGATCATTAAATGATTAAATGATATTAATGTATTAGATCGATCTCATCTATTTGAAGAATTGACAGAAGGTCATGGACCTGAAGTGAGATATACCATCAATAGACATGAATATAATATGGGATATTATTTTGCTGATGGTATATATCCTTCTTGACCCACTTTTGTCAAAACTATTTCAAAACCTCAAGGTAACAAAAAATATATTTTACAATTGCACAAGAATCTATTAGAAAAGATGTTGAGAGAGCATTTGGAGTGTTACAATCTCAGTTTGTTATGGTTCGCGGGCCATCACGGTTTTAGGATGTGGGCACAATGAAATATATTATGACAGCCTGCATAATATTACATAACATGATCATTGAAGATGAAAGGGAATTACATACGGATGAAGAACACTTTGATACCAATATTGAACCAACTGTTACTCGCATACCACGTCATCCAAGTACCTTTAGGGAATTTATACAAGTGCACTAGCAGATTCGAGATAAACAAATTCATGTTCAGTTGTAAAATAATCTTGTGGAGCATCTTTGGCAGATTCATGGTGGTGACATGAATTAAATACTTGTTGTTATGGGACTTCCTTTGATATTTGTCATTTACTTTCCTTTTATATTTTTTGTTTTTTTGTTAAGTAATTTCCATTTATATTCATTATGTAATTTGATTTGGAATAATTTTACATCACCACTTAGTAAAATAAGTAAATTAAAGTCTAATACAATCATACATTAAAATTCAAGTAAATAAAAGAAATTATTATATATAATTTAATTAAAAGTAAATTTTTAATAAAGTAACTAAATTTAAATGTAAAAATTATAATTAAAAAATAAAAAATTAAATGAAAAAAATACAATATGATACAATATAAATTTAAATAATAAAAAATATGATAGTATAAATTTAAATAAAAAAAATAAAAAAACAGATTAAGACAAAAGATTAAATGTGCACATAAAGACTATGTATATATTAACACTAAAAAGAATATATGGCTCTAAGTATTATCTACACAATCTGCTCTAGACTCTTTGATGAGAGAAAAAAGTGGGAGGAATAATTCTAGCGGGAGATGAGTTGGATTGGGTTTAGAGGATGGACTGCAGATCAATAAATTTGGAAGACAAGAAGGTGATAGGTATAATTTTAGTTATTGGGATTCCAGCGTTGGAATGCCATTTTTTTACAAGATAGCTATATACCTTTCTACCTAGATTATATACCTAAGAGCTCCTGCCCGTTGGAGTTGCTCTCACATCCCTCACACTCTCCTCTCCTCATCATCTCTTTTTTCCATATTCTCTCGTTCTCCCTCTCAGTTGTTCTCTCTCTCTTTCTCAATCTTTCTCTCGTTGCACTCTATCCACCTCCTGCCCTGCACCTCCACAGCAACCACTGCCGCCATCGCCGGCCACCGACGCCGTGCAGTAAGGCTTCTCCCCACCTCCGATCATTCCAAAACTTGATCAAACATGTATTACTCGTAAACTCGATCAAATATTAGAAATATATCATGTTTATGGTCCAAAACAATCAAATATATGATGATCCAAACATATAAAAAACTTCATCCCATGAAATTCATATAAACTTGAGGTTTTTAGCAAAACTCACCTCGAGAAATACAACTCAAATTAACAATCAAGAGGGTGCGTTGCAGAGATCTTGTTCTCACGATAGGTGTATGCAAAATATCGCCTCACGTTAATTTTTTATGAATTTTTGAAGTTTATCAACAATTTATACGCACACTACTCTTTCTCTCTAGAATTTTAGGAAAGTTGATATTTAAATCAAATAAAAATGATTAATCGGCTATTATATTAATAGCCAAGGGTAGTATGGTCCTTTGGTAACCCATTTTCTAAATTATAAACTAATTTTCATAATTCCATTCTCATTTTTCCTAAATAATAATAAATGTCATATCTCCCCTTTATAAATCCAAAAATAATAATATAAATGGAGTCTTAAAAATAAATCTTTCAAAATAATTTTACTCAGAAAATAATCATCTCAACAACAATTCCAAAAATAATATTCTTGACATCTCAAATATTATTAAAAATAATTCCACCACTAAAAATATATTTCTAATATTTTCTACAACTCCAAAATAATTATTCTCTAAAATTTATTAAATCCAACTCCATTGATATTTATCCAAATTTTTAGATTAAACTCTATTTCTTTTTCCAAAATAATTAATAAAGAAATTTGTACCATAAAATTCATGGGTGTTACATAATATTAAACAAAAATTAAAAAATGAAAGAATTACCAACAAAAAGAAGATTAAAAATGAATTAATGATATGTATCATTAATAAGTCTCATTTCCCTCTTAGAAGCTTTCTTTCTCTGTGTTGGGTCGGGGCAGGTTTAAAAGAGCGTCTGGGCTGAGTTCGGGAGTACCTGAAATGGAATATCCAATGGATATTGGATCTTCGGGAACACCTCCGGCGTGAGAGTAAGTTTTCCAGTCAAATTCTAGGGAGAGAAAATTAGAGAGAAGGGAGAGCTTACTAAGTATTTGAGTATGTGTAAATTTCTCAACCCCTTTATCTATGGAGATGAGTGGGTATTTATAGAGGAGAGGGTGTGTGAGTTGCACATGCGTATAGGGGAATGGTCGAAACGGAACCTGGAGTTGTTGGTATCAATTGTCATCGGTGGTGGGTATCAGAGGGTCCCCACCATATTTTGTCCTAGTTGTCCAGCTGGAGGTGGTGTGGGTGGCTACTAGAGCCGGTCTCTCAGCCAGAGGCGACCGAGACTAGGTCCGGGAGTCGGTATTGGACTGGGTAAAGTGCCCCATCGCATTGCAATTGTAGCATCTTACCTTTGATCTATCCACCATGCCAGTCTTGTATCCACCTTTGCCACTTCCTCCAGGTCTTGAGGTGTTCCCTTTGTTGAATCAGGAGGTTTGTCCTTTAGGCTTAAATGACTTGTTTTTCTTGAATCTCAAATTTGAGAATTTCATTATCATGTAAGTCATTATTTTATTTTCCATATTGTCAAGTTCCTCCAGTGTGTAGAACTCATCATCTTCAACATCTTTGAGTTCAAGGGTGAAATTTTCTTCATCATCCGCAACTTCTTCAATTTTTATTTGATGTTGTTGTGCATGGTTCTGGTAGCTGTAGCATCTTGTGATATCGAGCAACAAGAGCATTAGATGTGTTGGTCATCTTTCCTCTTTGACCAGATTGAATAACTGTTTTCTGTAGCAGCTCTAGCTCATAAGTCTTTAATATGCCATAAAGGGTTTGAAATGCTGAATGTAGCTAGTATATGTAACACAAGAAAAATAGTACAACAATCACATACAGACACATAAATAATATGTAATCTAAAACAGGAATCATGAAGACACAAGAACAAGTATCAAGAAGATAGTCACTAACTTGAAGATTAATCGTTAAAAGAAGTATATTAATATGTTCATGCCTCAATGTAATAAACAGAAGGAGTCAAGTCAATGAAAACGGTGAAGCATTGTTCAAGTGTTAGAAGATTCAAGAGCAATTTATTTTGAAGTAGGAAAAGTTTGTGGAACCAGAGCAATTATGTCAGTATATTTATAATTGAAGATCTTAATCAGGGTTAGTCACTTATGAACCAGACCAGTGCATCAAATGTCAACAATTAAAGAAAGAGATTCAATAGAGATATAATTTCATAATTATATTTGGAAGAAAGAAATTCAAGTTCAAGACATAATATTTTCAAAAGGAATTTCAAGAATTAAATTTGAAGAAAATTGAATTCAAAAGAAGAAGTGAATTTTTGCTAAGGTAGAAGAAACTATGGCGCCAAGGAAAAACGCCATAGTTCTCGGGTCAACACTTAGTCTATTGGGACAATCGAAACATGATGCTGCGTTTTATGATATGAAACAAATGAGTTTGAATAGAAAATTAACCTTAATCGTTACGACGCAAGCAATTCAAATCCACGTCTTCTACTATATTTCTGTATTCACCTTGAGCGAATTGTGGTCTTCGATTCTCCCAAGGTTGCCTCCCTTCTAGTTTTGAGATCTTGAAACCCTAGTTCTTGGTTGCCTCCTTGAACGGCTGCTCACAAAAACCCTAGTTTCCAATTCCTTAGCTAGAAGAGAATACGATGAATATATAGGCTCCAATGACATTCTGGGTCAAGCCCAATATCATTAAATATTAATTCAATCCACTAAAGAATTAATATTTGCACTACATCTCTTAATGCCATAATTTAATTATTTAATTCGGCTCCAATATTATTTGCTTATTAAATTCCCCATGTTTAAGATATTGAATGTCCATTAATTAAATTAATTTATGATAATTAATTTAATCAATATCTTTTATCATTGATCATCCACTCAACCTTATAATTATGTAAGAACAAATCTGCCTACAGGACTAAATCATAATTATCTTTATGAACTTTTAAGAGGACATCATCACCCGAATATTTTCGAACACGGTTTCCTTTTATAGTCAATATCCCACTCTGTATGCAATGTCATTGTCTAAAACATAATATTATGATTAACAATAAATCATATCGCATATGAATTAAAACATGTGCATTGCATACAAGTGTCAATCAATGTATCCGGATTAAGAACCTAAGCAATAATAATATTATAGAATCTTAGTTTTTCTTTATTGTCAGAATAGAAGAAAAATTCTATCATTTTAATCACGTTCAATATACACAAAGCATACAAGTATTATTCAATAATCAAGATAGATTATTTTCAAATAATACATCAGACATTCCAGTGGTTTGTTTAACTCCACTTAAACTGTGAACATGTATTATATTATATATAGAAACTGATAATCTAATCTTCTATTATCCCATTTGGTACTAGATATCCACAATATATAATATACAAATAATGTTAAAATATGTATTCAAGATTCTCAATAAAAAGGACAATGTCATATATATTTCAAATGAATAGTTCAGTATACTCTCTAACAATCTCCCACTTATACTCAAGCTATTCTTTGAGTATATCAGTATTTTATAACAAGCAATCCACTACTAATTAAATAACTACTATATGGCCATACATTTGACTCTTATCGCCTAAACGTGCTGCTCAAAAGCCTTAGATGGTAAGCTCTTTGTGAAATGATCTGCCCGATTGTCCTTTAATGTTATATCAGTCACAATAATATCTTACCGCTTAACGAACTGTCGTATAAGGTGATACTTATGCTCGATGTATTTTACTGCCTTATGGTCTCGCGGTTCTTTTGCATTTGCCACAGCACCAGTGTTATCACAATACACTGTCAAGCTCCTAGGCAAATTAGGTACCACATCTATGTCCAAAAGAAAGTTTCTGAACCATATAGCCTCTTTGGATGCCTCCGAGGCTGCCACATATTTGACTTCTATGGTAGAGCCAGCAACGCATTTCTACTTTACACTCATCCGTATTACAGCTCCACCTCCTAAGGTAAACACATATCCCGAGGTTGATTTCGTCTTATCTCTATCTGCTTGGAAATCTGAATCGGTATATCCAGAGGTAACAAATCTGAGGCCTTGTAAATTAGCATATACTTCTTAGTCCTTCTCAAGTACTTGAATATAGCCTTTACTGCACTCCAATGTTCCTGTCCTGGGTTTGACTGATATCTGCTAACCATGCCCACGGCAAAACAAATATCAGGACTCGTGCATAACATTGCATACATTAAGCTTCCACATACCGAAGCATAGGGAACCGCTTTCATGCTCTCTATCGTCTCTGGTGTCTTAGGATACTGTTTATTCGATAGAGAAACTCCATGTTCGTAAGGTAGGTTACCCTTTTTGGATTCCTGCATGTTATAACGAGCCAATACCTCATCAATGTAGGGCTCTTGGGATAAATCCAAAATCCTTTTCTTGCGATCCCTTATAACTTTGATCCCAATGATGTATACCGCTTCACCTAAGTCCTTCATTTCGAACTATTCAAACAACCATGCCTTTACCACGGATAACATCTCTACATTGTTTCTAATGAGTAAAATATCATCTATGTATAGCACTAGAAAAGTCACTGAACTACCCTCACTTTTCTTGTACACACACGATTCGCTTGGACATTGATCAAATCCGTATAACTGTAATACCTGATCAAATTGAATATTCCAATACCTAGAAGCTTGTTTAAGTCCATAAATGGACTTCTTAAGTTTACATACCAGATACTTTTGACCTTCCTTATTGAATCCTTCTGGTTATTGCATATAGATGATCTTATCATCAAGACTCCCGTTTAGGAAAGCTGTCTTGACATCCATTTGCCAAATCTCATAATCGAGATGAGCTGCTATAGATAAAAGAATCTGGATCGACTTTAGCATGCCTACTGGCGAAAATATTTCCTCATAATCGATCTCTTCTTTCTTAGTATACCCTTTGTTATTCCCTAGAACAATGTCAATATAATTTGTAGAAGGGGAGGTTGAATACAAATTATTAAAACTTTTTTTGTATTTTAATAAATGTTCTTGATGTTATTGTGTTTAAGATAAATATATTGAACAACTAAGACTTAAATGAAAATTAAACAATGATATTTAAAAATTAATGATGGATTGGTTTTTCCATCAGTGTATATATTGCTCAAATTATCTGAGTTAATAAAACTCAGCTTCTTTTTACAAGGTTAGAAAATAAATCTACTGTTCTTACAAAGTTCTCCAAGGCTGAACAATTGATTCTGAGATATTGTCTAACTTCTATATTTTTCTAACAATTCTACCACACTTGTTTATATACTACACGTGTGTTAATAATACCTAGAAAAATAAAATACAATTAATCTATTCTAGGATTATTTCAACTCTATCTTTCTATTTTCCTTTTTCCATTTTGGGAAAAGTCTTCAAACTTGAAAAGACAACTTCAACTTGAGTCTTCACAGTCATCATAGACTATCTTCCATAGGTGTGCTTTTGCTTGCCAACATGTCAACTTGTGCTGTCACAATCAATTGATAATTTGCTGTTAAGCATGTCAATTGATTCTTCCTTTTATCCATCAACTGATATTGTTTTTCAATTGAACTTGATATCCATCGATTGATAAAAGCTATTGACTTATCGATTGATAGATGTTATCAATCGATATATCAACCAATGGGTCTTCATATCAATTGATGGTCTTCAATTCTTGACTTGGCTCCTTATCAATTGATCTTCTATCCATTGATGCTTCCATATCAATTGATCATCCTTCACTTGCATAATTTTCCTATCTCTAAATAGTTATAATTTGACAGTCTAACTCATACATCAGTTGATGACCTATATCAATTGACTCTAGCATCAATTGATGAAAATATCAATTGACTTACACCTTATCAATTGAAATTGACCGAGTACACCTATGCTACAATCCATATTATCAATTGATTCAGATAAACATTTCAACTGATAAATGGTTTTCTGATCAATTGATATTTATAATTTTCATATCAATTGATCAATTACATCAATTAAAGTTTCTATGATTCTAAGATTAAAATTATCATCAAGTTACATGTAGATTCCTAACACCCTTTCATAACAAGTCTTGCTTTCCAGGCTTTTACCTTTTTGTCAGATCCTCTTTTTCTCTTGTAGAACCACTTACATCCAATGGGTTTTACACCTCATAAAGGAACTCCACAAAATTGCCTCATCCTCATCAGATTCTCCAAGAGGCCTCATCAAATAATGAATTTCTTCATTTGTGATTTTATCCAAATATTTATAGATATCAAAGTATTTTGTATTGCCTTCCACTCTTGATTTTAGATTTCCATACTTCTGTGCACAGGTTTCCTTGGTACCTCTTCGACCTCTGTCTGAGTGGATTCTCCATACTTCCTTCTATTAACAGTTCGTTGTAATTCCCACTCCACTTCTAGATCAGTTTGACTCTTGACTTCTTCTTCCACATCATAGGGTTGAGTTGAATCAATTCTATGCATCTGCCTGATGTATGATTGAATATTTTTTGATAGGCATTAGTCTCTGATCTTTTAAGCTGCATCCAACTTAGCCTGGGACCTGAATCCCTTGGATCTCAACATAGTTTCAACTTCAATCATGTATTTCACTGTGCATCCCTTTAGTGATTCCTCATCCAGCTTCATAATCTAATAAAGCATGTTATTGTAGAACCTTACCTCATGAGGGTCGTTTAAGATTTGTGGATTGACAGCTCTTGCTATGTCTCGAAGTTTGTCTCTTAAAAGTTCGTTTTCTTCTGAACTTCTTTTGACTTTGATCATTAACGTCCAGATTATAGATAGAGATCTTTGACGAAAGAATTCCATAGAGACCCTGAATGTGCCATTCCTGTGTGTGTACAACAGAATCTGCCAGTCATCTAGAATTTTATCCACAATCACAGTGATGTAGTCAACTTCTTCTTTGATTGCTTTCATGAAGTTATCCAGACAGTCATTTTAATCTTGCAGGCGTTCAATTAGAAATTGTAACTTGTAATCTTCAAATGGTCCTTTCTGAAGTTTGTCCATGATTTCTCTGGCGGTATCCCATTTCTTCCCTATTTTCAATCGCACATCTTCTTTCTTCTTTCTGATAGCTATAGCCCACAAATTTTGCTTTTCTTGGTTTTCTTTCCTTTCTATCTGAGTTTTTTCTTTGACCAGAGCTTTCAAATTTTCTGTTCTAGTATTACTTACTTTGATGTCCTCTTTCAATTTCTTTATGGCCTCTTCATAGGCAGGATCAATTTCCTTCTATTTTGGAAACATAAATTCCTCATCAAAAGCATCTTCTTCATCAGCTCTACAGTGGTCAGGGTTGATAGTTTGATCAGTACTACTATCTTCAACAAATTGATCTTCTGGATAGTAGTGATCTTCTGGAATAAAGGCTTGAAATTGATCTTCATTAGCATATAACTTGGATTTGCCTTTATCTTTGGTAGCCCCTTCTACTTCAGATCCAGTTAATTTCTCCTTCTCCTTCTGTTTCTCCCCCTTAGTTGAGGGATCCTCTACAGCTTTCAAAGCATCTAAGGATTTGGCTAGTTTTTCTATGGTCTTGTAGACCTGCTTCATTCCCTCATTCAGAAACTCCAACTTCTCATCAATTTTGTTGAATCTCTTGGTTGAGATTTCTTCATTCTCAATGATTCTTTGATTTAAGCTTCTTTCAACATCATCAATCCTTTCATTCAAGTAAGTAAACTCCTCTTTTGTATCTTCAGCAATGATACTTTGAGCTTTCTGGACATCTTGAGTTTTGAGGAGAATCTTTGATTGAGTAATAGCAACATCTTCTCTTATGATTGACAGTTGTTCAGTTACAGAGGCAGACTTGACTGCTGCTTGTGCTTTCCCTTTTTCAATTTCAGCCTGTACAATCTTTATTTCTTTCTGGAGAGATTCCATTTTCAACAATAGTTCACTGTTTATGTGTGCACTCACCTTGCTTGCACTCTTGTTTGTACTAACACTACGTGCATGTGTTTCACTCGGTGTTTGCCTCACATCACTCGTGTTTAGCTCCTTGTCTTCTCCAGTTCCTGATGTTGTACCTGTATAAACTATTAAAGCAGTTGAAGAGTCGAAATGCTCTTCTGAAGCCTGTGAAGGCATGTACTCAACAAGTTTTACTTGAAGTGGCTCCGCTACTGACGTAGCTGCTCTGTGAATGGAGCCCCAACTCCCTCTAAAGAGTGGTTGCCTCTCAAACCCACTAGTGGATTCGAGACCTTCTCGTAAGAGAACTGGATGAAAGAAATCCAGCGGAGTCACCACCTTAAACAATGTAATGACAGGCTCTTGAGGGTCTGTGGTGCCCCTTAGTACCTCAGAGGGTATTTGATGCTGCACTGCATCGAAAATGTCATGGTCCACAACATAGGTGGCATCCGACGAGTTTTCATTAAAAACATTTTCTTCAACAAATGTGCCCTCCTGTGTTTGTGTTTCTTCAAGTAAATGGCCTGCTAGTGTGAGAGCTAACAGTGTGTGAGAATCTGAATCTGAACCGGATGTCGTGGCTGTACGGCGAATAGAATCACCCGTTTGATCGAGTGTATCTAGAGAATCTTGGATAGCCGTTTCAAAATCCAAATCCCATTGATCGGAAAAGGATGAGTCTGCAGTTGTCTCAGGTTCTGATCTCGATCTTTTGGAAGGTGGAGACAGAGCTGCGGGTTCACATCCACTTACACTTCTCCCCCTAATTTTTCTAACAGGTTTCTTCATCTTTCGAATATGACTTAGTGAAGTAGGTGAAGGAGAAACTGTTTGGGGCTCTAACTCAGCCTGGGGTTGAACCTGTGTGTTTTCAGGTTCATGGCCAAAGTCCTGAAGTGTAAAACCACAATCATAGTCCGCCACAAATAAATCTAAAGGTATATTATATATATTTATAGGAAGGAAATTTGAAGCTAAAGTGTGAATTATTACCTGTTGTACCTCTGCCTCATGTTCTGCATGCTGAGCAGCTTCAAGTAAAAGTTGTGTAGAGGTTTCGACTTCCATTGGTATTGTATCTAGATTTTGCTCTGGCTCTTGCTGATGCGGTTGAGCCTGTGCAGGATTTACAATTTGATCTAGGATCTCACCCATATATTGAGTCCTCACAAATGGTATGTTAGGGAACTTAGCCTTATTCCTTAACATTGTGAAAAGATTTTTTTGAGAAGTGGGAGAAATCTCTACTCTGCTGTTCTAGAATAGAGCCTTATCCTCATCTGAAACAAGATCATTTATGAATACCATTAAGAATCTTGGATAATAGCACAGTACAATTTGTCCCCTGCTTTCTGGTGTCCCCATCTTCTTGATAATTTCAGCTACACAATTTTTCCAAAATTTATCCTCATATTGTGGGCCACAGAATACCCAATGACTTGTAGAAGAGAGGAGAGATTGTTGAAGTTCCCTTTCATCGTAGGGGAAAATACCTTGGCCAGTGTATCAAAGAAGTAGGTCCATTCACTAACCAGATTGGCTTTGCTCATCTCTACCAAATTAATATCCCCTTGATATAAAATGGCTTGGAAAAAATTAATTAACTCTGGAGCAGTTGGAGGGTCAACAAAATCTTCAGTTGGAAACCCTAAAATTCTATTTACATCATCTTCAGCCACCATGTACTCATGTTCTCCAATGGTGAAGGAAAATTGTACTCTTTCTCCAGCTGTTCTGTTCGTTGTAGTCGAGTACAAAGCCCTTAGTGCATCAGCTACTAGAGGGGAATCAAGGGTAATGGTTGTTCTAATAAGTGAGTGTTCATTTAAAAAAACGATCCACTGTCAAAACCTCTTGATTGAACAATTCACTGGGTTAAAATAACATACAAAATTAGTCTTGACTATTTCGCAATTACCAGCCATTTTCAATGCTTTTAATATTTTAATACAATTTTTTCAGGAAAAAAATGTAATAAAATTACCCAACTTGTAAATACACCAGATTAATTAACTTAACCACTAATTCGATTTTAGAAAAAAATAAACAAGCCCAATTAATCATTTAAGATCGAATTATGATTACACCCAAACAAAGCCCTATCTTCAACTAAAACCCCAGATCGATTTCCAACACTACACAACACCAAATCAGTCTATAGCACTTGATTTAAGCCCACACTCAGTTCTTGAATACTAAACCTGAGTCAACTTGGGTTTGAAAAAAAACGGGCAGTATAACGGCTTAAAATCGAGAAAAAAATAGTAAACAACAAGCAAGCAAGCTTGAAATCAACACTAGCAACTGATTGCAGTTGGAAAATACTAACAAAATCGAATAGATTCAAAAGTAATGCTATGTCTGATCGATTATATATACATATATATCAGGCGGGTTGTGTGTATATAGCTGTTTTTGTTTTTAAAAGTTCAGCATTACCTTTTTTTTTAAAATGAAGGGTCGGTATTACCTTTTATTGAAATTCTCGGTATTACTTTTTGATATGACTTGGTATTACTTTTTTGTTAAAAAGTAATGCTGAGCTTTTATATAAAAAGTAATGCCGAGCTTTTATATAAAAAGTAATGCCGAAGAGTTTTAATAAAAAAAACATATATCCGTATTAATTAATTCTCAATTCGAAATAAAATATTGAAAATTTTATTCGATTTTTAGATTTAATTAAAAATAACAATAAATATTTACAAGTAAGAATTTATAAAATACTAAATTATTAGAGGCATGTAATAATTATTTATATTATTAACTGTTTTAATTAATTTTTAAATTAAATTAATTCATCCATGAATTAATTCAATTAATAAATTAATTACATAATTAATAACATAGTTATTATTAATGTTCAATAATAATTAGAATAACAAATTACAAAATACCTAAAATGCTCATTAAATGCTTAATATAAATTAAAAATACCTATGCTATAATTGAAATAATTATCTATTAAGAGTATTAAATTATTCTCAAGATAATTTATTCAAATATTCATAAGCCCTAGGACTTTGATTCGAAGTTCATAAATTCTTTAAATATTAAAATTTAATATCTATGAATTCAAATCATCTCCTAGCTATAAAAATTAGCCATTATTTAACATCCCTAATTCACTAACCAACTTAGAGAAAGTGGATTCATCAAGTGGTTTGGTGAAGATGTCGGCTATCTGATCTTCTGTGGGTATAAAGTGTAATATCACAGTTCCATTCATGACATGCTCTCGGATAAAGTGATACCTTATGTCAATGTGTTTGGTTCTCGAATGTTGTACAGGATTGTTGGAAATAGTTATAGCACTTGTGTTGTCGCAGAAAATAGGAATTTTGTTCAACGCAAGTCCATAGTCATTCAGTTGATTCCTTATCCACAAGATCTGTGCACAACAGCTACCTACTGCAATGTATTCTGCTTCGGCTGTCGAGGTAGACACTGAGTGTTGTTTCTTGCTATACCAGGAAATCAGACGACGTCCTAGAAATTGAAAGCTTCTAGAAGTACTTTTCCTGTCCATCCTACATCCTGCATAATCTGAATCTGTATAGCCAATTAGGTCAAAACCTGTATCTTTAGGGTACCAAATTCCAAGATTTGGTGTACCCTTAAGATATCTAAAAATTCTTTTAACAGTTATAAGATGAGATTCCCTAGGATCTGATTGAAACCTTGCACATAAGCATGTTGCAAACATTATATCGGGTCTACTAGCAGTTAGATATAATAATCAGCCTATCATACCTCTGTAGCTTGTGATGTCAACTTTATTACCAGTTTCATCTTTGTCAAGCTTGGTGGCTGTTGGTATTGGGGTTTTTGCCGGTGAAGAATCTTCTAGACTATATTTTCTGAGAAGATCCCTTACGTACTTTGATTGGCAAATGAAAATCCCATCTTCCTTTTGCTTTACTTGCAATCCAAGGAAGAATGACAGCTCACCCATCATGCTCATTTCATACCTGCTCTGCATTAACTTAGCAAATCTTTTGCACAAGTTTTCGTTAGTAGAACCAAATATGATATCGTCAACATAAACTTGGACAATTATCATATCTTTTTCATGCAGTTTATAAAAGATAGTTTTATCTATGACACCTCTAATGAAACCATTTTCAAGTAAAAACACAAAGAGAGTGTCATACCATGTCTTTGGTGCTTGCTTGAGTCCATAGAGAGCTTTGAATAGAAAATACACAAAATTAGCAAACTTTGGATTTTCAAATCCAGGGGCTATTCCATATATACTTCCTCTTCTAATTCCCCATTCAGAAATGCACTCTTCACATCCATTTGAAAAACTTTAAAATTGGAATGTGCTGCGAATGCCAGAAATATCCTGATGGCTTCAAGTCTTGCAACTGGTGCGTAGGTCTCGTCATAATCAATTCCCTCTTCCTGGGAGTAACCCTTTGCAACCAGTCTGGCTTTGTTCCTTGTAACAATGCCATCACCGTCTAACTTGTTCCTGTATACCCATTTCGTACCAATTACGGATCTATCTTTAGGCCTGGGTACCAGTGTCTAGACTTCTTGTCTCTCGAACTGATTGAGCTCTTCTTGCATGGCAAGAACCCAATCTGGATCATTTAATGCATCTTCAATCTTCTTTGGTTCTTCTTGAGATAGAAAAATTGAAAATAAACATTCATTTGAGGTTGCACTTCTGGTTCTGACTCCAACATCTGGATCACCTATGATCAATTCAAAAGGATGCTCCATATCCTTTCCCTGGGTAGGTTTGATCTAGATGATTCGCCTCGTAATTCATTGTGCTGTTATGTTCTACCAGTTGATCCTTCACCTCCCCTTGAGTTGTTGTCAGGATGACTTGTTGATCCACCACTGGTATTGGTAGAATTCCCAGTGTTATCATTATTTTCACCACTATTACCTGGATCATCATTATTATTGCCATCATCAATTCCTGTTGCAACTTCAGGTTCTTCTTCGTCATCAGAATGTGAGACATTATAATTATCAAATTTTAATGACTCAGAAGGATCTTCACTTTAGATACTTGGGGGTTTAGTGTCATCAAAAGTTACATTGACACTTTCCTTTACTTGGTGCTGATCAATTATATATACCCTATAAGCTTTTCTTGAATATCCAACAAAAATAGTTTCATGTGCCTTGCCCTCGAACTTTCCACGATGTTCATCTCCATCCTTTAGCACATAGCATTTAGCTCCAAATACATGAAAGTACTTTAGAGTTGGTTTCTTACCAGCCATTAATTCATAGGGAGTCTTCATATGATCTTTGTTGATCAGAGTTCGATTCTGGGTGTAACATGCTGTATTTACTGCCTCAGCCCAGAAGTAGATAGGTAACCTTGATTCACTTAGCATAGTCCTTGCAGCTTCAATCAGGGTTCTATTTTTCCTTTCTACAACTCCATTCTGTTGCGGAGTCCTTGGTGCTGAATATTGTCGTGTTATCCCTCTGTCTGAGCAGAAGTTATTAAGAACTTCATTCTTGAATTCTGTACCATTATCTGACCTGATTGCCCGGACAACTAATTTTGAATCTAACTCTATTAGCTTTACATGATCAATCACCAACTGTGGAGTTTCATCTTTAGAGTTTAAGAATAAAACCCACGTATATTTTGTGAAGTCATCCACAATCACCAAGGCATATTTCTTTCTTGACATAGACATAATATTTACTGGACCAAATAAATCCATGTGAAGGAGTTGAAGTGATTCAGTGATGATTGAAGTGTTCGTGCCTCTGTGACTTGCTTTCTTCGACTTCCCTTTCTCACATGCCTCACACAAACCTTCTTGTGTAAATTCCATCGGAGGCAGTCCTCTCACCAAATCTCTCTTGACTAAAGAGTTCATTGTTTTGAAGTTTAGATGTGAGAGTTTCTTGTGTCATAGCGAGCTTTCTTCTGATGAAGCCTTTGAGTAGAAACAGTTTACTTCATCTTTAGTTCCTGAGTTGAGATCGGCTACGTATAAGTTTCCTTTCCTTACTCCACGCAAGGCCAGTTTGTCATCTTTAGAATGAGTTATTAAGCATTTCTCCTTGATAAAGTTTACTTTGTACCCTTTATCACAAAATTGACAGACGCTGAGTAGATTGTGCTTAAGTCCTTCCACTAAAGAGACGTTTTCAATGATAATATTTCCAGTATTTAACCTGCCATATCCCGTAGTCATTCTTTTGCTGTTATCTCCAAAGGTGACGATTGGGTCAGCTCTTTCAACCAAATTTGATAGCAGGGCTCTATCTCCGGTCATATGCCTTGAAGATCCGCTGTCCAGGTTCCATACAACTCGGTTTACTTGTTTAACTCCCTCCACATACCAAAAGAGTTTAGAAAACTGAATTAATGATTAAAATAGTTTTAATCATTAACTAATTAATTAATAAGATAAATTGATTAAAAAGGCAATTAATAATAAGATATTTATAGAAAATATCTCAGCTGAGATATTTTCCTATAAATATAGGATTATAAACCCTAATACTAAAACCCTAATATTTGTGAGAAATATTTTAAAAGGGAGGCAACCCTAATTTCCTCTCTAGCCTCATCCTTCATCTTTTAGTTTGATTTTTGGTGGATATCTTTAGAGCACTCCACACTTGAGGGGTGATTGCAAGGATTGAAGAACAAGATCTTCTCTAGCTGTTGCCGGAAAGCAATCGAGGTATTCTTCAATTTATAAAATAGTTTTGTATCTATATGTATGTATACATAGGAATATATGCAAGTAAATGTTATTCAATGCTTCCGCTGGTGCATAAATTCTTTCAATGGTATCAGAGCATAGGTTGTATGCATATAGATTCGTGGTCAAGTTTCAGAATTTTATGAGCATGTATGTATTTATTATGATTTATACAAGCAATATCATGTTTTAATTATGATTAATATGATACTGTTTGTCAAAATTGTTTTGATAATTTTCCTGGGTTCTATAAGTGTTGTAGATCGTCCAGTTAATTTTTCATAATTTTCTGATGCGTAGAATATTTATTATGAATTTTGAAAGCAATAATAATGATTTAATTATGATTAATTCATTACTGTTCCTTAAAATTTATTTTGTATTTTTCATATGTTCTACAAGTGTTGTAGATCGTCCAGGTATTTTTAGAATATTTTTCTGAGCAATAGATTATTTATTATGGCTTTTTAAAGTTGTTTTTAATTAATTCGTAATTAAATAATAATATCTGAAAGAAAAAAAAGGGGTAACGCATTCTGCGCATGCGTTACAAACTAAAATGGGGTTTTTGGCTTGTAACGCATACCCGAAATGCGTGATAGGGTGTCTTGCACGCGCCTGACGCGCGTGCGCGCATGAGGATGCATCAGAAACTTCTCGGGACGCGTGCGGGCGCGTGGGAGCTCAGAATGGGGCGTGTAATATTCCGTTGGATTCGTTTTTCCGAGACGGTTCTAATGGTATATTACAATAATTTTTCTAAAATTTTTTCGAACTGTTTAGATCTTCCAAAATTATTTTAAAACAAGTTTTAACTGTTTTAAGTTGATTTTAAATACACCATATGATACATAGAGATGTATAATGCTTATATGTTGTAATATATGATTTAACATGCCTACCTTATGTTTATTCGTGATTATATATATGTGATATATGCTTGAATTATCATGAGATGATAGATTTATGTGAACTTAATTAACATAAGGCGTATGTTAGACAATCTAGAATAGTGAAATTGTTTCTTGACCTTTATTTACATATTATGAATACAATCATGAGATTTTTGTGTTTATGAAACACATGATTGAATATGAATTTTCAACTTAAGTGAAAGGATGATTCTGTCAAACAACAGATGTTCTATCTGTAAGAAAGGGGGTTATTAAGAGACGCCTCTTGACAATGCTCCACCCCTGGCCTGGGATGACTCCAAGTATCAATAGTTGATTTGAAATATTTAATCCAATCTAAAATAATCTCTTTATAATATGATTATGATTGTAACATAATATAATCCCCTAAAATATAAAGAATATCAAGTAGTAATTGGCCATAAAACACAAAGGGCTTGTGTTGGTCATAGCCTTCCAACATAATAGAAAGTATTTCTTGTTTTTGAAACTCTGTCGTTTCGTGCTACAGCCGAGGGCGTTGTTTCCGAAAGAAGAGATACTTGTCTATAACATGAGATGTGTATGATGAATTGGAATCTTATGGTCGTTACGTGCTACAGCCGTGGGCTATTTGAAACTAGTTTAATTATACGAGATGTTGGGATTGACTTGACTTAGAATGTTGAGTTTGTCGTGCCATAGTCGTGACTCAAGTATTCAAGAGGCTAAAGTAAGATTAGGGAATAACATGAGATGTAGCTGACAAGAGTTGTCTGCCTATTGAACGTTACATGGCGTTTCGTGCTACAGCCGAGGTTGTGTGATGGAATGTAGGATCCCTATCCCACTAGCATTATGAATGCTTAATTTCAATAAGGGATATAGAAATTAGATAGAATAGTGGGAGGCACTTATGAATAAAGACCCGATTCATATGGTGTTTTAGATAATGAAATAGAGTATTTGCTAAATGTTGTTATGTGTTTATTATTTGCAGATTTACTATATACATAATGTCTTCTGCACTATCACTCCGTTGCATGCTCGATGCACACAAATTAACTGGTCCCAACTATGCTGATTGGCTTCGAAACCTGAGAATTGTTCTCGGGATTGAGAAGAAGGAATATGTACTAGACTCACCTAAACCTGCTGAACCTGCTCAGGATGCACATAATGATGAACATATTATGTATCGTAATTGGATAGATGATGCAAGAGTTGCACAGTGTGTTATGCTGGGATCCATGAATGATGAGCTCCAAAAGCAACACGAGCATATGGATGCTCACTCTATCCTTATGCATCTACAAGATTTGTATGATGTGGCAGGAAGGACAGCTCGATATGAGATATCGAAGGAGCTGTTCCATTGTAGGATGACTGAGGGATCATCTGTGAATGTTCATGTGCTCAAGATGATCAATTTGATTGAGCGTCTTGGACAACTTGGATTTGTCATGGATGGGGAGCTGAGTCAAGATCTGGTCTTGCAATCACTTCCAGATTCATTCTCGTAATTCGTTATGAATTTTCACATAAACAAGTTGGATGTCAGCTTGCCTGAACTCCATAACATGCTGAAAACTGCTGAGTCGAATTTTCCCACAAAGAAGAGTTCTGTTCTTCTAATTGGTGAAGGCTCTAACCCTAAGAAGAGGAAGATGAGCTCTCCTAAGAAGAAGAAGAAGGTAGGTGAGAAAAGGCCAGTTCCACCAAAAGCTGAAGATCCCAAAAGCAAAGCTGTTTGCTTTCACTGCAACAAAGTGGGGCACTGGAAGAGAAACTGTAAGGCTTACCTTGCAGAATTGAAGAAGAAGAAGGGTGGTGAGACTACCGCTTCTGCTTCAGGTATGTTCATGATCGAACTAAATATGTCACTTAATCAAACTTCTACTTGGGTATTAGATACAGCCTGTGGTTCTCACATTTGTAATTCGTTGCAGGGACTAAGGAGAAGTAAGACTCTTGAAGAAGAAGAGGTGATCCTACGTATGGGCAATGGAGCAAGTGTTGCTGCTGTAGCTGTAGGATCGTTTGATTTACTTATGCCTACAGGCAAGACTATTATTTTGGATAATTGTTATTTTGTTCCCTCAATTGTGAGGAATATTATTTCTATTCCCATGTTAGACTTGGATGGTTTTTCGTTTGTTATTGAGAATAATAAATGTTCAATTTTTAGAAATAATGTTCTTTATGGTGTTGGTATTTTAAATAATGGTTTGTATGTATGTGACGTAGAACATAGTTTACTTTAAATTGAACATAGTAATAAAAGAAAAAGAGATGATGAAAATCCCACCTACTTGTGGCACTGCAGACTTGGTTATATTAGTGAAAATAGACTTAAGACATTGCATAAGGAAGGGTTACTAGAACCTTTTGATTTTGAATCATATCCTACATGTGAGTCTTGTCTGTTAGGAAAAAATGACCAAATCTCCATTTAGTGGACATGGAGAAAGAGCTGCGGAGTTGCTTGGATTGGTACATACAGATGTGTGTGGGCCGATGTCCACGCAAGCCATGGGTGGATTTTCATACTTCATTACTTTTACAGATTATCGATCTAGATTTGGATATGTGTATTTGATGAAATACAAATCCGAAGCCTTTGAAAAGTTCAAAGAATATAAGTATGAAGTAGAGAAACAAACCAAGTATAGTATTAAAACCCTTCGATCAGATCGATGAGGTGAATACTTAAGTGGCGAGTTTCTAAATTATCTCAAAGAAATGGTATAGTCTCTCGATGGACTCCTCCGGCCACTCCCCAGTTGAATGGAGTATCCGAAAGGAGAAATCGAACTTTGTTGGACATGGTTCGATCCATGATGAGCTATACAGATCTTCTACTATCACTTTGGGGTTATGCATTGGAAACATCAGCATATATATTGAACAAGGTGCCTTCCAAATCTGTTCCTCAAACTCCGTATGAGATATGGAAAGAAAGGAAACCGAGTCTTAAGCACGTTAAGATTTGGGGATGTCCGGCTTATGTCAAGAAAGTTGACCCCGATAAGCTAGAATCTCGATCCGTGAAATGTAGGTTTGTAGGATATCCTAAAGAGACTTTAGGGTATTACTTTTACACCGAACAAAGGGTGTTTGTCTCCCGACATGCTACCTTCTTGGAAAAACAGTTTATCCTTGAAAGGAATAGTGGTAGCAAGATTGAACTTGATGAAGTTCATGAAGAACAAACTACTACGGTTCAAGAGGAAACACATGTTCATATTGAACAACCTTCCGTAGAACAGCCCATCCGTAGATCACAAAGGGTGTATCGCCAACCTGAGAGGTATTATGGCCTTATTATTGAGAATGACAATGAATTGGCGGTCATTGATGGAGACGACCCTATGACCTTCAACGAGGCTGTGAGTAGTGTTAACTCAGAGAAATGGCAGAGTGCCATGAAATCTGAAATGGACTCCATGTATGCCAACCAAGTATGGACTTTGGTAGAGGCACCCAAGGATATGAAGCCTATAGGGTGCAAGTGGGTATACAAGACAAAGATTGGAGCAAATGGCCAGGTAGAGACCTACAAGGCCAGGCTCGTGGCAAAAGGATTCAAACAAAGACAAGGGATTGACTTTGATGAAACTTTTTCGCATGTAGCCTTGCTCAAATCAATTCGGATTTTACTTGCTATTACAGCTTACTATGACTATGAGATCTGGCAAATGGACGTAAAGACGGCTTTCCTCAATGGGGAACTTGAAGAAGAAGTGTATATGACACAACCAGAGGGTTTTATTTCCATAGGAAATGAACATCTAGTATGCAAGCTACTACGAACCACAAATGGGTTAAAACAAGCTTCTCGAAGATGGAACATTCGTTTTGATGAGACAATCAAAGAGTTTGATTTTATCGAAAACATAGATGAACCATGTGTCTATAAGAAGGTTAGTGGGAGCGCAGTAACATTTCTTATTTTGTATGTAGATGACATACTCTTAATAGGAAATGACATACCAATGCTGTAATCAGTAAAAATGTGGCTATCAAAGAACTTCACTATGAAGGACTTGGGAGAAGCGTCCTACATTCTTGGTATGAAGATTTATAGAGATAGATCAAGAAGAGTGATAGGTCTAACCCAAGGTACGTACATCGATAAGGTGCTTAAAAGGTTTAGCATGGAAAACTCCAAGAGAGGTCTCATACCGATGAGCCATGGAGTCTCCCTTTCTGACAAGATGTCTCCTAAGACACCTGAAGAAAGAGAGCGTATGAGTAGGATTCCTTATGCGTCGGCAATAGGATCTATCATGTACGCGATGTTATGTACTAGACCTGATGTTGCTCACTCAATTAGTATGACTAGCAGATATCAGTCAAATCCAGGTGAAGACCACTGAAAAGCAGTGAAGAACATCCTTAAGTACTTGAGAATGACTAAGGATATTTTTCTTGTTTTTGGTGGGTCTGAGTTGAAAATAGAGGGTTACACTGACTCTAGTTTTCAGTCAGAGTGTGATGATAGTACATCCATGTCAGGGTATGTGTTTACTCTAAATGGTGGGGCGATTAGTTGGAGAAGTCGTAAGCAATCTACGACGGCTGACTCCACAGCAGAAGCAGAGTATATAGCTGCAAGTGAGGCTGCAAAGGAAACTGTTTGGATGAAGAAATTTGTTTCTGAGTTGGGAGTAGTTCTTGGCATAGAGGGGCCTATTGTGTTATATTGTGACAATAACGCTGCAATAGCTCAAGCCAAGAAACCGAGGTCTCACAAGAATACCAAACATATATTGCGGCGGTTTCATTTTATTAGGGAGATCATTGAAAGAGGAGATGTCAAGATCGAAAGAGTTGACACACATAATAACATAGCAGACCCGTTCACGAAGCCGCTGTCTCAGTTAAATTTTGATCGTCATAAGGAGCGGATGGGTATTAGATACCAGAGTGATTGGCTTTAGGCCAAGTGGGAGATTGAAAGTGTTTGACCTAAAACCAATCATGTATGATGAGTTAGGAAAAACTTTCTACTACTCTTATTTAATTTCATTTAATAATAATAAAGTATTTATTTGTTATGTTACGGGCTTAATCTATTTGAAGTATATTAAATAAGATGTTCCATAGTTTAGAGCAAAGCTTCTAGAATTATAATGAGATTGTAATAATGAGATCTAGAAAATAATAGCTTTAGACTTAAACAGTTCCTGATCATAGGATAACTAATTGGAAATCCGTAAATCCGTAAAGATCAGTACATACTATGCTAGCTCTCTTAGGAGGATGTCAGTTCTCATAGACATTTGTGTGGTGACACTATAGCTAGTATGTAGGTGCTTATTAAGGAATAAGTTCACTGAACATGACTCGATAAGTATAACAACTAATGGAGTTTACTCACGTGTCGATAGTTGTTTATTAAGTAAATAGTTGTACAAGTATCCTTAGACTTGAGATCGTTAGAGTAATCTCGTACACAATGATTTATGCTTGGTTTAGTCCTTAGTCTCTAGGACATTCATTAGGTCCATTCTGGGCATAGTGATTTGTGTATGGAGATAGTTAACAGATCAATAAAGGATCTGCCCCTTCCAGTAAAGGAAGTGAATATCCTATGTTATTCTTAGATATGCAAGTTCAGGAATCTCTGGCCAGAGTGAATGAAATTAGAAAGAGTTTCTAATTTGCATTAAAAGGAACTTTGCATTATGAATAAGAAATCATATGATTAAATTAGATAGGCTTGACACGAGTTCCATGCCTTGTATTTAATCGGGATATTGAAGGGTAGAAGGAATTAATTGTAAGGTAACCAATTACTGACAGGTTCTAAGTATTCTAAGCAATGATTTCGTATTATCTGGATAGTCGCGATATGTTGAGAGGCATCACTCACGATGTAGAATAAATATAATTAATCAGATTAATTATATTTAATGAATTAATAGAATTCATATAAATAATAAATAAAATGTTTATTATTATTTATTTCTACTACCGGCTTAATATTGAACCTAAAGAGTCACACCATAAAAGAGATTAAATTATAGATGAAGGAATAATTAATAATAGCTAGTCATTATTTATTTATGAAATAAATAATTACTTAGCAAATTTTATAAATTAATTAAATGAGATTTAATTGATTATAAATTATTTAAGATAAGATCTTAATATTATTAATTAAATATTTAATTAAAGTAATTAAATATGAAAAGAGAATAATTTTCTAAAAGAGTTTAGAAAAAGGAATTAATGATTAAAATAGTTTTAATCATTAACTAATTAATTAATAAGATTAATTGATTAAAAAAGGAATTAATAATAAGATATTTATAGAAAATATCTCAGCTGATATATTTGCCTATAAATATAGGATTATAAACCCTAATATTTGTGTGAAATATTTTAAAAGGGAGGCAACCCTAATTTCCTCTCTAGCCTCCTCCTTCATCTTTTAGTTTGATTCTTGGTGGATATCTTTAGAGCACTCCACACTTGAGGGGTGATTGCAAGGATTGAAGAACAAGATCTTCTCTAGCTGTTGTCGGAAAGCAATCGAGGTATTCTTCAATTTATAAAATAGTTTTTTTATCTATATGTATGTATACATAGGAATATATGTAAATAAATGTTATTCAATGCTTCCGCTGGTGCATAAATTCCTTCACCTTCTTCTTGGGAATAACCTTTAGCAACCAGTCTGGCTTTGTTCCTCGTAATAATGCCATCTTCATCCAGTTTATTTCTTAATACCCACTTTGTGCCAATAATAGACTTGTTCTTTGGCCTGGGTACCAGCTTTCAGACTTTTTGTCTTTCAAATTGATTGAGTTCTATTTCATAGAAATAACCCAATCTGGATCTTCTAGTGTTTCTTCTACTTTTTGTCTCTATCTCATAGAGAAAACCAGAGAATAAATATTCATTCTGGGAAGCACGTCTAATTTGAACTCCAGCATCTGGATCTCCTAGAATTAATTCAAAAAGGTGATCTCTACTCCACACCCTATGTCTAAGAAGATTTGCCCTAGATGATTCATCATGATTGTCATTAAAGTGCTGAGTCCTGTTAGTAGATCCTTCAGTTGCTCCCCCTGAGCTGCTTCTTGGTTGAGAATGAGATTCTCTGCCACTACTACTAGTTTCTGTGAATCTTCCACTGTTTCCACTACTAGGGTCAGAATCATCATTGTTGTTATTCTCAATTGATGCTTGATTCTCTGTTATAGCTTCAGGTTCTACTTCACCTTCATCTGAGTTCATATTTTCAAACTACAGAGTTTCAGTGTTATCTATTCTTTGCAGACTTGGGAGCTTGAGATCATCGAAAGTTACATTCATGCTTTCAATGACCTTTTTGTGTTCAATCACATAAACCCTGTATGCCTTAGATTCCAGAGAGTAGCCAAGAAATATGTCTTCATGAGCCTTGGATTCAAACTTTCCTAGATGCTCATCATCTTTCAATATAAAGCACTTTGCTCCGAACACATGAAACTATTTCAGTGTTGGTTTCTTGTTTGCCATCAACTCGTACGGAGTCTTGGCAAATTTAATAAATTTAGCTGCAGAAATTTCCTTGTCCTTGTCTTTCTCATTGATTGTGCCCTTGCCCTTTGGTTTAGCCTTGACAGGTGTGTCTTTAGGCTTAGGGATAGGGGCTTCCTTCCTAGACTTAGGAGGACCAGCAGTCTTTGCCCTAACATGATTTCTATTCATGTTCACATCTTTATTATTGCAGGTACTAGATGATGCATTCAACAAGTTTATATATGCATATATGATGTTGAAAGCACATGGCATGCATCCTACTTTACCACATGGTTGATGAGGGATACACATGATAGGTATGGCAGGCATATTAGAAGTTTCTATTTTCACTACTTTTATCTTTTTGCATGCATGCGTAAGATGACCAATAGAATTACAATTGTTACAAACTTTCCTAATAGCTTTGGGAGAATATGCATAACCATTTTTCTTATTAACACCTATCTTGTCATTTCAGTTGGCTTTCTTCTTTTCATTTTTGTTGCCTACATCACTTTTAATCTATTCTTTAGGTTTAACATTTTTTAAAGATTTCTTAGGCAACTTCTATTTATCTTCTTCCTCTTTTTTTTTATCCTCAGCAAGGATTTCTTCTTTCATTAAGATCTGTTCTACATCTAAGGGTGGTATGACAAATTTCTTGTATAGGGGCTTAGGGACATTTTTTAACACATGTGGAATGTCTTGCTTCACAGGACTTTCCTCAGCAATTGATTTCTCATGTCTCTTTGTTAGGTCCAAAGTGTTGTAGAGGGGGGGGGGGTGAATACAACTGTTTAAAAATTAATGAGAGAATAAACAATATGCAGGTAATAAATGATGACACAGAATTTCAAGAATATATCATTATATTCATTGATGGATTTGCTACAACATTCATAAAAGCATCATGATCAGTTGAACAATAAATACATCAATTAAAGCTAGATTCAACTGATCCTCTCTCTCACTTTTTGTTTTACAGTAAATGCTCTCTCTTTAAAAATATCGTTTAATTACAGAGATAAAAAGTCTTCTTTCTTATAAAAACAAAGTGCTGCTTTTATAATGTCATGTAGTCTTGATCTTGTCCTTTTTGTATACGTGGCCCAATCAGGACTTTGACAACAAAAAGTACTTTCCCAACAACTCTGGATCAACCGTTCACAATAAGCCACTTGTCCCTTGAACATTAAATGTTACATATCTACCCGCATCTCGATCTTCGCCTGGACCCATCTCGATCTCGATCTGTGAAAATCTCGATCTCGATCTGGGAGAATCTCGATCTCGATCTATGAAAATCTCGATCTCGATCTTGGAGAATCTCGATCTCGATCTACCGTGGATCGAGATTTGCCTTTGCAATGTTTTACTTTAATTGTAAATCTCGACCCGCATCTCGATCTGTTGTGGATCGACATTTGCCTTGGCAAATATGCACACATCCAATGTTGACTTTCTTTAGTGACTAATTGAGGATTAACCTATATGAGCAAGTTTCCCTAGCTTCTTCAATTTCTTTTCCTCACTCAATTCAAATGAGATCTTCTATTACTGACATGAACTTGCCTCCAATGTCCTGACACTTGATGCAATGGTCTGGTTCATAAGTGACTAGTCTTGTAGGGGTTCTTGCTTCTGAATGTCAGTTCTCATTTGTTGATTAACCTTTACATTATCCAGATGTTGATATACATTACATGAAATCACTTTGGTCTTCTTGATACTTCTTTGACATTAATTTGATTCTCCATTAGATAAGTTAGGGCATGAGCAATACTGAGATTGAACTTCTTCTCACTTATGCATCCTTGATTAACCAAATTAGTTACTTGTAGTTACCAAGTATCATTACCATTTCTTCAGTTGATCGATTCCATGTGCTTCTTCAGTTTCTCTTGTTTTGTTGTTGTTTTATCTTTTACTTAGTTGAGTTACATAGTAATTAAGTGTTACAAGTTAGTACACCTATACCTTTCAATCTCCCCCTATTTGATTGTCTAACAATGACAACCAAATTTACAATGAGGATAACTCAACTAACCAGGGACTGAAAAAGATAAAATAACATTCATAAAAGATCATGTCAACTTGCATAATGCTTGGCTTGATTAATTAACTTCATGTCTATTACTGATACTTTAAGTGCCAAAAATGGACACCTGTTGGCTCGATTAAATGGCTTCATGCTCTTCTAGAGATTTTCTCTAAGTACTTTGAGAGCACGGTCCACTCAATCTTCAATTATCCTTCTGAAGTCCTTTTAGCAGTATTACCACCGCCGAACTTCGCGAAATAATTGACGCCTAATATAAACCAGTTTCAAGACACTTAGCTAACTAACTTCTACCTTACACTACACAAGAAAACAGATAATATATTTTTACAATGCAGGAAAACAAGAAAACAAATTACAACGCAAAGAAACATTACAAGCAAAATACATTAAAAATTTGATTTCTTGCGCTCCTCTTCCTCACGAGCTTTCTTCTTGGCTGCTTTTTCTTTCTTCATGAACTCAGGGTTGCAGACTTCATCCATTCTTTTCTTGAGAAGATTAAGTCCTTCTGCTTCCACATGATTTCTGATCTTGTAATCTCGAAACAACCTCAACCACCTTTCAACCATGCTGCGAGTGGTAAGCTTCGTGGGAATGTCTTCAAACCTCAGCTTCGTGACTTTGTCAGGGTACCCCTTTTCCCCTTTCTTCCTTATAACCAGCTGCTTAGGGTATCCAATGACAATAGCGGTGGTGCATTGCTGTAGCCTCTGAATATCAAGCTGTTGTCTTCTCTTACAGAAGTTATCAAACGTGACCCTTAGATAATCCTGATCAAACTCTTCAACATCATCCATCTCATCAATCAATTCCCTTATGATACACAGTGTTTCATGACTGTGTTCTGCAAAGATGTCGTACTTGATTCCAATGACGGTTTCCACCTGATACTTGTCTGTATAGATCAGCAGATCATTCTCATTCTCAGCTTTGCTCTTGACAAACTTGACATTTGCACTAACCACTACACTAGCTTCCTCCCTTATTTCCCCTTCTTCTGGAATGTCTATCCTTGGATCTCTGTATCTTTGCACATGCTCTCTTATTGCCTCGTCTTGCTGCTCGAATGCATAGTCTTCAGGTTCCTTCTTAACCACTGGTAGTGTAGCTTCAGGCAACTTGTATCTAGCATCTTGCCTTCTTATCAGCTTCTCCAAGTCCTTAGCCACCAGCTTCTTTTCCTTTGTTAGAAAACCCTTAGAGAGGACTAGCTTTGCAACTGCCTTCAGCACATTTCCGCTCGGAGTTAGTTTCGAGTCATGCAGATTTACGATCCTCAAGACCTTGTCATGGACATATCTGATCTGGTAGGGATTTAGAATAATGTCAACCCCTCTGTCTTCAGCCATCTTCAACAATTTTTCCTTAAACAGCACTCCAGTCTTGACAGAGGTGTCTACCTTGTGAGCGAATTCTACCAGTTCACTTGCACCCCTTTCATGGAAGAAAGCTTCATCGACCATACACGGCCCGATTTTTGTTATGGGTGTCCAAGTGATCATCAGATTCCATGCCTTCTCCTTGAATATGACTTGTACGGAGGTGCATCCCTGTCTTATACAATTTAGATAATTCAGCAGCCCAGGGTTTAGATTTTCTAGCTTATGAAGAAGAAAGCTCAATCTTTCTGAGTCATGAGCATAGGCTCTTGGTCCAGCTAAGGCTTCTCTAGCCTTGTCCCACTCGGGACCTTCCCTCCTTATGTCAGCCTGGACCTTAGGATCTTTGATCTTTTTCATTTCAAACTCATGCTGAGTTTTCTGAGCCGCTCTCTTCTCCTTTGCCATTAGTTCTTTTTCAACTATCCCTTGTAGCACTTCTTCATTTACTCTTTCTCTGGCTTCCCTGAAAATCTCTCCTTGCATCTCCGCTTCATCAACTTCTTCTTCTGGGACATGCTCGTCAGCGACCGAGTGGTCTCCTGCATCACCTGCAACTCCTGCGCCAGATCCGCCAGGATTTAGACCTCTTTCTTGTTCCCACTCTCTTGCCCGTTGCTCGAGTCTCGACCTCCTTGCCACTAAGGCTTCTACATCCATCTCATCCTCATCAGAATATTCAATAAAGTCTCCCATTAATGCATCGACGAGAGGTGTTTCTTTCTCAGCTTCTTCTTCAACTACCATCTTCTGCTTGCCTTTGTCCTTAAGAGCCGGTTGAGCCTCCTCCACCTTTTCACCAGATTTATTTGAGGACTTGATCACCGGACCCTTACTAGTCAGTTTTTTCAGACCCTGATCCTCATTCTCCCCCTTAGGTGTGTTATCCTTATCAGGAGCATCATCACCATTATTATCGTCACCACCACCACCGGTTGAAGGACCAGGTCCAGCCCTGTTACGTCCAAAGACAGCATCAAGTAGTTCATTCAGCTTCGTCCAAACCTGAGACATGCCATAAGTGACATCATCTACTGATCTCCCAACCTCCACCTGTGCCAATCCAAGATTGTTTATCTTGTCAATCATTTGATTTTGGACGGCAATCAGGTTCTCCATGAACTGAGCTCCAACCTCCAATCTTCCAGAGTGAGAAGAGACAGCAGCAGTAACACCAGCAACTCCAGCCTCCAAAGCCTCCACTTTCTTCACTAGATCCTGCAATTTGGGGGACGGTGTTTGGCTTGGGTTAAACTGTTTACTCTCGCCGGGTTCTGTTTCACTCAAGATCCCTAAAAAGAAGGGATCTACTCTCCCTGTCTCTGCCTCGTGTTTAGAGCCTAACAGTACTAGAGCCTCATCCACTAATCGCTGGGGACTAGCGGTGAGTTGGTCGGCGATATCGGTCAGTGAGACTGAGCCTTTAAGCGCTGTGTCTACGATAGGAGATGGCGTTATGACCGTGTCATCCCCTTGTCCACCAAGAACCTTTTCTGGTTCGCTGGGCTGTTCTGGAGGCGTAGACCCACCAGTCACCAGATGTCGTTGCTCTGCGAGCAACTTGTTTTCTGATTTAGATGAGGAAGCGTCATCCGTACTGGATTCGATAGACTCTTCCTCATTAAAACTTCCTGAGATACTAGTATCAGAAGTGCTAGTCTCAGTTTGCCATTCCCCTTCCGAGAAATTGCTCAAAGAGCCCTGAGCGGACAACTCAGGGGAGGTAGGGCCAGCTCCTATTAGCTGTTGAGCTGGACCCCCTCCTTGACTCTCACCAACATGCCTAGGCGAGTGCGAATGTGTTGAAATGTTTTGGAGAGGAGAGCCACCAGCGTGAAGTGTGGTGGCTGTGAGAGGTAAACTAGCCTTAACAGGTTGTGCAGTTGCCACTGGGTTTGAATCCACCTTTTGCTTCTTTGGAGGTGGCAGTGCTGCTGAAGTGACTACTCTCACAACTCCTACACTCCCTCCACTCGAATCACTCGACTCAGATAAGCTTGCCTTCCTTTTATCACCAGTTTTAGGGCTGGCTGAACGTTTATGAACAGAAGGGCTTGCAGCCTGGGATAGAGCATGGGGGTTTTCAGGCCCACGGCTATAGAAAACAGGTTGAATTGATGATTGATCAAGATCAGCAAGAATAGGTACCTGACTCAGAAGATCGTCATCCTTGTCAGCTCCAGCTTCTGCAACATTTGCCTCGGCCATGTCAACATCCATACCTGCTTCTTCCAAATTTCTAGGCACTTGATCTCCACCTTCAGCTTCATTACCGCTACTCTCAGCTTCTACTGCAGTAAACTGAGAAGCATGCCTCCTAGCATACTCATCTTGCAGATCCTGGAAGTACGGAGTCAGGCGCAACTCAAAAAGTCTTGACTTTTGCTGGGTTTCCATGGTGGAGATACTCTTTAGAGTCATATCAGAACATGCCATCCTTTCAGAGCCTTGAAATACTCTTCTGTGTTCCTCTGAAAGGACGTCATCCAGAACCATCTGAAGAAATCTTGGCATCCAGCATTTGACTGGACCATCTTCCGGATTCCTAGATGCATTCTTTTCCAATGCCCATCTCTCAAGCAACTGAATCAACAGATGTTTGCCCACATTCACCTTCCTGTTGTTTGCCACTCCATATAGTATTACCCGGCAGCTGTTGTTCATTGGCCTGTAGTCTTTGTCCTTTGGGAACATGCAGCGTTGAATTGCTTGAACTACATAATCCCACTCAGCTGGTAGCATACCGGTGTGAACCTTTGTTACCTTGATAGGACCCGTGGGAGGGCGACAACCTATCTCCGTGAATAGTTGCAACATATCCTCCATAGTGGGTTCCGGAGCATAATCTTCTGTAGGAAGCCCGAGTAACTCATTGAACTTCCGCAGACTGACTTCATATTTGACACCACCAATAGTAAAGGATAGGCCTGTTGGATTTGCTTTTCCACCCTGAATCTCTAGTGTAGAGTAAGCAGCTTGAAGGGCTTCGACATTCAGGATGGGAGAGGCGGTTAACGCATGACTTATTATTGAAGTGTTGTTGAGGGATTCAATCCAGAACTGATAGTGAATAAATCTACCAGTTGCTCGATCAGCAGAGAGATTAACAAAGTTGGTCTTGGGAATTGTGAAATTTGGGTTTGCCATTTTAAATTTGTGTTTGAGAAAAGAAATGTTCTGAAATGGTTTTGCAATGGAAATTTTAGAGAACAAGTTCTAAATTTAAACAAAAAAAAATGTACACGAACCCCACTAATTACCCCACGTAATTAGTGACACAAATTAAAACAAATTAACTTCCCCACTAATGACCACTTAACTCCCCACTAAAGATTGACGGTTGAGTTTTCGAAAATTAAAGTGAACAGCCGTTACAAAATAAATTATTTTTCCGGAAAACCACAAACACGGCGGTAAAGTTGCACTTTAAGGATTAAACAATAGTACCCACAACTATTTCGCTCAAGAACACAAAAGAACTTAAGAATAAGAAAGTACGAAACAAAAACAAACTCACTCGAATGAAAAGAAAACTAAAGAACTATTTGCAAGAACAGTAATGACGTTAAAAACAACACAAGAAGTTCAACAGTTTTAAACAAAATTTTAGCAGAGTTTCGTTTTAGTTATTGATGCTTTTAAGTAACAGTTAGTGATTTTTGTTTAAGAAAATCACAAGAAAACTTGATGTAATGGCAGGGAAAAGAACTCTGGTAATGTATGTATACACGTGTGTATATGAAGAGCTTAAGCTTTTGAAAGAGAGAAAGAAAGTTAATGTAAATAATGAACAGCCTTTTTAATGCTATAATATATACTTGCACGCCTAAAAAGAAGTAACTGAAAAGACAAGTCACATCTCGATCTCGAGATCCGCATCTCGATCCTCATCTAGATGTCGATCTTGATGTCGATCTCGATCCGCATCTCGATCTACATCTCGATGTTGATCTCGATGTCGATCTCGATGTGGATAGATCGAGATGTACCTTAACAGTGTTTAAACCAATTTTCACAAGTCGTTCTCGATCTCGATCCAGAACCAGATCGAGATTTGCCTTAGAAAATTTTAATGAAATTATGTGAATTAAACATTTATATGTTAAATTCACAAGATTTCACCACAAATTTTCACACCATTTAAGAAACTTACAATTTTGAAACGACAGGGAATTTAGCAAATAAATCATGCATTACAAAATGAAGTATAGCATTAAATCCTATCACATCATTAGACATTAATCATTTAGATACACAGATCAGCACAAGATTAATTTCATGAAACTTTCTAACTTCCTTTTATGAGATGTAATACATACATTTATGAAGTTAAGTACACATTATTAATTATGAATATTCATGAACAACAATAATATGTACACAAACTGAATTATAACAGATAGGTAGCAAAACTAAAAAGTGTTAAGCATCCCTAATTCACCAACCAATCTAGAAAATGTTGATTCGTCTAGAGGTTTAGTGAATATATCTGCTATTTGACGTTCAGTAGACACAAAATGCAACTCTACAGTTCCATTTTCTACATGCTCTCTAATAAAATGATACCTGATGTCAATGTGCTTGGTCCTGGAGTGATCCACAGGATTGTTGGTCATTGCAATAGCACTTGTGTTATCACACATGATAGGAATCTTAGATACTTCCACACCGTAGTCCTTGAGTTGGTTCTTCATCCATAGTATCTGGGCCACACAGCTTCCAGCAGCAATATATTCTGCTTCAGCTGTCGAGGTAGATACTGTGTGTTGTTTCTTGCTTTGCCAAGACACCAACCTTCTTCCAAGGAACTGACAGCTTCCTGAAGTGCTCTTCCTATCTATTCTACAGCCTGCGTAATCTGAATCCGAATAGCCAACAAGATTAAACCCTGTATCTCTTGGGTACCAAATCCCGAGATTTGATGTTCCCTTGAGATACCTAAAAATACGCTTTACGGCTATGAGATGTGACTCTCTAGGATCCGCTTGGAACCTTGCACATAGGCACGTAGAGAACATAATATCAGGTCTCCTAGCAGTTAAATACAAAAGTGAGCCGATCATACCTCGATAGCTTGAGATGTCTACAGGTTTACCCGATTTGTCCTCGTCAAGTTTCGTGGCTGTTGCCATAGGAGTCTTAGCTTGTGATACATCTTGGAGACCATACTTCTTCAATAGATCATGAATGTACTTGGTCTGGCAGATAAATATCCCGTCCTTCTTCTGACTAACTTGAATGCCCAGAAAGAACGTCAGCTCTCCCATCATGCTCATTTCATACCTTGATTGCATTAACTTAGCGAATTTAGCACACAGCTTCTCATTTGCAGACCCAAAGATAATGTCATCCACATATACCTGCACCATTATTAGATCATCTTTGCATTTCTTGTAGAAAAGCGTCTTGTCGATTACTCCTCTGGTGAAACCACTTTCTAGTAAGAAGTCTGACAGAGTTTCATACCACTTCCGCGGAGACTGCTTAAAGCCATATACTGATTTGAAGAGTCGATAAACATAATCACAATATTTGCTGTCGATAAACCCGGGAGGTTGCTCGACATACACCTCTTCATCCAGTTTACCGTTTAAGAATGCACTCTTGACATCCATTTGATAGACTTTAAAACCATGATGTGCTGCGAAAGCCAATAACATCCTTACTGCTTCTAGCCTTGCTCCTGGTGCATAGGTTTCATCATAATCAATTCCTTCTCTTTGAGTATAACCCTTAGCAACCAGGCGAGCTTTATTTCGTGTTACAAGTCCGTCTTCATCCAGCTTGTTTCTGAATACCCATTTTGTCCCAACAACAGATCTATTCTTTGGTCTGGGTACCAGCTTCCACACCTTCTGCCTTTCAAACTGATTGAGTTCCTCTTGCATAGCAATCACCCAATCAGCGTCATCTAGAGCTTCTTCCACCACTTTAGGTTCCATCTGGGAAAGGAACACTGAGTATAGACATTCATTCTCAGTGGCAATTTCAGCTCTAGCTTTTCCTCTAGTAGTCACTCCGGCTTCTGGATCCCCAATAATTAGCTCAAACGGATGGTCCTTGTTCCAAGTGCGATCCCTAGCAAATGTTCTTGATGATTCAGCTTGATCTTGTAAGTGAAGGTGACTTAGTCTAGAAACATTTTCACTAGCTTCCCTTGAGCTAGTACTGGCTCCCCCTGAGTGAGCTGCTCCCCCTGAGTGCATACTGACTCCCCCTGAGTTAGTACCAGGTCTGACGGAAGGTGATCCCTCAGCCCTAGTGTTTTGAATTTGCGAAACACTAGACTCTTGATTAATTTCATTATTTATAGTTGGATCACTACCCTGCACTACAGACTCAGGAACTGTATCCACTTCATCAATATCCATATTCTCAAATCTTAGGGAAGTGGGCTCACTATCTTCTTTTTGTATAGAAGGGAGCTTTGAGTCGTCGAATGTGACATTAAGGCTTTCAACCACCTTGCGATCATTAAGCACAAACACCCTGTACGCTGCTACTACTTCAAGAGAATATCCAATGAAAACCCCTTCATCTGCTTTGGCATCAAACTTTCCAAGTTGTGCATTGTCTCTTAACACAAAGCATTTGGCACCAAATACGTGAAAGTACTTGATAGATGGTTTTCGTTTATTCATCATGTAATACAGCGTCTCATTATGGTCCTTTATAATCAGGGTTCTGTTCTGTGTATAACAAGCCGTGCTAACTGCTTCAGCCCAAAAATATAAAGGAAGTTTTGACTCATACAGCATTGTCCTAGCTGCTTCAACCAGTGTCCTGTTCTTCCTTTCTACCACCCCGTTCTGCTGCGGTGTTCTCGGTGCTGAATACTGTCGTCTGATCCCTTTAGATATGCAGAAATCCATTAACACTGAGTTCTTGAACTCTGTCCCGTTGTCGGATCGGATAGTCTTCACAGCCAGACTTGCTACGTTTTCAATTACCAGTACATGTCTAATGATCTCATGTGGCACTTCATCTTTCGATGTCACAAACTTCACCCATGTGTATTTGGAAAAGTCATCGACAATTACCAGCGCATATCTTTTCCTTGACATTGACATAACATTAACAGGTCCAAACAAATCCATGTGAAGAAGTTGTAGGGGCTCGGTAATGCTATTCACTTGTTTATCCTTATGCGAGGCTCTTTTTGATTTTCCCATCTCACATGCTTCGCAGAGTCCATCTAGGGTGAACTCCATCTGCGGCAGCCCTCTCACCAATTCTCTCCTTACGAGATTATTCATTGCTTTAAAGTTCAGGTGAGATAATCTTTTATGCCACAGCCAACTTTCATCAGCAGAAGCCTTGCTGTAGAAACACGTGACTTCAGACTGATCAGCAGAATTCATGTCAGCTATGAACAAATTTGACTTCCTTACTCTTTTGAGAGCAAGGCTTCCGTCCTTTTTGCTTCGAATCGAACATACATGCTTCCCAAAGTTGACGTCAAAACCCTTGTCGGTGAACTGACTAACACTGAGGAGATTATGTCGCAATCCTTCCACAAAAGATACGTCCTCAATGATAACATTTCCACAAACGATCTTGCCATATCCCCTGGTGTAACCTTTGCTGTTATCTCCAAAAGTAACCACGGAGCCGGCTTTCAACACCAAATCTGTTAGCAGGGACTTATTGCCGGTCATATGCCTCGATGCTCCACTGTCCAGCACCCATATGACTTTACTCTTTTCCTGTTCACTGCCCTACAAATCCAGAAAGGTTAGGTGTTCTTCGGAACCCAATGATGTTTGGGCCCGGCATCAATAATTTCCTTTTTCTTTTCAGATACAGAAGGCTTTGCCTTGTTGCCATCAGGGGCATTCATCTTGACTTTGTCTTTTCCCTTGTCAACCTTGACTGGTTTGTCAGGTTTGGGAGTAGACTGGTCACTCCTAACTTTAGGAGGACTTGAAGTCTTAGTCTTTGACCCCGCATGCTTTTTCTTACTACTACTAGATGAATGTTCAACAGATGCACTAGCAGTATTCATTAAATTAAAATAAGCATGCATGATGTTTACAGCACATGGCATACAATTAGGATTATTGCATTTAGCATGATTTGCATACATGTTAGGCAAAGCAGTAGTTGCAGGCATGGTATTACAACCAACAGATTTTTCTTCCTCTACATAGAACGGGCAATAGTAAGACAAATGATCAGTTTGATTACAGATATAGCATGCCTTTCTAGCTCGTGTAGATGTAGATACAGATGCAGGTTCAGTTTTGACTGCCTTTACAGGTGCTTTCATTTGGTCTGACCCTGCTACCCATTGTTTATATGACACCGTCTTAGCCTCCTTGGTTCCTACACCTCTCTTAGCATAAGCAATCTTACTCGCTCTCTTAGAAGTTGTAGGTTCTACTACTTTTTCTTCTGAATCTCTTTCAATTTTAATTTCTTGTTCAATTTTAGTAACAACAGGATCTATGGTCCTGGGCTCAAACTGCTTAAAGATAGGTTTTCTAACATCCATTAAAACCTCAGGCACATTTTCTTTGACTAACACTGGCTCTAACAACTCAGCAGCCCTATTTTTCTTTTTCTGTGTGTAGTCAAGTCCTATATTTATTTTTTCATTTTTACTCTTGCCTGCCAGTTTCATGTACATGTCCCTTTCTACGAAAACTTTATTAGCGGCTTCTTTAAAAGATTGACATGTTATTTTAAGCTCAGCTAATTCATTTTTAAGTTCTTCGTTAAGGGCTTCCCTAATCTTAAGCTTGTGTTCTAAAATGTCTACCTGATTCATTAACTGCCTTTCTTTACTTACTCCTGATTCTAATTCCTCTACCCTGGCCTCGAGAAGTCTATTCTTAAGGGAGAGTTTAACATTTTCCTCATTAACAGCAATTAGATTTAGTTGGAGATTGTACATATCTTTAGTCATGACAGCTAATTCATTTTGGTACTCAGAAATAGACATTTCATTTACGGTTAGAATTGGTACCTCTGATTGTTCTGAAGATTTTGCCATTAAAGCGAAATTGCATAGCTCCTGATCTTCATCTTCATCAGACTCGTCCCAACCCTTCCCTTCAGTCACAACATACGCCCGGCTTCCCTTCTGTTGCTTGCTAACCAAGGCATCATATTTCTTTTTCAGATCAGCATAGGATTCCTTGGGATGAACGTACTTGGGCTTCTTGCACTCTGTTGCGAAGTGCCCCAATTCATTGCAGTTGTAGCATCTGAACTTGTTCTTGTCTACCAGGTTAGGTCTGTAGCCACTACCAGATGTGCTACCTCGACCACTGTAACTTCCACGACCACTTACATTACTGCCTCTGCTGCTACTGCTGCCTCTTCGGCTGAAAGAACTACCAAATCGTCCTTTACCACTTCTTTGCTTCCTGAAGCTGATATGAGCAAATTCTCGAGCAATACAAGCATATGACTTGTCTTCTAATTTTTCCAGCTCTTCAAGGGTATAGTATTCATCCTCACTTTCTTCGGATGGATCTTCAATGTCTAATACCACCCTTTCAGGATTAGCAGTTTTCAATGAGACAGCTGCAAGTGCCTTTACAGCAGACTCTTCAGCTACAAGTCCAGACTCACTTACCGCTTTGTTTTCTCCACTATTGTAGGATCTTCTTCTGTCATTTTGTTCCTGCTCCAGCTCGTAGGTCTTCAAAACACCATACAGCTTTTCGAGAGAAGTATTTTTCAAGTCTCTTGACTCTCGAATGGCAGTGATCCTGTGTTCCAGATGTTTAGGCAAATTCAAGAGGAACTTGATATTTGAATCTGCTAGTGGATAGACTTTATCTCTTATACTCAGCTCGATAAGCAATTTACTGTAACGTTTGTAAACATCCGCTACGCTTTCTCCTCGTTCGCATCTGAACGATTCATATTCAGATATCAGAATGCGTTTATGATTATCTCTAACTTCCTCGGTCCCCTCCATCACCACAGCCAGTTTATCCCACATGGCTTTATCTGTTTTTAATCCCTTTATCTGAACATAGTACTCTGAGTTTAGGGATTCAATTATGACGTTGCGTAACGACGCATCCATACCAACCAATTCTTTATCTGCGTCTGAAAACTCCATTTCCTCTTTAGGAACAGACCGGGATGGTATTAGTATCCCTCCTTCCATTCGCTCTAGCTCAATTTTCATGGGTATGTATGGACCGTTTTCCAATATTCTCAAGTATACCTTGTTTATTGATTCAAGGTAAGCTCTCATCCTTCCGGTCCATTCGTCATAATGTTGTGCATCAAACGGAGGTATCTTAAATCTGTGTGCGGCGGCCATTTTAATAAAGTTTAAAATTAAGATAATACACTTTTCAAATTACAATAAATTGTATTTACTTGAAAAATTAATTATCTCACTTTAAATATCCAACACTTAATATCCAACGGATTTTGCACTTAAGATTCAAGCAAGTTAGTTCTAATCACAGGAACAGTAGCAGGGTCCACCACTTTCTCAAGTCCAAACAAAAAGATGTCCACTTCCTAGTTGACAGAAGTTCGAAAATATCCTTTTTGTTTAGTCAATCAGTTGATTCCAGTTTTGACCACAGGAAAATCCACAAAGCTCTAAAGTACAATGTTTTGGAATTTTATACAAATATTCCTTACACCATGACTCAGAACTTTTTAGATCTACGACTTTTTCAAGAAGAAACAAATAAAAACTTTCGGCATAAACTTCAAGAAAAATTAGATCTGGGATTTTCAAGAACCAACTCAAACAACACAATAGGATCTCTGTTAGATGTGTTTAACAGGTGCTTTGATACCAATTGTTAGGTCCAAAGTGTTGTAGAGGGGGGGGGGGTGAATACAACTGTTTAAAAATTAATGAGAGAATAAACAATATGCAGGTAATAAATGATGACACAGAATTTCAAGAATATATCATTATATTCATTGATGGATTTGCTACAACATTCATAAAAGCATCATGATCAGTTGAACAATAAATACAGCAATTAAAGCTAGATTCAACTGATCCTCTCTCTCACTTTTTGTTTTACAGTAAATGCTCTCTCTTTAAAAATATCGTTTAATTACAGAGATAAAAAGTCTTCTTTCTTATAAAAACAAAGTGCTGCTTTTATAATGTCATGTAGTCTTGATCTTGTCCTTTTTGTGTACGTGGCCCAATCAGGACTTTGACAACAAAAAATACTTTCCCAACAACTCTGGATCAACCGTTCACAATAAGCCACTTGTCCCTTGAACATTAAATGTTACATATCTACCCGCATCTCGATCTTCGCCTGGACCCATCTCGATCTCGATCTGTGAAAATCTCGATCTCGATCTGGGAGAATCTCGATCTCGATCTATGAAAATCTCGATCTCGATCTGGGAGAATCTCGATCTCGATCTATGAAGATCTCGATCTCGATCTGGGAGAATCTCGATCTCGATCTACCGTGGATCGAGATTTGCCTTTGCAATGTTTTACTTTAATTGTAAATCTCGACCCGCATCTCGATCTGCTGTGGATCGACATTTGCCTTGGCAAATATGCACACATCCAATGTTGACTTTCTTTAGTGACTAATTGAGGATTAACCTATATGAGCAAGTTTCCCTAGCTTCTTCAATTTCTTTTCCTCACTCAATTCAAATGAGATCTTCTATTACTGACATGAACTTGCCTCCAATGTCCTGACACTTGATGCAATGGTCTGGTTCATAAGTGACTAGTCTTGTAGGGGTTCTTGCTTCTGAATGTCAGTTCTCATTTGTTGATTAACCTTTACATTATCCAGATGTTGATATACATTACATGAAATCACTTTGGTCTTCTTGATACTTCTTTGACATTAATTTGATTCTCCATTAGATAAGTTAGGGCATGAGCAATACTGAGATTGAACTTCTTCTCACTTATGCATCCTTGATTAACCAAATTAGTTACTTGTAGTTACCAAGTATCATTACCATTTCTTCAGTTGATCGATTCCATGTGCTTCTTCAGTTTCTCTTGTTTTGTTGTTGTTTTATCTTTTACTTAGTTGAGTTACATAGTAATTAAGTGTTACAAGTTAGTACACCTATGCCTTTCACTCTTTCTTGCCTTCTTATCATAGTCAAATCTTATTCCAGTTTTTTGACCTATGACTTGTTTATCTATTGCCTCCTTAACAAGATTAGCAGATTTCTTATAAGCCTGAAGTTTTAACTCTAACTCAGAAATTTTATTCCTAAGTGCAGTTTCTGCTTCTGGGTTGCATTTGTCTCTATTCTTCAGGTACTCTACCTTCTGTCTATGATCTTTTAAGTTAACACATGCAAGTTCTAGTTCTTCATTTCTAGCTTCTAGCATTTTATTCTTTAGAACTAGTTTAACATTTTCTTTTTCTGATGCTAGCATGCTTATGTGTATATTAAACATTTCTACACTAAGATCTTCTACAGTTTTCTTAAAATCACAATTAGACATGTAAACTGTGGAAAGAAATGATACCTTCGATGACTGAGGTTATGCTTCCGAAGAGTCTGCCATTAGAGCAACATTTCCATATGTCTCTTCTTCATCGTTGTCTGAATTATCCCAACTATTTCCATCGGCTATGTAAGCTCTGTTGTTGTTTCTGAAGCTGGAACCAATGTAACTGGTGTTACTCTTGTATTTGTACTTAGGGTTCCTTCTAACCCTAAGGTTCTTGAACTTTCGTACCATATAGGCCACTGTCTTGTTTTTCAGCTGTTCAAGTTCTTCCATTGAGTGGAAGTCATCTTCATCACCTGCTTGAGCATTCTCTGTAAATTCAGCTTCTAGAATCTATTCTTTCTCAGTTACAGGTTTTTCTTTGTTGGTCTCTGTACTAGCAAAAGCTTTAGCTACAAGTGCTGTTATTTTTAACAGAGTTGTATTCTTACTGTCCAATGTTCCTGAACCATAAATGATCTATCTTTACTCTTCCTCCATTTCATGAGTCTTGAGCTTCCCATATAGAATTTTGATAGACATGTCATTTATGTCACTTCTCTCTCTGATGGCAAAGATTTTGTATTCAAGATGCGCTGGCAGTGTCAACATAAATTTTCTGTTGATCTCCCTTTGTGAGTAGGCCTTTCCATGCAGTGACAAGTCATTCAACAATTTATTGTATCTCTCAAAGACTTGAGTGATAATTTCTCCTGGTAGTGACTTGAAAGCTTCGTACTGGGATGTAAGAATATCCAGTCTGTTCTCCTTCACTTCTGCAGTACCTTCCATTAGCAGATCAATCGTATCCCACATTTGTTTCGCACTAGTGCAATTTATCACTTGATTCAGCATTGTAGTGTCCAGTAAATCCATTAGGATACACTGAAGATGATTATTCCACGCTACTCTTTCTCTGTCAGTGTCAGTGTACTCTGAAGACTCCTTTGGGGTAAATCCTTGAGGAATCCGTTCTCCGTCATCTGAGACTGTTTCTGGTGTAAGCTTATGAGGAACATAGGGTCCATTTTCCAAAATCCCCGTGTATTAAGAATTAGCTGATTTGATGAAAGTGGACATCTTCTTCTTCCATAGAATGTATTCATTTTTGTCAAAGGCTGAGATTTTGATGCTACTAAGTTTTTGGGTACTCATGGTTACGAAGAATTTAAGTCTCAAGAAATAATTAATTTCTTAAAAATTAAAATCAATTCGAATAAAAATTAAATTTCAAGAAATAAAATTTTAATTCGAATTCTTGATGATTGATAGCTTTTTAAAAATTAGTGGATTTTAAATCTTTAAAAAAAATTCGAAATTGAATTTTCTTTAAAAATAAGGAAATTTCAATATGAATTTTCTAGATCTAAAAATACACTTTTTTCGTAAAACTATTTTTGGATCTTGATTTGAAACTTCAATCAACAGGCTCTGATACCAATTGTTAGGTCCTAAATCATTATATAAGGGGGGTTGAATATGATGTTGGTAGTTTTTTGTTTAATTGCGGATTAAGTGTTTGTGTCCTTAAGATATAAAAATGGCAGTTATTGAAACACATCGATTCTGGGAAATAAAGATATATTATTAAATCCCTGAAGTGCTACATTTATAATCAAGAGATTAGCTTCAATGGGTTCAAACAATATTACAACAAGAATACAATTGGGTATATTTAATGTAAGGCTTTAATGGAGCTTCCCGTCTGTTTGTCTTGAATGTAGAAGATGAATGAATTACTGTCTGTATTGATTTCACCCATATATATTTTGTAGAATTTTTGAAAATCAATTGAATTGATTTTCCAAAAATGCTAAGTCCTTTGTTGCGTCTGCAAGAGTGTTAATGAAGTATAGGCGCCACAAAAGGTGTTTGTTGCGTCTATAGAGTTTTGTTGCTCCTAAGCATCCTTTTTGTTGCGCCTCTACTCTTATTCTAGTGTATAGGCGCCATGAATCACTTAGAAAAATCATCCACTAGTTTCCTTGCGCCTATATCCTCTTATTGTGCCAAGGAGTTAGTTTGTTGAGCCTATACTCTTGTTCCCTTGTATAGGCACCATAAATAACTTAGAAAACATGAGGAATGTTTCCTTGCACCAAGTTAACATTTTTTTGGGCCTAAGGTTCTTTGTTGCGCCTGCACACTCAATGTCTTGTAAAGGCGCCACCAAATCCTTCACATACTTGGAGGATAGTTTTCTTGCACCTTTTACATTGTTTCAAGTGTGCAAAAAACATCAAATGTAGTAATAATTGCCTTAAACAATTTCTTGAAATGCTTGAAGTATTTACCACTTGGTTTTCACTCTTTTGGCTTGATCAACTGATTTTCTTTTGATCAATCAAAGTAATTCTCTTCTTGTTATGCTGACGCTTAGTGCACTGATCTGGTTCACAAATGACTAACACTGAATTGAATTCATTTGGCTTCTGTTCCGTTTCAGTTGATTAATCTTTGACTTTTGCATTGCTTCTGATCACTAAAACCCTTTGACATTTACCCAAATCATTACATTGTCTTTAATATGAAATCTTCTGAACTCTTAATTGTTGCTGAGTCCTGAACACATTAATGAACTTCTCTCGCTGACGTTCAGTAAGCCTTTCATCTTGAATGCTCTGTAATGATGTATGTATGATTCATGTTCACATGTCCTTCTGGATTTCTGTGCTGCATATTAGTATTATTTGAATGTCTTTTTTTCTTAGTTGAGTTATTGATACCACTATTACATGTTACGATATATTATGCTTTACAAGTCTTCACAGTCAATGTAGACTATCTTCCATAGCTGTACTTTTGTCTGAAGATTCCTAACATTTTGTCCTTTATATTTTCCCTATCAATTGATAATTTGCTGTTAAACATATCAATTAATTTTTCCTTGTATCCATCAACTGCTATTCTTCTTTGATTGATCTTGATATCCATCGATTGGTAATAACAATTGATTTATCGATTGATAGATATTATCAATTGATATATATCAATCGATGGGTCTTCATACCAGCTGATGTTCTTCAATCTTTGACTTGGCTTGATATTAATTGATCCTTCATCCATTGATTCTTCAATAACAATTGATCATCCTTCACTTGCACATTCTTCCTGCCATCAACATATTTACAATTTTAACAGTCTAAAATATCTATCAGTTGATGACCTATATCAATCGACTTTAGTATCAATTGATGAGTAGAACACTATCAATTGATCTAGCCATATCAATTGAGAGACTAAGTACATCCATGTTACAGAAGCATCCAAATTATCAGTTGATTAACATAAATATTTCAACTGATAAAATGGTTCCCTAATCAATTGATATTTATAAAATATATCAATTGATCAGTTACACATTAATTTCTATGATTCTAAGATTAAGTTTATCAACAAGTCTACAATAATTCCTAACATTTGTCATGTTTTTGCTCCAAAGACCGGTGGATTCCACGACATAACCAGATTGGTGCAAACTATAGGTTATGCAGTGGCCACCAATTCAAATATCAATTTTAGAAAACTTATTCTGAAGGAAATTTTAAAGAAAATGGGGCCTCCTAGTAATTAGGTGTTGGAGCTTGGTAAGGTTCAATGCTGCTATCCTAGGTTCCTCCAAATCATTTTGAACTCTGTACTTTCAGAAGATGACAAAAACTTGTTTTCCAATAGTGAGGTGGTAGAAAATGCTTACATGACTACTCATATCTTTTTTTCACTCGAGCCTAAAAACAGTTAGGAGAGATTAATCTTTATCTCACACCATTCATGGCTACAGTCATTCCTGAAGATGTTGAAGAAGAACCTCAGGGTGAGCCATAAGCTGAACAATAAGCCCCTAAAGGTATGGATATTGATCCTATGACTGTTCATCAAGAGCAACAGATTGTGGAACAGGGAATTCCATACCCTGCAGGTGTGAATCTTGATCATAATGACAATCTTAATGAGCAATAAGATCATCACTTAGTGTCTCAGTTGTCTAAAGCTATAGGAATCAGTCAGGAGGTTGAACTCCCACAATATCCAACCCATACTATAGGGCCAAACACTTTTGATATTCCTTTTTCCCCTGAATCCCTTGGTGATAAAGATAACCAGGTCTTAGAAAGTAGGTAGGGAAGATATAAAGATGGGTCGGAGTCGGAACCCGCAACTCTGCCTCCTCTTAAGAAGAGAATGAGAATCTTGGAGGCAACTGTTAGCCCCACTTCATCCTATCAACAGGGTGATGTGTTGATTCAGGCACATAAAACGTCTCTGGAAACACTCTCTCAACAAGATGGTGCCATTGAAGTTGGCTCTTCTGATGCCGAAGCACCTTGTACAGAGTCAAACACACCACTGATACACACTTCAATGGTACCACTAGATGGTCTGACTAAGACACAAAGTGAGAGAGTGCATAATGAGGAAGTTATAAGTGGAGATGTGGACTCTCACTTGCTAGACATTACATTGTCCAAGACATCCACCACACCAGAAGCAACATCTCTGGTTCCCAATAGGGAGTTCCCCCATCTAGATTTATCTAGTGAGGCGAGGCAACTGCTTGGCAAGAATTCCTCGAATGAGCCAAGTAGGGAGGAAGGTACGAACTTTCAACAACCACCTCTTACACTGTCCAAGGTATCTATCCCAACAGAAGTTCCACTTCTTCATCCCGAAAGAGAGATCTCTTGTTCAGATTTAACCGGGATTGAGAGGCAACTCTCTGGCAAGAACTCTACGAATGAGCCAGATAGAGTATATCATACAAAATTCATGTCACTGGGTTGTGAGGGAAACGTAGATTCTAATTCGCCATGCATTACATTATCGAATACGTCGTACCTCTTGGAAAGAACATTTCCAGACTCTATAAATGGAAGTCTCCTTCCCAATATTGGTGAAGGTGAGAGGCAACCCCTTGATAGAACAAGGCGGGCTTCCTTCATTGATTCAATCTTTAGGGAATAACCATCTCATAGAGATGAGGCTACACTACACGATGAATTACCAACAGCTAACGAGTCTTGTGAGGCACAAGTGCTTGAACATGATAGACCAAATTCACATCTCAAAGGTCAGTCTCCACTGGATAATGATTTAGTTCACTCTGATGAATCTGGTGATGAAAAACTACATTAATTGACGGATGATGAAACCTCCAACCAGAACTTAATTGCAGATTTTTTGAAAAGTCCACTTCCAAGTGCTCGACATTTGAATGAGGCCCAACCAGAAAGGAGTTACACCATTCTGTTCATCCCAAAAACTATTCCTGCACCAAAAGCCCTTGCCAATCCAAACCTCTACCTTCGATTTCCTCAACAACAAAGAATCTCACATCCAGTCAATCCTGCTTCAGATGATTTGGACGTCAAAATGACAGATGTGGAGGCTAATGTAGCATGGTTAGTGAATGATATGAAAAGACAAGATGCTATTGTCAGTTCAGTTAGATCTGCAACAAGTTTGTTAAAGTAAAAAATATCATAAATGTGGCAATCTTTCACTCAGGATATGATTGATGTAAGAACAGATGTTCAGAATACTCAAGTATCGGTCTTTCACAAAGTTCAGAAGGTGAAGAATTGTCAGAACATTCTCAGTGATGATGTTAGGGATATTGCTACCCTACGTCACATAATTGATGTTGCTCTAGAAGACCTAGCAGGAGATGATTCTAAGATCAACAGGAGAATGGATGATTTTCAGGCTACTACAGATCACAGATTTGACAAAGTTGATTCCCAGCTTCAATACATGACAGATGGTCTAACTACTATCTTCAAATTGCTGAACCCTAAGACCATTGATTCTCAACCCAAGAAAGATGACAAAAATGATAAGCAGGATCCTTCTAAGGACAATCACCCTCAGGAGGATGCCTCAACTAAGGAAGAGAAGTCTCTACAAGAAAAAGGTGGCTATGATCCCAAAATAGACAAAGGAGAAGAAAAGATCACTGAACTAAAAATTGGTGATACACATTCTCATGGGGAGCCTATAAGAGAACACAAAGGGTATAATCCACTTAATCCAAGATATGAGGGGATATTCTATGATAATATGCCTGATGAAGAATATTATGAAATTAAATCCTTCTTCTAAGAACATATTCCTCAAACTAGAATTTCAATCAAAGAACAAGCTAAAGCTGCCAAGGCTGAGAGAACTGCAAGAATTATTGAAGACTGTAAAAAGCAAAAGTAAGAAAATGATGATAAGATTGGTCATAAGTGGGATAAAGCCAGACAGATACTAGGAGTAAATTCAATAGGACCAAATGATGATGAACTGATTGAGGCTATCCTAGACAATTTGAAGGGAAAAAACCAAGATCTGGAACAACATCGAAGAGTCCTTAATTCAGCAATCAACTATCTCTCAGTAGGCTTCTCAAGTAAAATTGATTGGTCTCTACATATAGCGTTCATTGATCAAGGGGTACTGAAAATGACTGATGACCTTATTGTGAAAAGATCCTTGATGGAACTATGAGTAATGAGTTCAAAGTTGAAGCCTGGAAGATTCAATGAACTTGTAAAAGATTGTTTCAAGATAATTATGAGAAACATAGGTCTAGAAGTATGGAAGAAACCTTATTGTGTGTTGTACTACAAAGGTGAAAGTCTCCTAATCATGTAATTGAACTCAAGAATCAAACAATATCCTATGAGTATGCTAAAGAAGGTGGAGGAGAAGTTGATGTATGAGGCATTCAAAATTGATGAAAAGGTTGAAGCTGCTGACTGGCTCAAGGCTAGTAGAGCATGTCTAGGATCAACAGTGAGTGTGAGAGGAAAAATGAAAGTCTTATCTCAACCTAAAGGTATTCCTAAAGATCCGGAAGAAGTTGAAAGGTTATGGTATGAAGTAGTCAAGAAGCAGAAAAAATTATTTAGTAAGTCTGAAGACCAAACCCCTCAAGCCACAACTCAACCTGAAACCTCTAAACCATCTGAACCTCAAGCACCTGTAAAAGTGAAAAGAACCAAATCAAAAGCCAAAAGGAAAGCTGATTCAGGAGATGAAGAAGAAATTGAAGAAGGTGAAATAAAAGCAATAGGGCCACAACCTATACAATCTCTCAAAGCGGAAAGAGTCATTCAAGATCCGTTATGAGTATGGTATAGAGCTGAAAATAGCTTCGCATAACTCATTGAAGTAAGTAAAATGAAAGATCTCTCATCAGAAAATATCAAAGAAATAATGGATCAATTGATTGAAGGTGGTAGTCATAGTGACAGGATAATTGGTCTTGATGCTGTAAGAACTGAACTTTGAAAGAAATTTAGAGAAGAATCAAAGGATGATACAAGCAGAGTGAGGGCAAATCCAAAGAGGATTCTCATTCATGGGCTGTCAACTAAGTATGAATATCTCTTTGAAAATATCAAGAAGTTGAAGAACAAAGCCAAGATCAAGAATTTGTTGAAGCTGATGAGTTATCCTACCAATCCACTAGAGCAAGAAGCTGTTGATCTACTGATAGAAAGACTTCAAGATTTAGAGAAACGAATAAGAAACTAGAAATATTTGTTTAGGCTAGAGGAACATTCATTTTATAATTTTCTATGTAATATGTAAGAATCTGGATCCAGAAAGTAGATTTGTTGGGTCCCGGAGATCGTAGAGGGGGGTGAATACGATTCCCAAATTAAAAATATGACTATTAATTATTTTTGGGACAACATAAAAATTACTTTGGTTCAAACCCGGGTACTGTTCATCATCTTCTTCAACCTCAAGAACACCATTAAAATAACCAAGATAATGAACGGTAATCATCCAAAACACACAACACAACAAGATCCAAGAATATAACTTTATATTCATTGAAGTGGGGTAGATGCTACAAACAAGTTCAAGAACATAAGCTCAAGAACACAACAAAGAAGTGATTTTTGTCTCCTCTAAAACTATTACATTTTGTAGATCTAGGAGACAAAAATCAACCCTATCTTCTATACAAGATTTAACAAGTGTTTTTAATAGAAGAATAGAGGAGTGGTATAAATAAAGAAAATCATGGCTCCAAAATATTCAAGATCTAGTTCGGCCATGGGGGAGAGAATAATTTTTCTCTCTCTCCCCTTGTTTTCACCTGCACCCACGCTACTTGAAAAACAAGTATGGAAGACTTTTATTCAAAGTGAAAAAGATTACTTTTTCACTTTTTCTCCTTTTGCTCATGTCCACCCAAATCTTATCTTCAAAGTCATGTGCCAAGCATGCCTTTGGAAATATTTAATGTAAAAGTAATATTTAATAAATATATAAAATATAAATAAAGAATATCTTTATTTATAAAATATATAAATAATTAAATAAATACTTTATTTAATTAAATTAAATATTTCCATTCCACTCTTCAATTTGTGTAGACTTCCTTATCCAAATATTTGGCCCCGTATACGTGACTCCACCACGTCCAAGTATTTGTGAAAGGGGAGATAGGAGTGAAGGGAAGTAACTCACTGCACTTTCATGTGTACTAGAAATGCTAAATGTAATCTCTATGTAATGGTTGATGATAACTCAACAATAGAACACGACATGTAATAATATGCAGGTGCACAGAAATCTTGGATCACAGAGTTCAGTTAAGACAAAGTATCAAAGGATCATCTACAGACTTGAAGCTCACTGGAAGAAGTTCATTAACATGTTCAGGCCTCAGTGGAGAATAAAAGATGTTGACATCTATTCAAGGATGTGGAAGCTACAGAAGATTGTCTTAGTCTATGAAGATTTCAATGCATTACAATCGAAGCAACAAGTAAGGTTTGCAAAGAAGAATGTGGAATCATGTTCGGAATCAAGAGCCCCTATCAAGACTAGTCACTTATGAACCAGACCGTTGCATCAAGTGTCAGGACATTGGAGGCAAGCTCTCGTCGGTTAATATGGTTTTAATCATTCTAAAGTTGTTGGTTCTCTTGAGTCATGTGGAGGATCAACAAAGGTGGTAAATCAGTGTTGGAGAAATGTCAGCCTAATGGATAAGGGACAGACGGCACAACCTGATTGGATCTTACTAAAGCTTCACAGATTAGAAGGCCAAATACTTGGACGTGGTGGAGTCACGTATACGGGGCCGAGTATTTGGATAAGGAAGTCTACACAAATTGAAGAGTGGAATGGAAATATTTAATTTAATTAAATAAAGTATTTATTTAATTATTTATATATTTTATAAATAAAGACACTCTTTATTTATATTATATATATTTATTTAAATATTACTTTTACATTAAATATTTCCAAATGCATGCTTGGCACATGACTTTGAAGATAAGATTTGAGTGGACAAGAGTAAAAGGTGGAAAAGCAAAAAGCAACCCCTTTTTCTATATACAAAAAGAATCCAAGTCTTTATCTTCAGTAAGAATTCGGATGAGAAAGAAAAGGGGAGAGAGAGAGAAATTATTCTCTCCCCCATGGCCGAACTAATACTTTAATATTTTGGGGCCATGATTTTCTTTATCATACCACTCCTCTATCTTTCTATTGTAAACACTTGCTAAATCTTGTATAGAAGATAGGGTTGATTTTTGTCTCCTAGATCTACAAAATGTAATAGTTTTAGAGGAGACAAAAATCACTTCTTTGTTGTGTTCTTGAGCTTATGTTCTTGAACTTGTTTGTAGCATCTACCCCACTTCAATGAATATAAAGTTATATTCTTGGATCTTGTTGTGTTGTGTGTTTTGGATGATTTACCGTTCATTATCTTGGTTATTTTAATGGTGTTCTTGAGGTTGAAGAAGATGATGAACAGTACCCGGGTTTGAACCAAAGTAAATTTTATGTTGTCCCAAAAATAATTAATAGTCATATTTTTAATTTGGGAATCGTATTCACCCCCCCTCTACGATCTCCGGGACCCAACAATTGGTATCAAAGCTACTCGATTGACATACAAATTGATTGGATCTATTTTTATTTTTGAGATTAAAGAGGGTACGATTGGTTCACTGGACATCCATAATTTTTTTTGAAGCCCGGAATTTTTCTAAGTACAAAATGTTCTAGATGGCCAAGTAGAACATTTCTATGTAGAAATTCTACTTAATGTTCTAGATAGAACCTAAGTAGAAATTCTGGAGTTAGAAATATTTTCTAAGTCAGAAGTTCTACTTAATGTTCTAGATAGAGCCTAAGTAGAACATTTCTATGTAGAAATTCTACTTAATGTTCTAGATAGAACCTAAGTAGAAATTCTGGAGTTAGAAATATTTTCTAAGTCAGAAGTTCTACTTAATGTTCTAGATAGAGCTTAAGTAGAACATTTCTATGTAGAAATTCTACTTAATGTTCTAGATAGAACCTAAGTAGAAATTCTGGAGTTAGAAATATTTTCTAAATTAGAAGTTCTACTTAATGTTCTAGATAGAGTCTATGTAGAACATTCCTATGTAGAAATTCTACTTGGTGTTCGAGATAGAGTCTATGTAGAACATTCCTATGTAGAAGTTCTACTTAGAGTGCTGTTTCAACATGACACATGGGTACATAGTTTAACTTTTATTTAAAACAAAAATTGTTTTTCTCTCAAATTGTTTTTAGTTTAATAATTAAATTTGAATTTAATTATATAAAATATTTTGAAAATAATTTTTAAATTTAAATAATTTATTTTTCAAGTTTATCTTACATCTTGGAAAATATTTTATTTTCTTTTAAATTTTAGAGTCAAATATTTTATATTTTTAATATTCTTAGTTAAGAATTTTATTAATTTGAAAACTAAAATTAATTTTAAAATCCAATTTAATTTCTTTTGAGTTTAATATTCTTAAAAGTATTTTGAGAATTATTTTTGAGGTTTAATAATTTATTTTTCATAAAACTTTAATTATAAATTTTATAAAACTCTTTGGAAAATATTTTTGGATTGAAATAATTTATTTTCATGAACATTTTAAATGTTTTGAGAATTTAGTATTTCTATTTCAAAATTATGGTTTCGAGTTGTTTTATTTTAATTATAATTTAAGCTTGGAAGTTTTAATTATAAATCTCATAAAACTTTTTGGAATATCATTTTGGTTGAAATAATTTATTTTCAAGAATATCTTAGATGACTTGAAAATTTATTATTTTTATATCAAACTAATATTTTCAATCTGTTTTATTATAATTGAAACTGTTTTGGATTATAAATTCTATAAAATTCTTTGGAAATTAATTTTGATTTGAAATAATTTCTTTTTCAGGATTATTTAATATACCTTGAAAAATTTGTTATCTCTATATCAAAACTTTCTTTTCGAATTATTTTATTTTATTTATAATTTGAAATTGAGAAGTTTATTATTATTTATCAAAAATTACATTTTCAATTTATTTTGATTATTTAAATTTCTAAAAAATTAAATACTTCTGTTTGAACAAAATGTTTTTATTAAACGAAACAACAGGAGTTGATTCTTAGTTCGTTGAGGACAAACGAACTGACTGAAGAACATTCTAATGGAGTTGAGACCTGATCTTACCATTGGAGATGTATTTCTACATCGGTCTACTCAGTGGATCATTTGGTTATTGAAAGGGGATTAGTTCATTTAGGGAAGAGTCTTCGATCAGTGGTTTTCGAATCAATATCTGAAGAATTCGGGATTTTGAAAAGGAATTCAGTTTATCGGTCAAAGAACCAAAATAACAATTGAAGATTTGGTTAAAGGATATCAGTGGCAGAAATACACAAGGTTTGATTATCACTGATATATGATAATCAAGGGGTTATTGCTACACATACAAAGAAGAGTGATCTTTTCAAGCAGAACATGAGACATTCTATGTCGGGGTTTTTAAGCAGAACAATCAGGTATCAGTTTGGGTTGAAGCAGGAACATCATTGGTTATTGAGGTCAAATGCAAGGATACTTCCATGAGTGTCATTATCACTCGAGATGGAATGTTAAGCATCGCTTAGGTATACTTTCTAACTAGTTTATACTTGTTTGATTCAATTATAGAGTATTAAGTGTTGAACTGCATTATATTATAAGTTTGATGTAATGCATTGAAAGGCATATGTTTAGAAGCCTATTTGTTTAGAAAGATGACAACTCAACTCAAACATAGATAATTTGTAAGTAAATATATTATCTGTCACAGGAATCTTCAGCAGGTATTATTTGACAAGAAAAAGAAGATCAAAGTCAATCTACAGACTTGAAGCAGTACTACATTGAAAGAAGTTCAATTTAATTGATCATGCCTCAGTGGAGTATTTAAGTTTGAAGAATCTACAGTGTCAGAAGATTTCAATTTGTGTGACAACAAAAATAGTCAAATCAGAAGGAGCAGAAGTGAACCATTATAAAAGTCAAGTGAAGAATTTTATTTGTTGTGAATCACTCGTGAACCAGACAGTACACGGAGTGTTGGCAAAATACAGAGAAGATTCTTTATTACAGAAGAAATGGTCAGCTACAGACATTGGTGTGAAGACAGAAGATTTAAATTTATATCATCAAGAGTCGTGGAGTCAAGACTTTAATTTAATTCTCTATTAATTGATTAAATTATTTAGTTAATTTAATTGGTAAATTAATTCAATCAGAATTAATTTATTTCTTAAATTGATTAAGAAATTAATTAATTTAGAATTATTTTAGAATGAAGAAGACTTTAATTTAATTCTATCATCAAAAATATAATTTATTATGTATCCTATATAATTAGATTAATTCAAAATGAATTAATTTAATTTACAAGATATATAATAAAAGTAATAGAATTTAATTAAAAAGAAAAGAAAAAAAAAGAAGAGAAGAAAAGGAAATAAGAAAAAGAAGGCCAGTACATATACACAACTCAAGTCGGCAGAATCTATTCTCGGGAAGACTTTTTAAAAGTCTCTCCGAGATTTTCTACATAAGTCTCCCCGAGTGATATATGTCTCCCACAGGATTAAAAGTCTTCCCGAGTGTTAATTCAAATGTCTCTCGGTTATTCAAAAGTCTTCCAAAATTATAAAAGTCTCCCCGAGCAGAAATATCTTCCAAGAGAATGTCTCCCCGGCCAGAAAAAGTCTTCCCGAGATCAAGAAGTCTCCCCGAGCAGAAAAAGTCTCCAGCACCTGAATTTGCCTATAAATACAAGATTGATCAGTGGCATTCAACTCACTTCTATTAACATTCTATTCGGCTTAAACAAAAATTCAAGAGCAGTTAATGTCAAAATCTCTCTAGAATTTTAAGAGCTAAATTAGTGAATATTTATCTGATTTAATCTTGTAACCCACCTCAAGTTTAATATAAGTATTTTACTTGAACTGTGTTTCTTTGATTATTATTTCGTGATAATAATTAAAATTGTTTAATAAAAAATTATCCGAAAAAGATCTTAATATTTATTAAAGATTGTATTCAACCCCCCCCCCCCTTCTACAATCATTTGGACCTAACAATTGGTATCAGGGCCATCTGATTGACATAAAAATCAAGATCCTAATATTTTTAGTTATTAAAAATTCGAGACTTTTAATTTATTAAAAATTCGAATCTTTTAATTTATTAAAAATTAGAAAATTTTTAATTTCTTAAAAATTCGAAATCTCTTTAATTCCTAAAAATCTCAAATCCTTTTAATCTTCCTTTATTTTAAAATGAGTACTCAAAGAGTGAGTAGCATTAAAATTCCTCCATTTGATAAAGATAATTATAATCTTTGGAAGAGGAAGATGACACTATTTCTTCGAACTGCAAACCCTAAGTACAAAGATATTTTGAAGACCGGTGTTATTGCTCCAATAACAATCATTCATGAGCATATGATAGATGGTGTACTTATTCCGCACAGACAATTTGATAAAGAAATTTCTGAGTACACTGATACTGAAAAGGAACTGGATTCTTTGGACACCAGCCTGCAGTTAATTTTGGTAGAATCTCTTGATCCCGGAATGTACAATCATGTTGTTAATTGCAAAAATGCTAAACACATCTGGGAAACGATAGAGATACTGAATGAAGGAACAGAAGAAGTGAGGGAGAACAGATTGGAAATCTTAACGTCTCAATATGAGCATTTTAGATCAAATCCTGGAGAAGGTATCTCTGATGTTTTTGAGAGATACAATAAATTGATAAATGATCTAAATCTCAATGGCAAACACTATACGAAGAAGGAGATTAATAGGAAGTTTTGCTGACAATGCCAATTCACTTAGAGCATAGGATTACTGCCATCAGGGAGTCAAGGGACATGAATGAAATTTCATTGGAAAGACTTTATGGCGTACTAAAGACTTATGAGCTAGAGCAGATTCAACAGAAGGAAATATATGGTACAGGCAAGGTGGTCAGCAAGTCTACAGCTCTTGTAGCAGAAGTACCAGAATACAAAGAATCTATGACTGAATCTTCTTCAGTCAAAGTCATTGATCATGATATTGTTGCAGAAGTTGGTGCAACTCAAATGAATTCATCTGAAAGTGAATTCTACTCAATGGAAGAACTTGATCAACTTGAGGATGAATCTCTGGCACTGATTGCTAGAAAATTTGGAAATACAAGATTCAGGAGAAACCCTAGTTTCAAATTCAAGCCTATGGCTAACAGATCTCAGAGAGGTGGTTCTTCTAGCTCATCAACTACAAGAGGTGGATATAAGACAGGGATGGTAGACAGAAGCAAGATCCTTTGCTTCAACTGCAATGAAATGGGACACTTTGCTACAGATTGTAGAAAGCCCAAGCAGGAAAGAAAGAAGGATTCATATGACGAGCTTAAACAGAAATATGAGGCTCTACTGAAGAAGCATCAGGGAAGATCATACTTAGCAGAAGGAAAAAGCTGGGATGATTCTGACAATGATGAAGAAGAAGATATGGGAAATCTTGCTCTAATGGCTTCTTCTTCTGAAGGATCACAATCCCCACCTCGTCAAGGAATTGAGGTAAATCCTAGCTGTCCTAAAATGTTTAAATTGCAAGGTGAGGATTTAATTAATGCTAGAGATCGAATAAAAGTCTTAATTCTCAAAAACCAAGTTTTATCAGATGAGAATTCTGAATTGAAAAAGCTGAAACTTATAAATGAGAAATTAACTGAAGATGTTGCATTTCAAGTTAATAGAGTCAACTGCTATGTTGAAATTGAAGCTTTTCTAAAGAATAAGATTGAACAAGAGAAGGTCAGGTGTCAAGCCTATAGAACTGCTTCATTTGTTATGAAAGACCTAATTGACCAACCAGAGATTAAACGGAAAGTTGGGATAGGTTTTGAATATAATAAATCTGTAGGGAAGCCAAGCAACATAACCCCTTTTAAAAAGAGTGCTGAAGAAAGGGGTATTCCTCATATTATTAAGGACACTAAGAAACCTCTGTTCATAACTCCTATTGCAGAACCAGTTCTTGATAGTTGTGTAATAGTGGATTATGAACTTAAACTTGAAGACCTTAAAGAGGAAGAGAAAGAACAGGAAAAACCAGTTAGGGACATAAAAGGAATAAATGTCCAGAAAGCTAAATATGTACCTAAAAGGCCAATAGAAAATATGAACACTGCTGGTTCATCCACTCCTGGTTTAGGTGCTAAAGAGCTTAAGAAAAATCATAACAGACCTAATAAGTTTGTTAATAGCATGAATAGTAACGACAGATTCCATGCTACTGAGAACTTTAAAAATGTTAATAAAGTTAAGGTAGAAACTGTTAAGACTCCTGCTATTGTGAATAAAATGCCTACTATTGATGCATGCCATAAACCTTGTGGTGTAGATAACTGTATGGCATGTGCTTTCAATGTTATGTCTGCATATTTTAAAAGCATGCATGCTATGAATGTCAATACTACACCTAGACAGCATATAAATCACAAGCATGCTAGATCAAAGACTGCCAATCCTCCTGTTTTACAGAAGGAAACATTCTCTCCTAGGCCAGCATACAAAAATGTTAAGGTTGTTTACAAGGAGAAGTGTTCAGTCAAAGTAGTAGATGAGTTTGTCAAGTTGGGTTCTGTTGTTAAACCTGACAAAGGATGAGAATGTAGACTCAAGATGCTGCTTTTCTGGAGAGAGTTATAGAAGTATTCAAATGGGGCGAAGTGGAGAATGAGAATGTAGATGAGAAGCAGGGACTCCTGAAGTACTTATCTGAAGTAGTAGTGGAAAAGAAGAGAATGGAGCGAGATGCGGCTAGTGTCCACAATACTAACCGTGTTAAGGGCTACCCTAAAATGATCTATTGTCAGTTTAAGGCTGATAAGTCTCATTGGAAGTCACAGCTCATAATGAAAAATTTTGAGGACATTCCAAAGATCAGAACTACTCAGGAGGTGGACAAACTCAGAAGGCTTTTCAGGCATCCTTATCCAGAGCCCAGGAATCCTTTAGAAATGGAAGCGGTAAGTCTGTTGAATGCAAGGTGGAAGCAGCTTCATGATCCAGTTTACAAGAAAGAACAACAACAGAAGGAAAGGCGCAAAAGGTTGAAGGAGGAGAAGCGCCAAGCTGAAGAAGTTAGGAAGAAGAGACGAAATTAGAATTAACGGTCAGAGTGGTGTGAACTTGAAGTTGGAAAAACTTCATATCTTTTTGGTTGCTTTAACTCACTTGAGGAAAATTCACCTGATCACGGTATGCGAGATAGGCTAACGTACCATACTGTAACCGTGAATCAGAGTGGATCCAATAAGGTGATATAAGTTTGACTGAAAGGTTTGAAATAATCCAGGTGATAGGAATCACTCAAATGATCTTTAATTCGAAGTTCGAATTTTCTGTCTAGCTTAAGTTTTATTTATTCTAGTTCTTTGAATTGTTTTCAAGTTTATTTCAGTTGTAATTCAAACAATACAGTAATGTTATTTATCTTTTTCTCGTCTCATTATTTAGTTGAGTTATCCCTTTGTTAATTTGAATGTCATTGTTAGACTATAAAATAGGGGGAGATTGAAAGGCAGAGTGTCTAAACTTGTAACACTATAACTTATGTAACTCAACTAAAAGAAAAGATACTTAACCAGAAGACAATCAAGAACATGAAGTCACAAAGAAATCAATGTTAACCATGAAGATAAGGTAATTGATACAATTCAATTTGTTAACTATGATCAAACAAAGAAGAAATCATTGAAAGAAGTTCAAGACAAAGTTGTTCATGCCTCAGTGATTTGTAACTTAAAGATTCAAGATCATAACTATCAGTATCAACAAGGCTAATTGATTTCAAGTGAACAAGAAGAAAAGCAATGATTGGAAAGCCACATTACTAATTGAAAATGGTAATCTATTCAAAAAGCAGAGACACTATCAAGACTAGTCACTTATGAATCAGACCATTGCATCAAGTGTCAGGACATTGATAGTATGTTTATGTCAGTAATAGAGATCCAAGTTCAAGAGCTTGTTGAAGAATTTGGAAGACATAAAGAAATCACAAGTTCAAGATGCTGCATTGAAGTTTCAAGTTAAAGCCCAGAATTTTTCTAAGTACAAAATATTCGAGATAGAATATTCGAGATGGCCAAGTAGAACATTCCTATGTAGAATATTCGAGATAGAATATTCGAGATGGCCAAGTAGAACATTCCTATGTAGAATATTCGAGATAGAATATTCGAGATGGCCAAGTAGAAGTTCTTAAATAGATGTTCTACATGGAGGGCAGTTTCAACATGACACATGGCATCATCTAATTGGCAGATTTCCAAGCTTTCAAGATAAGATAAGATTTATGTGGATATCATTGGGCCACGTATATTTTAATCTTTGAAGACTACAAGACATAGATTACAAGTAGTATAAATAGAAGTACTTGTGTATTATTTTCAAAAGAGCAATATTTTTCTAGATAAACACTTGTAAAAGAGAGAGAGAGTATTCACAGAGCTTAGTATCATTTACTACCCTCTTTACTTCTAGTGTACTGTGTAATGAATGTTGTAGCAACCCTTTCAAGTTATATATAAGACATATATTCCTTGAATCATTGTGTTCATTTATTACATAGTATTTATTGCTTCATTAATTCGAAAAGTTGTATTCACCCCCCCTCTACAACACATTTGGACCTAACAATTGGTATCAGAGCTGAATGTTTAATATACAAAACATAGATCCTTGTGTTTAGTAGAAGATTAGTGAGTTTTCATCTATAGATCTACTTTTCAAGTTCTTCTCGAAAAGTGTGCTCAAATTTGTTTGGCAGAGAAAACTCACTCTAAAAATTATTTAAATACTCCGGGAGTAATTATTTAGCTTGGGAGGATTTTAGATAATTTTTGTGAATTAATCTGGGTACTTTGATATTTGGTGTTCTTGAGTGTTCATCATTATTCTTGTTAAAGAAGACAAACCCAGCAACTTTTTGATTTCCTTTTCAAAAAGACAAAAAGGTGTTATTGGCTTTTGATTTGACATATATCTCACAGCAAAAAGTATTACAGAAGATATTCAGTACCTTGCACGTGTGTTAGGTGAGTTAGGTGAGAAAAACCACAAAAGTCAAAAAGTGTGAAAAGTGACCTGCAGCAAATTTTATCCAAGGCAAAAGTTCTACATAGAATATTCTACTTGAATATTCTACTTGAATATTCTACTTGAATATTCGACTTGAGATTTTCTACTTGGACAAAAGTTCGACTTAGAAAAGTTCGACTTGGAGAATTTCGACTTAGGCAGAAGTTCTACATAGATATTCTACTTAGCCTTGTCTTGGTACTTAGAAAAAAAATTTTGGTGACCAGAATTTGAACCTTGATTTATTTTAAGATAATTTAATTTTCTTTTAATTACTACTCAAGCAATAAGAAAAATTTATTATCTTTACTTTAAATCCGCATTAAGATGGCACCTAAAAACAATTTCAAGATTCCAATGTTCGACCGAGATCATTATGAAGAATGGGTGTTGAGAATGAAACTTTACCTTGAGTCAGTCAATCCTGAATATCTGGAAGTCCTCGATAAAGGTAAATTTGTACCAATGGTTGTTGTTCCTGAGCATATGGAAGGAGATGTGGTAGTACCACAACGGTCTGAGCCCAAGAAGGCAGTAGACTTTTCAGATGCTGATAAGGAGCAGATATCTTTCGACACATCCGTTCGACAAACACTGATGGAATCCCTAGATCATGAGATGTTTAACGTAGTTAAAGGACTAACTACAGCAAAGAAGATCTGGGATAAGCTAGAGGTCGTCATGGAAGGTACCTCCGAGGTCAGAAGCAACAAAACACTTATACTCAAGATGGAGTATGACACTTTCAGGATAAGAAAAGGAGAAAGTATAACCGATGTCTATCTAAGATTCAGTCAGTTGGTTTTGGATTTGAATCTGAGAGGTGTAACTCTCCCCGTGGTTGAAGTCAACACGAGATATCTGAGGAACCAGCCAAAAAGCATTGAACATAGAGTCTACGCTGTTAGAGAAACCAGAGATTTACACACAACTACTCTGGAAGAATACTATGGAATTCTAAAGACCTATGAGCTGGAAACACTTCAAGATCAAGCATGGGATAATGATTCAAGAGGAAAAGAAGCTGCATCAGGGTTAGTTGCTGATGAGGTAGAGTCTAAAAAGGCAATGGTTGCAGAAAAGCCTAGGTCATCACCTGCATCACCTCAAGTTGAAAATGATGATGAGTGCACATCAAATAGTGATGACGACTACTTCACCCAAGAAGAGCTGGACAACATGGATGACAGTGTCGTGGCATACATGGCAAGGAAGTTCAGCAATATCAGATTCAGAAAGAGTAACCGACCGCAAAGTAAATCTTCATCTTATTATCGGGTTACTAGGGGTGGTGGTAGTTCACAAGGCTACAAAGGAAAAGGCAAGAGTACCAGCTACAAATCTCCTTTGGATTTCAAAATGAAGTTCAAATGTTATAACTGTGGTGAAGCTGGACACTTTGCTACAGATTGCAAGAAGCCTAAACAGACATATCCAAAAGAAACTTATGAAGCCCTCAAAAGCAAGTATGAGGCCCTGGTGAAGGAAAGACATGGAAAAAGAGCTTTAGTTGTCACAGAAGGCAGAGCGTGGGATGATTCAGATGAGGAAGAAGTTACTCATACAGCAAACTTTGCCCTCATGGCTGAAACGTCAAATGAACCAGAGGTACCAGTTCTAACCCTTAAGGAAGAAATGTCTCTAGATGATTATAAGGTGCAGAACGGGGCTCTTAGCGAAGAGATCTATATGCTGTGCAAAAGCCTAAATACTTCTCAAAAAGAACAGAAAACACTTGTTGCCAAATGCAGAATGCTTGAGGCAAAAGTGGAAGAATTAGAGGCTGTTTGCACTATAGATACTTCCCTAAGAGACTCTATTAAAACTTTGGAACACAAGCTCAACCTTAAAGATGAAATAGAAGCATGTCTTAGGAATAAACTAGCTGAGTTAGAAACAAAATGCGAAGCTTATAAACTAGCAGCTAGTAAAGTGAATGTTGATAGTAGCACATTTAAGAAGATAACTGGTGTTGGTGTAGGACTTGACTATTCTAACTTATCAAAGAAAGAAGGGAAAAGGCCTGTAGACACCAGTCCCAGTGAGATTAAAAAAGAAGTACCTACAATTCTCAAATCTGCTATTAAACCAATATTCAAACACTTTACTCCTCGAGAAGAAGAAGAGACTGATTTATTAGTTAGATATGAGTTAGAGATGGAAGATCGCCAGAGAGAACAACCTGTAACTCCTACTAAATCAGTTAAAATCAAATCCCCTAGAGAAGAATCTAGACCAGGATTAGGAGCCAAGGCTGTTAAAAATCAGGGTAAAAAGGAAAAGGGCATAAAAGAGGTTAAGGCATAACGAGTAAAGAAAGCATGTTATCACTGTAAATCTACTGAACATCTTTCTTATGCATGTAAATCTAACATGAATATTCCTGTTGCACATGCCATGCCTGTACCACATACAATGAATAACATGCATCAGAATCATGCACAATGTGGTCAACCTAATTGTATGCCATGCACTTTTAACGTCATGCAAACTTTTGTAAATTTGATGAATGCAACTAGTCAAACATGTTTAAATACTGCTACTAGTTCTAATATCAAGAAGAAGCATGTGAGAGCTAAGACTGCCAGTCCTCCTAAAGTTAGGAGTGACAAGCCTTCTCCTAAGACTGACAAATCTGTCAAGTCTGAAAAAGGGAAAGACAAAGTCGAAATCTCTAGTAATGTTAAAAAGAGTGCATCTCCTGTTGTTATACCTGATAACTATCGATCTTATAGAAAAGCCGGGCCCAATCAAAGTTGGGTTCCGAAGAATGTCTAATCAATCTGACATTGCAGGGCATTAAGCGAAACAGAAATAAAGTTATATGGGTGCTAGATAGTGGAGCATCAAGGCATATGACAGGAAACAAGTCCCTGCTTACAGAGTTGGTTATGAAGGTTGGCCCTTATGTTACCTTTGGAGATGACAGCAAAGGTGTGACGAAGGGATATGGCAAACTGAAGACCGGCAATGTCATCATTGAAGATATTTCTTATGTTGAGGGATTGAAGCACAATCTGTTGAGTATCAGTCAGTTCTGTGACAAAGGATACGAAATTGTCTTCAATAAGAAAGGCGTGTCAATCACTCACATTAAGGAAGGTTCATTGGCTTTAAGAGGAGTTCGTAAGGCAGATCTTTTTGTTGCAGACATGGATTCGGCAAATCAGAATGAAGTCACCTGTTTCTACAGCAAAGCTTCAGATGATGAAAGCTGGTTATGGCACAAAAAGCTATCTCACTTAAACTTCAAAACGATGAATGCTCTCGCGAGGCGAGAATTAGTGAGAGATCTACCACAGATGGAGTTTGCTCCTAAAGGACTCTGTGAAGCTTGTGAAATGGGAAAGTCAAAGCGAGCATCACATAAAAGTAAAGAAATTTCTAGTATCACTGAGCCTTAACAACTTCTTCATATGGATTTGTTTGGCCCAGTGAATGTCCTCTCCTTATCTAGGAAAAGATATGCTTTGGTAATCGTGGATGACTTCTCCAAGTATACATGGGTATTGTTCGCAATGACGAAAGACGAAGTACCTTTCCTAATCATTGATCACATCACTCAAATTGAGAATGTTTCAACACTTACTGTAAAGACGATTAGAACAGACAACGGTACTGAATTTAAGAATGCAGTGCTGAATGACTTCTGTGTATCTAAGGGAATACGTCGTCAGTACTCAGCCCCGAGAACTCCACAGCAAAATGGAGTAGTTGAAAGGAAGAACAGAACTTTGGTTGAAGCAGCAAGAACATTGTTGTATGATTCAAAACTTCCTCTTTACTTTTGGGCCGAAGCAGTGAGTACAGTGTGTTACACTCAGAATAGAACCCTGATCATAAAAGATAAAGAAAAGACACCATGTGAACTAATGAATAACAGAAGACCTACAATCAAATACTTTCATGTCTTTGGAGCTAAATGCTATGTGCTTATAGATGATGAAAATCTAGGCAAATTTGCAGCAAAAGCTCATGAAGGAATCTTTGTTGGTTATTCTACAGATGTGGTGGCAGCTTATCGGGTATTCTTAGTGAATGATCAAAAAGTGACTGAAAGCTACAACGTCAGATTCGACGATACCAAACTCCCATCAATATCTAAAGATTCTAGTGAACCAGAGTCCCTTAAATTTCAGAATCTGGACTTAGATGAACTTGAAGATGAACCTGAGTTGGTTGTCATTTCAAATGTTCCAAGTGTTCGTGAAGAAACATCTGAGCTTAATGAACAATCGAATCCTACAAGATCAGAAGAAACTTCTTCCACACGATCCGACAACAACTCAGGGGGAGTAAACAGCAGCTCAAGGACAAGTGTTCAAGGCTCAAGACGAGATGACACTAGTTCTGTAGGAGCTGGCACTAACTCAGGGGGAGTTAGTGGAAATACCACAAGTAGTCAACACAACAACTCAGAAAGTCAAGCTGAATCATCAAGACAATTTCCAAAAGAACGAGTATGGAGTAGAGACCATCCGTTTGAATTAATAATTGGTGATCCAGATGCTGGTGTGACTACTAGAAGAACTGCAAGAGCTGACATGGCTAATATTTGCTTATATTCTGGGTTCTTATCCAAGCTTGAACCTAAAGAAATAGAAGAAGCTCTTGTTGATACTGATTGGGTGATTGCAATGCAAGAGGAGCTCAATCAGTTTGAAAGGCAGAAAGTTTAGAAGCTGGTACCCCAACCGAAGAACAGATCAGTAATTGGAACTAAGTGGGTATTCAGAAATAAACTGGATGAAGACGGACTTGTAACACGAAACAAGGCTCATTTGGTAGCGAAGGGTTACTCTAAAAAAGAAGGTATTGATTATGATGAGACCTACGCTCCAGTTGCAAGACTTGAGGCAGTCAGGATGTTCTTGGCCTTTGCAGCACACAAGAACTTCAAGGTTTTTCAGATGGATGTGAAAAGTGCCTTCCTGAAATGAGAGCTAGAAGAAGAAGTATATCTGGAACAGCCACCTGGCTTTGTTGATCCAGAACTTGTAGATTTTGTGTACCTTCTCTTCAAAGCTGTCTATGGCCTCAAACAATCCCCAAGACGATGGTATGAAACCCTATCCTTGTTCTTAATTGCAAGTGGTTTTACTAGGGGAGTAATTGATAAAACATTGTTCTATAAAAATGTAAAAAGTGATTTAATACTTGTTCAAGTCTATGTGGACGATATTATTTTTGGGTCATCTAATGAGCGCTTGTGCGAGAAATTTGCCAAGTTAATGCAGGATAAGTATGAGATGAGCATGATGAGAGAGCTGTCCTTCTTCCTTGGATTACAGATCAGTCAAAGAAAAGATGGAATCTTTATCTGTCAGTCCAAGTACATCAAAGATTTACTCAAGAAGTATAATCTAGAAGATGCATCAACAGCTAAGACTCCCATGGCAACAGCCACGAAGCTTGATGAAGACAAATCAGGTAAACCAGTTGACATCACAAGCTATCGAGGTATGATTGGCTCTCTCCTCTATTTAACTGCAAGTAGACCCGATATTATGTTCGCAACTTGTTTGTGTGCAAGGTTCCAAGTGGATCCTAGAGAATCACATCTCATAGCCGTCAAACGAATCTTTAGGTATCTCAAGGGAACATCAAATCTAGGGATTTGGTACCCAAGAGATACAGGTTTTAATCTAATTGGCTATTCGGATTCAGACTATGCAGGTTGCAGGATTGATAGAAAAAGCACATCTGGTGCATGTCAATTTCTTGGCAGAAGATTGGTGTCCTGGCAAAGTAAAAAGCAACACACAGTATCTACTTCTACTGCTGAAGCTGAGTACATTGCTGCTGGAAGCTGTGTAGCTCAAATACTGTGGATGAGGAACCAATTGAAAGATTATGGCATGGAACACAAAAAGATTCCAATCATGTGTGACAACACAAGTGCCATTGCCATGACCAACAATCCTGTAGACCACTCAAGAACCAAGCATATAGACATCAGGTATCACTTCATTAGAGAACATGTCGAGGAGGGGACTGTGGAGTTACATTTTGTGCCCACAATGCAACAAATTGCAGATATATTCACTAAACCTCTTGATGAAGTAACATTCACAAGGTTGGTTGGTGAATTGGGGATGCTTAACACAAGTTAGTGATTTCTCCTATCTGTAAAATTTCAGTTTTTAATCATGAACATATGTTTTTAGTCTTGTCATTTGCCTATTTTATTGATACAAAGTTGAAAACATATGTAAATAATCTCTACAATTGCTCAAAATATCACTTCTGCATGCTAATTAATCATTATGGACTTAGACTTTAAAATGATTAAGTAATGAATATTTTAGGATGCATGTTGTGTTATTTTACATGAATTCATTGTATTTTATGTGTAATTATTGGTTAAATCTTTGAATTTATGCTGGTATGATTGCATGATCATAGGGGGAGTTAAATTCATATTATTCTAATTTTTTATGATTTTTAGATGAATTTACCTGTGTTTTTCATGTAATTTTGTTTAATTTAAGAGGCCTTAGAATTGTCAAGGAATGTTTTTATTATTTGCTTTGATAAAAATCCTTGAATTGATATTTATCTTAATTTGGCAAAATTTAATTGTTGTTGAAAAAAAATTGCCAAATTATGCTGACTATCTTCAAAATTAAAAATTTTTGAAAATTCTAAGTCTGGGAAGAATATTCGAGATAAGGTCTATCTCGAACTTCATCTCGAAATTCGACTTGAATTTCGAGTTACAGTTCCCCGTGTGCCTGTAAAATTCCAAGTCTGGGAAATTGTTCGACTTGAGTCCCATCTCGAACATTATCTCGAATATTCGACTTGATGTTCGACTTGAGTCCCATCTCGAACATTATCTCGAATATTCGACTTGATGTTCGACTTGAGTCCCATCTCAAACATTATCTCGAATATTCGACTTGATATTCGACTTGAGTCCCATCTCGAACATTATCTCGAATATTCGACTTGAGTCCCATCTCGAACATTATCTCGAATATTCGACTTGATGTTCGACTTGAGTCCCATCTCGAACATTATCTCGAATATTCGACTTGATGTTCGACTTGAGTCCCATCTCGAACATTATCTCGAATATTCGACTTGATGTTCGACTTGAGTCCCATCTCGAACATTATCTCGAATATTCGACTTGATGTTCGACTTGAGTCCCATCTCGAACATTATCTCGAATATTCGACTTGATGTTCGACTTGAGTCCCATCTCGAACATTATCTCGAATATTCGACTTGATGTTCGACTTGAGTCCCATCTCGAACATTATCTCGAATATTCGACTTAATGTTCGACTTGAGTCCCATCTCGAACATTATCTCGAATATTCGACTTGATATTCGAGATAGTGTTCCCAGGTTTGTACTTGCAATTTTACTCATTTTTTTTGGAATTTTGTCTTGATATTCGAGATGAGATTCCCTGGTGGGTTTATTAAGCTGTATTAATTGATCAAGTGATTATTTGTTCGAGTTAGTGTCATCTCGAACTTTATCTCGAATATTCGACTTGATGTTCGAGATAGACCCTATCTCGAACACTATCTCGAATATTTGACTTGATGTTCGAGATAGTGATGTTCGAGATAATGTTCGACTTGATGTTCCCCTGTATGTACTTGACGTTTTTTTTCTATTTTCACAGGGATATTCTCGTCTTTGCACATATATGCCTATATATACATCTCTAACACGCATCAATTTTCACTTTTACCTAATTGTTTTAACCCTAAATTTTTACAGCCCCCACCCTCCCTCCCTGCGATTTCAAACAGTCATGGCCCTGTTCATTCGAGTTGTGTTAAAACTCTTACATATCTCGAACTACTGCCCGTTTTCAATTTCCTATTCTCTGTTTGCCCTGTGTTTGTGTATTTGGACCTGTCTGTTCATCTGTTCAGTTTGTCATATACACACACATATACACACAACTATCACGGTTATTTACAAACATAGTTTGGTTTTTATATCCCTGATTTGGGGTTGCAGTATTTACTGGACTGGATTTTGTTTGTTTTGATTTTGATCATAATTCATTCTGTAGTTTAGTTCAAATCGGCTGTTCATCTTATCGATTCTCTAAAAGGAATTAATTAGATCACATTTTTTTCCTTAAGTGTTTACCTTAATTGTTTCTTTTCAAAATATCACATTAACTCAAGGAAAATTGTTTTACAAATGGCTCACCAATTTATTCTTGCGAAAAATAATTTTTATAACATTAGTACGGAAATTGGTGATCAACTCCCACGCTTCAAGTTTTGGATACGATTTCTTAATTTGTACTCCAAGGCTAGTGTTGCTTTTACTGCTAAACCAACACTAGTCCATGATGCTTTACAGCAATTATGGACTAGTGCGGTTACTTTTGGGAGCAAACATACCTGCTATGGTTTCAGGTTTACCTTGGCGGGTCAGGAATATGAAGTAACGGAGGAAGTGTTCAACAGGGTTCTGGGATTTCCAGTTAAAGATGTTTATGACCCTAAACCTTCAACGGCAGATCGTCTCCAATTCTTTGAGGAGATTGGATGATATCCTCCTTCTGGACGGATCTTAGCTGGCGCCATCCAGAAACAATACTTCCAGGTGGAATGGAATTACTTTTTCGAGGCCATCACGAGATGTTTTCGGCAGCGCGAAAAAGATTATCATCAGATTCCAATTCCCATATAGATCTTTGCCGTTTCCCTAGCCCGTGAACTGGACATTAATTATGGAAGAATAGTTCTTTCCGAAATAGTGGCTACAATGGGATCATCTGCAAATAGAAACCTTGCAACTACTAACGTTGTATGCTGGTATCCTCGTTTCTTACAAATGCTCATTAATCATTTAGTACCGACTAATGCTTTACCTGTAAGACAGGCATTTGCAACGAGTAAAACATCTGCATCACTTGGCATGGGCACCAAGTCACTCACAACAATTGCTAATCAGGATAAACATCACGGTAAAGCGCTAATTATTCCTGCTAATATTCAAGTGTGGCTTCAGTATGATGCAGGTATTACTACTATGGCGGGAACCTCGCACGTATCATCACATGCTCAGAATCCATCTGCACATGCTGACGCATTTCAAGGGATTCCTGACGAGCCTCAAAGTGATGAGGATGATGATGGCCACTCTCACGGTCAAAGGGAAAGACAACCTACTCCACATGCTGATCCTGATCCCTTCGCTGGACAAGGTAATGAAGGAGGTAACTTCTATGAACAAGAGCAACTCTCTGTTCACACTACTGATACTTCTTCAACTAAATCTGATTCCATGGCCCAAGATTCTGCTAGCCCGCAGGATCTATCCCAGGGTGAGAACTATATTTCTGATTCTGAGTCTGAAACTCTTGCTTCTTCTATTTCACCCTTGCTCACGGGAGTTAAAAGGCTGGCATCTGTAGATTTAGGTGAGGGCTCTGAGAGTGACCCAGAAGTGCAGCCAATTTTACGGAAGAAAGCCAAATTTTCACTTGCTGCAACTTCTTCAGCCCAGTCCCAACCTAGAATGTCAATCACACCCACTCCACCTCACGAGAGTAGTTCTACCTTTGCACATTCTAAACCTAAGAATCTTGGTGAGGATCTGGAGCCTTCTGAAGAGCCTGTTGCTTCAGAAAGGCCAGAAGCTTTCATTGCTTCAGAAGTACCTTCACCGGTACATACTGATGCTGCAGAGAGGATCGGTTCTGATGTTGTACTAGAACACTCTGCAGCCTCTCAACCTGAGATTCCACCTCAGGATATGACAGGAACAAATCCCATAACTGCTACTCACTTTCCTTATCCAGTTTCTGCAGGTACTGCTTTCACTTTCAGGAATATTATTGCAGCCATACACGAGCGTGAGACAGGGAGTGTGTGTGAGCGTTTAGGGAGTGAGGGACCTTCATTTTTAAGGCCCGAAACCGAGCGCCAAGCAGTAACAGAACGATTTTTAGAGCGAGGACACCCGAGCCAAACACCGTCCCTTAATCTTGAAAATCTTCACACTCGTATGACAACAATTGAAAATGAAATAAAGCAGTTCGGACAGTCAATTGTGCAGTTAGGGATCAATGTTGGTGACAACAAGCGAGCTCTTGATGACTACGCAGCACGAATGACAAGTCAAGCAACAGCATTCGATGAATTGACACATAAGGTGAATGACTTGGGCCATGCTGGTGGTATCTTGGGCAGCACTCTGAATGAGAGAATGGGAACAGTGGAGAGCATCATGCATACCATGGCGACAGAGATCAGCAGGATGATGTATGCAGTTAGAAGCTTTGTTCCTCCCGAGTGCTTTGACGAACAATTCACTCAGCCTCCCCCTGATCATGATGATACTGGTGGTGCTGGAGGTGCTGGTGGCGCTGGACCCTCGGGTTCTGGTTTTGGTGGTTCTCATGCAACTGCTGGATCTGGCGAGAAAGGTGGTGTTGGGGATAACTCACCTAAGGGGGAGAGTGGTAAGGAGACGAGACAGCAGTCGGTAATAATTGAAGAAATTGAAGAACAAACTGCTGATGTTGTCAAAGAAAATGAGCCAGTGAATGAAGAAGAGGCTCAAAGAAAGAGGAAGGGTAAGGCAGTGGTGGCTGAACAAGAAGAGCCATTCATTGACTTGAGTTGTCATCAGGAAGAGGCACATGCAGTACTTGATTCAGATTCTGATATGGAGGATGTTCCGTTAGCACATGCTATTAGAAGATCTTTGAAGGAACAAGGTGGAGGTGCTGGAATGTCTTCCGGACAGCCTGAAGAAATACCTGTTGATAAGGAAACTCTAGAAGCCCAACAGCTGGCCTTGGAACAAGCTCAGTTCTATAAAATGAAGATGATGCAGGATGAGGCTATTTTTCTTGAAAAGAAAGCAGAGCTTAAAGAGAAACAGTATGATCATGAGCTTGCAAGGTTAGCTGATCCTCAAGTAGATCTGGACAAGAAAAGGATAGGACGGAAATGGGATGATGCAAGGAAGATTCTATCGGGAGTTTGTACAAAAGGAACTCATAACAAAGAGGCGGAAGACTTGTTCTACAACTTGAACTTGCAGAATCCACTGATTGTTGACTACATAAATGCTTTGAAAAGGTTGATCTCAAAAGTCAGAGTTGGATATAATGCAATGGTTAAGGAATGGCAGGTCATCTTGTCTTTAGTCGAAGGAGTCCCGACATCTTTCTTGTATGTGGATGATCAATTCATCTCGAGAAGATCTGCGTCAGAGTTGTTCTTGCTAGCAACAAAAATTCAATATTCTCAAGCTGAGGAGCTTAGCATTCTGTATAGGGATCAGTTAATGCAGCTAGCAGAGGACAAGGGACCAGAATTCTCAGTGAATCCTGATATTGTTCGGATGGTTGTTGATGGAAAGATGAAGAGGGTGTGCTTAGAGGAAAATGACCTAATGGCTCTATCAGTAGAATCCCTAAAGGCGGTATGCAGGCAAATGATGAGCAAGGGATTCACTTCTGACATCAAGGAGAAGTCAGTGGAGTTCATTGAGAGGGTCATATTCAAGATGAGCAATGAAATCTGGAAGTGTGACATTATTGCTCCAAACCCTCTAGACAATGTAAAGATTGAGCCGGAGCTAATTGAAAGAAAGTGGAATATTCTACAAGCTGTTAAGAATGTAGATGAAGCTCTGACTCTTCTTTCTGGATCTCTGGAACAAGGAGAAATAAGGGAGGCAGTTGGTGTTCCAGGGAGAGATAGTGTATACTGGATACACTCATATGATGATGACACAGCTGATGCTTTAGCATTCATAGACGCAGACCAAAATCAAACATTGTTGCATATGAGTAGGAAATGGCTGCTGCAGACTCAAGATGCTGCTTTTCTGGAGAGAGTTATAGAAGTATTCAAATGGGGCGAAGTGGAGAATGAGAATGTAGATGAGAAGCAGAGACTCCTGAAGTACTTATCTGAAGTAGTAGTGGAAAAGAAGAGAATGGAGCGAGATGCGGCTAGTGTCCACAATACTAACCGTGTTAAGGGCTACCCTAAAATGATCTATTGTCAGTTTAAGGCTGATAAGTCTCATTGGAAGTCACAGCTCATAATGAAAAATTTTGAGGACATTCCAAAGATCAGAACTTCTCAGGAGGTGGACAAACTCAGAAGGCTTTTCAGGCATCCTTATCCAGAGCCCAGGAATCCTTTAGAAATGGAAGCGGTAAGTCTGTTGAATGCAAGGTGGAAGCAGCTTCATGATCCAGTTTACAAGAAAGAACAACAACAGAAGGAAAGGCGCAAAAGGTTGAAGGAGGAGAAGCGCCAAACTGAAGAAGTTAGGAAGAAGAGACGAAATTAGAATTAACGGTCAGAGTGGTGTGAACTTGAAGTTGGAAAAACTTCATATCTTTTTGGTTGCTTTAACTCACTTGAGGAAAATTCACCTGATCACGGTATGCGAGATAGGCTAACGTACCATACTGTAACCGTGAATCAGAGTGGATCCAATAAGGTGATATAAGTTTGACTGAAAGGTTTGAAATAATCCAGGTGATAGGAATCACTCAAATGATCTTTAATTCGAAGTTCGAATTTTCTGTCTAGCTTAAGTTTTATTTATTCTAGTTCTTTGAATTGTTTTCAAGTTTATTTCAGTTGTAATTCAAACAAGACAATAATGTTATTTATCTTTTTCTCGTCTCATTGTTTAGTTGAGTTATCCCTTTGTTAATTTGAATGTCATTGTTAGACTATCAAATAGGGGGAGATTGAAAGGCAGAGTGTCTAAACTTGTAACATTATAACTTATGTAACTCAACTAAAAGAAAAGATACTTAACCAGAAGACAATCAAGAACATGAAGTCACAAAGAAATCAATGTTAACCATGAAGATAAGGTAATTGATACAATTCAATTTGTTAACTATGATCAAACAAAGAAGAAATCATTGAAAGAAGTTCAAGACAAAGTTGTTCATGCCTCAGTGATTTGTAACTTAAAGATTCAAGATCATAACTATCAGTATCAACAAGGCTAATTGATTTCAAGTGAACAAGAAGAAAAGCAATGATTGGAAAGCCACATTACTAATTGAAAATGGTAATCTATTCAAAAAGCAGAGACACTATCAAGACTAGTCACTTATGAATCAGACCATTGCATCAAGTGTCAGGACATTGATAGTATGTTTATGTCAGTAATAGAGATCCAAGTTCAAGAGCTTGTTGAAGAATTTGGAAGACATAAAGAAATCACAAGTTCAAGATGCTGCATTGAAGTTTCAAGTTAAAGCCCGGAATTTTTCTAAGTACAAAATATTCGAGATAGAATATTCGAGATGGCCAAGTAGAACATTCCTATGTAGAATATTCGAGATAGAATATTCGAGATGGCCAAGTAGAACATTCCTATGTAGAATATTCGAGATAGAATATTCGAGATGGCCAAGTAGAAGTTCTCAAATAGATGTTCTACATGGAGGGCAGTTTCAACATGACACATGGCATCATCTAATTGGCAGATTTCCAAGCTTTCAAGATAAGATAAGATTTATGTGGATATCATTGGGCCACGTATATTTTAATCTTTGAAGACTACAAGACATAGATTACAAGTAGTATAAATAGAAGTACTTGTGTATTATTTTCAAAAGAGCAATATTTTTCTAGATAAACACTTGTAAAAGAGAGAGAGAGTATTCACAGAGCTTAGTATCATTTACTACCCTCTTTACTTCTAGTGTACTGTGTAATGAATGTTGTAGCAACCCTTTCAAGTTATATATAAGACATATATTCCTTGAATCATTGTGTTCATTTATTACATAGTATTTATTGCTTCATTAATTCGAAAAGTTGTATTCACCCCCCCTCTACAACACATTTGGACCTAACAGTTTTTATGCTAAAGCTTCGTCAGATGAAAGTTGGTTATGGCACAAGAAGCTCTCACACCTTAATTTCAAATCTATTAATTCTCTAGTCAAAAGAGAATTAGTGAGAGGACTGCCTCAATTGGAATTCACACAAGAAGGACTTTGTGAGGCATGTCAGAAAGGGAAAGCAAAGAAAGCATCACATCCAAGCACTGACACATCTAGTATTACTGAACCACTGCAATTAATTCACATGGATTTATTTGGTCCAGTTAATGTTATGTCAATGTCACATAAAAGATATGCCTTGGTTATTGTTGATGACTATTCAAAGTATACATGGGTTTTATTCCTGCACTCAAAGGATGAAACTCCTCAAGTGGTGATTGATCATATAAAAATGATTGAGTTGGATTCGAAGCTTCCAGTTAGAGATATAAGGTTAGACAATGGAACTGAGTTCAAGAATGCAGTTCTGAATGACTTTTGTGCTGAAAAGGGAATAACTAGACAATTCTCAGCACCTAGAACTCCGCAACAGAATGGAATTGTAGAAAGGAAGAATCGTACATTAATTGAAGCTGCAAGGACTATGCTGAGTGAATCAAGGCTTCCAATGTACTTTTGGGCTGAAGCTGTAAATACTGCATGTTATACCCAGAATCGGACTCTGATCAACAAGGACTTAATGAAGACACCCTACGAAATAATGGCTAACAAGAAACCAACACTCAAGTACTTTCATGTATTTGGTGCTAAATGTTTTGTACTTAAAGACGGAGAAGAACGTATTGGAAAGTTCAAGGCTAAAGCTCAAGAAGCTATTTTTGTTGGTTATTCAAGAAGATCTTATCGGGTGTATATTATTGATCAACATCATGTCAAAGAAAGTGTCAATGTAACTTTTGATGACACAAAATTCCCTAACATCCAAAATGATGATCCATCTGAAACTCTTAAGTTCAACAATATGTCAGACTCACACTCAGATGATGAAAATGAACCTGAGGCTGCAACAGGAAACGACAATGTTAATAATGCTGATGATCCAAGTGGTAGTGGTGGAAACAGTGAAAACTCTGGAGATACCACTAACACACAAGGAGATTCATCAAGAGATCCTAGCAGCAACTCAGGGGGAGGAGATGAAGGATCAGCAAATCAAACACAACATCACAATGAAATTCAAGGCGAATCATCAAGATCTAATCTGCCAAGTCAGAGAATTTGGAGTAGAGCTCATCCTTTTGAGCTGATCATTGGTGATCCAGATGTTGGTGTTAGAACAAGAGGTGCTACACAGAATCAATGCAATTATTCTGGGTTTCTATCTGAAATGGAACCTAAGAAAATAGAAGAAGCACTGTCTGATCCTGATTGGGTGATTGCTATGCAAGATGAACTCAATCAATTTGAATCTCAAGAAGTTTGGAAACTGGTACCCAGACCTAAGGACAGGACTGTAATTGGCACACGATGGGTATTCAGAAACAAGTTAGATGAAGATGGCATTGTAATAAGGAACAAAGCCAGACTGGTTGCAAAAGGTTATTCCCAAGCTGAAGGAATTGATTATGATGAAACCTATGCTCCAGTTGCAAGACTTGAGGCTATCAGGATGTTTCTGGCATTCGCAGCTCACTCCAATTTTAAAGTTTATCAAATGGACGTGAAGAGTGCATTCCTGAATGGAAAGTTAGCTGAAGAGGTATATGTACAACAGCCCCCAGGCTTTGAAGATCCAGATCACATGGACTTTGTATATTTTCTTTTCAAGGCTATTTATGGTCTCAAACAAGCACCCAGAACATGGTATGACACTCTTTCTGAATTTCTTCTTAAAAATGCTTTTGTTAGAGGAGTCATAGATAAAACCTTATTTTATAAGAAACACAATAATGATCTGATAATGGTACAAGTATATGTTGATGACATAATATTTGGGTCTACTAATGATAACTTGTGCAAGAGATTTGCTAAGTTAATGCAGAGTAGGTACGAGATGAGCTTAATGGGAGAGCTGAAATTCTTCCTTGGACTTCAAGTGAGTCAAAGAATAGATGGAATATTCATTTGTCAGTCCAAGTACCTTAAAGAACTTTTGAAGAAGTATCACATGGAAGATTCAGCATCTGCAAGAACTCCCTCATCTACAGCTGTCAAGCTTGGATTATGTGAAAACTCAATAAAGGTAGACATCACAAGCTACAGAGGTATGATTGGATCTCTACTTTACCTAACTGCAAGCCGACCAGATATTATGTATGCCACTTGTATATGTGCAAGGTTCCAAGCGGATCCTAGAGATATTCATCTTGTTGCTGTGAAAAGAATCTTAAGATATCTTAAGGGTACACCTAATCTTGGTATCTGGTACCCTAAAGAATCTGGTTTTAATCAAATAGGATATACAGATTCTGATTATGCAGGTAGTGTTGTTGATAGGAAGAGCACCTCAGGGAGCTGTCAATTCCTAGGGAGAAGATTGATTTCCTGGTACAGCAAGAAACAGCAAACAGTTTCCAATTCTACAGCAGAGGCTGAGTACATTGCTGCGGGAAGCTGTTGCGCTCAGATCTTATGGATAAGGAATCAACTCAGAGATTATGGCTTTGTGTTAAATAAAATTCCTATTTTATGTGATAACACAAGTGCCATTGCAATCTCCAACAACCCTGTACAGCACACGAGGACAAAGAACATAGATATCAGGTATCATTTTATTCGAGAACATGTTATGAATGGTACTGTGGAGTTACACTTTGTACCCACAGAAGAACAGACTGCAGATATTTTTACTAAACCACTTGATGAATCCACATTCACCAGGTTGGTTGGTGAACTTGGGATGTTGAATAGTTTTTCATCTTAAATCCCAGTTCACATCTGCATTATGTTCTTAAATAAAATTTCAAGTGTTTGTTATGTGAATATTTGTCATAACACTTGTGAATTTATTTTACTAAATTCTAGTTCTCGAATGTGTGTTTAGTGTAAATTATTAAAATATTTTATTTTATCTATTTTTTGGTTGTATTCTACTATATTGTAATCTTAGATTATTATCTTTAAAATAATTTAATCAAAATTTTACAAGTTAGAATTTTGGTAAAAATTATTTTTATGAGAAAATAATCAAATATTAAAGTATAGTTATTATTAGTATAATTCAATATTTTGTGTTATTATATTTTAGTAAAGTATTAAATATATTTCGGATCATATATATATATTAAGTATAAATAAATAGATATATGATATTCGGGAAGACTTTTGATTCTCAGAGAGACTGTTGAAAAAGTCTCCCCGAGATATTCAAAATGTCTCCCCGAGTTTTCTTGTTTTTATTTAATGTTTTTATTATTATTATTATTATTATTATTATTATTATTTATTTTCTGTTATTTAATAAGTCTCTGAGAGATTTTGAAAGGTCTTCCCGACCTTCAAAAGTCTCCCCGAGATTTTTGAAAGGTCTCCCTGGCCTTAAAAAGTCTCCCCGAGACTTTTCCTATATATATATGTTCAGTTTTCGTTCTCTAATCCTATCTAATCCTATTCTATTCCGTTTTTAATTGCCAAACCCAATCAAACTCTTGCAAATTTTTCTCTCTATTAAACAATTGTGTGTGTAAGTGTTTTTTCTAAATTGTTAATTAGTTATTTACTAAATCTTAATCAGTTTTTTTCTTCTTCTAAATTTAACTGATTAATGGGTTTAGAAACAATTGTAAAATTTTTGATCACTTATTTAATTTCACCTGTTCTATTTATTTTCTAATAAATTACATTGTTTGTTACGCAGATAAATTAAAATGGCCGCTGTCTTTGAAATCTGCAAGACTAACTATGTAGGGTACTTTGATCCTACAAGATGTCCAGAACCCAGATTCATTCCCTGGATTCGATTCCTCAACGAGCATCCTATGATTGGAACTTCAATAGCCCTGGACCCTGTTCTGAAGATTGATCCACTGAAGGCTCTCTACTCTACAGCTGTTAATTGCTCAACCAGCACGTCAACTCGCTTCGCATTCAAAGTAAGAGGAAGAGATTACTGGGTGACAGATATTGATGTAAACAGGATTCTAGGCTTCCCAACAGACAACTTTGATCCACTACCAACACCACAGGAGCTGATAGAATTCTTTCAAACCATCCAGTATCAAGGTGAATTTAATATGGTTAGACTGTCCAAGACTCATCTGGTAAGTGAGTGGGACTACATCTTTGATACACTGGCCAAGGTATTTTCTCCATGTCTGAAGAATAGTTTTCACAACATTCCTCTGCTTTTACAAAACATAGGATTTGCTGTGACACATAACCGGAGAATAAATTTTGGCAAATTAATTTTGAAAGAGATAATCAGGAAAATGGGTACTTTTTCAAGCAGAAGTCTTACAGAAGATCATACAGTTCATTGCTACTATCCAAGATTTCTGACCTTGTTTTTGAATGACAAGCTAACTAATGAACACAAAGTGTTATTTAACAATTCACCTATAGTAAGATCGCTTTCCACACAAAGAAATCTTTTTACAAGGTTGTCGAAGGCAAACAAACTACCAGGTGTTCCTGTAATTTATACACCATACATGGCTCAATTCATTCTTCAACAACAAAATCAAGCACCAGTGTTTGATGAAGGACCTCTACAAATGATTCCTGCTCCTCTAAGTGAAGATGAAGATGAACAAGTTCAACCAGAACAAGTTGAACAACTTGAAGAACATCATGCTCAAGCAGAACCAATTGCATCTGCTCCAGTAAGTACTCAGGTAAGGAATTCTTCTATTGTGAATTTTGACTTAAATCTTGACTTAAATTATATCAGTGTTAAGCCCCCAGTGGCTATTAGGATAGATCATGAGTCTGAAATCCAACAGTCTCTGACACAGGTCTTAGATCCATACACTGCTACTTCGTCATCACAATCTCTCTCCCAAACACAGAAGAGAAAACATACACAGTTAGGGAGTGAAGAAGACTTGATTCCTGCTCCACAGAAGAAGCAAATGCTTGGTACTTCATCTACCCTAGTAATGGTAGAACATGATGCTTCACAACATCAAGTGCCTTCACAGGCTTTAGGAGGAAACTTGGATCTCTCGCTGATTCCTAGATCCTTGCCTACCTCCCCGGATGGATCATATCCGGAATCTGAAAAGATCTACTCATCATCTCAAGATGATCAGCAACTCTTTGAGTCTTACCCTGAGGCAACTCAGTTTTCTATTCCAAAAGAAACGCAAGACTTTATTGAGGATTGGAACTTGCAAAGTTCCATTGCACCACCAGTGACCTCTCATGCAGGGGCTTTGGTGATCTATACTGCAGGTACATCTGGAGGCTCGGATTTTGAGTTAAACACGAGCGAAGAAAGGCAAACACTGTGTGATACACCTACACGTGAGGTGAGTGAAACACTCTTGCAAATAGGAAAAATGAGTGCACACACAGGCACAGAAAGTGAGATGCAAAATATGTTACTGTCCTTTCAACAACAGATGGATGCACTGAAAGCAGAAAATGCACAACTTCGAGCTCAAGTCAATGCTCAAAATTCTTCAGATCCAGTTACAAATCAGTTTTCTCTTATTAGAAAGGATCTTGAAGAAGTAAAGGCAACTGTGCTTCTCAAAACAAATGATGTGAATCAAACACAAGGTGTTATAGCAGCTGATATCAAGGACTTAAGACAGAATCAAATTCAAATTGCTGATAATCTCACAGAGATAAATAAGATCTCAAATCGTATTGATGTTCTAGAAAATGATTATCATCAGTACAATGCTCTTAATTCCTCGAGATTTGCAATGATTGAAAGAGGCATAGATCAGCTGAATGAAGGTTTGAGGCATGTCTACAAAATGGTCAAGTCTGGAACTAGACCTATCCCAGAACAACAACAATTCTTTGAAGGGACTTCAGTCGAGGATCCCTCAACTAAGGGGGAGAAGGTACAAGAAAAAGCTCCAGTCAAAGGAAAAGGGAAAATGCATGACACAGTACAAGAAGCTGCTACAGATCAATACAAGTCAGATCAATCTTACTATGCAGCAGAACAAGATTTTTCTTTCTTTGAACCAGAACAACAAACTCCTGGAAAATCAAATTTTGGTGATGCTGAAACAGGTGAGTTTGACAGAGAATTTCTTTTCTCTGATGAAACAGAAAGAAATGCTGAGCTAGATGAAGAACTTAGAAGATTTCAAGAAGAATCCATAGAGAAAAAACTTGAGTTAGATGCAAGGATTCTTGAAATGCAAAATGAAGCTCAAGCAAGAAAAGACAAGCTTGATAAGCTTAAGGCTCTCTTACAAGTTAAATCCAAGGAGAACAAGGAAGCAGCTGCACAAAAGCAAAAGCTATGGGATGCTGCAATCACTGCCAAGAGGGAAGACATTAAAAGAAAGTTTGGACCAAAATGGGATCAAGCTAGAATGATCTTGGATCAACCTCAGATTGGCACATATCAAGACAGAGAGGTATCCGGCATGATAGGTGAACTATTCACTGCTAACACAACTGTAGATCTTTACATGGCTGAATTAAAGCTAGAGATCAGGTATATCACAGTTGAAGTAAATGTAGATGGCTGGTATATCATAATTCATCTTGATAATTATGGTTTCTACAAAGTTTCGTTGGACTTCTTCAGAACAAGAACACCTTCTGAGTTATGGGTTATGCTGTGTAAAGTAAAAAGAAGTTCAGAGATGAATGAAATACTCCGAGATCACATTCGAGACTTTGCTACTCTAAGGAGTCCAGAAATCATACCTGAACCTTATGAAGTAAGGTTTGTGAAAAATAATCGATATCAAATAATTCGTCTTAATTCAGAGTCTATGACTGGATATCCTTTGAACTACTTAATAGACGTAGAGAAAATGCTACGGTCTGAAGGATTTCAAAGTCAAGCTAAATCAGTTGCTGCTGATTATATCCAAGACTACTGTATGTCTAAAGATATTGATTTTTACAAGTAATGGAAAGGACTAGAAGAGTTCAAGCAACCAACTTCAATTCCACATGATCCTCTTGATAATGAAGTTTTGTATAGACTTTCTATATCAGAACAAAACAAGGCGTATGGGGTTTCTGGAAGCTCTCAGACAGTACCTGAACCAGAACCACGCACACCTATTGTTGGAAATGAAGAAGCAGAAGAAGGTGAAATACAGTCTCAAGATGATCAGAATTGAAGAAATGTTAACATCTTTTGTTACTAGAACTAGGATAGATCAAGATAGAAATTTGTACTATTTGTTCAGTCTAGAGGAACAACTATCTTGTATTTATCATTAATGTTTGAATCTGGAAATGTTTAATATAAACCAGAACTAAGTTTATTTATTTACAAGTTTTATTGTTATATCTTTTTCTTGTTTGTTAGTTGAGTTATCCTCTAGTGATTTGCTTGTTATTGTTTAACAAACAAATAGGGGGAGATTGAAAGGCATATGTTTAGAAGCCTATTTGTTTAGAAAGATGACAACTCAACTCAAACATAGATAATTTGTAAGTAAATATATTATCTGTCACAGGAATCTTCAGCAGGTATTATTTGACAAGAAAAAGAAGATCAAAGTCAATCTACAGACTTGAAGCAGTACTACATTGAAAGAAGTTCAATTTAATTGATCATGCCTCAGTGGAGTATTTAAGTTTGAAGAAGCTACAGTGTCAGAAGATTTCAATTTGTGTGACAACAAAAATAGTCAAATCAGAAGGAGCAGAAGTGAACCATTATAAAAGTCAAGTGAAGAATTTTATTTGTTGTGAATCACTCGTGAACCAGACAGTACACGGAGTGTTGGCAAAATACAGAGAAGATTCTTTATTACAGAAGAAATGGTCAGCTACAGACATTGGTGTGAAGACAGAAGATTTAAATTTATATCATCAAGAGTCGTGGAGTCAAGACTTTAATTTAATTCTCTATTAATTGATTAAATTATTTAGTTAATTTAATTGGTAAATTAATTCAATCAGAATTAATTTATTTCTTAAATTGATTAAGAAATTAATTAATTTAGAATTATTTTAGAATGAAGAAGACTTTAATTTAATTCTATCATCAAAAATATAATTTATTATGTATCCTATATAATTAGATTAATTCAAAATGAATTAATTTAATATACAAGATATATAATAAAAGTAATAGAATTTAATTAAAAAGAAAACAAAAAAAAAAGAAGAAAAGGAAAGGAAATAAGAAAAAGAAGGTCAGTACATATACACAACTCAAGTCGGCAGAATCTATTCTCGGGAAGACTTTTTAAAAGTCTCTCCGAGATTTTCTACATAAGTCTCCCCGAGTGATATATGTCTCCCACAGGATTAAAAGTCTTCCCGAGTGTTAATTCAAATGTCTCTCGGTTATTCAAAAGTCTTCCAAAATTATAAAAGTCTCCCCGAGCAGAAATATCTTCCAAGAGAATGTCTCCCCGGCCAGAAAAAGTCTTCCCGAGATCAAGAAGTCTCCCCGAGCAGAAAAAGTCTCCAGCACTTGAATTTGCCTATAAATACAAGATTGATCAGTGGCATTCAACTCACTTCTATTAACATTCTATTCGGCTTAAACAAAAATTCAAGAGCAGTTAATGTCAAAATCTCTCTAGAATTTTAAGAGCTAAATTAGTGAATATTTATCTGATTTAATCTTGTAACCCACCTCAAGTTTAATATAAGTATTTTACTTGAACTGTGTTTCTTTGATTATTATTTCGTGATAATAATTAAAATTGTTTAATCAAAAATTATCCGAAAAAGATCTTAATATTTATTAAAGATTGTATTCAACCCCCCCTTCTACAATCATTTGGACCTAACATGCATGTCTCACCTTGATTTCTATATAAATTAGATAACTTATGCTAGTTTGTTAGTGTTGCTTCTTTATCAGTATTTGACTTCATGATTAGATCTTGTGTGATTTAATGCTTGCTTTACGATAATTGATCATGTTAGCATATAGAGTCTTAGGTATTTGTAGGGGTACATTTACCGGAAAGAGTATTTGCTGCATGTTAAGTGCCTTGATGTTTACATTGTCTATATTCTGTTTATACTCGCATGGTTGTATTAAATGTTATATCTGATCATGTGCTTGTTAAGATAAGTTTGTTTCTAATTTGGGAATTGCCTAGGGGTCAGTATAATAAATAATGAATTAAATTTTTAAATTTAAACTGACTCAGGTAATTAGAGATAATATAATGTTAAAGTGAACAACAAAGGTGATTTAGAAGAATTAGGAATCTGAGTGATTGATTCTTCTATGACTACATATATGTACGACATGATTCTTATAGACTGCTAGTCCACCTTAAGTTAGGTTGGGATCACTGAGCTCATAGCCAAGACTACTTGTTGAGGCTGATATAGATGAGGAGTGATCAGTCAGATAAGAATGAGCATGTTGAACTTGAATGCTTTGTTGTTAACTATGTTTAGAAATATTTCTAACCCTTGGACTCAATCAAATTGAGGACCACGTGTCTTAATCATTTGTGAATGCAGAGTATCTTTCAACATGTACAAGTTATATATCTCTGACATTTTCATGTTCGAGGCATGTAACTACTTTTGCTTTGGTATTCAAATGGTTAAGCAAGGTTACCTATTTTTCTTGAATGATCCGAAGCACAATATTAAGGAAGACATAGGGAATTCTTTGCGAAGGGTTTCCTAATATCAGTTCGAGGATGAACAATATTGATCAGGGTCAAGAGAAATAGAAGCTCACTCTACTGGAAGTGAGGTTATTGCTGACACAAAATGTAATGCTTATGATGAAGTCAACTATTCGTTGAAGTTTATCAGAATGGAGTTAGCTGCAACAACAAGTGATGCTCTCACACTTGGTTTATCAACTAATACTTGGTTTATCAAGATAACGGATTCGACGGTGAAGATGAAGTTGGTGAGAAAGGACTACTTCTAATGAAATTCTTTTAAGAAGGACATTAGTGAAGTATGTCAGTTGAAGGGAAGTCAAGTCAAAGACTACCCTGTTTAGTTTTGGTGTTTGTTCATGCATTCGATAGATGAAGCATCTCAGTGATTAATCACATTCAAAGGATTAGGCAGATTGCTGTAAGAACACTTTGAGGGCAGGTAATGGAATTTGTTGACGAACGAAGTTCTATGTTATGTCTGCACTGAAAGGAGTATTCTAGAGTAAAGTTCAGTTTCCAGACTTCATGACCAAATGGAGGAGTTGATAGGGAAATCCAGACCTTGAGTGGAATTACAAGGATAATGGATAGACTTAAGGTTTCCTATTCACTACGGCTGAATCAGTTGACACAGCAAGTCTAATCAGCAAATGTAAAGAGAAGACATCAAGTAAGATTAATCATGCCTGAAGTCACATGGTGTGATGGAAGGCTATCTTATTTGGAGTTAAGAGCTTACACAGAGTCTGTGATTGATTTAAGATAATCTAGATGCAGTAAACATCATCATTAAGTTCCCTAGCATTCGTTTGATTTTAGCTCTGAATTTCTAAAGGTTGACATCCTGTTTAGGGCTCAAGATCATATGACACCAGATGAAGAAAAGCTGTAAGCAGCATCACAGGGGGAGCATCAGTAAGTTGGATCAACTAGTCATGTTTGATGTTCAAAGGCTAGCAGTGCCCATTGAGTAAGAGTTGAGATTCTTAGGAGCACTGAGTGATCCAGATTGAGTGATTGCATAGTAGAAAGGAAATTGTCAATTTAAAAATAATGCAAGATGATCTCAATCATATTTGAAGAACACTACTCTATTCACTGAATATCTAAGGAAACATTAAGGACACATCTATCATGACAAAGGGTTTTGTGTAACAACATTTCCTAGAGTCAGTTCTTGATGAATCTGGGTAGTAGAGTAGTGATTGGTAGTGTCGTGCATGTATAAAAGTATTTCATTGGTTTTTCTGAGTGAATTCAATGAAGACTGAAGATGCTCTAACTAATCAAGATTGAGTAGGGTTCGAATCAAGGAACTAACTCAATTCAACCAGAGGCAGATACACTTAGCACAAGGAATCAATCCACATGAAGACTTGGTATTGTTACAGAAGCTGAAGGGTAGTTCGGAGTTTTTGAAGGATCTACTCTTCTAGTGTCAAGACTACTGGTTTCTAGAGTGCTGAGTTTAGTGAAGCTGCTGCCAAGACCAATATCTACAAGGAAATATTTGGGTGTTGAAGGTAATGCAGTTTCCGTCTGGATGAGCGTGGTATTGTTTCGAGGAACAATGTTAACTGGTAGCTGAAAAGTTATTCCTGTCCAAATGGAGTAAACGTTCGATCTAGAAAGAAGTAAACGTTCGATCTCTCGGGCAAAGAGGAGTAATTGTTCATTCAACGATCATACACCAGTAAAAGCTTTATTGACTAAGGTATGTCACTCTAGTCTAATATTGATTTATTTAAATGTAATGTTTATAGAGAGTGTTCATGCTATTTAGATGTCTACGATCTCTAGGAACTGATTAATGTTTGGCTTGTGACCACCCGGGACCCAATATTATCGCTATGAGATTACCTATGATCACCCGGGACCTAGGGACCTAACATTGTAGCATCTCTTTGTATAGTCAATTTATATCCAGGATCTCGTACTTTGTGTTGTCATATGTTATTCATGCTATATGTATCAAATGTTTCAGCATAAGTATTTGTATATATTAATTAATTGTAATTTTATTTACTTTTAATTGTTTAATGCTAATATTAATGGAACCACTTAATATGTAGTTTAAGTGATGTAATTCATGTCTTTTGCAAAATCCATTAATATTAGTTGTCATTCTTTTAATATTAGTGATGTCACTTAGAATTTCTGCACTAAGTGACAAAAAGATTATTTCAAAAACACTGATATTGAAAGTAAGTTACTACATCGCGAGGGGTTGTCAAAGATCATAAATTTTAACATTAATATTTAAAGGTATTTGATCTCTGATGCAACTAGTACCTCGAGCTTACATACATTCTGATTGTCATGAGTATTTTCAATATGCTTATGTGATAATTGTTGAGATGTAGTGTAAGAAGTTAAATGTTGTCATTCGGTCAATGTATGTTCAGTGTTTAGCGGATGCTTATGTTTTATGCTTTCGAATTACCATGATCTATATTGCAATATGTGTTTGTTTCAAGCGACAAATGGTAATTGTCTAGCATAATGTAAGTATCTTATGTGCTTTATTGTTTTGTAGTAAGATATATTTTATTACAAAATGATTGAATGATGTTAGTACTTTTGAATATCTTGTCATTCATATCTTTGATAATTCATTAGTATTAACATATATTTTTCATTCTTTAGAACTTGAATGCATAAAGAAATTTCTTGTCTATTTCTTGTGAAAAATGTTTTATCTAAACATGCATTCATTTGCCAGAGAATGAAAAGCCACTAAAAGTTTTCTTTGAAAGAGAACATTTCTTGAGGATTATCTTTCTATTTCAAAATCATATGTCCTCTCTCTCTCTCTAAATGTTTTGTAATGAAAACTGTTTTCTCTCCATGATTTGTTTAAATAAAGTTACTTGATAACTTGTAACTTAGGTTGCATAGTATCAGGCTATTTTATTTGAGTAAATTATTTTGATCTTGAGGTATCAACCATTGGTAAAATGTTTTTCAAAACTATTGTTAATGTCTGTTTCACATTGACCTGTAGTATTAAAACAATGGTTGTTTGCTTTGGGGTTAGTGCCTTGGACTGTATGACTAAAGCATTCATTCGATTTTTTAAAATGATTTATGTTTTAAGTCGGAGATAATTTCAGATAAGAATGAATTGCAAAACAATTTCTGAAAACATACAGTGAGCAAGATGAAATAGATTTGAGTTATTAATCAAAATGTTTTTGTTAAAAGAGTTGAATTTCAATTGGATATTTGTCTAAGAGAAATTCAAAAGAACACTTTTATTAATCTGTTAAACTTTTTTTCAAAATTGTGAGTTTATGAAATTTGGCTTAATATTCTTTTACCTATTCTTTATTAATTCCCACATTTTAGCTCTGGTGCATTGTTTCTTGAGGACACATTGCTCCGATGCTATATTTCTGAGAAGGAATAGAGAATAAGTTTAATCATACTCTACCAAATTTTATATAGCTCTGATCAACTCTAACTATTTAGCCGAAATGGCTTGGCCTTAGTGGCTATAGGGGAAGGTCAAGAAGTTGAATAATCCATCAATTTCTAACCAAGGCCTTAGTACCAAACACTATCATTCTAATTCAAACTTTCAACCCTTGGTGATATAAGGAACTTATGTAGATTAGCGGTTGTTAAGGGAGAAACTGCACTTGATGCACCAAATAAGGATGAAGTCGAAAGTGCACCCACAGCTCTACCTCTCGAGAAGGAAAGAAGTATACAAATTGAGGTATCTGTAGCTCATCTGTATTCTCTCAAAAGGATGCAGAGCTGAAAAGGCAATTCAACCGTTTCTGAATGAACTCTCTCAACAGGGTGATTTCATTGAAAATTCGCTCGTCAGCCAGAGCACCTTGTAATGAGTCAAGCACACCAAAAGCATTCACGCTGATGGTAATCCTAAAGTTTTTGCTTCTAAGGGATGTTATAGGACCTAACAGTTCTCTAGCCTCTCTTGGGACTAACAATTGTGAGGACACATTGCAAGAAGTGCACATTGTGAGGTATAGGTAAAACCCCTAAACTTCTGTGTTTACCATTCATGGTGAATGAAGTTGTTGAGCCGCCTTCACAGGCATTAGAGGGAAACTTGGATTTCTTGCCATATATTAGAATCCTTGTCAACCTTCCTAGGAGGAACAGTCCTAGTTCCCTAACGGGATTTCACATCCGCAGAGCAATCTGTTGATGTTGAGAGGCAATCACTAACAGTTTTCCATGACTGAAAATAGTGAGTTAATTCATCTTCACAGGTGATTGAGAGAGATGTTTGTACACGTCTACTCTCTCAGGAATTCAAATTCTGGAATACATGGATCCCTCAAAACTTATAGGCATATCACCGTCAACGATCCAGTGCATGGACTTGCATATGGGGAGTCTGTTGATGCTTAAATAGCTGCTAGTCCGCATACAACATTCAACGATCCAGTGCATGGATTTGCATATGGGGAGATTGTTGATGCTGAAAGTAGCTGAGCAACAACTCGTAGACTATGATTCAGTTGGTTTACCAATTTGATGAGTCTTTTGAGGATCAGGGTGTTGGGATTTCAGTCACTCCTGGAATGGAGGAGATTCCAATTTCAGAAGGGTTATTCCCCGACAACGAGCCACGTGTGCATGGATTTGCTCATGGTGAGTTGGGTGACGACCTAACTGAAACCCTGTCTGAGATTCCATCTCAGAACCTAGATCTTTAGTGATCGACAACATGCTATAGTCAACGATCCACAATATCTTGGTGAGACTAGCATGGATTTACTTGCAGGTACAAATTGCTATAAATGGAATGAGTGCAAGTAAGGGAGAGAAACACTTGAGTGAAGTGAGGGAGTGATACACTTGAGTGAGAGAAATAGGGAGAGAAATGAGTGGAACACTTACGCTTGAAAGTGTAAACACCAACAGAACGTAGTAGAAGTGAGGAAACCATAGACCAAACACTAACCTTGCTACTATGCTTGAATCCTGTTACTGAATTTTCCAGCTCTGAAATGTTGAAGAGATTCTTTTCTGGAAGACAAGCTGAAGAAGAGTCTAGCTGAAGCTTAGTGGGAATGTCCAAACTATTACCTTTGGGTCTATTAATTTATGTTGTTCTCAATCTCAAAGGGGGAGACATTAATTTTTAGGCCTAAGGAGGATTTTATATTCAATTGGAGGAGAGTTTCTTTTTCGATTGGATGTAGATGATACTTTTATTATTTTAAAGGATATTCTCAACTAAGGGGGAGAATTTGGTGATACAAGAAACGAGATCTCTTGGTGATACAAGAAATGAGATCTGTCAATCCTATCTTGTGGAGGTTACTTAGAGGATATCTAAAGACACAAGGGTGGATTGGAGCTTGCATGAACTAAGGGGGAGAATTAGATAAAATTGAAACCTTAGTGATGCAAGGGAGAATTACTAAGGGGGAGTTTCTTAGTAATTGGTTGGAGTCTAATCCCTAAAGGTATTGTAGATTTAACTAATTTTTTGTCTGAAGTGGAGAAGTTACTTTTTGTCAATTGGGAAGAAGTTACTTGTCGTACTAAGGGGAAGAAGTTATGGAGAATCTTAACATCTTGGTTTGCAATGCTATATCTTATTCTGAAAAGATATCTAAGGGATTTTGCTCTATTTGTTTGAAGATTTGTCCTTGGAACATTCTTAGGAGAGGTTCGGCAGAAGAATTCTTTCTAGCACGATCAATGAATGAAAATGAAGATTTCTTTGAAGAGTATCAACTCAGGGGGAGTTTTTGCTAAGTAGAAGTTTTCTGGGTAAAGAAGAATGTGAAGGAGATTTTCAAGGGGCATCTGAGAAGTGTCCAAGTGTGTTCTATTTCTTGTTTCAGTGATAGATGAAGTCAGTGGAGTAGTGCAGGGAAGAAAGAAAATTATGTTTCCTGGAAATAGAACATCCTGAAGAAAACGAGGAAGTGACTTTCATTCCAAGAGAGAACAACCTTAAGGGGATAATGAGTTGACCTTTTATGGGGAACATAGAGAGCTGTATGTTCTAGTTCGAATTGCAAGATGAACAAGAATGATTGTTCAGAAGTCTTTACTAATGATTTGTTTCTTTATTGAAAGAACCCCATCTTTGAAGAACATTGAAGTGGAGGAAGCTAAAGGAAAATGAAATTCAGAAATTCATCATTCATTTTCAGCAACTCAGGAAATCTGGATTTAACTGATTATATCTTTCCAGAACCTTTTGTATATTATTTTCATGTCAAGTACTTTAATTGTTTCTTGTATGTTAGTTGAGTTATCCTCTAGTAGTTAATTTTATTTAATTGCTTTTGGGGGAGATTGTAAAAGGAAATAGTATTTGATTGCTATTCCATATCAACCAAATAGGGGGAGATTGAAAGGGGAGATAGGAGTGAAGGGAAGTAACTCACTGCACTTTCATGTGTACTAGAAATGCTAAATGTAATCTCTATGTAATGGTTGATGATAACTCAACAATAGAACACGACATGTAATAATATGCAGGTGCACAGAAATCTTGGATCACAGAGTTCAGTTAAGACAAAGTATCAAAGGATCATCTACAGACTTGAAGCTCACTGGAAGAAGTTCATTAACATGTTCAGGCCTCAGTGGAGAATAAAAGATGTTGACATCTATTCAAGGATGTGGAAGCTACAGAAGATTGTCTTAGTCTATGAAGATTTCAATGCATTACAATCGAAGCAACAAGTAAGGTTTGCAAAGAAGAATGTGGAATCATGTTCGGAATCAAGAGCCCCTATCAAGACTAGTCACTTATGAACCAGACCGTTGCATCAAGTGTCAGGACATTGGAGGCAAGCTCTCGTCGGTTAATATGGTTTTAATCATTCTAAAGTTGTTGGTTCTCTTGAGTCATGTGGAGGATCAACAAAGGTGGTAAATCAGTGTTGGAGAAATGTCAGCCTAATGGATAAGGGACAGACGGCACAAACTGATTGGATCTTACTAAAGCTTCACAGATTAGAAGGCCAAATACTTGGACGTGGTGGAGTCACGTATACGGGGCCGAGTATTTGGATAAGGAAGTCTACACAAATTGAAGAGTGGAATGGAAATATTTAATTTAATTAAATAAAGTATTTATTTAATTATTTATATATTTTATAAATAAAGACACTCTTTATTTATATTATATATATTTATTTAAATATTACTTTTACATTAAATATTTCCAAATGCATGCTTGGCACATGACTTTGAAGATAAGATTTGAGTGGACAAGAGTAAAAGGTGGAAAAGCAAAAAGCAACCCCTTTTTCTATATACAAAAAGAATCCAAGTCTTTATCTTCAGTAAGAATTCGGATGAGAAAGAAAAGGGGAGAGAGAGAAATTATTCTCTCCCCCATGGCCGAACTAATACTTTAATATTTTGGGGCCATGATTTTCTTTATCATACCACTCCTCTATCTTTCTATTGTAAACACTTGCTAAATCTTGTATAGAAGATAGGATTGATTTTTGTCTCCTAGATCTACAAAATGTAATAGTTTTAGAGGAGACAAAAATCACTTCTTTGTTGTGTTCTTGAGCTTTTGTTCTTGAACTTGTTTGTAGCATCTACCCCACTTCAATGAATATAAAGTTATATTCTTGGATCTTGTTGTGTTGTGTGTTTTGGATGATTTACCGTTCATTATCTTGGTTATTTTAATGGTGTTCTTGAGGTTGAAGAAGATGATGAACAGTACCCGGGTTTGAACCAAAGTAAATTTTATGTTGTCCCAAAAATAATTAATAGTCATATTTTTAATTTGGGAATCGTATTCACCCCCCCCCCCCTCTACGATCTCCGGGACCCAACAATTTGGCCTTCTAATATGTGAAACTTTAGTAAGATCCAATCAGGTTGTGCTGTCTATCCCTTATCCATTAGGCTGACATTTCTCCAACACTGATTTACCACCTTTGTTGATCCTCCACATGACTCAAGAAAACCAACAACTTTAGAATGATTAAAACCATATTAACCGACGAGAGCTTGCCTCCAATGTCCTGACACTTGATGCAACGGTCTGGTTCATAAGTGACTAGTCTTGATAGGGGCTCTTGATTCCGAACATGACTCCACATTCTTCTTTGCAAACCTTACTTGTAGCTTCGATTGTAATGCACTAAAATCTTCATAGACTAAGACAATCTTTTGTAGCTTCCACATCCTTGAATAGATGTCAATATCTTTTATTCTTCACTGAGGCCTGAACATGTTAATGAACTTCTTCCAGTGAGCTTCAAGTCTGTAGATGATCATTTGATACTTTGTCTTAACTGAACTCTGTGATCCAAGATTTCTGTGCACCTGCATATTATTACATGTCATGTTCTATGATTGAGTTATCATCAACCATTACATAGATATTACATTTAGCATTTCTAGTATACATGAAAGTGCAGTGAGTTACTTCCCTTCACTCTTATCTCCCCTTTCAAGATTAACATTATTTACATGTCTTACATTCTTTTTTCTTGTTGTTAGTTGAGGTATCCTCCCTTTAATTTATTTGTAATGCTCTAATAAATAAATAGGGGGAGATTGAAGGGATGAATGATGAATTTCTGAATTTCATTTTCCTGTAGCTTCCTCCACTTCAATGTTCTTCAAAGATGGGGTTCTTTCAATAAAGAAACAAATCATTAGTAAAGACTTCTGAATAATCATTCTTATTCATCTTGCAATTCGAGATAAAGATGGGGTTCTTTCAATAAAGAAACAAATCATTAGTAAAGACTTCATTCTTATTCATCTTGCAATTCTGAATAATCTATGTTCCCCATAAGAGGTCAACTCATTCTCCCCTTAAGGTTGTTCTCTCTTGGAATGAAAGTCACTTCCTCTTTTTCTTCAGGATGTTCTATTTCCAGGAAACATATTTTTCTTTCTTCCCTGCACTACTCCACTGATTTCATCTATCACTAAAACAAGAAATAGAACACACTTGGACACTTCTCAGATGCCCCTTGAAAATCTCCTTCACATTCTTCTGTACCCAGAAAACTTCTACTTAGCAAAAACTCCCCCTGAGTTGATACTCTTCAAAGAAATCTTCATTTTCATTCATTGATCGTGCTAGAAAGAATTCTTCTGCCGAACCTTTCCTAAGAATGTTCCAAGGACAGATCTTCAAACAAATAGAGAAAAATCCCTTAAATATCTTTTCAGAATAAGATATAGCATTGCAAACCAAGATGTTAAGATTCTCCATAACTTCTCCCCCTTAGTACGACAAGTAACTTCTTCCCATTTGACAAAAAGTAACTTCTCCACTTCAGACGGAAAATCAGTTAAATCTACAACACCTTTAGGGATTAGGCTCCAACCAATTACTAAGAAACTCCCCCTTAGTAATTCCCCCTTGCATCACTAAGGTTTCAATTTTATCTAATTCTCCCCCTTAGTTCATGCAAGCTCCAATCCACCCTTGTGTCTTTAGATATCCTCTAAGTAACCTCCACAAGATAGGATTGACAGATCTCGTTTCTTGTATCACCAAATTCTCCCCCTTAGTTGAGAATATCCTTTAAAACAATAAAAGTATCATCTACATCCAATCGAATAAGAAACTCTCCTCCAATTGAACATAAAATCCTCCTTATGTCTAAACATTTATGTCTCCCCCTTTGAGATTGAGAACAACATGAATTAATAGACCCAAAGGTAATAGTTTGGACATTCCCACTAAGCTTCAGCTAGATTCTTCTTCAGCTTGTCTTCCAGAAAAGAATCTCTTCAACATTCTAGAGCTAGAAAATTCAGTAACAGGATTCAAGCATAGTAGCAAGGTTAGCGTTTGGTCTATGGTTTCCTCACTTCTACTACGTTTTGTTGGTGTTTACACTTTCAAGCGTAAGTGTTCCACTAATTTCTCTCCCTATTTCTCTCACTCAAGTGTATCACTCCCTCACTTTACTCAAGTGTTTCTCTCCCTTACTTGCACTCATTCCATTTATAGCAATTTGTACCTGCAAGTAAATCCATGCTAGTCTCACCAAGATATTATGGATCGTTGACTGTTGCATGTTGTCGATCACTAAAGATCTAGGTTCTGAGATGGAATCTCAGACAGGGTTTCAGTTAGGCCATCACCCAACTCACCATGAGCAAATCCATGCACACGTGGCTCGTCGTCGGGGAATAACCCTTCTGAAATTGGAATCTCCTCCATTCTAGGAGTGACTGAAATCCCAACACCCTGATCCTCAAAAGACTCATCAAATTGGTAAACCAACTGAATCATAGTCTACGAGTTGTTGCTCAGCTACTTTCAGCATCAACAATCTCCCCATATGCAAATCCATGCACTGGATCATTGTATGTGGTATGCGTACTAGTAGCTATCTAAGCATCAACCGACTCCCCATATGCAAATCCATGCACTGGATCGTTGACGGTGATATGCCTTTAAGTTTTGAGCGATCCATATATGCCAGAATTTGAATTCCTGGGAGAGTAGACGTGTACAAACATCTCTTTCAATCACCTGTGAAGATGAATTAACTCACTATTTTCAGTCATGGAAAACTGTTAGTGATTGCCTCTCAACATCAACAGATTGCTCTGCGGATGTGAAATCCCGTTAGGGAACTAGGACTGTTCCTCCTAGGAAGGTTGACAAGGATTCTAATATATGGCAAGAAATTCAAGTTTCCCTCAAATGCCTGTGAAGGCGGCTCAACAACTTCATTCACCATGAATGGTAAACAAAGAAGTTTAGGGGTTTTACCTATGCCTCACAATGTGCACTTCTTGCAATGTGTCCTCACAATTGTTAGTCCCAAGAGAGGCTAGAGAACTGTTAGGTCCTATAACATCCCTTAGAAGCAAAAACTTTAGGATTACCATCAGCGTGAATGCTTTTGGTGTGCTTGACTCATTACAAGGTGCTCTGGCTGACGAGCAAATTTTCAATGAAATCACCCTGTTGAGAGAGTTCATTCAGAAACGGTTGAATTGCCTTTTCAGCTCTGCATCCTTTTGAGAGAATACAGATGAGCTACAGATACCTCAATTTGTATACTTCTTTCCTTCTCGAGAGGTAGAGTTGTGGGTGCACTTCCGACTTCATCCTTATTTGCTGCATCAAGTGCAGTTTCTCCCTTAACAACCGCTAATCTACATAAGTTCCTTATATCACCAAGGGTTGAAAGTTTGAATTAGAATGATAGTGTTTGGTACTAAGGCCTTGGTTAGAAATTGATGGTTTATTCAACTTCTAGACCTTTCCCTATAGCCATTTAGGCCAAGCCATTACGGCTAAATAGATAGAGTTAATCAGAGCTATATAAAATTTGGTAGAGTATGATTAAACTTATTCTCTATTCCTTCTCAGAAATATAGTATCGGAGCAATGTGTCCTCAAGAAACAATGCACCAGAGCTAAAATGTGGGAATTAATAAAGAATAGGTAAAAGAATATTAAGCCAAATTTCATAAACTCACAATTTTGAAAAAAAGTTTAACAGATTACCAAAAGTGTTCTTTTGAATTTCTCTTAGACAAATATCCAATTGAAATTCAACTCTTTTAACAAAAACATTTTGATTAATAACTCAAATCTATTTCATCTTGCTCACTGTATGTTTTCAGAAATTGTTTTGCAATTCATTCTTATCGGATATTATCTCCGACTTAAAACATAAATCATAAAAAAAATCGAATGAATGCTTTAGTCATACAGTCCAAGGAACTAATCCCAAAGCAAACAACCATTGTTTTAATACTACAGGTCAATGTGAAACAGACATTAACAAGAGTTTTGAAAAACGTTTTACCAATAGTTGATACCTCAAGATCAAAACAATTTACTCAAATAAAATAGCCTGATACCATGCAACCTTAAGTTATAAGTTATCAAGTAACTTTATTTAAACAAATCGTGGAGAGAAAACAGTTTTCATTACAAAACATTTAGAGAGAGAGGATATATGATTTTGAAATAGAAAGATAATCCTCAAGAAATGTTCTCTTTCAAAGGGAGTTTAAAAAAACTTTTAGTGGCTTTTCATTCTCTGGCAAATGAATGCATGTTTAGATAAAACATTTTTCACAAGAAATAGACAAGAAATTTCTTTATGCATTCAAGTTCTAAAGAATGAAAAACATATGTTAATACTAATGAATTCTCAAAGATATGAATGACAAGACATTCAAAAGTACTAACATCATTCAATCATTTTGTAATAAAATGCATCTTACTACAAAACAATCAAGCACATAAGATACTTACATTATGCTAGACAATTACCATTTGTCGCTTGAAACAAACACATATTGCAATATAGATCATGGTAATTCTAAAGCATAAAACATAAGCATCCGCTAAACACTCAACATACATTGACCGAATGACAGCATTTAATTTCTTACACTACATCTCAACAATTATCACATAAGCATATTGAAAATACTCATGACAATCAGAATGTATGTAAGCTCGAGGTACTAGTTGCATCAGAGATCAAATACCTTTAAATATTAATACTAAAATTTATGATCTTTGACAACCCCTCACGATGTAGTAAATTACTTTCAATATCAGTGTTTTTGAAATAATCTTTTTATCACTTAGTGCAGAAATTCTAAGTGACATCACTAATATAAAAAGAATGACAACTAATATTAATGGATTTTGCAAAAGACATGAGTTACATCACTTAAACTACATATTAAGTGGTTCCATTAATATTAGCATTAAACAATTAGAAGTAAATAAAATTATAATTAATTGATATATACAAATACTTATGCTGAAACATTTGATACATATAGCATGAATAACATATGACAACACAAAGTACGAGGTCCTGGATATAAATTGACTATACAAAGAGATGCTACATTGTTAGGTCCCTAGGTCCCGGGTGATCATAGGTAATCTCATACCGATAATATTGGGTCCCGGGTGGTCACAAGCCAAACATTAATCAGTTCCTAGAGATCGTAGACATCTAAATAGCATGAACACTCTCTATAAACATTACATTTAAACAAATCAATATTAGACTAGAGTGACATACCTTAGTCAATAGAGCTTTTACTGGTGTATGATCGTTGAATGAACAATTACTCCTCTTTGCCCTAGAGATCGAACGTTTACTCCTTTCGAGATCGAAAGTTTACTCCATTTAGACAGGAATAACTTTTCAGCTACTAGTTAACATTGTTCCTCGAAACAATACCCCGCTCATCCAGACGGAAACTGCATTACCTTCAACACCCAAATATTTCCTTGTAGATATTGGTCTTGGCAGCAGCTTCACTAAACTCAGCACTCTAGAAACTAGTAGTCTTGACACTAGCAGAGTAGAACCTTAAAAAAAACTCTGAACTACCCTTCAGCTTCTGTATCAATACCAAGTCTTCATGTGGATTGATTCCTTGTGCTAAGTGTATCTGCCTCTGGTTTAATTGAGTTAGTTCCTTGATTCGAACCCTACAAAATCTTGATTAGTTAGTGCATCTTCAATCTTCATTGAATTCACTCAGAAAAACCAATGAAATACTCTTATACATGCACGACACTACCAATTACTACTCTACTACCCAGATTCATCAAGAACTGACTCTAGGAAATGTTGTTACATAAAACCCTTTGTCATGACAGATGTGTCCATAATGTTTCTTTAGATATTCAGTGGGTAGAGTAGTCTTCTTCAAATATGATTGAGATCATCTTGCATTATTTTTAAATTGACAATTTCCTTTCTAACATGCAATCACTCAATCTGGATCACTCAGTGCTCCTAAGAATCTCAACTCTTACTCAATGAGCACTGCTAGCCTTTGAACATCAAACACGACTAGTTGATCCAACTTACTGATGCTCCCCCTGTGATGCTGCTTGCAGCTTTTCTTCATCTGGTGTCATCTGATCTTGAGCCCTAAACAGGATGTCAACCTTTAGAAATTCAGAGCTAAAATCGAACGAATGCTAGGGAGCTTGATGATGATGTTCACTACATCTAGATCATCTTAAATCAATCACAAACTATGTGTAAGCTCTTAACTCCAAATAAGATAGCCTTCCATCACACCATGTGACTTCAGGCATGATTAATCTTACTTGATGTCTTCTCTTTACATTTGCTGATTAGACTTGCTGTGTCAACTGATTCAGCCGTAGTGAATAGGAAACCTTAACTTTATCCATTATCCTTGTAATTCCACTCAAGGTCTGGATTTCCCTATCAACTCCTCCATTTGGTCATAAAGTCCGGAAACTGAACTTTACTCTAGAATACTCCTTTCAGTGCAGACATAACATAGAACTTCATTCGTCAACAAATTCCATTACCTGCCCTCAAAGTGTTCTTACAGCAATCTGCCTAATCCTTTGAATGTGATTAATCACTGAGATGCTTCATCTATCGAATGCACAAACAAACACCAAAACTAAACAGGGTAGCCTTTGACTTGACTTCCCTTCAACTGACATACTTCACTAATGTCCTTCTTAAAAGAATTTCATTAGAAGTTGTCCTTTCTCACCAACTTCATCTTTACCGTCGAATCCGTTATCTTGATAAACCAAGTATTAGTTGATAAACCAATTGTGAGAGCATCACTTGTTGTTACAGCTAACTCCATTCTGATAAACTTCAATGAATAGTTCACTTCATCATAAGCATTACATTTCGTGTCAACAATAACCTCACTTCCAGTAGAGTGAGCTTCTATTTCTCTTGACCCCGATCAATACTGTTCATCCTCGAACTGATATTAGGAAACCCTTCGCAAAGAATTCCCTAGGTCTTCCTTAATATTGTGCTTCAGATCATTCAAGAAAAATAGGTAACTTTGCTTAACCATTTGAATACCAAAGCAAAAGTAGTTACATGCCTCGAACATGAAAATGTCAGAGATATATAACTTGTACATGTTGAAAGATACTCTGCATTCACAAATGATTAAGACACGTAGTCCTCAATTTTGATTGAGTCCAAGGGTTAGAGATATTTCTAAACATAGTTAACAATAAAGCATTCAAGTTCAACATGCTCATTCTTATCTGACTGATCACTCCTCATCTATATCAGCCTCAACAAGTAGTATTGGCTATGAGCTCAGTGATCCCAACCTAACTTAAGGTGGACTAGCAGTCTATAAGAATCATGTCGTACATATATGTAGTCATAGAAGAATCAATCACTCAGATTCCTAATTCTTCTAAATCACCTTTGTTGTTCACTTTAACATTATATTATCTCTAATTACCTGAGTCAATTTAAATAAAAAAAATAATTCATGGTTTATTATACTGACCCCTAGGCAATTCCCAAATTAGAAACAAATTCATCTTAACAAGCACATGATCAGATATAGCATTTAATATAACCATGCGAGTATAAACAGATTATAGACAATGTAAACATCAAGGCACCTAGCATGCAGCAAATACTCTTTCCGGTAAATGTACCCCTACAAATACCTAAGACTCTATATGCTAACATGATCAATTATCGTAAAGCAAACATTAAATCACACAAGATCTAATCATGAAGTCAAATACTGATAAACAAGCAACACTAACAAACTAGCATAAGTTATCTAATATATATAGAAATAAAGGTGAGACATGCATTACATCAAACTTATAATATAATGCAGTTCAGCACTTAATACTCTATAATTGAATCAAACAAGTATAAACTAGTTAGAAAGTATACCTGAGCGATGTTAGCATTCCATCTCGAGTGATAATCAATTGATCCAAATCAATTTCCATTCTACTGACACTCATGGAATCCTTGCATTTGACCTCAATAACAAATGATGTTCCTGCTTCAACCCAAACTGATACCTGATTGTTCTACTTAAAGACCCCGACATAGAATGTCTCATGTTCTGCTTGAAAAGATCACTCTTCTTTGTATGTGTAGCAATAACCCCTTGATTATCATATGTCAGTGATAATCAAACCTTGTGTATTTCTGCCACTGATGTCCTTTAACCAAATCTTCAATTGTTGTTTTGGTTCTTTGACCGATAAACTGAATTCCTTTTCAAAATTCCAAATTCTTCAGATATTGATTCGAAAACCACTGATCGAAGACTCTTCCCTAAATGAACTAATCCCCTTTCAATAACCAAATGATCCACTGAGTAGACCGATGTAGAAATACATCTCCAATGGTAAGATCAGGTCTCAACTCCATTAGAATGTTCTTCAGTCAGTTCGTTTGTCCTCAACGAACGAAGAATCAACTCCTGTTGTTTCGTTTAATAAAATATTTTGTTCAAACAGAAGTATTTAATTTTTTTTTTTGGAATTTAAATAATCAAAATAAATTGAAAATGCATATTTGATAAATAATAATAAATTTCTCAATTGTAAATTATAAATAAAATAAAATTCGAAAAGAAAGTTTTTGTGAGATACAGCTTTTTCATTAGGTTTTGATTAATTTTGTCTTAACGCTAAGTGTAAATTAAATTAGGGTTAGGAAGTTACTAATTAACATAGTAATCCTCCCTTAGGATATTCGAAGTGACAGTCAACGAGTGGAAAGTCAAACTGGGTCAAACCATTTTGTAAATGAAACAAAATGATTTTCTCTCGACATATAATTAGATAAGATTTATCAAAATAATGATAAAATCAAATCTAATTTATTTTGAGGCAAAGACTGAAGACGAACAAATACTGTATTTTTGACACTGCTTTTACGAGACAGAAAATGCTTTATTAAATTAAAAAAAAAGTGTCTGTTTTAAAGGTTTTCAAGGGAATATATTTTGAATATATTTTCTAAATTTATTTGTTCAACTTATCTTCATAAAAGTCCTGCCTAAATGTAAAATGCATATTTTATCCCTAAAGTATCTAACTGTCTTATTTATTCGGATAAAATGCATTTTAATTCAAGCATAAATATTCCTTGGACTTCACAGTCATTATTATTTTAGGAATATTATGTTTGAATATATTTCAAGTCAAAATTTTAGTCCAAGCGTCGACTAGTTCCGACAAATGGCTATCGAATATTGTTTCGGGCTGTAGGGACAACGAAACGATCCTTTTCTCGAAATAATAGCTACACATGTCCAATTGACTTGAAACTTGGGGAATGTCACTAGAATATTTAAAAAGAATTTTAGGATTTTTTTCATGATTTTTGGGTGACTTTTATTTTTGGCCTGTTCTTTCGATACGTAATTGATTGTTCGGTTAATTAAAAGTCAATGAAGGTCAACTCCAAATTGAGTAGGATTTTGACCATGACCTACTTGGAATATTTCCAGATGGTTCCCAAATTTTCATAATTTTTGGAGCATGTTTTGAAAAACGTCATATTCGCCATTGTAACGTTCGGTTTCGCATTTATTAGCTTTATTAATTAACTGAATGTTGTTTGCACGTTTTTCCATGCATCCTAGTGGGTTAATACTGCTGAGGGAACATGAATTTGAATTTTTGTACCTTACCTTATCCCTTTGTACTTCTTGTCCCCTCTTCCCCCACCAAAAACCCTAATTTCTTTCTTTAAATACCCCCTCAACCCCCACTCTTTTTCCCAAGCCATTTGAGCCAAGTAAATGCTGCATTTTTATCTTCAAGAACACTCTCTAGTCCAGAAATATTTCATCTCTTAGAGTTCTTGAGTTATAAGCTTAGTTCATCCATAGATCTAACCCCTACCAAGCTTATAAACACATTTACATGCTCATTTAACACACACATCACACAAGTATCTTTAGGCTACCCACTTACCATATCTTAGCAGCCCCTAGACTTGTTTTGTTGCCCCCAAAGTTGTACCAAAAGTTAAGATTCCGGCCATTTTCCGGCGACTTTTTCCGGCGACCCTTTTTGTGTGTTTTAGGCTTCAAACTAGCTTTTTCTCTTGATTTCTCTCTAGATCTCAAGGGTTATAAGTTGGTTCTATAGATTATATATATAATATCAGTTGGTACATGTTTAGTAGTGTATACACCTTGCTTGCTTGATTTTTAAGTGTGTACACGAACTCTTGTACAAGATCCTAACTCGTATCCCTTGATTTCGTAAGAAATATTGTTGTCTCTCACTATAGAGCACAAGGGTCATAAGTTAGTTATTTCTTGTCTATATTATATATATAATATTCGGCCCTAATAATATATACAAGAGCTTGCTTTGTTTGATTTGTTGCAAGTATATATATTTGGCCTTGTTCCTCATTTTTATATATACACGAGCTTTAATCTTCTCTTCTATTCTCGTATATATAAAGAGTGAACTAAATAGTTGTTAATATCCTTAAACTTATAATTTAAGGGTTAGATACAACGACCATTTACTTTAACTCCGAGTCGAGGCTAGTTGTATAAGTCGATATATATACGACATAAGCAAAAGGTTTCCTTGTTGAGTTTTAGTATCTAAACCAAGCTCTTGTTCCGGGTTTGAACCAAATAGTATAAATCTCTTATAGAGATATAAACTAAAGGCTCCTCGAATATTTGCAAGGTAGCTCACTTCAATTCCGAGTTGAGTTTTTGTGTATAAGTCGAGGTACGACATAAACATAAATACTCCTTGTTGAATTACAAAGTGAAAGAAACCAACATACATTCCGAGTAATAATATTTCGAATAAGTCTCATATATTATTTAGAGACATAATCGAATTAAACTCGTAGAATATTTGTAGGTTTATTATTGATTGTTTTAAGGCCATAGTTTAGTAGTAGTGTTAAGGCCTTATAAACAAAGTAGTTAGAAAACGTACTTGATCTCATTCAAGTCAAAAATATTTGGTCTATATCTTGACCTTATATTTCCTATATATATACAATATATATATTTACATTCCGTACTTGCATTGCATCATACGCTTTACATAACGCAATTTATTTTAGCACGTTTACTTTAAAGTACTTGCATTCATACGCTTTACATACGCAATTTACTTTAGCATACGCATTTACTTTATTGCATACACGTTAGCACACAACGTGTGGTTCGTCCTTTTGACTAAGTGACTTACCCTTTCGAGTGGTTCGTCCTTGTCTCTAGGTGACTTACCCCGACTCACATTTATATATACTGTTGCTTCGGCTATTTTATATATATTTGTTTGTCACCTTGGTCTAGTACTGTAACATACTAGTCCACCACTTTCTTTTCTGAAACAGGGATATTAAAAGTCGTAGTACTTGTTGTCTAGACTTTGTTAGTGAGGTGAAAGTGAAGTGAGGTGATCCTTGTTCTAAGACCCAAGTCCTAGACACGCCGACAGGGAGTTGGGTGTCTTTGCACCGTGAGGAAAAGGAAAGACCCAAGACCTAAGACCCAGATCCAAGACCTACATTGTTGTAGAGGAACATAGTCTACGCAGGGATTTTTACGTATCTTTGAGGAGGTAAAGGGGAAGTTACGCTCCAAGATAAGGTCGTAAGGGATACTACGTGACTGTGAAGAGGTAACGGGGAGTTACGCTCTAAGACCAGTTCGTAGGGGTACTACTTGCCTGTGAAGAGGTAACGGGGAGTTACGCTCTAAGACCAGCTTGTAGGGGTTCTACTTTGATTGTGAGGAGGTAACGGGGAGTTACGCTCCAAGATAAATCAAGTAGGTTTTGCTTTGTATTTTGAGGGGTTAACGGGTAGTTAAGGTCCAAGATAAATACTAAGTGTTGTAAAAGGCTTCTCCGCCACTATAAGGAGTACATCTTTTTATAGTGCAAAATCTCGAGTTCAGGGAGGGACTCGGGGACTGGACTAGGGGTGAGCGGATCCGTTAGGGGATTGCGCCATCGCAAACCAGGATAAAAATTCTGTTGTGTACTCTATTTCTTTTCTCTGTTTTTATTTTCCGCACTTATATTACTAGTTGACTGGTAATTTTTTAAAAGGAGAAAAGAAAATTTTAAAACGCCAAGCTCAATGTTTAAAAACGGTATTAAGCTATTCAACCCCCCCTTCTAGCTTATACCCCCCATTTCGGGCCTAACAGTTGGTATCAGAGCAGTGCTCTTAATCGTGTTCCGTGGCCTTTTTTCAGTGCCTACGAACGCAACAAAGAGTAGATCTTTATGGCGTATTTGAGTACCATTCGTTGTGGTGAAGGTCTCTCGAGCTCGAGACCCCCTCTATTCGATGGCACCAACTTTGCTACTTGGAAGACAAGATTTAGAATTTATGCTAAATCCCAAGGTGTCAAAGTGTGGATGGCTATCGAAGACGGTGTTGTAGTTCCGACAAAAGTAGTTGACGAAATAGTCATCGAAAAGAAAGTCAGTGAATACACCCGTGAAGAGGAAGAGTTAATGAACATAGCTGCTAAGGCGGAAATGGTCTTAACTAGTGCACTTGCAGAAAAAGAATACAAACGTGTTAATAACTGCAAGTCTGCACAAGATATGTGGAACAAATTGGTTATCACCTACGAGGGAACCATGGATATTAAAGACTCTCGAATGGATACGTTGATCCAAGAATACGAGAACTTTAAACTCCTCGAGGGTGAAACCATCATCGACATGGAAACAAGATTCACTCGTATTATCGATGAACTTGCTCAACTCGGAAAGGTATACTCTATTAATGAGAAAAATCGAAGGGTCTTAAAAGCCTTACCTCCGAGTTGGAAAGTTAAAGTTACCACAATAAAAGAAATGCATAATCTAAATGCATATACCATCGATAGTTTATTCGGCAACCTTCGTGCTTACGAAGAAGATAATGCTCCGGATAAACCTCTTCCTAAAATTGAAGAGAAGAGAAAAAATATGGCCTTAAAGGCAATACTTATCGATGAAGATGAAAACGACGACGATTTGAACGAAGAGTTAGAAAATCTTGATGAGCATGAAATTGCTTTATTATCAAGACAACTCCGTCGCGTTTTACAAAGCAAAGCTCAAAGGTACGGAAAGGGCTTTCTTAAATCGGGTAATCAACAACGAGTTTTTAACTCTAAAGGTAGGCCGAATTATAAGAGCAATTTTCCTACTACGAGCTATGCTAAAGGCAAAGGTGTGCAACAACCACAAGTAAACAACGCTTACAATAACTCGAAATTTACGAGTAATTATGCACCTAAGCCTAAAGAGGCAGTTCCCGAAGAGACCGAGATTGTTTGCTTTGAATGTAAACAACCGGGTCATTTTAAAAGGGAATGTCCAAATTTGTCTAAGGGACAAATCCTTGTAGCCGAGAGTGGATGGGATCTAAGCGAGGATGAGGAAGCTCCTGAACAAAATGAGGAAACTGTAAACCTTGCTTTGATGGCAATCGGAGATGAAGCTACTCCAACGGAAGACTCCACTTCTCTACAAGAGGTAACATCTAAACCAATCTTGATTTCATCATGTGATAGTAGTGATGTTAGCTTGTCCAAAGTAGATCATTATAGTATGGATATTTCTGAGCTTAGAAACTTGGTCAAAAATTTGAAAATTGGTTATGATGAATTGAATCGAAGTTATGTTAAGACAAAATCCGAAAAAGATAAATATGAGGATTTGTGTCTTGAACTTCAAAAAGAGGTTACTAGTTTGACCGACGTACATGTCAAAGACATGGAATACGTTACTAACATTCTCTCTCAAAATGAAAGCTTGAAAATCGAGGCGAACGGAAAGGATGACCAAATTCGTACTCTTGAAGTCGAAAATGTGTCTCTGATTTTTCAAGCCGAAGAGATTGAGAATGATAAGCTCCATTTAAACGAACGCAATCGTGAGCTCCATGTTGAGCTTTTAAATCTGAAAATTCAAAATGAATCATTGATTCAAGAGAATTCTTCACGATGCGAACGTATAAATGACCTTGAACAATCTCTTACGGGAGATAGAGAGGAAGAGCTTCATGAAGCTTTAAAAGAACTTGACTTTGATTACCAACTTCAATTAATGAATAAAGACAATGATTATGCCAAACTTCAAGGCAAGATCAATGTTGAATTCGAAAGTCGTCAAAGACTTGTCTCGGAATTAGAAATGATGAAGTTGGAAAATCAAAAGCTTAATGATGAAAATCAAAAGCTCTTGGCTCAAGTTATGGATAAAGAGAGATTCTTAACTAACAAGATTAACCTCTTGATTAAGGAAAAAGAAAATCTTGAATCCACTTTGAAACAATTCACTAAGAGCAATGCCATTTTAGAAAGGATGGTATTTAGTTCTCGGGAATCATTTAATCGTGAAGGCCTGGGTTATGAATACAAGAGTCCTACTAAAAAGGAAGATCATAAACCCAATCCTCCGATTAGTACTTCATCTAATTCACCTACACCTAAGTGTACATATTGCAATGTAAGTGGACATATTCGTCTATTTTGCAAAGCTAAAGAAGGTGAACTTAAAGGGAAGTACAAGTGGATTCCAAAAGGATCAACTTCTAGAAATAGAGATGAAAAGAAAATATCTCAAAAGAAGAATGATTCTAAAGTGAATGATCAAAACCAACCAAGGTTTTTGTATCATCAAGAACTAATTCCCTATGGACCAAGAAAAGGTTCTATGACTCAAAATCCTAACTATCATGGTCAAACTCGTAAGATAAATGTACCTATGCCTAGGAATGCGAGTTATCATGCTAGATCGAGTCATCATGCTAATATGAGTCATCATGATTACCCTAGTACTTCAAATGCTCATGTTAGAAGCAATAATTCGAAATACAATGCTAATACTAATCCTAGAGATTCGATTATTACCATCTTTCCCTCAAGAAATAATCATGAATATGTTAGACATAACAAATATACTCCTAGGAGAAACCCTTATCATATATCTACTAGGAATGAAGCATCTAGAAATATACATGATTATATGCAAACTTATCCCATGCCTAGATTTGTTCATGCTAGTTCAAATATGCCTCATGATGTACTAACCCAAGGACCCTTAAGACAAAAGGGTACCAAAAGGTTTAACTAATCCTTTGTGTAGGTATGCCTTACTGCTGTAAAAGATGTGTGGTATCTTGATAGTGGATGTTCACGTCATATGACCGGTAATAAGTCATTGTTGAACAACATTAGAAAGGTAGCCGCTGGAAGTGTAACCTTTGGAGATAGCAGTAAAGGCAACATCATTGGCATTGGGGATATTGGAAATGAAAGCTTTAAAATAACAAATGTTCAATTAGTCACGGGACTAAAGTACAACTTGCTTTCAATAAGTCAACTATGTGATAATGGTTGCAAAGTAGTCTTCCGGTCAACACATTGTTCTATTTACAATGTAGACGGAAGACTAGCCTTAAATTGTCCACGTAACAAAAATGTATATACGTGTGACACTACGAAATATGAAAATGTATGTTTGGTATCCTTTAATGATGATCCATGGTTATGGCACCGAAGGTTGGGTCATATAAACATGAAACTCATTAAGACTATATGTTCGAAAGAACATGTACGAGGATTACCGAAACTCAATTTCGTTAAAGATCACATATGTGAAGCTTGTGAAATTGGCAAACAAATAAGAGCAACTCATAAAGCCAAATTCATGGTATCTACATTTAGACCACTTGAGCTATTACATATGGATCTCATTGGACCTGTTCCCGTGCAAAGCCTAGGAGGAAGTCAATACACCCTAGTGGTTGTTGATGACTACTCTCGCTATACGTGGACTGAGTTCCTAAGGTCAAAGAGTGACGCATTTGAATCTTTTGCGGCTCTTTGCAAACGCATACAAAATCAACACAATAACTCGATTATCTATATCCGGACGGATCATGGAAAAGAGTTTGAAAATGTAAAATTTGTTGATTTTTGTGAGGCGTATGGTATTACTCATAACTTTTCTGCTCCTTATACACCTCAATCAAATGGGGTAGTTGAAAGGAAAAACAGAACGTTACAAGAAATGGCAACGACTATGCTTAATGAATATCGTCGACCAAAATATTTTTGGGCCGAAGCTATGTCTACTGCATGCCATGTTCTTAATAGAGTATTACTACGACCTATCAAAATGAAGACTCCTTATGAGCTTTATTTTGGCAAAATTCCTAAGCTTAGCTACTTCAAAGTTTTTGGAAGTAAGTGTTATATTATGAATACAAAGGATTATCTAACGAAATTTGACCCTAAATCTGGTGAGGGTGTGTTTCTAGGATACTCTAGTAATAGCAAAGCTTATCGAGTTTTCAATCTTAATACTTTGGTTGTGGAAGAATCAATGAATGTAGTATTCGATGAATCTAAACCAAACTCAAAGTATAAAGATTTAATAGATGAGGAACCAGATTCAAATGGTCAAATTCCAAGTGATGTTGAAAATGTTATTCGACAAATTGGAGATATGAATCTTGGACTTGCAATTCCAAAGAATCCTCTTGAAAAAGTTGAGAACGAACTTGAATTGCCTACGGAAATACCGTTGCTTAAAGATCATCCTATTGACTATGTCTTAGGGGATCTAACTAAAGGTGTTCAAACTCGTGCTCAAGTACAAAACATTATGAGTCACATGGCCTTTCTATCACAAATAGAACCCAAAACTGCAAATGAAGCTTTATTAGATGAGGATTGGATTTTTGCTATGCAAGAAGAGCTAAACCAATTCACTCATAATAAAGTTTGGGAACTAGTTCCACATCCCTCTGAAACTTCCATTATTGGAACAAAGTGGGTATTTCGTAACAAGTTAGACGAAAGTGGAACAGTGATAAGAAATAAAGCACGGTTAGTTGCTCAAGGCTATACTCAAATGGAAGGAATAGATTTTGATGAAACCTACGCTCCCGTGGCTCGAATTGAATCGATTCGAATGTTCTTAGCCTACGCTTGTCATAAAGGTTTCAAAGTCTATCAAATGGATGTTAAATCTGCTTTCCTTAATGGTGTCTTAGAAGAGGAAGTTTATGTAAGACAACCACCGGGATTTGAAGATCACTTACATCCTGAGTATGTGTACAAATTGTACAAGGCTTTATACGGACTAAAGCAAGCTCCTAGAGCTTGGTATGAGAGGTTAAGCAAATTCTTAATTGAAAATGGTTTCAAAATAGGAGTTGTTGATACCACTCTCTTTACGAAGTATGAAGGTGATGATATCCTGCTCGTTCAAATTTACGTAGACGATATTATCTTTGGGTCTACCAAGGAATCTCTATGTAAGGAATTCTCAGATATTATGAGTAAAGAATTTGAAATGAGCATGATGGGGGAATTAAATTTCTTTTTAGGATTGCAAATTAAGCAATCTGATGAAGGCATTCATATTTCGCAATCGAAATATTGTAAAGAAATGCTTAAGAAATTTGATATGGAAAATTGTAAAACAATTAGTACCCCTATGTCACCTGCCTTAAAGATGACGGAAGATCCTAGTGGTATTTCTGTAGATACAAAGAAATATCGAGGAATGATCGGAAGTCTTCTCTATATCACTGCTAGTAGGCCTGACATACAATTTAGTGTGTGTAAGTGTGCCCGCTTTCAAGTGAACCCTAAGGAATCTCATGTAGCCGCTGTAAAGCGGATATTTAGATACCTCAAGGGAACCACTGAAATGGGTCTATGGTATCCGAAAGGACAACCATTTGACTTAGTATGCTTTTCTGATTCGGATTATGCCGGTCACTTAATTGACAGAAAAAGCACAAGTGGTACGTGTCAGTTTCTTGGTGGATGCCTAGTTTCTTGGTTTTCTAAGAAACAAAATTCTGTGTCAATATCCACTACAGAAGCTGAGTATATAGCAGCTGCAAAATGTTGTGCTCAAATCCTATGGATGAAGCAAACACTAGCTGACTATATTGTGAAATTTGATGTAGTATCAATTCAATGTGATAATATTAGTGCAATCAACTTGAGCAAAAATTCTGTGTTGCACTCATTATCAAAACAAATTGATATACGACATCATTTTCTACGAGACCATGTCTCGAAGGGCAATATTAAGATGGTATACATAGATACCGAACATAATATTGCCGATATTTTTACAAAACCTTTGAGCTCAGAAAGATTCAACAAACTCCGTTTGGAGTTAGGTATGCTTGAGTGCTCAAAGTGAGACATAAAGTGTCTTTAATTTTGTTGAATTAATTTTCAATGAAATTTGCTCCGCTTGTAGTTTAAGTTATTATTTGACCGGATTTCAAGGTGAAATTCAGATTTGTCAATAATGACGTTAATTATAAGTTGTTCAAGCTTTATTGTGAAATTAAGCTCAATAAAATAATTCTAATTAACACAGCTATTGATTGGCCTTGGAATATTCTATATTTCAAAACTCGGGAAAATAGTGAGTGTTAATTAAACTGTCCCAAGAATTATTTTCTAAAATAAATTTGTGGGCATTTAGAAATAAATCTCAAATTTAGAAAATATGTTTTCTTGGTTGGATATTATTTTATAAAAATTAATTGTACTCTCTCTTGCAATTAAAATTATAAAATAATTTATAAAAACGAGAGAATATTTTATAAATTGATTACAATTTAATTGTAATTAAAATATAAAATATATAATTAAGATTGTAATATATATATTATTGTTAATATATAAATACAATTTTAATTTTAATTTTCGAGCTGCTTAATTCTCAGCCCTTGGATCATTTAGGGATTCAATCATGGCCATCCATTCTAGAAATATAAATAGAAATTAAATTTCTATTCTTCATCTCTTTTCCCAATTCTAGCCGCACAGTTGCATCGTGTTCTTCTAAACCCTAATTGATCTAACTTCAATTCCTTCGATTTCATGAATCCATCGATTAATATGATGATAAAATCATATTATTCACATCTCAAGCTATCGATTCATACCAAAATCGCCGTCACTTAAGCCCTAGATAAATCCAATCGACTGAAACTCATTTGAGTCCAAACCCTAACTGTCAATCCTCAACTCTTACTGATTAGTCAAATTTGAAGATGTTTGAGTGATGAATCTATATCCCTATATGTCTCAATTGCATGGTTGCATTATGAAGATCAGTTTGAAATGCATCGACGTGTTTGAATTGATGTTCTCTAATCTCTACATGGGTTTGCTCCTGTTAGAAATGATGAGACTCGGAGTAATCAGAATTGTGGATGTGATATTCACACAGACTTTGTATCAAATCGAAAGAGAATATCATACCTCTGAACTCAACTTCATCAATTACTTTACTTCATTGAGGTTTATTGAATTATATATGATACTAACCAATTCTTATTAGGGGAACAGGTTCTACAAGGAAGAGATCGTAGTAGGATCAAGAGCAATCAAGGGTTATGCTTGAAGAGGGATTGCAGGGTATGTATTCTCCGCGAGGATACATACAGGTAAGACCATGGTCCAAAGAGAGGGCATGGCCCTGGTATGTATATAATACCTTGATTAATCTAAGTAGTGTTCTTGGTCATATGTCACAGTTGTGGTCATTAAATGATGAGGGTATACACTTGTACAACTGGTCTATATTCTCATTAAACATGTCTCAGTGCTTATTTGTATTGATCTTAGTTGGATATTATAACTGTTCTTGACTCAAGATGTTTGGTGGCAGTTGATATATGAATAGAATGTCACTTAATGCATATTTAACAAGAAATTTGCTATGCTTGATCTATCTGTGTATTAGAAACCTGGTATGCTTACATGATCAGGCCTCATAAGATTATCTTGTTATGATAAGGTAATCTATGTACTCTAATTCTCTATGTGGTTTCATCTGATTAAGCACATATGTTGGGCCTTTGTGAATTTTAAGTGCCTAGAAATTAGATTTGCAGACTTGTGTGCATTACATATGTGAATTACTCTTTTTAAGTGCATCATATGTAGGACACTTGGTTTCACAACAATATCTCCTAGGCATGGACTGCCTGGAGTAACAAGATTACTCCTTGATCTGTTCCCAGCCTAGCAGATCACTTTTAGAGTGCATTTGCATAGTAACTAATTGAATTAATTATGATTCAAGTCATGCACTTTATTTAAATGTTAAATGTAGACCAATGCTTGTCTTATATGTGCTTGTTGAATTGTTGTGTGATCTGATGACAATATATTGGCTGATTTTTTAAAATTAGATGATCAAGTTAATTGCAATACATGGGAGATAAAATGACAAGTGAAGTCTCTGGTTGTTTCTATGCTTGTTTGCCTAATCACTATGACTGAGCTAGTTGAGTGCACATTATTTGATATATAGAGCATGCTATTTGTACTTTGTCTGTGGAATAAGAAATTATCAGTTGTAGTTGCCTTGACATCTGCATACTTAGTTAATAAGCATGACTGATTAAAATGAATTTTTTTTGCTAATATGACTAAGTGTTTATATGAACTATTGCCATGCAATTAATGTGAGATTAATTATAGAGTCCAGTTATTTAATTGTTATATGTGGACTGGTCACTCATATGTTGAAAATTAATTGCTTGTCATATTTACATGATATGTATATATGAGATTAATTGTGATATTTATCTCACTTGTGCATATCTAGGTTCAATGTTGAGTGCATCTTAATTGCTCTATTTTGTGCATGCTCAGGGATCATTTAAATCTGTCAGTTATTCTGCTACAAGCATGGATCTTTTGTGCTTTATATCAATAAAGTTAACTGTGACTGCATGTTTAAGTGATAAAGCTGTGTGCAGAGACTCTTCATACAATTAATTATTTCTGAGCTTAATGAATTTATCAACTATGTTATCTGCCAAAATTGATTTCATTTAATTGAAAATATGTCATAGTCTGATTCTAGTTGAGCTCTAGTCTGTTTTTATAGCATGTGCTGGCAGCTTACTTGAGATTTTATATTGGTACTTTGATAAGCAGCTGTGAGTTTCATTAAATGAGAATGTACCAACTACTTGTTTTTCACTGTTGAACTGATGTACCTTGTACTGTTGGGATGTACTTCACTGATTTTCTGTGCACTGTCACTGTTTGAAGTGTACTTCACTGCATAATTTTATAATTTTAGCTGCAGAGTGCTCAATTTTTGTGCAGAAATTAATTTTAGTTCCTTTTGGCACCACATACATACATGCTTATTTGTACTCTGTGCCTAATATACATACCTCTGTACACATATTCCTGTGATTTGTCAAAGTACATTGTCTGCAATATCTAGCTGATCTGGGAAATTTAAATTGTTTCTTTTTGGCTATATAAGAACTTGTTTGCCTGTTCATTTATTTTGTGCCTTGTGATAAATGCTCTAAGTGTTGCATTCATTTCTCTTGTTTCTGAGCCTTCATATCTGTTGTCTTTTTGCTCTTAACTTCTAGTTTGCTGCATTCATTTCTATTTCCAGAAATGGAGAATGAATCTGTAAGCACTACTTTGTGTCTAGGACAACCTAAACCTACCCCAATTCTCACATACCAAAGAAACAAAAATAGGAAGAAACAAAGAAAAATGACTGATCTCCTCTCCAACCCTCTCCCACCTCCTCCACTTAGGTCTGTCAGCCATAAACTGCAACCAGGGTGTCTCATACACATTGAGAAGAAATCTGAGCTTTACAACATGTTTAGTAAGGCTAATTGGGAACCACTCTTGTATTACAATAATAGAAGGGTACTTCCTAACATGGTCACTGATTTCTATAACAATATGGAAGTCAGGGATGGTGTGCATGGGGCTGTGTTTATCACTAGTATGGTTAATGGGAAACCACTGCTAATTGACCACATTGAGCTAGGAAAGGCCTTGAGACTTACACCTAAATTACTGAATCTACCCAACCTTGACATCTCACAAGCCTTTGTGTTCAATCCTAGTGAGCTTAAGCTATATCTATCTGTCTTGTGTGGCTATGAGGTGCCACAAAATCTGTTCACAACTGACTGTGGTGTCAACTATGAGCATTTTACCCCTGTCTTTCAAACCCTAGCACTAATCTTAAGAGGAAACATCCTCCCAAACACAACTGGTGATAAACTCATGTCTTTTGCTGAGATAAAGCTTATGTATAAGCTTGCTAGTCACAAAATTGCCTTCAACCTGCCTTACATGATCTTGGTGCATATGATTCATTCCTTCAAGAAGGGATACATGTCTTATGGACTCTTGTTGACAAGAGTATTTGATTATTTCAAGCTCAATATCAATCAAATCCCTCATTTCCAAGTAGCTTCAACCATTTCTGACAAAACTCATAGGGTTGTAATTCCCTTGGCTGGTTACACTGGCATTCCCATCATTGACTTGGATCCTGTCATTCCTCAAGCACCTTTGAATCCCATAGTCCCTGTGATGCCACCTCTTGAGCCTGGTCCCAAGTTTGATTTTGACAAAGAGTTCACTGACCTCATTGACAAACATAATGAACTTGAAGCTCTTTTTAAGGAACTTCAAGCTTCTTTTAAGGTGTTGGTGGAGAAGCATCAAATCACAGAAGCTAAGCTTGGTGTTCTATTGAATATCCTTAGCAACACTATGCAAAGAGCTGGACAAATTGAAACTGGCTTATCTCAGTACATCTACCTGCAAATGGCAATGGCAGATGGTTCTTCTTTGCCTATGATGCCTGAGCTTGAGCCAAACCCTAGAATGGCAAGTTTATTGGATGATGAGCCAGTAGAGGAAGGGATAAGAGACATGGAGACTGATTTAACAACTAATCCAGTGATTAACAACACTGATTATGATGCTATGGATTAGTCTGTGTACCTTAAATCTGATTTTTGTTTTTGGTATGAAGACCTTGGGGTATTAGGTCTAGAATATGCATTTAGTTGACTGTTTACAATCTTATTAGGATTGTTTTTGCTTATGTGTGCATCAAGGCTGCTCATATCTGTTCTTTGAGTACTTGATTATTGTCTTATCTACTTGTTTGATTAGCTGTTTGCCTGCTAATTAGTGTGTAGGTTGACCAAGTGGTCAGTGGTCACTCTAGTAACACTTTTATTGTCTTCTATTATCTGCAAGTTTCTGATGTATCAGCTGTAGTCTCTATGCAATGAAAATTTGGTGTTAGTTCACTTGATCTTAAATTGTTTCTGTATACTAACCAACACATTAAGTCTACAGGTTGCAGTTGGATTGCAAGAATGAAATGCTTGTCACCTAGTATTTTTTCTTGTTAATAAAGTATAGATTAACACTTTAATTGATTAGGACAGCTGGAGCATCTTTATTAGAATTATTGATACATAATTCCTGATTTTGTTAAAACTGCTACAGCCTTTTTATTCATGTCACTAATGGTATAAAATTTGCAGGTTGCAAAGAAGATGCAAACTAGAATGACAAATTCTCAGTACTAATTTTAATACTCCCTGATTGGCAGATTGTAAAGTGTAAAACAGTTGAAGATACTTGAACTTGCAGTTGTGGACTGACTATATCTCAAGGATTTATTGTAATCCACTGTTGGGATTGTTTTTTTTCGGTTGTGAGGAGACTGTGTATTTAAACAAACCACTATACAACTGAAACTACTGCATATGCTACAGGTGTTAAATTGATAATTAAGTACCTAGGTGTAATGAGCTTTGAAAATTGTGGGCCTAACAGTTGCTAATTATTCCCCATCCCCTGCACTTGAATTTCATATGCATGCTAGTCTACAAAATTGTTTATGTCACAAGCTAACAATTGGAATGCTCAACACATGAAATTATTAAAGCTTAAAACAGGTACCAAATTCGATTTATCTCAAGTGGAACTCTCGAATTTTTCCAGCAACTGGAAAACAAGGAAGCATATTAATAATATTTCAAATATACATATTTGAAATTAACAGGGAAGTACACTCTTACTCTCTAAACTAATAGAATTGTTAACACATCAGAAAATTATTTTTCGAAAAACATAATCTATTATAAATCCTTTTGATAGTTTGTCAAAAAGGGGAAGATGTTTAGAGGGGTAAAATTACAATTTTTACTACACAATGGGTAGATGAGAGTAAAATAAAATTCTACAAAGAGAATTTATTTCCAAAAGTCTAGATTTTTTTTTTTTTTGAACTCTTACCTATTCAAAATATTTTGCAGCCTACATGAACATAATGGAAAATTGATAAAGAATTTTCAAAATTCTTATCAAAATATGGAAATGGAGTATACCAAGCTGGATGTGGAAAAATGATAAGTATTCACTTATCAAGGGGTATATACTCAATTATTTCTATGCATTCTATTTGCTGCATAATATTTGTATGCTTATCTGTTATGCATTTAAAACTGGAAAAGATTTTCAACACTGTAGGGGAAGTGTTAATTAGATTTTAATAAATCTAAAAATGCATAAATTAGATAAGCATACACGTAGGGGAAGTTCTAGGCTGTCACACACATATTTAATTTTACATTCGAATGTTTCGACAAAATATCAAAAAGGGGAAGATTGTGAGATACAGCTTTTTCATTAGGTTTTGATTAATTTTGTCTTAACGCTAAGTGTAAATTAAATTAGGGTTAGGAAGTTACTAATTAACATAGTAATCCTCCCTTAGGATATTCGAAGTGACAGTCAACGAGTGGAAAGTCAAACTGGGTCAAACCATTTTGTAAATGAAACAAAATGATTTTCTCTCGACATATAATTAGATAAGATTTATCAAAATAATGATAAAATCAAATCTAATTTATTTTGAGGCAAAGACTGAAGACGAACAAATACTGTATTTTTGACACTGCTTTTACGAGACAGAAAATGCTTTATTAAATTAAAAAAAAAGTGTCTGTTTTAAAGGTTTTCAAGGGAATATATTTTGAATATATTTTCTAAATTTATTTGTTCAACTTATCTTCATAAAAGTCCTGCCTAAATGTAAAATGCATATTTTATCCCTAAAGTATCTAACTGTCTTATTTATTCGGATAAAATGCATTTTAATTCAAGCATAAATATTCCTTGGACTTCACAGTCATTATTATTTTAGGAATATTATGTTTGAATATATTTCAAGTCAAAACTTTAGTCCAAGCGTCGACTAGTTCCGACAAATGGCTATCGAATATTGTTTCGGGCTGTAGGGACAACGAAACGATCCTTTTCTCGAAATAATAGCTACACATGTCCAATTGACTTGAAACTTGGGGAATGTCACTAGAATATTTAAAAAGAATTTTAGGATTTTTTTTCATGATTTTTGGGTGACTTTTATTTTTGGCCTGTTCTTTCGATACGTAATTGATTGTTCGGTTAATTAAAAGTCAATGAAGGTCAACTCCAAATTGAGTAGGATTTTGACCATGACCTACTTGGAATATTTCCAGATGGTTCCCAAATTTTCATAAATTTTGGAGCATGTTTTGAAAAACGTCATATTCGCCATTGTAACGTTCGGTTTCGCATTTATTAGCTTTATTAATTAACTGAATGTTGTTTGCACGTTTTTCCATGCATCCTAGTGGGTTAATACTACTGAGGGAACATGAATTTGAATTTTTGTACCTTACCTTATCCCTTTGTACTTCTTGTCCCCTCTTCCCCCACCAAAAACCCTAATTTCTTTCTTTAAATACCCCCTCAACCCCCACTCTTTTTCCCAAGCCATTTGAGCCAAGTAAATGCTGCATTTTTATCTTCAAGAACACTCTCTAGTCCAGAAATATTTGATCTCTTAGAGTTCTTGAGTTATAAGCTTAGTTCATCCATAGATCTAACCCCTACCAAGCTTATAAACACATTTACATGCTCATTTAACACACACATCACACAAGTATCTTTAGGCTACCCACTTACCATATCTTAGCAGCCCCTAGACTTGTTTTGTTGCCCCCAAAGTTGTACCAAAAGTTAAGATTCCGGCCATTTTCCGGCGACTTTTTCCGGCGACCCTTTTTGTGTGTTTTAGGCTTCAAACTAGCTTTTTCTCTTGATTTCTCTCTAGATCTCAAGGGTTATAAGTTGGTTCTATAGATTATATATATAATATCAGTTGGTACATGTTTAGTAGTGTATACACCTTGCTTGCTTGATTTTTAAGTGTGTACACGAACTCTTGTACAAGATCCTAACTCGTATCCCTTGATTTCGTAAGAAATATTGTTGTCTCTCACTATAGAGCACAAGGGTCATAAGTTAGTTATTTCTTGTCTATATTATATATATAATATTCGGCCCTAATAATATATACAAGAGCTTGCTTTGTTTGATTTGTTGCAAGTATATATATTTGGCCTTGTTCCTCATTTTTATATATACACGAGCTTTAATCTTCTCTTCTATTCTCGTATATATAAAGAGTGAACTAAATAGTTGTTAATATCCTTAAACTTATAATTTAAGGGTTAGATACAACGACCATTTACTTTAACTCCGAGTCGAGGCTAGTTGTATAAGTCGATATATATACGACATAAGCAAAAGGCTTCCTTGTTGAGTTTTAGTATCTAAACCAAGCTCTTGTTCCGGGTTTGAACCAAATAGTATAAATCTCTTATAGAGATATAAACTAAAGGCTCCTCGAATATTTGCAAGGTAGCTCACTTCAATTCCGAGTTGAGTTTTTGTGTATAAGTCGAGGTACGACATAAACATAAATACTCCTTGTTGAATTACAAAGTGAAAGAAACCAACATACATTCCGAGTAATAATATTTCGAATAAGTCTCATATATTATTTAGAGACATAATCGAATTAAACTCGTAGAATATTTGTAGGTTTATTATTGATTGTTTTAAGGCCATAGTTTAGTAGTAGTGTTAAGGCCTTATAAACAAAGTAGTTAGAAAACGTACTTGATCTCATTCAAGTCAAAAATATTTGGTCTATATCTTGACCTTATATTTCCTATATATATACAATATATATATTTACATTCCGTACTTGCATTGCATCATACGCTTTACATAACGCAATTTATTTTAGCACGTTTACTTTAAAGTACTTGCATTCATACGCTTTACATACGCAATTTACTTTAGCATACGCATTTACTTTATTGCATACACGTTAGCACACAACGTGTGGTTCGTCCTTTTGACTAAGTGACTTACCCTTTCGAGTGGTTCGTCCTTGTCTCTAGGTGACTTACCCCGACTCACATTTATATATACTGTTGCTTCGGCTATTTTATATATATTTGTTTGTCACCTTGGTCTAGTACTGTAACATACTAGTCCACCACTTTCTTTTCTGAAACAGGGATATTAAAAGTCGTAGTACTTGTTGTCTAGACTTTGTTAGTGAGGTGAAAGTGAAGTGAGGTGATCCTTGTTCTAAGACCCAAGTCCTAGACACGCCGACGGGGAGTTGGGTGTCTTTGCACCGTGAGGAAAAGGAAAGACCCAAGACCTAAGACCCAGATCCAAGACCTACATTGTTGTAGAGGAACATAGTCTACGCAGGGATTTTTACGTATCTTTGAGGAGGTAAAGGGGAAGTTACGCTCCAAGATAAGGTCGTAAGGGATACTACGTGACTGTGAAGAGGTAACGGGGAGTTACGCTCTAAGACCAGTTCGTAGGGGTACTACTTGCCTGTGAAGAGGTAACGGGGAGTTACGCTCTAAGACCAGCTTGTAGGGGTTCTACTTTGATTGTGAGGAGGTAACGGGGAGTTACGCTCCAAGATAAATCAAGTAGGTTTTGCTTTGTATTTTGAGGGGTTAACGGGTAGTTAAGGTCCAAGATAAATACTAAGTGTTGTAAAAGGCTTCTCCGCCACTATAAGGAGTACATCTTTTTATAGTGCAAAATCTCGAGTTCAGGGAGGGACTCGGGGACTGGACTAGGGGTGAGCGGATCCGTTAGGGGATTGCGCCATCGCAAACCAGGATAAAAATTCTGTTGTGTACTCTATTTCTTTTCTCTGTTTTTATTTTCCGCACTTATATTACTAGTTGACTGGTAATTTTTTAAAAGGAGAAAAGAAAATTTTAAAACGCCAAGCTCAATGTTTAAAAACGGTATTAAGCTATTCAACCCCCCCTTCTAGCTTATACCCCCCATTTCGGGCCTAACAGTTTTGATATAGAGATAACAAATTTTTCAAGGTATATTAAATAATCCTGAAAAAGAAATTATTTCAAATCAAAATTAATTTCCAAAGAATTTTATAAAATTTATAATCTAAAACAGTTTCAATTATAATTAAAATAAAACAGATTGAAAATATAAGTTTGATATAAAAATAATAAATTTTCAAGTCATCTAAGATATTCTTGAAAATAAATTATTTCAACCAAAATGATTTTCCAAAAGGTTTTATGAGATTTATAATTAAAACTTCCAAGCTTAAATTATAATTAAAATAAAACAACTTGAAAACATAATTTTGAGATAGAAATACTAAATTTTCAAAACATTTAAAATGTTTATGAAAATAAATTATTTCAATCCAAAAATATTTTCCAAAGAGTTTTATAAAATTTGTAATTAAAGTTTTATGAAAAATAAATTATTAAATCACAAAAATAATTCTCAAAATACTTTTAAGAATATCAAACTCAAAAGAAATTAAATTGGATTTTAAGATTAATTTTAGTTTTCAAATTAATAAAATTCTTAACTAAGAATATTAAAAATATAAAATATTTGACTCCAAAATTTAAAAGAAAATAAAATATTTTCCAAGATGTAAAATAAACTTGAAAAATAAATTATTTAAATTTAAAAATTATTTCCAAAATATTTTATATAATTAAATTCAAATTTAATTATTAAATTAATTATTAAACTAAAAAACATTTTAAGAAAAGAAATTAAAAAAAATTCTATCTCATGTTGAAACTGCTATCTATGTAGAACTTTTACATGAAAATTTCTACTTAGGTTCTAAGTCGAATTTCTACATAGAATTTCTACTTAGGTTCTATCTCGAACATTAAGTAGAACTTCTATATAGAATTTCTACTTAGGTTCTATCTAGAACATTAAGTAGAATTTCTACATAGAAATGTTCTACTTAGGTTCTATCTCGAACATTAAGTAGAATATTCGAGATAATGTTCGAGTTAGACACTATCTCGAACATCAAATCGAATATTCGAGATAATGTTCGAGTTAGACACTATCTCGAACATCTAAGTAGAATTTCTACATAGGAATGTTCTACTTGGCTATCTCGAACATCTAAGTAGAATTTCTACATAGAAATGTTCTACTTGGCTATCTCGAACATCTAAGTAGAATTTCTACATAGGAATGTTCTACTTAGGTTCTATCTAGAACATCAAGTAGAACTTCTACATAGAAATTTCTACTTAGGTTCTATCTAAAACATCAAGTAGAACTTCTACATAGAAATTTCTACTTAGGTTCTATCTAGAACATCAAGTAGAACTTCTACATAGTATCCTTCCTTGTATACTTAGAAAACATTTCCACCACCAGAATTTCTACTTGGCTCTAAGTAGAAATTTATCTAGAATTTCTAGATAGGAATGTTCTACTTAGCTATCTAGAACATTTTGTACTTAGAAAAATTCTGGGTTTCAACAAAAAATTCTGGATGCCCAGTGAACCAATCGTACCCTCTTTAATCTCAAAAAATAAAAATAGATCCAATCGATTTGTATGTCAATCGAGTAACTCTGATACTAATTGTTGGGTCCCGGAGATCGTAGAGGGGGGGTGAATACGATTCCCAAATTAAAAATATGACTATTAATTATTTTTGGGACAACATAAAAATTACTTTGGTTCAAACCCGGGTACTGTTCATCATCTTCTTCAACCTCAAGAACACCATTAAAATAACCAAGATAATGAACGGTAAATCATCTAAAACACACAACACAACAAGATCCAAGAATATAACTTTATATTCATTGAAGTGGGGTAGATGCTACAAACAAGTTCAAGAACATAAGCTCAAGAACACAACAAAGAAGTAATTTTCTTCTCCTCTAAAACTATTACATTTTGTAGATCTAGGAGATAAAAATCAACCCTATCTTATATACAAGATTTAACAAGTGTTTTTAATAGAAGAATAGAGGAGTGGTATAAATAAAGAAAATCATGGCTCCAAAATATTCAAGATCTAGTTCGGCCATGGGGGGGAGAATAATTTTTCTCTCTCCCCTTATTTTCTCATGCACCCACGCTACTTGAAAAACAAGTATGGAAGACTTTTATTTTCTCCTTTTGCTCATGTCCACCCAAATCTTATCTTCAAAGTCATGTGCCAAGCATGCCTTTGGAAATATTTAATGTAAAAGTAATATTTAATAAATATATAAAATATAAATAAAGAATATCTTTATTTATAAAATATATAAATAATTAAATAAATACTTTATTTAATTAAATTAAATATTTCCATTCCACTCTTCAATTTGTGTAGACTTCCTTATCCAAATATTTGGCCCCGTATACGTGATTCCACCACGTCCAAGTATTTGACCTTCTAATATGTGAAGCTTTAGTAAGATCCAATCAGGTTGTGCTGTCTGTCCCTTATCCATTAGGCTGACATTTCTCCAACACTGATTTACCACCTTTGTTGATCCTCCACATGACTCAAGAAAACCAACAACTTTAGAATGATTAAAACCATATTAACCGACGAGAGCTTGCCTCCAATGTCTTGACACTTGATGCAACGGTCTGGTTCATAAGTGACTAGTCTTGATAGGGGCTCTTGATTCCGAACATGATTCCACATTCTTCTTTGCAAACCTTACTTGTAGCTTCGATTGTAATGCACTAAAATCTTCATAGACTAAGACAATCTTTTGTAGCTTCCACATCCTTGAATAGATGTCAATATCTTTTATTCTTCACTGAGGCCTGAACATGTTAGTGAACTTCTTCCAGTGAGCTTCAAGTCTGTAGATGATCCTTTGATACTTTGTCTTAACTGAACTCTGTGATCCAAGATTTCTGTGCACCTGCATATTATTACATGTCATGTTCTATGATTGAGTTATCATCAACCATTACATAGAGATTACATTTAGCATTTCTAGTATACATGAAAGTGCAGTGAGTTACTTCCCTTCACTCCTATCTCCCCTTTCAAGATTAACATTATTTACATGTCTTACATTCTTTTTTCTTGTTGTTAGTTGAGGTATCCTCCCTTTAATTTATTTGTAATGCTCTAATAAATAAATAGGGGGAGATTGAAGGGATGAATGTAAGTACTATCTGTAACACAAGAAAAATAGTACAACAAGCACATACAGATACATAAATAATATGTAATCTAAAACAGGAATCATGAAGACACAAGAACAATTTAATAAGATAGTCACTAACTTGAAGATTAATTGATGAAATAATTTTATTAATATGTTCATGCCTCAATGTAATAAACAGAAGCAGTCAAATCAGTGAAAGCATCGAAGCATTGTTCAAGTGTCAGAAGATTCAAGCGCAATTTATTTTGAAGCTGGAAAAGTTTTTGGAACCAAAGTAATTATGTCAGTATATTCAGAATTGAAGATCTCAATCAGGATTAGTCACTTATGAACCAGACCAGTGCATTAAGTGTCAACAACTGAAGAAAGAGATTCAACAGAGATATAATTTCATAATTATATTTGGAAGAAATAAATTCAAGTTCAAGACAAAAAAACTTCAAAAGGAATTTCAAGAATTAAATTTGAAGAAAATTGAATTCAAAAGAAGAAGTGAATTTTGGCTAAGGCGGGAGAAACTATGGCGCCAAGGAAAAACGCCATAGTTCTCGGTCAACACTCAGTCAAACCGCCACAGTTGGCAAAGCCAAGAAAAATTCTAAGCGAAAACTATGGCGCCAATAGAAAATGCCATAGTTGTCGCCAATGTTTATTGAAGAGAAAATTTTCTCTGTCACAAGAAATAATGGCATTTTGGAAAAACACCATTGTTCTCGCCAAAGATGCCAACAGTTCAAAATGTCTTGTACAAAAGAACTATGGCGATGAGGACAATCGCCACAGTTCTCGAGAATTCAATATAGTTCAAAAATGGAATATTCTAAGGAATATTTCATTTTATCCACAACATTATCCTGAAGAAATCCATTTGATTGGTTGAAAAGAAGACACATCATTGGGTTACAAGTCTGCACCAATCTTTCTCTCTCTTCGAAGCATAAAGGCAGATTTGAAGAACAATAGTTTTGTCTTCTTCTTCATAATTTCTAGAGAGCATTCATAGTGAGAAATTATTGTATTGAGAGAGATCATTGTAGCTAGAGTTTAATTTACTCTAGAGTGTAGCAACATTCAAGTTTATATATAAACAATATATTCTAAGAAATCTTGCATTTATCATTTCTATTATTTTTCAAGAACCCTCAAGTACTAAAATTAATAATCTGCAAAAATAGATAGTGTTGCATTCAACCCCCCCCCCCCCCTCTACAACACTTTGGAACCTAACAGAGTTTAAGAGAAACTTTAGTAATGTCTCTACCCTCTCTTATGGCTGCTACTTTATGCTCTAGATGGTCAGGAAATGTCAACATAAATATCATATTTACTTCATTTTTCTCATAAAACTTGTCATGCAGTTGTAAGCCATTTATAAGTCTGTTGAACCTTTCAAACATCTCAATCAACCCTTCATTTGGTTTAGCCATAAAGGCTTCATACTGAGACACCAATATTTGCCTTGGATTGTCTTTTACTTTTTTTATACCCTCACAAAGTACCTTTATGGTTTCCCATATTTGTTTAGCACTTGTGTAGTTGACAATATTGTTATACATAACATTGTCAAGGGTTTCAATGATTATGAACTGTAGACTATCATCCAAAGTCACCTTTTTTGTGTCAGTGTATTCTGTGACCTTTTTAGGAACCCAGTAGGCAGGTATAGTTTCACCTTCTACCGTGGTTTCAGGAATATAAGTTTGAGGAACAAAAGGTCCATTTTCAAGAATACCAGGATAAAGTGGATTGACAGTCTTTATGAACAACATCATTTTTTTCCAGAGATTATAGTTTTCTTTGTCAAAGGTAGGTATCTTTGTACTGCTTACTTTATGTGGACTCATTTTAGATCTTTTAAGGTTTGATATATTAAAAATCCTGCTCTGATACTAGTTGTTAGTTCAAATGAGTGTTGTAGAAGGGGGTGGGGGTTGAATGCAATACTATAACTATTTTTTGGAATTTAAATAAGAGTGAGTGTTTTAAATCAAAATTCAAGTTCAAGTTATAGTCAAACAGAAATGCAGACAACAACATATATAAATCAGACTGAGTGTTTTAAATTAAAATTAATTTGTTTGTTACAACTCAACTGTAAATGAATTACAGCTTCTAAGTTACAATAACAATGAGATTTGCTATTGTTATAAAGTTTGAGAGAAATAACAATATGTGTTCTAAGCTTCTTAGAGAAAAGTATTTGTGATATGTGGGTATTTATACTATAAAATACATATCACTTACATATGTACTTTTCTCTTATTCTAGGATAAAACTTGAAATAGAAAGATAAATTTGTTATCCTACTTTAGCTTCATTCTTTTTGTAGATAAAGTGCTCTTGTGATTTACAGAAATCTTTGACTCCTTGAGCACTCTTTATCTTTTTGATTGTCTTCTCTCAAGTTGCAGTAGTAGAATTGACAAAGTAGATAGAGATGTCAATATCATTCCTTGTGCTTTCACTATCCACCCTACTACTAGAAACAGACTGTCAGATTCACCAAAAGTATACTGTCAAACTTTAGCTTCACTTGTTGTGACAGTATCTATGGTTCCCGCAAACTATGCTGTCAATCTTCATGTGTTATCCATAAGTACTGTCGTTCAAAGGTTCTGTCAATATTCTCCACCAAAGATGTTGTCAGTAAAACTCACTATCTTCATTCTTCAAATTAGCGCCGAATTTATTGTCGAAGATAGTTGTCAGCTCTTCCTGAAATAAGCTGTCACTTGAACAAACTGTCAAAGGCTTGACAATATCATCCAATATTGTTGTCAAGATTAGGAAACATGATGTGCATAATGAACTTCTACTGCATAAATTTTTATTCTTTTATCCTAAACAATAAAATTACAAACTTATTATCATCTATTTGTTTCTTTACAATACTTTATGTCTAAGTGACATTTTACAAGAAACATACTGTCAAATATATGACAGTATGTTTTACTTAATCTTTTTCAGATTAAGCTACAGAAATAATTTGTTATAGTATTAACCCCACAATCCCTAGCAACTCTCTTTCTATTAGAGACTTCGGAGAGACCATATATTTTGATTAACATATAAAATGAACTGAATAAATCGATTTTTTTTCATTTGTATTAATAATTTGGTTCAGTCCGGTTTAAAAAATTTAGACATTTCGGTTTTCAGTATTTTTTGTTCAGTTCGGTTTTGGTAAGGAAGACCCCTTGGCATTTATATGGTTTGGATGGTAAAATTTAAGTAGGTTTAGGTTTCTTTTTCGGATCGGTTTGTATTAATAATTTGGTTACGTCCGGTTTAAAAAATTCAAACATTTCAATTTTTGATATTTTCTGTTCGGTTTGGTTTTAAATCGAACACACCAAATGCTCTGTCCTAATTGATATTAATGGCGGAGTCATTCGTATATTTGTATTCTGTTAATTTGTCTACGTATCTAAGAAATTATTGAGAAACAAGTTGTAAACATAGTTTTGGTGAGGAATACCCCTTAACATTTATACGGTTTAGATGGTAAAATTTAAGTAGGTTTAGGTTGTCTTGGGAGGGAAGTAACTTACTTTTAACCTCTTTTTGAATATTTTAGCTGTATTTAACTATATTAAATATAATTACATTTATCGTAAGATTTTCCTCTTTTTAAACATTTTAGTCGTATTAAACTGCATAGAACCAATCATTAGATTCAGTGATAAGGTTTAGTCATTAACCTCCGGCATTAGACTCCGTTTGGGAGTATTGTTGAAAACTGTTGTGTTGTGAGAAAAAATGATGGTGGAAAAAGTGTTGTCAGGAAAATCAGATGACTGTTTAATATTTTTTTTAACGCATATTTTGATATATAATATATAAAATAATATTTTTGAGAAGGTTTGATGATAAAATTGATAGTTATTTCCTGCAAAAGCTGAAAGCAGTTTTTTTCAAAAGCATGAGAGACATTTTTTTACTAACAACAACATTTAGACTAAAAGTGCTTTCATAGACAACAGTTTTTAGAATTTACCAAACACCATTCTAACAGTTTTTCAGCAAAAAACTGATGTAGGGTCAACCTTAAAAATATTTAATAATTAAGTATATTTTTTAACTAAAATAACTAATTTATTTTTCATGTTAACGAATTTATCACTTTAATATATTTTTAAATTAAAATAAGTGAATAAGAAATCTGAAATACATCTCAGGTAACTTTTCCAAGATATTGAATAAAATGACTGTATTTTAATAGATACAATATTTTCATATACACAATCTTTTTAGATAATATTTTGATATTCACAATATTTTATAATATGAAATCATTTTATTCAATATCTAAAAAAAAGTTACGTGACATGTATCTTAGGTTCCTTACTTTCTTAAAATAAATAGCACATCTACTTTAAGTGGACATTTTTTATATAAAATTTAAGAGAATAAGGACCATGATGTACATTGAAGGAAAGTTTTGTGAAATAGTTATTTATTTGAGTGTATTATGTGCCCGTTTGGCTTAATTTATAATTTGAAAATAAGTGCTTATTTTCAGAAAAAGTACATACATACTTATTTTTTCTGAAAATAAGTAACTTATTTTCAATTTTGAAAATCATATTTGGTTTTAAAATTCTTAAATAAATATTTAACTAAAAAAAATTCGAAAATATGTATAAAAAAATTAAAATAAACTACTTATTTTAAATTTAAACTACCCCAAACGGGGCCTATGTTAACTATATAATTACTTATTTTCTTAATTTATAAAAGTAAAATAAATGGTAAGTAAATACCTAATAATAAATGACTAGATTTATATGTTTACATATATATTTGTTGCGATCTCGTATCCGAGATCTTAAGATCCTTATTCTCAAAATTTAATTCAAAAAGATAAAAATTATATTTAAATCCTTTATAATATAAATATAAAATTAAAAAAATGCAACAAGATGGGAGATGGTAAGGTATGAGAAGTGACACGAGTGGGAGCATACAACATAAACAAGTAAACAACTAAAGTTTCTCTAATCCAAACTTTCCATGGTTTGGTCTTACTCACGTACTTGTCCAATTTCTGAAGCTTTCCTTAGTTTTTTGCACGTTATCCATGCATTAAATTATACATACATACATACATACATATCATCTGAGACTAATATCCCGAGATTCCTTCACATAATTTTGCTGGGTTTAATAAAAATTTTCATATTTTCATATAAATGCACGAAAGTATTATTATATATAACGATTACAAAAATAACCGCACTGAAAAACGGGAACTTTATTCTCGTCTAGTTATATCTAGTAGCCCCTTATCCAGCAAAGCAAACCCACCCAATTGAACCCATCTCTGTAATACTCGTGTTGATAAATAAATAAATAAAGATATCTGGGTATGACGATTATTAGTTTAGGAGGGGGGAGTTCAGAGTATTTAGTGGGAGGAGGATCAGAAATATATGATGATTCTAAAAAGAAGATAACATATTTCAGTAATTCTTATGTTTTGGGTCTCACTCTTGTTGCTGGTTTTGGTGGTCTTCTTTTCGGTTATGATACTGGTACTAGTACTACTGCCTTAATTTACGATTGCGATTTTACATTTGATCCTTTCTATTTAACTTATTGTGATGATTAGTTGTAGGCCTCGTTCTTTGTATGCCTTAATTTATGATTACCATTTTAGATTTGGTCGTTTTTATATAAATTATTGTAATAATTAGTTGTAACCCTCATTCTTTGCATGCCTTAATTTATGATTATGATTATGATTTTGATTTTACATTTGATCGTTTTTATTTAATTTATTGTAATAATTAGTTGTAGGCCTCATTCTTTGTATGATTGCGATTTTACATTTGGTCGTTTTTATTTAAATTATTGTAATAATTAGTTGCAGGCCTCATCTTTATACGCATTACTCTTATTTTACCTCTCTTTATACTGAACTTTTCATTGCAGGAGTTATATCAGGTGCTATCCTTTATATCCGCAATGACTTTGAGGCAGTTGACAAGAGTAGTTTCCTACAGGTACAATTTTATTTCGAATGAGATTAGATAAAATTATTAGATGACCAATTTTTCTTTTTATATCGTGTTGGCTTCGCTGTATACCAATGAAATAAACGTGTTATTGTTTGTGTTTTCTTTAATTATCTGTCTGCGTACTTGGTATGGTTGATTGTATAATAAACATGGCAATCTGAATCGAAAAGTATAACCTGTGTATTAAGGTCTTTTGAGTCTGTGTAAAACTGAGTATGATTTGTACATGTACACTTTACTGTTGTTTCTCTTTAATAAAATAGATTAAATCAGAGATTTAAGATTAAATTGTGTTGTTCTCGTAATATGTCATGGAGGTGGATGTTTAGCAGTTAAAAAATTGCTAATTTTTCAACCCTTTAGTCCAACATCAGTCTAGATAGCTGAAGAATAAATGGTTCCAAAATTATAATAGCATGCTTCAAAATTCTCTTATGCAGTTATGCCATATCTTTGACTTCGTCATGTTTAGGGTCTTGTTCTTGTATCTTCTAATTGTATGCTAAAATATATTATATCATGCTTTTTAATATTCTGTTAAGGTTTCTTTTTCTTCAATGGGTCTAGGAAACTATTGTCAGCATGGCTTTGGTTGGTGCAATTATTGGAGCTGCAGCTGGTGGGTGGATAAATGATGCCTATGGACGTAAAAGGGCCACACTTCTTGCTGATGTTATCTTCATATTAGGATCTCTTGGAATGGCAGCTGCTCCAGACCCATATGTTCTTATATTTGGACGATTCTTGGTTGGCTTGGGTATTGGTACAGCATCTGTGACAGCTCCAATGTATATAGCAGAAGCATCACCATCAGAAATAAGAGGTGGTCTTGTCAGCACTAACGTTCTGATGATAACTGGTGGACAATTTTTATCCTACCTCGTAAATCTTGCTTTTACAGAGGTAAGATCTATCATCAAACTGCAACTGCTCATTATTTCGATATTTTCATCTTTTAGATTGTTGTCATGTTTTTTTAATCTAGGTGAGGTCATTTGGTGAAGTTTCTAATTTATGAAAGATATGTTCTTCTAGAAAATTTGTAACATTAAAATTTCTATAACTCTTATCTTGTTATTTGGACTTGGATGTTACTTTCTAACATGCATTTAAGTGTCTGAATAGGCAATTTTGTAATTTTTTTGTGTATTTTTGGTCCAAAGTGAAGTACCCATGTCCAAATGTTGAGTGCTTAACACAAGTAGTCGAGGTAAAATAAAGAGTTATGTTAACATAGACTTTTATGCATTCATTCCACTTTTGTAGGAGCTAGTAGATATTAAGCGTATTTTTATATGAACTGACTGTCTTGCTGTCATTATTATTGGAACTGCTCTAAACTATTAGAGGTTGTATCAATAAATTTCTTCTATAAGGTTGTATTCATAGGTAGAATGATATTGTTGAGAATTTGAGGCTGTCCTTTTCTTTTACTGCCACCTGTAGAAAATATTAGTATGTAATCTCTGTCTCTCTCGCTCACACACACACACACAATCACAATCACTCGCTCACTCACACACATACAGATTCCCCCAGGCCTCCTACTTACTTTCAGGTTAGACAGTACTACTGTAGTTTTGTGTATTATTTCAATGTTATTTCACAATATTCTTGGGTTAAAGGTTTTCAGTGTGCAGCTTGAAGTTGCAGCATGGAGATTAAATCAGGCTTTGCACTTTAAGTTGCACGATTAACATTTCCTGTCTATTTAAATTGCAACATGATTATGTGGTATCAACATCTTAAAGTAAATGCTTTAGTCTAAATATCTTTCCTATCCCTTTGGCCTAAGTAATGTTTTTCAATTAAAAGTATCTTGAAATTTTATTTCAGTGTCGAGGCATATTGTTGATCCTTGTGTCTGCTTCTCATTTTCCATGTTTTTTTTTGGCTTATGATTGCTTAAGTGATGCTTACACACATCACATCAGTCAGTAGGGTTCTCTTGCAGTTCCAGCATTAAGCTTCTTAAGTGAATTTTATTGATTTCTTTTGTCAACGTTAAACTATATACTTAATCTTTTATATTTCTTCTGTTCCCTTTTTCTTCATTTGTTTTCTTGGCCGATGATGAGTGATGAAATAATGATAATTCTGGCCAATAATGAGAGATGAAATAATGATATACTCGTATACAGCTCCTTGTCAATATGTTTGGCAACCAAAACATGATTTTATGCTCTCTGGAAGGAGTTCATTACTTGAAACACTATTGTACTGAAAATCTATCGAGCTCAGGATAGCCAGGTCTTAACTAAACAGAGATACTTGTTAAAATGTTTTGATATGCTAATAAATAAATGTTTCTCACCCAAAGTTTACATGTGTTTGCCTACGTTTCCTAATAGTTTTGAAATTGAGGAAACTTGATGAAACTGGTTGAACATAGACATCTGCTCCATCCACATAATATGGTTTTAATATACCTTTGCACATAAATAGGAGTCTTGGAATAATTCCATATGTTTCAGTCGATACTTTGGCCAGTTACTCACATAATATATATTTGGAAAGGCAGGAGAGCTATATAATGTATACAACCAGGTGGAAGGAACACAGTAAGAATCCAACAACTGCGGTATTCACTATTTCTTCCTCAACTTCTAGTTAGTATCATTGTGCAATACACCCCGTGAAGCAGGCAGCCCCTGTTCTAATGACATATGTCAGGCGTCACCCTAAGGGCAGTACAGCAAATGCACATTAATAAGTATGATAAGGATGGAGAATAGAAGGGTCATGGGTCGTATGAGTAGGTCTCATTAGAGTGGTTAGAAAAGTGGAAAAGGGGCATAGGATGAGGATCATTGTGAATTGTGAAGTAGAAAAGATCCATTAAGGGGATTTGGGAGTTTCCTGTCCGCTCGAAGTGCCTAGGGTTTGTAATCACAATCTAGTATGAATTGAATCTTCTTTTGCCGTGCTTTAACGTTTCCTTTCAGTATTATTGTCTTGTTGAGCAGCTAGTTCATACCACATTGTCGGTGTACTGTCACTAGAAGTTTATCTTATCCCTGATATTATTTAGGTTTTCATTAAATTCTTTTTGTTGTATAGGCCCTTGATTAAATTTCTGCTACTGCACAAATTCATTGTATCTATGAATTCCTTACTTCTTTCTTTATTTTTATGATTTATTTTCTATTTTCTAACTCTTTTTACATATACTCGGAGGTTTATTATTATGATTTATTTTCTATTTTCTTACACTTTTTCATATACTCGGAGGTTTATTATTTCTTTTTTGTACATATATGTCAGTCCAATTATTTAGAGCCAGGAATTTGGCCTAGCTCACCAAAGTTCTTCGCTTCGGCCCTCTACATTCTACTGGTTGTAGTTCAGATTGAAGTATATAAGTTCTACAAACTGTATAAATATAAAGTGTTTATGTTCAGTTGGTGACCCATGGAAGCCTCAAATCTTTGAATTTTCCCTTTTGGTGTGGCATTTTCATATGGTAATTCTTGTTTGGCGTGATGAGTAATGTTTAGCAGTACTGAAAGAGATGCTTTGCCAAATAGTAATTAGCATCTGTAAAAAGTCTCTATAGCTGATAATATAATTATCTAAAGATTATAGGAACTTTTTTCTCCTGATCTGCATATCCTGTATAAGAATTATTGTCTGCTTTGAAAACTTTACATGACTTGAAGTTATTCTTAACCTGAAAATTCATTTTCTTGCTCATGAACAGACACATTTAGTATTTTGTTTAAGAGGTAGTGTGATGACTGATTATACTCAGTTTCGGAGTTCAATAAAATGAGCAGTTCATAATTCCTTATAACAATTTCCATGTATACACTGAAATTGTTTTAATTTTGTGGCCGGTAAGGTTCCTGGTACATGGAGATGGATGCTTGGGGTATCTGCTGTTCCAGCTATCATTCAATTTGTACTCATGCTTTTCTTACCAGAATCCCCACGCTGGCTTTACATGAAGGCAGGGTACACTACTCTTCGTGCTTTATTTTCTGTGGTTGATTACCCTCAAATCTAACATGACATGTCTGCTTAACATTCAGAAAAGCAAAGCTGAAGCTATTGTTGTGCTATCGAAAATATATGATCCCTTTCGACTTGAGGGGGAGATTGACCAACTTGCTTCTACATTGGAGGATGAACGGCTAAGAAAGAATTCTGTCAGCTATTGGGATGTTATTTTAGTGAAAGAAGTTAGACTTGCGTTTCTAGCAGGGGCTGGACTTCAGGTAGTAATGCGACTTATTGCAGATACTAATTAGTTTTGACCTTTTCTTTTTTAGTTCAAGATTGCATATTCATGTTTTCCCTCACTAAATCATGTGGGACATTGAAATCTGATGAAAGTAGCTTTATCTTTTATTATTAATTTTCCTGTGTCAGTTGACTTTCACTGAGTTCCAAAAGTGTCACCCTACATGTCTTGTTTGAAAATGAGCTCAACAATAATAGTAACTTTAATTATGACAGTAGTTCTCCCAAAGTGGTCAATGTATCCTAAGAACATAGACTACATATAGATTTTTCAGCCTAGTCTGTCAGTTCTACTGTAGCTACATAGAAATTGCTAACCTAATGTTGAACAAACTTGAATGTGCAGGCATTTCAGCAATTCACTGGAATTAATACAGTCATGTATTACAGCCCAACCATTGTTCAAATGGCGGGCTTCAGTTCCAATCAGTTAGCACTTCTACTCTCTCTTATAGTTGCTCTAATGAATGCTATCGGTACAGTACTAGGTATCTACCTAATTGACATGTATGGACGTCGGAAGTTGGCATTAAGTAGTTTATCTGGTGTAATTGTGTCCCTAATCCTTATCTCAGTGGCTTTTATTATGGGACCAACCGGGTCTACTCAAGGATACTACGGGTGGATTGCAGTTTTTGGTTTAGCCCTATACATTGCTTTTTTTGCACCTGGAATGGGACCTGTGCCATGGACTGTTAACTCAGAAATATATTCCCAATCTTATCGAGGAATATGTGGAGGACTGTCGGCTACTGTAAACTGGGTATCAAATTTAATAGTGGCACAAAGCTTTTTGTCCATTGCTGATGCTGTTGGAACTGGTCCAACTTTTCTGATACTTGCTGGTATTGCAGTGGTAGCCTTTTTGTTTGTGATGGTTTACGTCCCAGAAACAAAGGGGTTAAGCTTCGAGGAAGTGGAAAATATCTGGAAAGAAAGGGCTCAAAGCAGCAAGTCTAATAAAGAGCCCCTTCTCGAACAAGGGAAATAGTATCATGTATCACCAGCTTTGATGGTTCCATGTTTTTGCTGCAACTATTTATGTAGAGTGAAACATATACCAAGGGTAGTAGCTGAATTCTGGGCATACCACTTTCACGGCAGTTGGTGTTTATAATAAATTAGCACCGTGTACAGGGAGTCAGGGACCAACTTGTTTGTTGTGATTCAAAAAAAAAATATTTCAAAATAATTGTTCACTTCAACTTTCAATGTAAAATTTAATCTAGTTTATATTTTCAAAATCAATTCTATTCTACATATCTCTCATTTATATTTCCAAAATCAACTTCATACCATATATTATATTCATTCAATGCAATAATAAATATGAGTATAACCACTTAATAATAAATTTTTTTAATATGTGTTATTTTTTGAAAGTGAAATATTAATATGAAACGGAGGGAGTACTGAATTATATATTTTATTAATGGAAATTTTTATGTAGATCAATATTAAATTGAAGATCTTCTAAAATAACCGTTATTAGGACATCTTTCCCTTTGGCCATGAACCCTTTCGATTTTTAATTTACTCACCTCTTCTATTTTCGATTCGAAACTCTAGGAAAAAAACATATATAATCTGTGTGTTTTCCGTTTCTTTTCCAGGATAGGTGTTAAATTTTGTATCGAAAATGAAATACAGAACTTACTTTCTAGAATCCGGAACATGCTCAATTCACCCCCCATTGACCACATAAAACCTCTCCAAAACAGGTACCTATCTTGACATAATGGAAGCTGCTTTGACAATTTCAAACGGGTTATGCCATATTTGATAGAGTTTCTGTGTAACTGAACCCTTTTTTAAAACTCTTTTTATAAATTGGACTCGGAAACTTTCATCAATCTAAATCTAGCCCTCAAAAAATTTTGGTTTGGAAAACACAACAGATTCATTTGCATCAACCAGTTGAAATCGATAAATAAAATAAATAAATTAGAGACCTAAAAATTTTTATCAAAATTTTGCTGCAATGTTGATTTTGATGTATCATGTATCTAATTGATAACTTTTGTATGAGATCCGTGTGTATATATATATATATTCGCTTAAGAATTAAAATATGTTACATCATTTGATAAAAATTTAAAAATATTTTCAGAATAAGTAGCACTGCACAATAAAAAATTAAGAGTAAGGTTTGGCATTTGATCTGGTAATCTATCTTATTGGCATCTAAATGATTTCATATGTATAGTTGCATTAAATATATCTTCTACTATATTTTAGGCAACTTGGCAATCTAACTTACTTTCTCCAGAAGCTATGCAAATGATTAACTGCTGCAGTTTGTTTATACTACAAAATGGGGTGTCATTACTAACAAATTTCTGTTTATTATTACAGTATCTAGCAAAAAAATGAGTTTTTTGTTTATTGCCACTAGGGGTGTTCTTCGCTTATAAAACTCGATTAAAACGTTCCAAACCGACCCTTATTTCGGTCGATTTAACTGAAAATAAAAAATTCAATTTTAAGTTGGGTTAAAAAAGCTTAACCCGAATTAATTGGGTTGGGTATGGGTTGAAAATTATTTTACTCAACCCGACCCGACCCGATACGTATATAATTTATATGTTACATAATATATAATTACATCCGATATTTTATATTTTCGTGATAATTTATATATTAGATATTAATATAATATTAATTATATATTTAAAATTTTAAATATTTATTAAATTAGTTATAAGTTTTACTATTTATGAACATATTTCGTTAATGTAGTTTTCATTTTGTTGTCATTTATGTTAAAATGATAAATTTTATTGTCACAATTTATGTTAAGATATGTGGAAATATAAAATTTTAATATTAGTTATAAACCGATGAAACCAAACAAACCCGACCCAAATCGATTTAAATTGGATAATGTTGAGTTGTATAATATTTTTTAATATAACGAATTGAAATTTTTAAAATCAAACTAATTGGATGGGGTAAAAAAACAACAGCCCCCCCTACTTACAGTACTCTATTATACATTCAATTGAATAAGAGTCGCATAGCAGGATCTAGCTGTTACAACACACAAATCATTGGTTTTGTTGCTAATGTTATTATAGGCCGAAATTATTGGACGGGACATGGGGTAGTTGAAATTTTAAAATGAATTGTCAAAATAGATTTTAGTTTGGAAAATGTTAAAATTACAAAATTTTGTATAATTAATTATAATTTTATTATATATAATGCACCACCTTATATTCACATAAATCCTATTAATTATAATTTTCTAAATTATCACATCATCATTAATATTTCATTTAGAAACAATTTTTATACCCAATTTTATATTTTAACATTCTCCTTTTAGTTAACACACGTTAGTTAATTAAATAATAAATTATTTTTGGCAACAAAAAATAATTATAACTAGTAGTATAATGGTTCTTTTCTAAATTTTGATTTAAATTCCAATTTTTTTTATGATTTGGTTGCAGTTTGGTTAATTAGAGCCTGTTACCGAAAATTATTTCAAAATTAATGTTTTTGGTTAAAAAATAAAAACTATATAATCTAATAAAAACAATTATAAAAAACCTGAATAATTTATTATATCACATACAGTTAAATAATTGAGACCAAAATTATGCTTATGTGAACCATAAGCATATTCTTACAAGACAGAATATATATACTCCTAACTTTTGCTTTTATGTTTATAACTTCAACAATTTAAGACCAAACAAAAAGACAATTAACTAATAAGCCAGGCCACATATCAAGGGGAGAAAAATAATATTCACTCCATCCAAAAGTTATTATTATTTTAAATTATTATATATATGATTTAAGATTTTAAAAAATTATTTTATAAAATTATTTTTTTACATTTATTTTTTATAAATAAATAAATTTTTTATTTGTTTAAAAATAAGAGTTTCAAAAAGTAACTACTCCCTCCTTTCCAAATTATCTGTACTTTTTACGGTCAAATTGACCCAATTTTGATTAAAAATTACATATATTATCACATTGGAAAAAAATATAAAAATTATATTGTTAGAAAATATACGTAATTTATTTTGAAATACAATTTTCAATTTTTAAAATTATAAAATAATAATTTTTAGTTACGAGCCAAAATTTGATTAATTTAATTAAAAAATAAAACAGGATAGATAAATTGGTAGGGAGGGAATAATAAAATATTTTTAACACATATTTTAAAATATATAAAAAAATTAAAATAGTAAATATTGTGAGAGGGAGGAAGAAAACAAGTGTGACAGTGCAATGAGACATGGGTGGAGCTGATTGGAGGGTTGAATGTGGATCCAGAATCACAATTATTTAGAAATGGGGCCCACAATGAACGCAATTATTAATTATACCAAACAAATTTTCTTGATCCACACAACCACCATGTTCCTCCCCTCCCACTCCACATCACATTCACATTCATCATCTTCTCATTCCAGCTGTCACCTTTTATTACGTGCCAATACACGATTAGTATTCTTCGTTTCTGATAAGTTGTTCCTTTGATTTTTTACACATATTCTAATACATTTTAAATATATAATTTAATCTTGTCAAAAAATATATAATTTAATAAGTTAGTTTTGAAAATAAAAATTTTTATATCAAATTTTCATTCAAATTAAAAAAAAATAAAAAAATTATTAATTATATTCTATATGATCAGTAATGTAGAGATAACTAACATAAATTTATATTGTTTGGTTTTTTAACTTCCGACTCTGTTGAGGTTTTAGGAAAGATCAGAAACTAATGAATAAAAATGTGATGATGGCAGGTGTGGTAGAATATAAAAAGAAGAAATTGTCTAGTCATAGCGAGGAATACGCCTCTAATTTTCTTTTCGAGTATCTCCAAGGGTATTAGCTAAATTGATTAGCTATAACGGTATAAAATAAAAATTATCTATAATTTACTGAACCTGTAAGAGGTTGTTTTCTAATGATATTAGCTATAATGAACAACTATATTTAAAATAATTTTAATTTATGGTAACTATTAAATAAGATAGTAAAGAAAATTGGAAAAATTTGAGCGATAAATGACGTGAATTTATTTAAAGAATGACTAGAGATTCAACAAATATAAAAGACCAATCTTGGATATCTATAATTATAGCTAACAGTTCTTATCCCTTGGAGTGACAAATATTTCAGATGATGTCTATATTTCATGCTACGTAAACTGATATAGTTAAGAGGTGTTCATGGTTGGAGATGCTCTTAGAATATACTTCCCATACAATATGTATTTTAAAAAATTAATTTTTTTATTCAACAGACACTTGAATTTAGTACCCATTTCTCACAAACTTGTATAATTCTACATGATTTTTACTTGACAAAGTCTGGATGATAAGAGATAAACTCTTACCACTTGATTTATCTCGTATTAAAAACGAATAAAAGTATTATTTTACTGCATTCAGCCATTCAGCCATTCAGCCATCTACATATACATACAAAATATGTACATACACTAACATGCACCCTTGGGTATCCTTTAAAAGTGACACTTACTTTCTCTCTGTCACACACAAAAACTCAAAAAAAAAAGATTAGAAAACATGGGGAGCTTGGGTTTAACATGTGATTCTTACCCAGATTTTGATTCATTCCCAGTTGTTGATTTTGATGCTACAAACATTTCAGATGAATACCAAGAAACAGGGTCATTCAAGAATGATGATTGTTTGGGTAAAAACAGGGTGTCAAAGAAGAAAAAACAAGTATTTCTTGAAGGGTATGTTGAAAGAAATGATGATAATGAATTGGGAAGAAGTAAAAGCTTGACTGATGAAGATCTTGATGAGTTGAAAGGGTGTTTGGATTTAGGTTTTGGTTTTAGTTATGAGGAAATCCCTGAGCTTTGTAATACTTTACCAGCTCTTGAGCTTTGTTATTCCTTGAGTCAGAAGTTTCTTGATGATCAACAACAACTTCATCACAAGTCCCCTGCAGGTGGCCCTGATTCTTCTTTGTTATCAGTGGCATTGCCTGAGTCTGCTTCGCCGCCTTCTGGACCTATTGCCAACTGGAAGATCTCTAGTCCTGGTGAGTTTTCTAGCAACATTCATTTTAGTTTTGTTTGTTGTTTTCTCTGTCAATTTAGTAGGATGATAAGTTTGTAGACTTATTGTTAGTAGTTATGTACTTGTGTTTCTTTTCCATTTCGACTGTAGATTTAGCCCTTGTGTAGCTCCGCCACTGTATAGTTATGACTTGTGTACCTGTGTTTCTTTTCCATTTCAATCATAGATTTAGCCCTTATGTAGCTCCGCCGCTGTATGGTTATGACTTGTGTAGTTGTGTTTCTTTTCCATTTCAACTGAATGTGTTAGAATTGAGTGAGGTGAGTGTTGGTTGAAACTTGAAATACAAACTAATTTAGCTAAAAAAGAGAAACAAGGTGTGTTTTATTGGTGATTTGGTCATTTGTTTATTCTAGTGTGATTGTTGATTTCGAAATGATTTGTAAAGCTTTAAGGCTACAATGATTTGTAACAGAGTTGAATTTAAACGATTTCGTTTCTTGTATTTTTACTCTAGGTGATCATCCGGAAGATGTTAAAGCAAGGCTTAAATTTTGGGCTCAAGCGGTAGCATGTACTGTTAAACTATGCAACTAACCTATGCAACAAGACGTCAGGAATTTCAAATTGGATTTGGAAGGAAAACTGATGAAAGTCTTGGCATGGATCTCCTAAGAATGTTAGGGCTCCATGCGATCATATGATTCTTTCTTTACCTGGAGATGGACATGCCATGATGATCTGTCGATGATGGGTCATTAGATTATGTAGAACGAGTAAACGACGTGAGGAGGAGGAGGAGATCAGATCGGAGGAATGTAACTGTTATCTGAGATCAACCAATATCAAATTCAAGTCTGACTAAATATGCTCCAATGTATCTTGTAATTTTGCAATAATTGATATATGTAAATATTCATTCTTCTGACCAAGTTATGCATTTTTACTAGTTTTGGTCTAAACTTTCTTTTCAAAAGGTTGGAGTGGTTGAGATGAAAACTTTACTGAATCAAAATGTTTAGATACAGTTACGCGTAATTGTCTTGTTCCCATCACCTCTGATAGCGATGATCAGAGGATCAGTTACGTTAGGAGCAAGAAATATTAAGGAGTGTAGTACTTGGGTACATGATGCAGAGGAAAATGAAATTTATTTACCAGTTCCGTGTGAGCTTGATATGAATCATACATGACTCCGTGAAACTCAGTGGTGGCAAGGATGATTAGGTTATTTTGATCAAGAGTATTAGGGGGTCAGAAGATCTGATTAAACTTGGACATTGTGTAAAAATTAATAAACTTAGATACAACGGGAATTGAAACAACAATTTGTTGCTCGTTTGCCTTCATTCTCTGCGAAGTAAAATCATTATGACTTCGGATTTCTTAAACCGGAAAATGCAGATGAATGCTCTAGGGTCACTTGTCAACCGGAAATTTAACAAAGCATGGCCTTTATTTAAGCTAATTTAACCGGTATCAACAGAAAAAATAAATAGCTAATCAAACCAGATAAGTAATTAAGTTGATAATGCCTCCGTTCATTCTATTATAGCTATTCAAATGCTTAAAATAAATTCAGAAATGTTCTTATCAGAGCTTCCGTCTTCGTCTATAGCAACTTTTGCAAATTCCTTAAACTTCATAGCATTGATTTTAAGTTAGTTTCTTTTCTCTCCTTCCATCACTTCCTTCAGACATACCTCTATATGTTCCCTTGTAGCAACTTCTTTCTCATTAACTTTAACCCGAACTCCCATTTGCCAAACATCCACGATAAATTTTGCGTTTGTAGTTTGATCTGTCCATTGAGGTATTGCTACTATCGGAAATCCTAAGCTTAGTGCCTCAAGCGTCGAGTTCCATCCACAGTGAGACATAAAACAGCCCACTGCTTCATGAGATAAAACTTGTAGTTGTGAGCACCAATTTACTATCAAGCATCGGCTTTTTGGTATTTCAGACATGAAATTAATGGGAAGTTTTTCCTCTTCAGAAGCTCTAATTATCCATAAGAAGGAAATGTTGCTATTTAAGAGGCCAAATGCTAGTTCTGTCATTTGCTCTTCTTTGAGATTCGCCACGCTACCAAAAGATACATAGACTACTGAGCCTTTCTTCTTTGTGTCCAACCAGTTCTTGCAACTGTCTTGATTGGTCGTGAAAAGATTTAGGTCATACTCTTTGTCATTGCTTAATCTTTTGTCTGTATACATTGAAGGAATGGCTGGTCCGATAGTCTTAATGCCCCATTGCTCTGCCATCCAGTTTACTACCTGATCAGATGTAACATTCATATCAGATGATACTAAGATGCATGAAATGTTATACTTTCATGTCCAGATATGTTACATTTCTATAAAGAGAACTATTGAGTCACTTTACTAACTAGCACCCTATAGATTCACCGGAGTTGATCATATAACAAGTATCAAAGTTCATGTTTAAATAAGTAACTTTGGGCCACCAGGAAATTAATGTGATTAATGTAACATGGGATTAATGTGGCCTTTGGAAGCTAGGCGTTTGGAGAATTGTAACATGGGATTAATGTGGCCTTGCACTGGGAATGAGATGACCAAAACATGAGGATTGCTTGCCATTTCACTAAAGCTTTCTGAAGATTGAAAATAGCAATTCGATTTTGGGCTCTAGCAAAAAAAACTTTCTGAAGATATAAAAGATGATTGTTGTATACTTGTATGTAACAAATTCAACAAATTTATGGAAAGGAGTTGATTAAATCGAATCCTGTATTTTAATTCTTGGTACCACCTTACAGTTGGAAATATGTAGCTTGGCAATATCTCTCATATCGGCTGCAGGCTATTAGACACAACTAGACATTGTTCACATTTAAAATATCTAAGCTAAGCTTTAAGGTAATTTGTATTTCTCTTTAAAGCATTTCTTAATCATTTAAAAAAAACTATTAAAAGCTAAAATGATCATAAATCAATCCTTTATATCACCTCAATTATGTATCTTATTATGTAAATTGCATGAACATATGCTCTAGTTGCCAGACTAGCCCTGTTTCTGTCCTTAATTTTTAGGGTTTATTCTACCTGCATGTTTTCAGCATACTTCAACCATCTATTTGCAGAGATATTGTGGTAGAAATTGCAGTCAAGGTACACAAATTACTTCTATTGGAGTACATATTGCAGTTAAGGTACACAAATTGCACGAAGGAGATAGTTCAACCACACATATTGCATTTAACTACCTATTACCTGTTAGGAAGAATGAAGTACATGTCTTGCCATCCCGTTCAACCTCATCCTCTTTCATAAACATATTCTAATAAATCATTGTTCAACTAGCACACATTTTCTCAACCAGCTGAGAATCACTCCCTTCAATGAATTTCCATAGTTACAATAAAGTTCAAAAGAAAAATAATTAAGTTTCAATGCCCAATATGTTTAGGAAACAATTTAACAAATTTACTCTCAAAGTCTGTGAAGTAATAAGCACTTTCATACTTCATCCCAAATCATAATATATGAACTTGAAAGTAGATTACACAGACATATTTGTCTCTCAAGTTCAACAGTCAATAGTCAGCTGTGTTAAACCATATGTTCATAGACATCAGAATTTGCAAAGAGATTTTAACATCGTCTTTTTTCCAATGCTATCTGGTTTGAATGCAGCAATCCATACTTCAACAGGACGACTATTTTAATATGTAAATTACTCTAATGAACCTAACTAATTGGAAATAGCAACTTCACAGTTTTCTGTTTCGAATTCCTTCCCTTCTGCATCATTAGAAAAATCTGGAGCTTTCGGAATAAGTCCAAGCAGCTTGAACATCTGTTGATCAGCGTCAAAGTCGTTATTTGGTGTTGTTAATAGCTTATCGCCTGTGAAAATTGAATTTGCACCAGCAAGAAAGCACAAAGCCTGTTCAGGGATAGTGAATCGAACTCTGCCAGCAGACAGCCTGACCATTGCTTTTGGCATTGTAATACGAGCGGAGGCAATCATCCGAATCATCTCCCACACTTCAACTGGCTGTAGCAAATGGAATAAATATAAACAATGAGTACAACAAAATTTGAAGAATCAGAGTAGGGAAGACCTATATCTTTAAGGCCATTCATAGGACATTCAATAAGTGGTGTGGGTTTTACATTAAAGAGGCGCGGCGATTGCAAAGACGCCTGAAAGCTACACGAGCAAATAATATTTCCCTACTAGACATCTTAGTTAGCAACTAATACCTGCACGTATTAAAACTGCTAGACAGTAATCATGTCATCAAGACTATATTATGAACCCATAGGATGAGTAAAAAGGTTTGTTTATTTCCTGATCTGTGTAAAAATAAGAGCAACAGATTGGTGCAAACAGAATACAAGAAGTTGCCTTTTACCAATCAAACCTCCCCATGCCTAAATCAAGAATTTATTGGCTTGAACAATTTGATTGACACATATGTTTGATTGAAATTCTGTTATCAAGAAATCTCGTATATATATTTTTCACATATGTGAGAAGTGAAAAGGCATGGAGAGCGAAAAACAATAAAATGCAGAAGAGATATTTTAGCAAGCAGATACATGCACCATAACAGAAAAGCCATTCACCTTTTGTTCTTCTAAAGGCGTGCCTTTCACTGCAAGCAGTGCATTAATGGGTACACTCTCCGGGTGAGTAGGAAGCGTTGCCAGAGTGTGCAGTAAACCAACTCGGTCGTCTTCTGCTTCTCCAAGTCCAATAATACCTCCTATTAACATAAAGTAACAAAGTAGCTTATCTTTCACGATCACGGTAAACTTTTACTTGGGTCGGAACATATTATGTTTTGTTCAAATAACAGGAGTATATTCGGAACACTGCTAAAGATACCAATAGTCAAAATAATGTACAACGACAAATTAAAGAGAGAAAATGAGTAGGGATTCCGATGGGACTCATATTCGTAAGGGACCTCCATTCCCAAACCCACCTTTCAAAACCGACCCGGAAAGAAATTTGGCAGAAGGAGAATCAAAGCCATGCAAATTTGAAGTGAAAGAAGGTTTTTTACTGGTTGAACTACATACAACTTTGATTTATCATATTGCGTTCTGTGATTTAATCTATAAGTTCCTATTTCAAACATGAGCCATAGGCCCTGTTTGGCAAATAGCGGTTAACGGTAAAGGATTGAATTAGTTGTTTTGACTGACGGATATTTTGAATGAAACTATTAAGTATATAGCTGTTTGAATTAGTTGTTTGTATTTTAACTAGACACATGACAATCCTCTAATTGAAAAAACTCCTCCAAGTAGCTTTCTTAAAATTAGCGGATTGAGTCCAAACCGCTATTTCAATCCGCTAACTACCAAACACCAATATTAGAGGATTCATTTAATCAAACCTCTAATTTGCCTCGATCCTCTAAACTTTTCCTCAAACCTCCAACTTTCAAATAGGGCCATATATTATTTTAAATAATTATGAAATACACACATACAATATATTATTGTTGGGCGGATTTTATGCAAATATTAAGGCTGTAAAAAAAAATTAAAATATTCGATATCCGTTCGAAATAAATCGGATATTATCCGTATCCGAAATAAACCGAATATTATTCGTATCTGAATCTCCGGATCTGGATATAATTCGCCGGATTCAGATATATTGTTTTCAGATATTTTCGGATACGAATTCAGATTTTCGGATTTAGATATAGGCAGATCTGTATCCAAAATATCTGTTTGACAGCCCTAGCAGATATAACATAAATCCCATACTTGCTCTGCAGGGATCTATTTCATACCCATCCCATATTGACTTGTTCTTGTGAGGCAACATCTCCCTCTTTATCCCTAGCATTGTAACCTAGTAGATAGTCCATCTTATCCTAGTAACATAAATTTAAGTTTTGAGTCTTAGTGGAGGCATGTATGTATGAGTACTAAAAAAATTGACCTTTACATCTTCTCCAAATATCCCATATAAACGGGGGCAAGGCAACCCATTGGGGGCGGGTTATCAAGGTCTGTAATGTAAGAATCTTCTGAACGTCAGCAGAAAAGAAGAGCAAACTAGTTATATAGATCAACAGATATTGTTGAAAAAATAAGATTGCCCGACTTTCAGAAAACGTTGAAGAAAATTTACGCACATAAAGACCCCTGAAAATTACTATGCAGGTGTTTCTATACTAACTTCCCCTCCATACTGATGCTTTGATGAAAAGTAAATAGAAAGATATTGTCTTTTAACGATATTTTATGTAAAAACACGAATGCAGGCAGAAATGTATGCAAAATGTAACTGGATCGTACTCTTTGCTTCTATTAGAGAATTTAATCTTACTAAAAAAAATCACACTTGTTCATCCAATATTCAATGAAATCTTCTTTTATTGAATGGCATGGCCAAAAAATTGGACACTTCTGCACAATACTTATATAGTTATATCAACTCTAGTACACGTGACACAAAACAAGATAAGAATGAAATTGGTTAGCCCGACAGAAAATAATTGAGTTCAGTACAAAAGCAATTTTTATTAGATATATTTGAAATTAATGATATCACCTGAAGGCTGAACATACATTGATCCTAGTCTCCAGGGCATGCTTAAGAGTTTCTAGGCATTCATCATATGATCTTGTGGATGTGATTATAATATTTGGGTAATACTCACAAGATTGTAGTTAAGCTGTAATCTACTTGGCTTTCTCCTCTTTATTGCATTGTTAAAGAAATTAGAAATATCATTGTCCACGCACCTTAATGAGTCTTGAACCCTTGGGTAACCGCTAAGCTATAAACCAAGGGTTCTAGCCCTCTCCCTACTGTCATAGAGCTCACTACAGTTACTATATTTTTAGTCATAGGTCCAAAATGTCTATACTGTTCACATTGGGTTCCAATCTTACATCTTCACACTGTAAGGGCTGATATCTTATATACCAACAAACCTCAAGTCAAAATTATGTAACAAAGATGACATTTACACACAATAATTATACCAACTTTAGTACAAGTGACACAAAGCCTATTAACATGGAATTTAGTTGACCCAGGAGAAAATATTTGAGTGCACCACGGCACTAGTTTGTTGATAGAATTTGTTGAAACTGATGAAATTACCTGAACAAACATTGATCCCAGCTTCCCGAACATGCTTAAGAGTCTCTAGGCGTTCATCATATGATCTTGTGGTTATTATATTAGGGTAATACTCTCTTGAGGTATCAAGATTGTGGTTGTAAGCTGTAAGCCCTGCCTCTTTTAGCTCTTTGGCTTGCTGCTTTTCAATCATTCCTAATGTGCAGCAAACCTCCATCCCCATACCCCTGTAGATAATATATAGGTTACGAAAATGCTAAACTAAACTGTGAAATTCACACATATTCAGTACAACAGCAAGAGAAAATCTAATTATATACAAAGTAATAGATTGTGTGTGAATTGTTATTTGTTTAGCAGGAAGTTACCATGAGGATTTAATGTGAACTAAACGGATGTGGATATGAACTTCAAAATACATAATTCTATTGCTATTAATTCTAATAGAGCAGACTAAAACATCTACTTACATCACAGCCTACTTTGCCTACACTTTTTATGATCTAATTCCATCCTAATAACATGTTTCAGTTGAATTTTTACTTACACGGGAGCACCAAACCTTATTAATTCTAAATAAACATGTGTATAAGAAGCAATGAAACCCTTTTAGATCATTCTTGTACACAATAATTACCCCAGTATCAGTCACAGAGGCACTCCCTTATCCACAATAGAAGACAGCTTACGAATCACTCTGCACCTCTTTCTATATATACTCAAAGTGACAATAACCTCTTTCTAAGCATCAGCTACATATATCTAGAAAGTGCCCAAGTCAAAGGCACAATGCACCAGAAGGACCTTCTCAAACATCTAATCACTCTGCTACCCCAGGAAAGCAACTTCAACTAATTCCACATATAACAAATAATTGTCACAGTAATCTAATGCAATGTAATTAACTAACCTTATAGGAGGTGATCTTTTTTAACTAACAACCAACTCAAATAGTGAATATGCATATAGATGAATTTTGCATTATTTTGTTTTTTACTATAATTAAAACCATCTTGATTAGTAAAATAGTTGATACAGGTCTGGTCAGCAGTCAGCTTGGTAGTGAAGGTCTTGATCAGTTACCTTTTTCCAGTAGAAACATATAAAAAGTACAATTACACAACAGTATAGCTAGTATAATCTCATAAATAGTGCTAGAACCTCGATTTCTCTCCAACGATAAGCATCCTGATGAATAAGTATATGTTATTTGACCATTTTGGCTAATTACCTTATTTCTTTTACATATTCAAGGATTTGCTTGAAGTTGGTCTTCCTTCCTACAGTGTCTCTCCATGCAGCACCCATGCAAAAACGAGTACTGCCAGCTTCTTTTGCCTGTAAATGTATGTGAAGATCCAAATTTGACAAAGAAAAAATTTAAAATAATAAAGATCAAATAGCACTTGTGCATTTTCCTCCAAAGTAGTTTCAAGAGAGTGAAGGTGAACCTATATGATCATTGCTAAATGCTCTGAGATTAGCAAAACAAGCTATCCAGGCAGGAAATATACTTAAAATGTAATATTGTGCCAGGAGGAATCGTGGAAACACTTAGTTGTTTATCTCATTTTTCTTCCGAATATAGTATACAACCCCCAACCTATAATCAACTACTTACCAAAAAAAAAAGAATTTCGAAAAACAATACCTTCATCAAAAAAATGCCTAACATGATGTAAACATGACAATCAAAACGTACTAAATTCACCTAAAATTGAGAGCAAAGTTGAGGACTTGGTGGCCACTATAAAATCTAAACACGAAATCATATCCCCACATTGAAATTGTATCAAGTAATATAGTAGTATATACAAATAAATTCCAAAATAGAGGTTCAAATGTGATTTAACTAAAACTATAAATAAACTAAATTATTTTATAATTGTTTAATAAACAGGGCAAAATGAAAGACAATCCAAATTTAATGGGGTGTGTACAGTTTGTCAAGTAATTGCTCAATAGCGACCCCATCCCCCAACCTACCATTCAAGATAAAAACATTAGCTCTGTAAGGTGCATTACACAACATAATACTCACTTGACATAAATATTTATCCATCCACACCCAAACGAAATGTTTATTCACCTTTTGTGCTGCATCAAGAACAGCATCCTTGTTGAGAAGCTTTTGCGCCTTGACTCCAGTGTCATACCTGGAAGACTGAGGACAATATGAACAATCCTCACTGCATCCCCCGGTCTTAACAGAAAGAAGAGTACATTGCTGCACCTCCCTAAAGTTATGAGCATGTCTATGCACTCGAGCCTGTAACATCAAGTAAGTAGAGTAAAACAATTACATCACACAGTAGTGTAGTAGTAAATTAGACAGAGAGAGAATAATATATAAGAGAGAGAAGGGGGGAGGGTAGTATAGTAGTATATAAGAGAGAGAGAGAGAGAGAGAGAGAGAGTGGGAGAGGGAGAGAGACAGTGGGAGACATAGAGAGAGAGAGGGAGAGGGAGAGGGAGAGGGAGAGAGAGTGGAGAGAGAGGGAGAGATAGAGAGAGTGGGAGAGATAGAGAGAGATATGGGGGAGAGAGACGGACAGCGTGAAAGAGAAGATCGAGAATAGGAGAATCGTAGACAGACTTAATTTGATCTCTAGTCCAAGTGTTTCTACCACCATCTCGTATACTTGTGTCAGCTTCAATGGCAGCCGCAGATGACAAAAATCTAGAGCTACAATTACTACTAGTTGATACTCCATGCTTCCACAGCGCCCCACCCTTTGCACACATTATTGTTAGTCTCATCATTTTCACAACCCCAAATCAATTCTTCTTCTTCTTCCGGACACACACAGACCACACCTACTTCACTCTCATATTTCCGCCCACTCTTGTCCTTTTTAATTTACTTCCCTTGCTGGTCCGCATACATCAGCAACATCGAAACAAAAACCGCACCGAATAAAATCAAACCCAATAAAAGAAAAGCGGAACTTTGGTTTCGGTTTGATTTCTAAAAAATTTCAAACCGAATAAAAATCGAACTGAATTAATATTTATTATAAATATATAAATTATATTATATATATATATATTTATTTATAAAATATTTATACATTAATATATCATTTTTGTAAATAAGTATTTGTCATTAATTGATTTAATATACGCTTAGAGTGTATAGCAAATTAATAACATACAACACAACATAGAAGCCGAAAGCCTGAAACTAGGTTAAGTTAGTCGGTTCCTCTGTAAATCACTACTCTTCTGTTGTTGACTTAGACGGTGATAAAGATGCAACTAAAGATGAGAAAAAGCGTAAAAAATTAACTTCATCAGCATGGAAGCACTTCACAATAGTACTAAATTGTGTAGAGGGGATGAAATTATTGTAAAATTAAAATCTCTTGTAACATGCGTGCAAATGATACATCTTATATGTCTTATATGTTTGGTCATTTAAAAAATAGTTGTGCAACTTAGAAAAAAAAAAGTTGTACTCGATCTCCCTAAGAGTAAGCTTAGACAAAAAATATTAAATTTCTCAAAATTGTCCAATGAGGAGAGAGAAGATTGAGAAAAATCACAACATTCAAGTCCATACTTTTAATCAAGAAAGATTGAGAAAGAAAGTTGCAATGATGTGTATTAAAGATAACACATGTAGTATCTGATGTATGTATGCTTCTGCTGCCGGGTTTTTGCTTGCATAATTTTCCAGAACTTCTAGTAGGATTCTTGCGGCATCACTAGTTTTATGGAAGACCAGTTTTTTTATGTTGTGAATGTGTATGCTAAATATCAGACCGACAGATGGTTGACAGTTTAATCTTCCTCCGTGCAGTCAGTTTTGAACTACTACGGGTCTACAGAGTTTGAACTATTACAGGTCTACATAGTACAAAGCATCATCAATCTGTTTTGTGAATATCATTTCCTGGACCCTGGACATATGCATGGTCATCGAGTTGCAGACACAGTCACCAGTTTAAGTTTCAAGGTACCTCTTTTCTTTTTCTTGTTCTTTTGCATACTTAGGTGTAATGTGTGCTTGCAACTAAAAGTAAAATAGCTTGAGTGACCGCTATATTATCTCTACTTTCTTGTTTATGAATCTCAAAATTGAATTTTATAATAGGTTTATTTTTAATAAAATAACAATGTTTTTAAAACCGAAATACTTAAAACTGAACCGCACTTTTTAAAACGAAACATAACCAATTGTTTTTGGTTAGGTTTTGATATCTAATTTTTAAAATCGCACCTAATTGGTTTCGGTGCGGTTTGGGATCAAAACCGCACCATGTTCATGCCTAGTCCCTTACCATATAAATGCATTGATTTTTTAGTAAATATTTTTTACTATTTTTTAAAAAAATACCGATTTTTTATTTTTCGTCAAAAATACGTTGTTTTATTTTATATTTTATAAGGATATGATTTTTAAAGTTTTTTTTGCAAAAATATAATTTTGCAATCAATGCAACCTGATTCAATTAAAATCAATATCAAACACAACTACGAGCAACTTTAATTTTTTTCAAATAAAAGTTGAATTCAATTACATTTGATTACAACTTTTATATAAAAAAGTTATATTTGATTACTTTGAGTTACAAACTGTATTTTTGTAAAAAATTTCAAATTAATTAGTAAAATAAATTAATATTTTTTATAAATACCATTACAACAAGTCCAACACTCCCTTGATTGGTTTGCTAAAAATATTATTCCTCCATTTCACAATGATCGTCTTGTTTTGATTTTTATTAGTTAAATTGACCAAATATTACATATAATTAAGAAAATTATATCATTACAAAATATATCTAATCTATTTTAATATATATTTTTTAGTTTTCAAAAATTATAAATGAACCATTTTTTATTTACAGTACCGCTGGAAAGTCAAATAGGACAATTATTGTGAGATGGAGAGAGTACAAAATAATAAGTTTTAAGTAATGTTAGTAATCTATTTTATATGTCAACTTCAACAATTTTCTCTATATTAATGATCTGTTGTTGTTATTATTATTATTATTTATTTTTATTTTTTTGTCAGCAAATACGACAAAGCATGATGAATTGTATTAGAATGCAATAGTCGAGTTAAGGAGTTTTTTTCATTCAAAAAAGTTTATCGTCTAACTGACTGGTTATGCAAGATGACCGCAGACATTTGGACAATAAATCTTTAATGTTTGACATGAAACACCCGTAGAGTCAGTTTCTTAGAGTTTTGCTTCTGCTTTTGTGCGTATCCAAAAAATACGCATATACATACAACATATCATTTTTGAAAAATATTTGAAACCGTAAAAATAAAATTACCAAATACAGGTTTATGAAATCCTAGTAGGGTTCGATCCGATAATTTTTAATCAGAAATACATTTTTCTAAAATTACAGTAATTATCTATAAGTATAATAAAATATAATATGTCACACAGAAGGTCACACAATACATAACACATAATTAATTTAATAATAAAAATAATTTCTCGGATGGAAATGCATCAAATAGAAATAGAATACATATAACCTTATTTAACACATAATTAAACATAATTAAATACTCATAATTTCTCGATCGTTAGATAAACAATTGTCGTTTTATCTTTCTATCATCTTTCTTCTTACTATTTCTGTACCTTAATTTGAGCTTGCTTTTAATTCAAGATTCTTTAAATTATCCAATTATCTCCGCTAGTTAATTTGATTTTTGAATTCCTTCTTAGGTAAAAATAGAAACCCTCTATTCTTATTAAATTTGTATTCTTCACTACAATTATCTTATTGAATATTTTCATCATTTGATGTAGCCTGTTTGCTTTGTAAGCTATCTTTACCTTAGTTATAGTGTTTTTCTAGTACAAAATCATATTATTTAATTTTCATTTATTTTTAAAAATAAAAAATTAAAAAAATTAAAATTTATAAAAAAATTTAAAATACATTTATCTGAGATAAACGACAAATAATTATTTATTTAAACCAATTATTAATAATAGAAGTTAACACTATTCTTTTGTTTCAAAAATTATTCATCTTCCAAAAATATAGAAATTTTCCGATCTTCCACCATTTATAGTACTTGATGTTGGATCTAGACAAGTCCACCTCATTTGAAAATTATAATTTGTACTGTTGATGTAACAATTGTAGTACTTCTTGTATAGGAATTGTGAACTAAATTACTATCCTGTAAAATTGAAGCTATAAGTCTTTCCTGCTGTAATTCCTAGTGTAATTAATGGTCACAAAAATAATGTTCTGATAAAAGATTCAAAATTGATTGATCATGCATCAGGAAGAATAAGGCTTCAACAAATAAGGAGTTTAAGTTAGAAATTATGTCCAAGGCAAATAACTATTCGAGAAGTCTACAAATGAACTGGTCGAGAAGTCTCAACAATATGTGTAGCAAAGCCTAAATGAATCATTCGAGAAGTCAAGAAATTACAGCTGATCGAGAAGTGAAACATGTAGAGAAGTCTCAATATAGAGAAATATGCTAACCAATTGTTCGAGAAATCCAAAAATATCATTCGAGAAGTCAATTAAAGAAGTGGTTGAGAAGTCTAGAAGAAAGTCTAATCGAGAAGACTCAAAATTAGACTAATCAAGAAGTCTTAGAGTATTTGATTGAGAAGTCTCAGAATAGATGATCGAGAAGTCTCAAGGAAGCTGATTGAGAAGTCTACAGTATGACTTATCAAGAAGATAGAAATCATGTGAATTATCGACTACTTCAAACAACTAAATTCAAGGAGATATGAAGAAACAACAAGCAAGTTACAGAAGCATTATCATGATCAGGATTAGTGAAACCTGTGAGTTATAATGACAAGTCTACAAAGAAGCTTGTAGAGAGAACAAGACAAATGACAGAAGATAAAATGTAGAAGCTATAGACTGTCGAATCAAAAGACTTAGCTAGAAATATTTTGTGTAAAATGTAAAGATGTTTTTGTCTATTTCTAATTATAGCAACTAAGTCTGTGAAGCATGTGAAAATGAGACATGTTATTTATTTTGTATATGCATATCTTCACAGTCTAGTGTGTTGAATTGTACTAAGAAATTCATTCCTTGTTTTCTCTCAAGAACAAGAAGTTGATATTCATCTTTGAATTTCAGGATTGTAGTATTTCATTCTAATAAAATTAGATTGAAAGTTTACTTATGCGTGTTCTAAGTTTTTCATTCCACATTTCTTTAACACACATCCAAGTTTATGCAATCAAGTTTCAACAGATAAATAAATCCAAACAAATTCCAAAAAGAGTCTAACTTATACATTCACCCCCCCTTCTGCATAAGATTCTCAATAACCCAATCCTAATAAGTAGTATATTAGTTCAGGCTATTACCATACAAATAGTACAAAGATCAACACGAGTTCACAGAAACTAAGCAGTATCAAAATTCCTCCATTTGACAGAGAACACTACAAACTATGGAAATGAAAAATGTTGATGTTCATCAGGGCTGCAAACTCTATGTATCCTGAGATATTGAAGAATGGACCCTTCATGCCTGTAACACTTGTGCCTGAAACAACAAGTGTCTCAGATGTGATACCAGCAACATGGATACTCAAAGACCCCACTCAATACATTGACACAGAGAAAGAAAAGGTGTCTCTTGACAACAATCTAATGCTTATACTGTTAGAGTCATTGGACATTGTTATTTATAACAATATTGTCAATTGCACTTCTACCAAACATATATGGGAAACTATTAAAATACTTTGTGAAGGTACTGATGAAGTAAGAGACAATCAAAGGAAACTCTTGGTTTCATAGTATGAAGCTTTTATGTCTAAATAAAATGAAGGCATAACTGATGTCTTTGAAAGGTTTAACAAACTGATTAATGATCTTCAGCTGCATGGAAAATTCTATGAAACTAAAGAGAAAAACATGAAGTTCTTGTTAACTCTTCTAAAGCATTTAGATCATTAAATTTCTACTATAATAGAGAGAAGGGATTTGACAAAGCTTCCATTTGAGACATTGTATGGGATACTGAAAACCTATGAACTGGAATTCTTTCAAAAGAAATCCGTTCTAGCCAACAACGGAAAAATGAAAAATGTCTCCTCTTGTTGCAAATGAACATGTGAAGATTGAAAAGTGTGGTACAAGTCAAATGTTGAATATTGAAGATCAAAACAAAGAAGATGACAAGTCTGCCAAAAGTGAACCTGAGGAGGATGAATTCTACACCATCGAGGAGCTAGAAAGCATGGACAACAAATCCATGACATTCATGGACAAAAAGTTTGGAAACTTGACATTACAAAAGAACAAAGGTTTCAAACCGAAACCAAACTTTGGTTCCTCAAGCATAAGGAAAACTCCTAGAAGCAATTTAAAAGGTGGTTACAAAACTGAAACTGTGGATAGATAAAAAATCAGATGCTACAACTATAATGAGCTAGAACACTTTGTTATAGAGCGTAGAAAGTCAAAAGCAATCAAGAAAGATAAAGTCTATTTGGAGCTTGAAGTCAAATATGAGGCTCTACTGAAAAAGCAGCTAGGAAAAACATATATTGCAGAAGGAAAGTGTTGGGATGACACTGATGAAGATGAAGTAAAAGAATATGGAAACTTAACACTCATGGCTAAGACAAATGATGGAACATCATCTTCAAACAATCAGGTACCAACCTTAACTTTCATTGAAAAGTCTAATTCTCAATACAAGAAAACTGTTGAAGAGTTGAGTTCTGAAATGTTTAACATACATACTAGTATAATTGCCGCTATTGAAGAGATAAGTAGATTGCTTAAGGTAAATGTTGAAGTAGTTGTTAAAAATGAAAAACTGAATTTTATTTGGTTACCATAGAATCTTTGAAACATGAAAATGAATATTTGAAAAACAAAATCTCTCATGCATAATAAATTGAAAATTTTCAAAGGGATCACATTTCAGAAAATGAACTGAAAATCAAATCCTTTCAAAGTTCATATATCCTGATAAAAGAGTTTCATGAAAAGTACCAAGAAAATTCCAAGGTAGGAGTTGAGTTTGACTATAAAAACTTAAAGAGAAAGAAACAATCCTCAACAAAGGGAAAGAAAATTGAGAATCTTGTTAATCCTCACATTCTCAAAAATATGAAAGTTCCTATTTTTAAGAAATCTAGTGTTGAGTTTGATGAAGAAAGTTTAGTCATCAAACAACAGTTAAATGATGAAGATGAGCAAGAAGAAAAAACTTCTGAGTCCTATGTTGAAGAAGATGTTAGGGATATATTCATTTGATGATGTACAAAATACTAGAACAGGGTCTAGATTAGTTTATCTGTAATAAGTCTTTCTAGTCTCTGAAATGAATAATCAGAGTCTAGATAGTCAACATTCATGTTACTTGTACTTAGAAGAATTTCTATAGAAAGTGAAACCAGAGTCTGCATGAAGATCAGAGTCTGGAAGGTGATCAGAGTCTATAGACTATCAGAGTCTGTGATCTATCAGAGTCTACATGTGATCAGAGTCTGAAGATCATCAGAGTCTGAAGATTTCAGAGTCTATACAGTTGAGGATAAATTTGGAAGAAGATCACAGGAATGGAAAGTCTTCGAAGATCAGGATAAATATATTGCAGATATGCTGTGGGAAAGAAAGAGAATTCTAGAAGGAAACTGTCAACTAATAATTAGGAATTCTATTCCTATTGTAATTTATCTTTCTGTTATTAGTTGATAGGCAGCTCTCTATATAAACTCTATGTAACCTAATTGTAAAAGTGTGGAAGTCGAAACAATAATCATCTGAGTGAAATTTTGTGAGAGCATAGAAATAGAGAGAGAGTTGCTGTGATAAACACAGAGAAGCTGCGAGGGTTTGTGTACACCCTAGGAGAGTTTTGTATTCACAAATCAATAATACAAAACAGTACTTATTCATATTTTTGTGTTTGAGTTTGTTCTTAATTTGATTTTAAATCGGGCAGAAAAGACATACAAGTATTCAACCCCCCCCTTCTACTTGTACGACTGGGAAAACAATTGGTATCAAAGCAAGGTTTAAAATCGATCAAAGATGTCTGGAAACAAAGATGGCAATTCTAAGATTCCTATGCTTAAGAGAAACGAGTTCACCCACTGGAAGGTTAAGATGCTGCACCATCTGGAAGCAACAGATCCTGACTATCTTGACAGGATTAATGAAGGACCCTTTGTGCCCTTAAAAATTGTGCCTCAAATCAATGAGGAAGGCAAAATAACTGAAGAACACCTCGTTGAGAAACCAAAGGCTGAATGGACAAAAGAGGACAAAGAAAATGTCCTTAAGGAGGCAAAAGTAAAGAACATTCTCTTTAACAGTTTAGATTCTGTTCTAACTAACTGTGTCATATCATGCAAGACTGCTAAGGAGATGTGGACAAAACTTGAGGTGCACTGTCAAGGGACTAAAGATGTCAAGAAGAATGCTAGGTCTTTGCTCATTCAAGAGTATGAGTACTTTGAAGCAAAATCTGGAGAATCTATCACTGAGATGTATGATAGGTTTACAAAACTCCTGAATGAGATGGCTATGCTTGGTAAGGTTTATGATTCTGAAGATACAAATACCAAGTTTCTGAGAGCACTTCCTGAAGAGTGGGACAATAAGACTACAGCCATAAGAGAAGCTAGAGATTTGGATGAACTAACTCTAGAAGAATTGTATGGCAGACTCAAGACATATGATTTGGAGATGCAACAGAGGAAGAATAAGAAGTCTTTGAAGACAAAATCTGTGGCACTCTTACTGGAGTCTGAGAAAGAACAACAGGAACAACCCACAGAAGCTAGAATCAAGGATTCAAGGAAGAAGGGTAAAGCTGTTGTGGAGTCAGAGTCTACTGACACAGACTCTAATTCTGATGAAGAGATTGACCTAAGTCAAATGATGGCTATGTTTGCAAAAAATTTCAAAAGAATGAAATTTAACAAAAGAACTGGAAAATTTAGCAAGAGGCCATCATTCAAGAAGGAAGATGAGAAGGTTGAGAAGAGCAAGAGTACAATAATCAAACTTGACAAAGCAAAGGTCAAATGTTTCAACTATGGAATATTGGGCCACTTTGCTAGTGAATGCAGAAAGTCAAAAAGTCAAGGAAAAGGAAAAGCACTTCTATCAACTGGAAAGGATTGGGCAGATTCAAGCTCAGAGGATGAAATTGATTATGAAAATCTAGCACTGATGGCATCCTCCTCAAGAAAATCACAATCTCCCAAAGAACCCTCATCTCCTAAAACTCAGGTATCAATCTTTACTCCTGAATCCTTAATTAATTTAGACTCTGATGGTATAGAAACTGTGCAAAGTGAGGTCAATAAAATAATGATAACATGTAGGTCTCTCACTAGTGAAAGTGAAAGGTTGAGAGAGGAAAATTTGACCTTGACTAAAAGGAATGATCATTTAGAGTCTGAGTTAATATTAATGGAACAATACAAAAAGGATTCTGAGAAACATAGTCATAACTACACTGAAATCTTGAAGGCCTATGACTATGTTAAGAAAGAACTAGAAGAAGAGAGACTCAAGTTTAAAGTCTGGACAGACTCTGGTAGAAAAGTTCAAGAAATTTTCAATAATCAAAATGTGTGTCAAACTGCTGGTCTAGGCTATGACAAGAGTCAAGACAAAAGACCTATTGTTGAGAATGATAACAGTGAAGAAGCTAGCCAAGTTAATAAGACTAAAGACAAAAGTACATTTGTTCCTGTTAAGTTTGTGACACCTAAAGAAAAATCTGAAACCACAAACTCATCTGTCATTAGTCCCCCTGTTGATAACAAAAAGACAGATGAAACAGGAGCAAATAACTCTAAGAAAAATATTAATATAGGGTACTTGTCTAAGTCAAAATTAAAAGAAAGGCTAGAGAACTTATCAGAGTCTACCAAAACTAGGAGAAATAGGAATGGTAAGGAAGGAATTAATAAGGCAAACAATTACCAAAAGGATCCTAATGCTCCTAGAAAGAAGTGTTATAGATGTGGCAACCACAACCATTTGGCTATAGATTGTAAAGCAAAGATTGAGAAGAAATCAGAGTCTAGTCCTTCTCAGACTCTGAAAAGTCACTACATACCACAGAAACCTTGTTATCACTGTGGTAGCATATTTCATTCTATATATATGTGTAGGGACTATCATGATTTGTATTACAATTTTTATGAGCTAAAATCTTCTATTGATAAGAGTTGGTATGACACTGATAAGACTCCACCACAGTCTAGAGCAACAAAAGAGACAGGTAAGCCAAAGGTGAAAATTATTAAGCCTGTTTCTCCTAAAAATAGTAGAAAAGGATCCAAAACTGTTTGGGTCCTCAAAACATCTAACTAGTTGCTTTATGTATGCAGGGAGCTAGGGTAAAGAAAGTAACCCTAATCCTGGACAGTGGATGCTCAGGACATATGACTGGAAAGAAATCCCTGCTTACAGACTTTGAGGAAATGGCTGGCCCAGAAGTATCATTTGGAGATGGCAACAAAGGACAAACACTGGGATATGGCAAGATTGTACTTGGGAATGTCATCATTGAACAAGTAGCTCTAGTTGATGGCTTAAGGCATAATTTAATAAGCATAAGTCAACTTGGAGACAAAGGTTACCATACTGGCTTTGACAACAAAGAGTGTCTTGTGACTAACAAAGAAACAGGCATTGTGGTTTTCAAAGGACACAGACATGGTAACATTTATGAAGCCAGCTTGGAGGATTGCATAAACAATGAAGTCACATGTCTATACAGCAAGGCCTCAACTGAAGAAAGCTGGAAATGGCACAAGAAACTGTCACACATCAACTTCAAAACACTCAACAAGTTGGTTAAACAGAATCTTGTAAGAGGATTACCACATGTTGATTTTGTACAAGATGGACTTTGTGAAGCATGTCAACTTGGAAAACAAAGGAAATCATCCTTCAAGAGCAAGACAATAAATACCATTTCTGAACCCTTTTGTTTACTACATCTTGATTTATTTGGTCCAGTAAATGTTATGTCAATTAACAAAAATAAATATACTCTTGTTATTGTAGATGATTTTACAAGATTCACATGGGTTTTCTTTCTACATTCAAAGGATGAAGCTTCTCAACACATAATAGATCATATCACTTTTCTGGAAAGAAAATCAAAAAAAATAGTAAAAATTCTGAGGAGTGACAATGGTACTGAATTCAAGAATTCAATCATGGAGAACCACTGTGCATCAAAGGGAATTACTCAACAATTTTCTGCGCCAGGAACTCCTCAACAAAATGGAGTTGTGGAAAGAAAGAATAGGACACTCATAGAAGCTGCCAGAACAATGTTGGCAGAGTCTAAGCTGCCAGTATATTTTTGGGCTGAGGCAGTCAATACAGCATGTTTCACTCAAAACTGCACTCTAATAAACATGCATGGAAAGACTCCCTATGAAATGATAAAGGACAAGAAGCCAAGTGTAAAACACTTTCACATATTTGGATGCAAGTGTTATGTATTGAAAGTACATCCTGAAAATCTAAGCAAATTCGAAGCCAAGGCAGATGAATCAATCTTTCTTGGATATGCATCAAACACAAAAGCATTCAGAGTGTTTAATCTCTGAACCAAAATTGTTATGGAATCTATTCATGTTGCATTTGATGATAAAAAGTTTACAGGATTGCAGGATGAGTCAGAGTCTACTACACTGGAATTTGAAAATCTAAAAAGTTCTGAGATAAATGAAGAAGAAGAGGATGAAGACCCTCAAACAACTCCTGAACCAACACAGGAATCTGCACACTCTGAGGGGGAGTCAGAAAATTCAACTCCAAATAATTCAGAGTCTAACAGGTCAGGGTCTACCCAGACAGAGTCTAGACAGACAGAGTCTAACTCATCAGGGTCTGGGTCAAGCAACTCTGAAGCCTTGTCAGAGTCAAGCAATTTAGGGGGAGCCTCTTCATTTAAATTTCACTCAAATACAGAAGATGCAAATGACTTAGGGGGAGCTTCAAGTTCAAGAACCAATCTTCCACCAGCTAGAAAATGGACAAGGGATCACACTCCTGACTTAATAATTGGTGACCCTGAGAGTGGTGTACAAACAAGAACAACCACTCAAAATGAATGTCTTTATAGCTGTTTTCTCTCAAAGAATGAACCCAAGAAAATTGAGGAAGCCTTGCAAGACCCTGATTGGATTATTGCAATGCAAGAAGAATTGAATGAATTTGAGAGAAATAAAGTGTGGAAACTTGTACCAAGACCTAGAAATAGATCAGTGGTTGGTGCAAAATGGGTGTATAGAAATAAACTTGATGAGAATGGAACTGTAGTAAGAAATAAAGCAAGGCTAGTTGCAAAAGGATACTCACAGGAGGAAGGAATTGACTATGATGAAACTTTTGCACCAGTAGCAAGATTGGAAGCTATCAGAATGTTTCTTGCCTTTGCAGCTCATTCAAAATTCAAGGTGTATCAGATGGATGTGAAAAGTGCCTTCTTAAATGGAGAATTGGAAGAAGAAGTCTATGTGGAGCAACCACTAGGATTTGTTGATCTAAAGTTTCCTGATCATGTTTACAGGTAAGACAAGGCACTATATGGATTGAAGCAAGCACCTAGAGCATGGTATGAAACTCTTTCAAAATTTCTTCTGGAAAATGATTTCACAAGAGGTACCATTGACAAAACTCTCTTTATTAGAAAATGTAAAGGTGATATTTTGCTTGTCCAAATTTATGTTGATGATATTATATTTGGATCTACTAATGATAAACTCTGTGAAAAGTTTAGTCAACTAATGCAGTCAAATTATGAAATGAGTATGATGGGAGAATTAAACTTCTTTTTGGGGCTTCAAGTCAAACAGAATGATGATGGAATTTTCATCAATCAAACAAAGTATGTAAGAGAACTGTTGAAGAAGTTTGATATGCAAGACTCTGCAACTGCTAAAACTCCCATGTCATCTGCCATAAAGCTAGACTCTAACCCAAAGGGTAAGAAAGTTAACAACACTAGCTACAGAGGTATGATTGGCTCATTGTTATATTTAACTGCTAGTAGACCAGACATAATGTTTGCAACTTGTCTATGTGCTAGATTTCAAGCTGACCCTAGAGAATCACATTTAATAGCTGTGAAAAGAATTTTTAGATATCTCAAGGGGGCACAAACTCTTGGACTTTGGTATCCTAGAGAGTCAGATTTTTCACTAATTGGTTATTCAGATTCTGACTATGCAGGATGCAAAGTAGACAGGAAAAGCACAACAGGACAATGCCAGTTTCTTGGCAACAGATTAATTTCTTGGTTTAGCAAGAAACAACAGACTGTATCAACCTCAACAGCTGAGGCTGAATACATTGCAGCTGGAAGTTGCTGTGCTCAAATCCTTTGGATGAGAAATCAATTACTTGATTATGGACTAACATTCTCAAATATTCCTATGTATTGTGATAATACTAGTGCTATTAAAATTGCAGAGAATCCAGTCCAACACTCCAGAACAAAGCACATTGATGTCAGGTATCACTTTATTAGAGAACATGTTGAAAATGGTACTGTGACACTTCACTATGTTCCAACTGACAGACAGATTGCAGACATTTTGACAAAACCACTTGATGAATCTACCTTTCTCAAACTGGTAGGTGAATTAGGTATGTTAAATATGTAAGTGATCAAAATTAAAGAAGCAAGGTATGTACTTTAATTATAGTCCCTGTCTTAACACACTGTGATTAATTGTTAGTGCAACATTTTGTTTGGTATTTTACCTTGACAGAGTCTAGACTCTGACGAGTCTGTAGACTCTGAAAGTTAGTAGACTCTGAGAAAATTATCGCCTAGACTCTGAAACGGTTAAAATTCGCGCCTGCAGACTCTGATTGCATTTAAAATGTTCAAATGACTTGAAATAGGCGGTAACAGTTATTTTTTTGACCGGATACAGGCTGTAGACTCGTGTGTATTGTATGCAACTTGAACAAAATAGAATTTTTCATACAATTTACTCACTTGTTTATTGCAATTGATTTCTAAGGCAAAAATATTCACAGAGCTTTTTACGAACCCTAGCTAAATTCTTCAAGCTTCTCCATCACTTTTAACTTAACAACTTTAATGGCTGCCGTTTCTACTGTCATGAGAGGACCCAAGGCGATTGCGTTCACATTTAGGGATTTCGAGTTCATGACCACAAATCATGTTGCTGCTCTTGGAGATAGGAAAGGGGTAGACGCTGACTACTACCCTGTGATGGATTTCTTGGAGCAATCCGAGCTACACTACATTCTCAAGGCATCACCAGTCATTCACATGGATGCTGTATCACAAGCATGGAGCACTGCAAAGGTAGTTGATCCTTCTCAGGATCAACCAGGTAAAATAATGTTTACCTTTGGTTCGACTACATTTGATGTCACTGCAGATGTGCTTAATTCTGTGTTTAAACTGCCTGTTAAGTCTACTTTTGATGAAATTGTATCTGATGATGACATTAAAAGCATGTTTAAGGCAATAGGTTATTCTGCTAGCTTAGATAACATGAGCAAGATAACTAGGCCTTACTTAAGGAAAGAATGGTCATTTTTCTTCGATCAAATTGCTAAGTGTTTTACTGGTAAGTGTAGTGGATTTGATGCTATTACTGCTATTACTTATCAAATTGGTCATAGTCTCCTATTTGATAGAATAATCAACATTGGTGATATGTTGCTCACTCAAATGGGAGCAAAATTAAATAATGTGCATGAGGGGAGAAAGAAAGTCTACTATCATAGATTTCTTATGATTCTCCTCAATCACTTCATTCCTGACATGTCAACCAAGTTGGCAGATGATTGCTGTGTGCAGGCATACAAACAGCAAAGGAGGATATTCTCTGACATTAAGAGAATTGATGACAAAAAGAAGAGTCTACCTGCAATGACATATCCACAGGTAATGCAGGTAAAGCTCTCATCCTACAAACCTTCTATCTACAATGCTTCATTTTTTGGTGGTGAAATGGTGCAGGAACAAGTAATGGAGAGTCCCCCTGCACCTACCCAAGTCACCCAATCCCCTTCAATTATACAATCTTCCAAACCAAAATCCAAAAAGAAACCAACCTCTGGTGTCTCTCAACAGGCACCAGTTGTAAAGAGAAGAAAATTGATTCAATCTAGGCTTATAGATGAGCACAGTGATGAGGAGCTCAATCCACTAGAGAAGCAAGTTGTTGAAGGACTTTCTTTGCTAAAGGAAGGTCATGATACACTTGATTCTAACCTTCAAGCCAAGTCTGTAGACTCTCAAAAGGCTACAGACTCTGAAAAACCTAGGGGAGCACCTCAGGATTCTCACATTGAGTCTCTTGAGAAATCTTTTGCTAAGAAGTACAGAAGGTTAAGGAAGGCTTATTCTGCACACACACACAAGCCTGTTATTAGTACTAACCCTGTTTTGCAGGAAACAGATGCTCCCAAGGCTCCTGCAGAGCCAGACTCTGAAATCAAGAAAACACCTGAACCAGAGTCTAATGTTGAGTCAGAGTCTAGACTGCCTTTAGACTCTGATCATGACACATTTTGGGAAGGAATGCCATTGGATGCCGCCTCATGCCTAATTGATGAGATCATTACTCCAAGTGATGAGGCACTGCTATTCTTATATCCTTTGGTGGAATCAGTTGAAGATCCAGAACAATATCAGACTAAATCTCAAGTCTTGGATTTTCTTTCAACCTATGAAGCCCTAAGGAAGAGAATGGAACAGGAGCTACAAATGTCTGCACAGGATTTGGTCAAAAATCTCTACAGCTACCTATTCAACTCTTCATTCCAAGTACAAGCAGCTGGGCTCATAGAAGGCAGAACAAATGCAGTTCTCAAAGCACTAGGTGTGCCAGACTCTGAACAACAAATTACAAAGAAGCCTAAAAAGCTTAAGGTCCACAAAAGGAGAGCCTCAGAGTCTGTTGTTGAGTTGGAAACTGAGATTAAGCAACCAGTTTTTAACTATGAAGCAATTTGGGATAATGGAGTTACCTACAGGACAGCCATTCAATGGATCTCTCAAATTCAACCTCTGTCAAGACAGGTGGCTGACTATCTTGTTCATAATATAGGTACAATTGCCAACAAATACATCTATCCAACCTACCAAAGTAGACTGGATCAGTTTAAGGGCACATATTTTCAAAGAGTAAGAAGGGAACTGCAGGACCTCTTCAATCTCACAGATGCCCAGGCAATCAATGCAATCCATCTCAGGGCCTTTCATCACAAGTTGGATGCATTTATTCTTGAAGAACAACAGGAGGTAGCAGGTGGTGCAAGGCAGTTGAAGGATGGGACTAGTGCACCAGTGGTGACTAGTGATAGAGATGCTCAGCCTGCCTCACCCACACAAGAACCACCTAGTCAGAGGTTGGGTGATAGTGGGGCAGGGGAGTATGCTGTTGAGCCCTCCTTGACAACTCACCAAAGAGCTGATGAGAACCCCAGTGATATGGGAGGACAGACTCTGATGGATGCTCATGAAGAAATTTCCCAATCTATTCTATCAGAGTCTATCCACCTTGAGGGGGAGTCTCATGCACAAACAGTCAAAGATGGTGACACTCAGACTCTGGCTTCTAATGAAGTCATGCTGAAGCAGTCAGAGTCTAGAGTAGACCCTGAGACTGGAATACTGGAGCCAATAGACTCTGAAAAGAGAGAAGATGCTAGTAAGGGTTCAGAATCTGTTGATGCTCACCCCTTGGTGGAAACCCCTAGCCTTCAGACATTTGAAGGGGTTCCCCTCCATCAAGGTGGTTCAGGTATTGAAGCACCATTTTTCTCTCTCAACCCCTCTTCTGTAGGTTTATTGAGTGCACCCTCCAAATTGAGTGAAAAAATTTCTGAGAGGCTGGCACTGGACCAGGCAAAAGGAGAGATAGAAAAGGCTGTAGAGAGCCTGAGTGAGATTGAGAAAGTGGGTGTCCAACCCCACTGTGAGCATGAGAGAATAGGGTATCCTGAACCTAGCTTTACTTATTGGGATCAAGATTTTCCAAAGAGTTGGTCCAATGAGTTGGAGCAGGGGATGGATGACAATTCACTATGTTTGATTGTGCAGATTGGCAAACAGGAGGAGGCTCTTGCTGCTCAGAAATCATTTACACAGAGACCCCAACTTCACCTGGTGGATTCTCTAGCAAGGAGAGCAGATAGAGTCATGGAGGCTTTGGTGGATAACCCTGTCATTTTCACTGAGGCTGCAACATTGAAGTCAGAAGAACCTCTTTTAATAATGCCTATCAGGGCTAGACTTCCAGAGTCTACAATCTCTGATCACTCTCAGGAGGAGTCAGGGTCTGTAGTCCCGTTTGGAGTTTCGGAGTCTACACCACCACCAGAGTCTACACCTCCATTCACAAAGCCAGAGCCTGTTGCTGAGGAATGCAATTCTACAGATGATGATCTTGTTACTCCTTCTTTTATCTATTTTGATCAGGTGTTTCCTCAGTCTTGGGAGTCTGCACAGCAAAGAGGCATCAATGATAAAGATTCTTTTGAGTGTATTTTGGATATTCATCTTTCTGAGAGACTTAAGGCTTTTCAGAAAAAATCTTTTCAACAGGAACATGGTTACTATCCTGGTGAAGACGATCAAGTCTTAGATGGAGCTGTTAAAGCTAAGCTGCCTGATGTTGCTGCTCAGTTATCCAGTGTGGTTCAGGACATTTCTCATATTCAAACAAAGCTCACTGGTGTTGATAATACAACTTCTCTGCTCAATACAAGATTTGACAGAATTCACTCTCTTCAATTATCCAAAGAGGTCGCTTTTAAAGATGCTCTAGCTGCTATCACTACCACTCAAGCCTCTCTTCAAACTACAGTTTCTGATTTGACCACTAAGGTTGATTCAGTTATTGCAGCCCAGGCAAATATCTCCACTGTTCTTGAACAGATTCTTTTGGCTGTCACTAGTAATGATGATGTCAAAAAGGGGGAGAAGGTGAAGCAAGGTGAGTCCTCCAGGAGACATCAGGATGAGGGATGCAAGAATCAATCAAGGGGAGTTAAAAGGAGGAGAGATGGTGATGATGGAGATAGTTCTCATGGTTCTAAGGGTCCTGATGGTGTGCAACAAAAGCAATCTGGAGTAGTAAGAACTCCAACACATCAGTCAGGGACTAGACATGGGAAATCAGAGTCTAAGTCAGACTCTGATAAGCAAAGAAAGAAGTCAGACTCTGATCAAACTCAAGAACCTTCATACTGGAAGTGCAGTCAATCAAATCTGCAACTTAGAGCTAAAAAGAAGATAGGTCTTGGAGGATTTGAAGAATCTGACATTGACAGAACATCTACTCTAACCAGGGATCCTCAATCCTTGACAGATAGGCAGTTTGAGAAGATCACTCAGAAGCACTTAAATAAAGTGGTGTCTGCTCAAATTGTGTATAATGTTTTTGAAACGAAGATACAAGGAGGTCAGGGAGGTACAGAAAAGGTGAAGAATGAGATGCTGGTTTACTTCTTAGAAGGTGGAAGTGTAAGATGGATTAGTCAGTCAAATTTTATCTTTTTCAAACAGGCTGAGGAACTACAGTATATTAGATTCCTACTTCAAATTGCTTATGAAGTTAACAAGAGCAAAGAAGCTGTCACACACAAATGGTTCAAGGAGATTGATAGGAAGCTGATTTTGCATAGACAGGCAAATCGACAAATGGGCAAATTTTCTTTAAAATATGTTGATACTGAGGGAAATGATCAAGTCATGCCATTGGAGGAAAAACAGATTAAATTTCAAGAAGGTGTGGGTCATTACTTTGGGTTTCAGCCTATGAGTGGGAAAGTTAGTGTTCTGATGTTGAAGGACTTAAAAGATCAAGAAAGCAGTGCAAATGATCTGAGAGCAGCTTACTGTCAAATTAAATGTTCAAATGAAGAAATGAAGAAATTAAAGAAGTTTGTTGGTGAAGCTCTTGCAATTGTGGAAGAAAATATGCTAAACTCATTTTTGAAGAACAATCCAGCCTTTGAGAAGATTAAATGAGAAGTAATTCTTTTTCTTTTTTTAATTCTTTTATACTGTTCTAGATTATTAGTTTTATTCTTTAGTTTTGACATCATCAAACCTTGATTTATGCTTACATTTTATAAAGCATAAATAGGGGGAGATTGTTAGGGATATATTCATTTGATGATGTACAAAATACTAGAACAGGGTCTAGATTAGTTTATCTGTAATAAGTCTTTCTAGTCTCTGAAATGAATAATCAGAGTCTAGATAGTCAACATTCATGTTACTTGTACTTAGAAGAATTTCTATAGAAAGTGAAACCAGAGTCTGCATGAAGATCAGAGTCTGGAAGGTGATCAGAGTCTATAGACTATCAGAGTCTGTGATCTATCAGAGTCTACATGTGATCAGAGTCTGAAGATCATCAGAGTCTGAAGATTTCAGAGTCTATACAGTTGAGGATAAATTTGGAAGAAGATCACAGGAATGGAAAGTCTTCGAAGATCAGGATAAATATATTGCAGATATGCTGTGGGAAAGAAAGAGAATTCTAGAAGGAAACTGTCAACTAATAATTAGGAATTCTATTCCTATTGTAATTTATCTTTCTGTTATTAGTTGATAGGCAGCTCTCTATATAAACTCTATGTAACCTAATTGTAAAAGTGTGGAAGTCGAAACAATAATCATCTGAGTGAAATTTTGTGAGAGCATAGAAATAGAGAGAGTTGCTGTGATAAACACAGAGAAGCTGCTAGGGTTTGTGTACACCCTAGGAGAGTTTTGTATTCACAAATCAATAATACAAAACAGTACTTATTCATATTTTTGTGTTTGAGTTTGTTCTTAATTTGATTTTAAATCGGGCAGAAAAGACATACAAGTATTCAACCCCCCCCTTCTACTTGTACGACTGGGAAAACAGAAGAAAAATTAATCAAGGCCAAGTCCAAACCTGTTCTTGTTGAGAAAACAGAAAAAGTTCAGAAAATTGAGAACATGCATGTCAAGAAAAAGAAACCTAACAGAAGTGATAAAGTAGGCAGTAACAAACATAACAACTATGCATCTATTCCAAATGCTTCAAGAAATATTTGTAAAAGTTGGGGTTCAACAAATCATCTTACTGATAATCTGTGCAAGAAATCTGTTGTTAATAATGCTGACTTTGTCTGTGGTTATGTAAATCCATTAATGCAAGATAATCAAAAATTCTGTGATAAATTTGAATGCATGCCATGTAGCATGCATGTCATGAACACCTACTTTAGACTTAAGAAACAATTTGTTGAAGGATGCATAAGTCAAACTGTAAACAACAAAACTACTAGACCTAAATCTGCTAGTCCTATTAAAGGAGGAAAATATTCCTTGTCACTTAGGAATGCATCTAGTTCTGGGAGCAATAGTAAAACTAGAAACCAAGAAAACAAAAATGACAATATGCATGATAAGGTGTTTAGGACCGCTAAGAAGCGTGTTGATATTTATGCAACTAAATAAAAAGGACCCAACCTAGTTTGGGTATTAAAGAAAGCATGATATGTTTTTTATTGCAGGGAACATGTAACAAAAAGAAGGTCATGTGGATCTTGGACAGTGGATGCTCAAGGCGCATGACTGGTGACAAAGCCCTGTTGTCACAATTCAAGAAAGAATCTGGTCCAATGGTAATCTTTGGAGATAACAACATTGGTTTTTCTATGGGATATGGCAAGTTGGTTCATGAAAATATTGCCATTGAAGATGTAGCCTTGGTGGATGGTTTGAAACATAATTTGTTAAGCATTTCTCATTTCTGCTATAAAGATCTAAAGGTTGAGTTTGACAAGGAGATGTGTCTCATTTCACATAGAAAACCAAGGAAATTGCACTATGCGGTGTAAAAAAAAGAAGACTGTTTGTAGCTGACATGAACCGCAAACAAGGATGAAATTTTTTGTTTCTATACCAAAGCATCAAAAAAGAAAGTTGGCTTTGGCATAAAATATTGTCTCATCTAAACTTCAAAAACATCAATTCTCTACTAAAAAGAGAATTGGTGAAGGATCTGCCTTCACTGGATTTCTGTAATGAAGGATTGTGGGAGACATGTCAAAAAGAAAAAAAATGAAGAAATCAAGTCACAAAAGTAAAAGAATTACTTCTATCACATTACCTTTGCAACTAATTCACATGGATCTCTTTGGTCTTATGAATGTCAAGTCTATGTCTAAAAAGAGATATGCCCTAGTCATGGTGGATGATTTCTCCAAGTATACATGGGTGAAATTCCTGTACTCAAAAGATGAAGCTCCTGAGATCATAATTAAAAATTTGAAGAGACTGGACAAAGAACCAACTCCTAGGTGACAATCAAGAGTGGCAATGGAACAAAATTCAAGATTGCTAAATTAAGTGAATTCTGCAAGGAAAATGGAATTACTCACTAGTTCTCTACTCCAAGAATTCCTTAACAAAATGGAGTTGTTGAAAGGAAAAATTGAACACTTATTGAAGCTAAAAGAACCATGCTAGGAGAAGCTAATCTGTCAACAAGCTTTTGGGCTGAAGCTGTCAGCACTGCATGCTACACTCAAAACAGAACTCTCATTACAAAGCTTGTTGGAAAGACTCCTTTCCACATCATGACAAACAGAAAACCTTTAGTTAATCATATGCATGTGTTTAGAGGAAAATGTTTTGTCCTCAAGGAAAACATCGAGCAACTTGGAAAATTTGAATCTAGAGCATATGAAGGCATTTTCATGGGTTACTCTCTAGACAAGACTGCCTACAGAGTTTATGTGATTAATCATCAAAAGGTAATGGATATCACTAATGTAACCTTTGTTGACTTCAAGTTTCCTGTCATGAGTCTTGAATGTGAAAACTATGACACTTTGAGATTTGAGAATGAATTGGAAACAGAAACATTTGACAATGAAAAGGATGAGAATGCACATAAAGATTCACATGTACAAATCTCTTATGGTACAAATGAGAAAAGAAATGATGAGGAATTAAGTCACATTCAACTTGAGAATTCTCCACATGATCCTAGCATCAACTTAGAGAGAGCTTCTCAAGGATCAATAAAATGCAAACAACTCTAATCAAGAAGAAACTAGCTCAATTGCTAGAGGTGTGACTCATGAAACCTAATGGAATAGAGCTCACACTACAAACCAAATAATTGGTAATCCTGATGAAGGAGTAAGAACTAGAAGAGCAACCATGTATGCATGTCTATATGTCTTCTCTCTATCTCAAAATGAACCTAAAAAGATTGAAGATGCATTGTTAGATCCAGATTGAATTGTTGTCATGCAAGTGGAACTTAATCAGTTTGAGAGGAACAATGGTTGGCAATTGGTACCTCCTCCAAAAGATAGATAAATAATTGGTACCAAGTGGTTGTTTAAGAACAAAATGGATGAAAATGGAATTATTGTAAGAAACAATGCAAGGTTGGTCGCAAAGGCTACTCTCGAGAAGAGGGCATTGATTATGATGAGACTTTTGCACCTGTTGCTAGACTTGAAGCAATAAGAATCTTTCTAACTTTTGCAATATTATCAAACTTCAAAGTCTACCAAATGGATGTCAAAAGTGCATTCCTCAATGGTGAACTAGATGAAGTATATATGTAGCAACCACCTAGCTTTGAAGATCCAAAATTTTCTAACTTTGTCTACAGGCTTCTCAAGGCACTGTATGGACTCAAACAGGCTCTAAGAACATGGTATAACACCTTATCAAAATTTCTATTAGATAATCAGTTTACAAGGGAAATAATTGACAAGACATTGTTCTACAAGAAGCATGGTGATGACATCATCATAGTTCAAATATATGTGGATGATATCATTTTTGGATCTACTAATGAAAAGCTATGTCAAAGATTTTTAAAGCTCATGTAAAGTGAATATGAAATGAGTAGATGGGAGAACTAAACTACTTCATTGGTCTTTGAATTAGTCAAAGAACAGATGACATCTTCATAAGTTAAACCAAGTATATCAATGACCTATTGAAGAGATTTGACATGCAAGAATGCTCACCTGCCAAAACACCAATGTCCACAGCAGTGAAACTTGATGAAGACAAGAAAGGAAAAAGTGTGGACATGAAGACCTAAAGTGAAATGATTGGATCTCTACTTTATCTAACATCTAGTAGACCAAACATCATGTTTTCTTCATCTCTATGTGCAAGGTTTCAAGCTAATCCAAATGAATCTCATCTCATTGCTGTCGAGAAGATTTTGAGAGATCTAAAAGGAATAATACAAATGGGATTATGGTATCCTAAAAAAACAGGATTCAACTTAGTTGGATATTCTAATGCTGATTTTGTTGGATGTAGGGTTGACAAAAGAAGTACATTTAGAAGCTATCAATTTCTTGACCAAAGATTAGTATCTTGGTATAACAAGAAATAACAATCAGTATCAACCTCCACAACTGAAGCTGAATACATAGCTGTTGGAAGTTGTTGTGCTCAAGTGCTTTGAATAAGAAATCATTTGAGAGACTATGGGCTAGTATTGGAAAGAATTCCTATAATGTGTGATAACACTCATATCTATTGTTGCAAATCCAGTAAATTATTCCAAAACAAAGCACATTGATGTAAGGTACCATTTCGTAAGTGAACATGCAGAAAATGGTGTGATTGAATTATTCTTTTTCTCTACACAAAATCAGTTGGTTGATATATTTACTAAACCATTAGATGAAGCCATCTTCAACAGGTTGGTTAGTGAAATTGGAATGCTAAATTCTTTTGTCTAAATGGTTAAGTAAATGTATTCAATAAACTGTTAAAATAATTATTTCACGTACATGAATGATCAATGATTTATTTAAATGAAGTAAACTAACATATGTTTACAAATATATCAGTCATATTGTTCTACATTGTTTTGAAAAACAAAATTTAGTAAACTAGCATATGTTTACAAATATATCAATCATATTGTTCTACATTGTTTTGAAAAACAAAATTTATATAACTTGGAACTATTTCCTGTTTTTCTAAGTGAAACCTGAAAAGGAATTCCATGCTTGTGAATCTTTAAATAATAAGTATGATATCCTAAATTACATATATATTAAACAAAAACATATTCTTAACAGACTTGCTCGATTAATCTTGAAATTTAGTTTGAAAATATTTTTTAAATTTTTATTCTATTTTCTAAGTGAGAATGAAATAATTCTTAAACTAGAGTTTGTGATATGGTTGCCATCCTTCCAGACTTATCGATTCATTCATATTTTCAGAGTTCTTGATTCATTCATTCTTAGAGTTCTCGACTCACTATGTTTTAGAGTTCTCGATTCATTTTTAGAGTTCTCTACTCATAGTGTTTCCTGATTTCTCGATTCAATCATTTTTTCAGAGTTCTCGACTGAATACATTTTCAGAGTTCTCGACTCACTGTATCTTAGAGTTTTCAATTGAAACAAATAGAGTTCTCGACAAAGTGGGTGGTCAGTTCTCTACTGAAATATCTTTATACATATTGATTTCTCGACAAATACAAATCGATTAAAATTCTTAATCAAGAAGTATGAACATATAAATAACAAAGTAGATCTACAGTTCATTTCTACGCTATATAGCAAACTCAAAGAACCCTTGTTTTCAAAAGCTTAAAAAAACTCCCCTCTCATTTTTGCAACTACTTTGTTTCTTCTCTTCTCCTTTCTAAATACTACTCAAGGATGTTGAGGCCAAGCCAAACTACAAATGTTTCACTAAGTTTCATATTGATTCCTATCTGAAGGAGGCCTTGCTTGCACCGCCTAATATGTATCTAGACATCCTAGAACAGTTTTGGAACTCTACCAACTGGGTAGAGAATACTCTTGAAGATGGTAGCTCCAATATGCTAGTGACCTGCAAGAATCAAGAGGTCGAAATCAGTTTTAATGAAGATGATTTGAATGCAAGCCTCTCTCTTGCAACTGCAAACTATGATGAAGAACCAACCGATGCACAACTCATAGATTTTATGGAGTTCATCAAATATGAAAATGAAATCAAGCTTCGAAAGCTCAATAAGAAATTTATAAGAAAATAGTGGCCATTTTTCTTTGTCACTCTCCTCATATAAGGAGTGTATTTGCAGGGTATCCACTTGTGCAACTTACATATGGTTACTTGTCTACAGTAGAGGGTCCCAAGGAGGCTGAAGTACCAAATGCTCCTAACCCAGGGACTCTCAACCCAACTGGAACCATTTCTTCAAATCCACTTGTTAGTGAGATTATGAAGCTGTATGAATAGTAATCGTGATAACTCAACACTGGAACATGACATATAAATAATACTACGCTTACACAGAAATCAAGATGAAGTGAAGACAAGGTAAATACAGTGAATCAAGACATTAAAAAATGTTTTGAATTCTACTACAGGTTAGTGAGAGAAGTTTATTAATATGTTCATGCCTTAGTGAAGAATAATGTGTAAAGACTTTCAGGGTTTCAGAAGTGTTAAAGATTCAGTATAAAAGTGCCACTAAAAGATTTCAGTTAATCAACATTAATTGAAGATAGACAATATTCAAAGCATAGAAATTTAGAAGAATTGAAGACAGGTTAAAAACAAAGGTTAAAGAAGACAACTGCAGTCTTGAAGTTATACTCACTGAAGAAAGTTCATTTATATGTTCAAGCATCAGTGAAGAACAGAAAATGAAGTATTTAAGATTGTTGTAGTAATGAAGACGTCATCTAAGTACCAAAAATATTCTAGTGAAAGTACTATGTTTATTGACAGTCAGTGTTCGAAGCAATAAAGAGCTGCAACACTCTTGTCATTTAAATTAAATGAGATATGAAGATCAGGATCAATGTTAGTCATTTGTGAACCAGACTAGTGCACTAAATGTCAACACGAAAGATAATGGTAATTACATCTATGAAGTAGAGCATTGACTAAGTGTTTGAGTGAAGGAAATGGAAGAAAAGTGTCGAGGATTGAAGCACTTGTAAAGGTTCAAGGGTTCAAAGAAAAATAATTGAACAACTCAATAGTCAAACAGCCGAAAAACTCAACAGCCAAACCGCAAGTGACCAAACACAAGAGAAATAAAAGATTACTGATCAAATGGTAATTTGACCAAGTCAAATTAAAACATCGACACAACTTTTAAATATTCGACGCATAGATAATATCCACGGGTTTCTCAAAGTCAACTCAAGTCAACACCAAGAGGAGAAGAATTCGACACTCAGAATGTAGTCCAATTATTGTAAAGCCTACACTATATAAATAAATGAATTTAATTCATTTGGAATGTGAGTGAATACACACAACCACATAAAGAGATATATAGAGAGACAAAATCCGGAGAAGAAGAGATACAAAGCTATACACATACCTTTTTCACCGGAGTTTTATAATCTAACTGGTTCATTATGTTTATAAATATATAGGGCTATTATAAAATACTCTCTGTTAGATTGATTCCTTTTGTACATAAACAGATCTATACATTGTAATAGGAATTAATCAGATCTCTTTGTTGTAGCGAAGAACTAATTTTTTCTTCGGAAATCAGTTCTTTAAAACCAGGTGTATCATCTCTCTGGGTTTATATCCGAAAGATATATTCCCCGAAACTTGTCTCGTTTAATTACTTGCTAATTTTCTAGAACTTTATTGTTTATTCATAAAAATAGAAAATTAATAAGCCAACCTCCTAAATACTACAAGGACTCGAACCACTAACCGAACTCTAAATTATTTATCTGCAAAAGATTCGAAAGAACTTTTTAATTTAGTGAGTATCGTATTCAACCTCTCTTCTACGATACTTATGGGACCTAACAATTGGTATCAGAGCTTATTGATTGATATACAAGATCCATTAGCCTAGTGGAGCTCTCTGTGGTGTAGCTGTTTGAATTCATAAGGAGGCCTTATTAAATAAGTTTAATTATAATTTTTTTATAAAAATTATTTTATAAAATTTTATTAGTTTATGTTATAAATTTTAATTAGTTTATTTTAAAAATTTTAAATAAAATTTATTTTATAAACTTTTATAAAATTTATTTTATAAACTTTTATAAAATTTATTTTATAAACTTTTATTGGTTTATGTTATAAATTTTAATTAGTTTATTTTATAAATTTTAAATAAAATTTATTTTATAAATTTTTATTAGTTTATGTTATAAATTTTAATTAGTTTATTTTATAAATTTTAATATTAAGTTTATCATTTAAATTTATTAAACAATTTAACATGGTTCATTTTGGTTATTACTTGGCCAATTTGTACGGGTGAATGACTAGTGAATTGCACGTGACTTCCCGCGCGTACTTGTGAATTCATGAGAACTCATTCAGTTTATAAACGCGCCTAGTGTACAACTTGAATTCACCTGTGTATCAAGTGGTACTACATGTTATCGACAAATAGCTAATCAATCAAAGTGTGTTGAGAAATTTCTAAGGCAAAGCAGTTTGTTACAGTATAGAAAAGTTGACACATACAATTTTGGTTAAAGTGCTAGTTGATACCTACAATTTTAAAGACTAATAATTTTTTTTAGATTTATTTATTTTTCCAGAAAATTTAAAATTCTTGAAAACTAAATTTTTTTTTAAAATATTAATTTAAGGATTTTAATTTTTAAGAAATTAAAAATATTCTTGAAAATTAATTATTTCTAAATTTTTATTTTTGATTAATTTATTTTCTAAGTAAATTAAAATTTTTCTTTAATATTAATTTGAGGGTGCTCAAGAGGTTTGTAGTTGAATATTTTTTCGGGCATTGAAAACAACTAAAATTGACTGAAGAAAATCCAATAAAGTTAATTCTAGAACAGGTTGAAGGAGAAGTGGTATTAATTTTTTCAGAGATTTACTCCATAGGATCCCACTGTTTATTCGGATGCTGAAAAAGAAGAGATTAATTTGGGTATAGTTTTTGGTTGATTTGAGTTAAATTTTTGAATGAAAAATCTTAGGGGTTAAAGTAGTGAAGGAGAACATACTGAATTACCTAGCATCTCAGTACATCACTTAAAGATTATTTTACAAGGAGATTACATGAAGTTCATGCTAACACTGCAAATCATCTAGAACATAGGATTACAGCCAACAGGGATCTAAGGATACAACAAGAATGTCTGTAGAAGAATTGTATGTGATGAAAGCCTATGAACTAGAACAAGAGCTGAAGAAGATAATATTTGGTAAAGTAGGTTGTTAGCATATCCACTGTATTTGTGACCCAGGAACCAAATTTGATTGAAGTCAATGTTGAGAACCTCTGAACCGAAACAAAATGATCTGAGAAGCTGAATTGAAGATGTAGGAGCTCAAGGTAGTGGTCAAGGTGTTATAAGTGAATCTTACACTTTGAAATAACTTGAGAAACTGGACGACAAGTCAATCCTGCAGGGCAACTGGAAGTTCAGTGACATCTGATTCAGACGGAATCCCAATTCTTAATCTAAGGTCTTTACCTATAGATTACAAAGAGGAGATTTTCAAGACTAGTTTAAGAGGCAGTTTCAAGACAGAGATGGTTTGTATTTGAAAGACAAGATCATGGGTTTGATACACAGTTTGAAGAAGCATGTACAAGCAAATGATGACAGACATTATGTTGGGTTGTAGCAGGAATATGAAGCATTAGTGAGGATGTAACAAGGGAAATCATTCATTTGTAAATTTAAATGCAATGTTGATTCTATCAATGACAATGTTGAACCATATGGATATCTGACATCAATGACCAATATTGGATATGAATCACTAAGCATTTCACATGTACACATTCTAACTAGTATACATTTATCTAATTCAGAACTGTATAATTATTAAATTTTGAAATGTATTATATTCATGTCAGCATGTTAACATCTTAGGACTATTCTTAATTGATTTCTATGTATAAGATTGCATGATAGGATTCATGAGTTTAATTAGTACATTTCATACTTGATCTTCTATGTAGTAAAATAAATATCTAAAATTAGATAGGTGGTTCTAGACGGTTAGATGTATACCTGAACATTTGCTTGAACTTGATTTAAATCTTATGTGATTTAATATCTCTACTAATGTTGTGAAAATTGCTAATAGGCAAACATGTCATAGATAAGATATTTTATGTTTGTTCTTACTTGAAATTGTTTATGTGCTTATTTTCATATAAATATCTCCCATTCACATTGCATTTAAATGTCATATCATTTCATGTATTACTTATTAAGGAGTAGAATACTAAAAGCTGGTAGAATTATCTAAGTAGTCAGTAATATTTGTAGATTCAAAACTTAATCTAAAACTGACTTAGGTCATTAGAGATAGTTAAAGTTTTACACAACAACAGGAATGAATTAGACAGAATTAGTAATTAATTTATTAGTTCTTCTATCCATGAGCTTTTAGAAAATTATTGAATATCTGTAAATCTGCTTGACATTTATTACACTTGTGTATAATGATTAAAGTAGATAGTACTGAATTTTCTATTATGCATATTGAAGCTGTTGTTACCACTGTTGAAAGTAATATCTCTAACCCATCTGGACTCAATTGAAGTTGAGTAACAAGAAGCTTAATCATTTGTGATTGCAGAGTATGTAACAAACGACAAAAGTTATGTGATTTCGTGACATTTATTGCACGAGGCATATGTTTAAGATTGGAGCTCTAATATCACAGTTGGTTGAGAAAGCCTACCCAACGGTCACCTTTGGAGATGACAGCAAATGATGTACAAAGGATTTGGCTATAATGATTTTTGGATTTGTCATCAATGGAAACATCTTTCTTATTGAAGGACTTAAACACTATCTATAGGGCACTAGGGAATTATTTGTCAAGGGTTTTCTGGAAAATCATTGAAAATGAAAAGTGTTAGATTTCAAGCAAGAAAGATGGAAGCTCACTCAACAGGAAGTGAGGAATTTTATTCGTAGCTGACGTGGATTAGGTATGCAAAGGTGAAGTGAACTTTTCAGTAAAGTTTCATCAGTAAAGAGTTAGTTATGGCATATGAAGCTCTCACACTTGTTAATCAAGACAATGGATTCTCCGATAAAGATGAAATTGGTGAGAGGACTGCTTCTAATGGAATTCTATCCAGAAGGACATTTTGAAGTAAGTCATATAGGGAAGTCAATGAAAATGTCACACTAAAGCAAGTTATGTCAAGGAAGAAATATGTTTAGTGGTTATTGATGTTGACAACGCTAATTATAATTTGGTGATGTTCGTGTATTTAACAGATAATATGTCATAGATGGTGATTGATCACATCAAGTAGATCAAGTTGAAAGCAAAGTAAGCTATGAGAATCTTAAAGTCAGATAATGGAACTCAATTTCGCGAATGAAGTTCTAAATGAAGTCTGCGCTTATAAAGGTACCTTAAAGCTGAAGCAATTAACACATCGGCTGCTTTAATCAACAAAGATCGAGAAAAGACATCATATGAGTTAATGGCCAACCAGAAGTAAACACTGAAGCTCTTTCGTGTGTTTGGAGGAAATTGATATTTATTGAAGATTTATATGAGTATCTTTGCAAGTTTGAAGTTAAGGCTCATGGAACAATTTTCCTCGGTTACTCATTGAAGTCGAAAGATTTCAAGGCATAAATGATGTAAAACCAGAATGTGATTGAAAGTCTAATTATATCGTCCTACTACACCAAGCTCCCAAGCATTCAAATGAAAGACTATTATGAATCTTTGAGGTTTGACATCCCATCAGATTCAAATTCAGATACTGATCTTGAAACTGAGGTTGTAGAATGAATCATTGATAATGATGATGATTCATATCTTATTAGTGGAAATGGTAGTGAAACTACACAACTCGTGAACTTTAACAGAATCTACTTAATAAGGTGAAGGATCTTCAACACATCCTAGCAACAATTCAGAGGAAGCAAATAAAAGAAATATCTACTAGTTGTACCCAATACAATGAAGATTAGATGAATACATCAAGAACATATATGCCAAGACAAAAGGTTTGAAGTCAATCCCGGAGTCTAGTTCTTAGTGATCCGAATTTTGGAGTAAAGGCTAGAAGTGCTATGTAAAGTAAATGGTTATTCTTCGGGAAAGATCAATTATTAACAGTTGGTAGCCCAAAGAAGAGTGAAGATGCACTGATTGATCCAGATTGAGTGATTGCAATGCAAAATGATCTCAATCAGTTTGAAGGCAGAAATTACTGAAGCTTGAACCCAGACCACAAGACAAGAATGTAATTAGTATAGTAAGGGTTTTCAGAAACTGGATAATTATTGGCATTATTATGAGGGACAAAGCCAAACTGGTTGCTATAGATTACTATAAAGTAGAAGGTATCGACGATGATAGAAACAGAATCTTCGGGACTTTCAAGATCTAAGTACAAGCACTAGTGACGAGACTTGATCCTATTAGGGCTGAACAAGTTGATGACCTAACAATAGGATATTCCTAGCACATGTTGAGCATTCAAGCATGAATATCTATTAGATGAATGTGAACAAGTGCACTCCTGAATGGTGAGTTAGAAGTTGAAGTTATTGTACAACATTTCCTAGATTTTGGAGTTGCAGATCATTGGAATTTATATATCATTATCTTCCTAAGCTCTCTAAGAATGGAGTTAGGGATTCAATTAAATCTTCATGGACATGGTATGACATTCTAACTTGTGTCTTACTTGAAAATGATTTTATAATAGAGTCGTAATACATATATCTCTCTAGAATACAAGGTACACACATAATGTAATATTAATGCTAGAATACCATGATTGTATTATATGTGGGTTTGTTAGGTCCAAAGTGTTGTAGAGGGGGGGGGGTGAATACAACTGTTTAAAAATTAAAGAGAGAATAAACAATATGCAGGTAATAAATGATGACACAGAATTTCAAGAATATATCATTATATTCATTGATGGATTTGCTACAACATTCATAAAAGCATCATGATCAGTTGAACAATAAATACAGCAATTAAAGCTAGATTCAACTGATCCTCTCTCTCACTTTTTGTTTTACAATAAATGCTCTCTCTTAAAAAATATCGTTGAATTACAGAGATGATGGAAGTCTATATACTAATAAAATCAAAGTGCTGCTTTTATAATGTCATGTAGTCTTGATCTTGTCCTTTTTGTGTACGTGGCCCAATCAGGACTTCGACAACAAAAAGCACTTTCTCAACCACTCTGGATCAACCGTTCACAATAAGCAACTTGTCCCTTGAACATTAAATGTTACATTTCTACCCGCATCTCGATCTTCGCCTGGACCCATCTCGATCTCGATCTGTGAAAATCTCGATCTCGATCTGGGAGAATCTCGATCTCGATCTATGAAGATCTCGATCTCGATCTGGGAGAATCTCGATCTCGATCTGGGAGAATCTCGATCTCGATCTACCGTGGATCGAGATTTGCCTTTGCAATGTTTTACTTCAATTGTAAATCTCGACCCGCATCTCGATCTGCTGTGGATCGACATTTGCCTTAGCAAATATGCACACATCCAATGTTGACCTTCTTTAGTGACTAATTGAGGATTAACCTTTATGAGCAAGTTTCCCTAGCTTCTTCAATTTCTTTTCCTCACTCAATTCAAATGAGATCTTCTATTACTGACATGAACTTGCCTCCAATGTCCTGACACTTGATGCAATGGTCTGGTTCATAAGTGACTAGTCTTGTAGGGGTTCTTGCTTCTGAATGTCAGTTCTCATTTGTTGATTAACCTTTACATTATCCAGATGTTGATATACAGTACATGAAATCACTTTGGTCTTCTTGATACTTCTTTGACATTTATTTGATTCTCCATTAGATAAGTTAGGGCATGAGCAATACTGAGATTGAACTTCTTCTCACTTATGCATCCTTGATTAACCAAATTAGTTACTTGTAGTTACCAAGTATCATTACCATTTCTTCAGTTGATTGATTCCATGTGCTTCTTCCGTTTCTCTTGTTTTGCTGTTATTTTATCTTTTACTTAGTTGAGTTACATAATAATTAAGTGTTACAAGTTAGTACACCTATGCCTTTCAATCTCCCCCTATTTGATTGTCTAACAATGACAACCAAATTCACAATGAGGATAACTCAACTAAACAGGGACTGAAAAAAAAGATAAAATAACATTCACAAAAGATCATGTTAACTTACATAATGCTTGGCTTGATTAATTAACTTCATGTCTATTACTGATACTTCAAGTGCCAAAATTGGACACCTGTTGGCTCGATTAAATGGCTTCATGCTCTTCTAGAGATTTTCTCTAAGTACTTTAAGAGCATGGTCCACTCAATCTTCAATTATCCTTCTGAAGTCCTTTTAGCAGTATTACCACCGCCGAACTTCACGAAATAATTGACGCCTAATATAAACCAGTTTCAAGACACTTAGCTAACTAACTTCTACCTTACACTACATAAGAAAACAAATAATATTTTTACAATGCAGGAAAACAAGAAAACAAATTACAACGCAAAGAAACATTACAAGCATAATACATTAAAACTTTTATTTCTTGCGCTCCTCTTCCTCACGAGCTTTCTTCTTGGCTGCTTTTTCTTTCTTCATGAACTCAGGGTTGCAGACTTCATCCATTCTTTTCTTGAGAAGATTAAGTCCTTCTGCTTCCACATGATTTCTAATCTTGTAATTTCGAAACAACCTCAACCACCTTTCAACCATGCTGCAAGTGGTAAGCTTCGTGGGAATGTCTTCAAACTTCAGCTTCGTGACTTTGTCAGGTACCCATTTTCCCCTTTCTTCCTTATAACCAGCTGCTTAGGGTATCCAATGACAATAGTAGTGGTGCACTGCTGTAGCCTCTGAATATCAAGCTGTTGTCTTCTCTTACAGAAGTTATCAAACGTGATCCTTAGATAATCCTGATCAAACTCGTCAACATCATCCATCTCATCAATCAATTCCCTTATAATACACAGTGTTTCATGACTGTGTTCTGCAAAGATGTCGTACTTGATTTCAATGATGGTTTCCACCTGATGCTTGTCTGTATAGATCAGTAGATCATTCTCATTCTCAGCTTTGCTTTTGACAAACTTGACATTTGCACCAGCCACTGCACCAGCTTCCTCCCTTATTTCCCCTTCTTCTGGAATGTCTATCCTTGGATCTCCGTATCTCTGCACATGCTCCCTTATTGCCTCGTCTTGCTGCTCGAATGCATAGTCTTCAGGTTCCTTCTTAACCACTGGTAGTGTAGCTTCAGGCAACTTGTATCTAGCATCTTGCCTTCTTATCAGCTTCTCCAAGTCCTTAGCCACCAGCTTCTTTTCCTTTGTTAGAAAACCCTTAGAGAGGACTAGCTTTGCAACTGCCTTCAGCACATTTCCGCTCGGAGTTAGTTTCGAGTCATGCAGATTTACGATCCTCAAGACCTTGTCATGGACATATCTGATCTGGTAGGGATTTAGAATAATGTCAACCCCTCTGTCTTCAGCCATCTTCAACAATTTCTCCTTAAACAGCACTCCAGTCTTGACAGAGGTGTCTACCTTGTGAGCGAATTCTACCAGTTCACTTGCACCCCTTTCTTGGAAGAAAGCTTCATCGACCATACACGGCCCGATTTTTGTTATGGGTGTCCAAGTGATCATCAGATTCCATGCCTTCTCCTTGAATATGACTTGTACGGAGGTGCATCCCTGTCTTATGCAATTTAGATAATTCAGCAGCCCAGGGTTTAGATTTTCTAGCTTATGGAGAAGAAAGCTCAATCTTTCTGAGTCATGAGCATAGGCTCTTGGTCCAGCTAAGGCTTCTCTAGCCTTGTCCCACTCGGGACCTTCCCTCCTTATGTCAGCCTGGACCTTAGGATCTTTGATCTTTTTCATTTCGAACTCATGCTGAGTTTTCTGAGCCGCTCTCTTCTCCTTTGCCATTAGTTCTTTTTCAACTATCCCTTGTAGCACTTCTTCATTTACTCTTTCTCTGGCTTCCCTGAAAATCTCTCCTTGCATCTCCGCTTCATCAACTTCTTCTTCTGGGACATGCTCGTCAGCAACCGAGTGGTCTCCTGCATCACCTGCAACTCCTGCGCCGGATCCGCCAGGATTTAGACCTCTTTCTTGTTCCCACTCTCTTGCCCGTTGCTCGAGTCTCGACCTCCTTGCCACTAAGGCTTCTACATCCATCTCGTCATCATCAGAATCTTCAATAAAGTCTCCCATAAATGCATCGACGAGAGGTGTTTCTTTCTCAGCTTCTTCTTCAACTACCATCTTCTGCTTGCCTTTGTCCTTAAGAGCCGGTTGACTCTCTTCCACCTTTTCACCAGATTTGTTTGAGGACTCGATCACCGGACCCTTACTAGTCAGCTTTTTCAGACCCTGATCCTCCTTCTCCCCCTTAGGTGTGTTATCCTCATCAGGAGCATCATCATCATTATTATCGTCCCCACCACCACCGGTTGAAGGACCAGGTCCAGCCTTGTTACGTCCAAAGACAGCATCAAGTAGTTCATTCAGCTTCGTCCAAACCTGAGACATGCCATAAGTGACATCATCTACTGACCTCCCAACCTCCACCTGTGCCAATCCAAGATTATTTATCTTGTCAATCATTTGATTTTGGACGGCAATCAGGTTCTCCATGAACTGAGCTCCAACCTCCAATCTTCCAGAGTGAGAAGAGACAGCAGCAGTAACACCAGCAACTCCAGCCTCCAAAGCCTCCACTTTCTCCACTAGATCCTGCAATTTGGGGGACGGTGTTTGGCTTGGGTTAAACTGTTTACTCTCACCGGGTTCTGTTTCACTCAAGATCCCTAAAAAGAAGGGATCTACTCTCCCTGTCTCTCCCTCGTGTTTAGAGCCTAACAGTACTAGAGCCTCATCCACTAATCGCTAGGGACTAGCGGTGAGTTGGTCGGCGATATCGGTCAGTGAGACTGAGCCTTTAAGCGCTGTGTCTACGATAGGAGATGGCGTTATGACCATGTAATCCCCTTGTTCACTTAGAACCTTTTCTGGTTCGCTGGGCTGTTCTGGAGGCGTAGACCCACCAGTCACCAGATGTCGTTGCTCTGCGAGCAACTTGTTTTCTGATTTAGATGAGGAAGCGTCATCCGTACTGGATTCGACAGACTCTTCCTCATCAAAACTTCCTGAGATACTAGTATCAGAAGTGCTAGTCTCAGTTTGCCATTCCCCTTCCGAGAAATTGCTCAAAGAGCCCTGAGCGGACAACTCAGGGGAGGTAGGGCCAGATCCTATTGGCTGTTGAGCTGGACCCCCTCCTTGACTCTCACTAACATGCCTAGGCGAGTGCAAATGAGTTGAAATGTTTTGTAAAGGAGAGCCACCAGCGTGAGGTGTGGTGGCTGTGAGAGGTGAACTAGCCTTAACAGGTTGTGCAGTTGCCACTGGGTTTGAATCCACCTTTTGCTTCTTTGGAGGTGGCAGAGCTGCTGATGTGACTACTCTCTCAACTCCTACACTCCCTCCACTCGAATCACTCGACTCAGATAAGCTTGCCTTCCTTTTATCACCAGTTTTAGGGCTGGCTGAACGTTTATGAACAGAAGGGCTTGCAGCCTGGGATAGAGCCTGGGGGTTTTCAGGCCCACGGCTGTAGAAAACAGGTTGAATTGATGATTGATCAAGATCAGCAAGAATAGGTACCTGACTCAGAAGATCGTCATCCTTGTCAGCTCCAGCTTCTGCAACATTTGCCTCTGCCATGTCAACATCCATACCTGCTTCTTCCAAATTTCTAGGCACTTGGTCTCCACCTTCAGCTTCGTTACCGCTACTCTCAGCTTCTACTGCAGTGAACTGAGAAATATGCCTCCTAGCATACTCATCTTGCAGATCCTGGAAGTACGGAGTCAGGCGCAACTCAAAAAATCTTGACTTTTGATGGGTCTCCATGGTGGAGATACTCTTTAGAGTCATATCAAAACATGCCATCCTTTCAGAGCCTTGAAATACTCTTCTGTGTTCCTCTGAAAGGACGTCATCCAGAACCATCTGAAGAAATCTTGGCATCCAGCATTTGACTGGACCATCTTCCGGATTCCTAGATGCATTTTTCTCCAATGCCCACCTCTCAAGCAACTGAATCAACAGATGTTTACCCACATTCACTCTCCTGTTGTTTGCCACTCCAAATAGTATTACCCGGCAGCTGTTGTTCATTGGCCTGTAGTCTTTGTCCTTTGGGAACATGCAGCGCTGAATGGCCTGAACTACATAATCCCACTCAGCTGGTAGCATACCGGTGTTAACCTTTGTTACCTTGATAGGACCCGTGGGAGGACGACAACCTATCTCCGTGAATAATTGCAACATATCCTCCATAGTGGGTTCCGGAGCATAATCTTCTGTAGGAAGCCCAAGAATCTCATTGAACTTCTGCAGACTGACTTCATATTTGGCACCACCAATAGTAAAGGATAGGCCTGTTGGATTTGCTTTTCCACCCTGAATCTCTAGCGTAGAGTAAGCAGCTTGAAGGGCTTCGACATTCAGGATGGGAGAGGCGGTTAAGGCATGACTTATGATTGATGTGTTGTTGAGGGATTCAATCCAGAACTGATAGTGAATAAATCTACCAGTTGCTCGATCAGCAGAGAGATTAACAAAGTTGGTCTTGGGAATTGTGAAATTTGGGTTTGCCATTTTAAATTTGTGTTTGAGAAAAGAAATGTTCTGAAATGGTTTTGCAATGGAATTTTTAGAGAACAAGTTCTAAATTTAAACAAAATGAAACGTACACGAACCCCACTAATTACCCCACATAATTAGTGACATAAATTAAAACAAATTAACTTCCCACTAATGACCACTTAACTCCCCACTAAAGATTGACGGTTGAGTTTTCAAAAATTAAAGTGAACAGCCGTTACAAAATAAATTATTTTTCCAGAAAACCACTAACACGGCGGTAAAGTTGCACTTTAAGGATTAAACAGTAGTACTCACAACTATTTCGCTCAAGAACACAAAAGAACTTAAGAATAAGAAAGCACGAAACAGAAACCAAACTCACTCGAATAAAAAGAAAACTAAAGAACTATTTGCAAGATCATTAATAACGTTAAAAACAACGCAAGAAGTTCAACAGTTTTAAACAAAATTTTAGCAGAGTTTCGTTTTAGTTATTGATGCTTTTCAGTAACAGTTAGTGATTTTTGTTTAAGAAAATCACAAGAAAACTTGATGTAATGGCAGGGAAAAGTACTCTGGTAATGTATGTATACGCGTGTGTATATGAAGAGCTTAAGCTTTGGAAAGAGAGAAAGAAAGTTAATGTAAATAATGAACAGCCTTTTTAATGCTATAATATATACTTGCACGCAAAAAAATAACTGACAAGACAAGTCACATCTCGATCTCGAGATCCGTATCTCGATCCTCATCTAGATGTCGATCTCGATGTCGATCTCGATCCGCATCTCGATCTACATCTCGATGTCGATCTCGATGTCGATCTCGATCCGCATCTCGATCTACATCTCGATGTCGATCTCGATGTGGATAGATCGAGATGTACCTTGACAGTTTTAAGCAGTTTTCACAAATCGTTCTCGATCTCGATCCAGAACTAGATCGAGATTTGCCTTAGAAAATTTTAATGAAATTATGTGAATTAAACATTTATATGTAAAATTCACAAGATTTCACCACAAATTTTCACACCATTTAAGAAACTTACAATGTTGAAACGACTGGGAATTTAGCAAATAAATCATGCATTACAAAATGAAGTATAGCATTAAATTCTATCACATCATTAGACATTAATCATTTAGATACACAGATCAGCACAAGTTTAATTTCCTGAAACTTTCTGACTTCCCTTTATGAGATGTAATACATACATTTATGAAGTTAAGTACACATTATTAATTATGAATATTCATGAATAACAATAATATGTACACAAACTGAGTTATAACATATAGGTAGCAAAACTAACAGGTGTTAAGCATCCCCAATTCTCTAACCAATCTAGAAAATGTTGATTCGTCTAGAGGTTTAGTGAATATATCTGCTATTTGACGTTCAGTAGACACAAAATGCAACTCTACAGTTCCACTTTCTACATGCTCTCTAATAAAATGATATCTGATGTCAATGTGCTTGGTCCTTGAGTGATCCACAGGATTGTTGGTCATTGCAATAGCACTTGTGTTGTCACACATGATAGGAATCTTAGATACTTCCACACCGTAGTCCTTGAGTTGGTTCTTCATCCACAGTATCTGGGCCACACAGCTTCCAGCAGCAATATATTCTGCTTCAGCTGTCGAGGTAGATACTGTGTGTTGTTTCTTGCTTTGCCAAGACACCAACCTTCTTCCAAGGAACTGACAGCTTCCTGAAGTGCTCTTCCTATCTATTCTACAACCTGCGTAATCTGAATCCGAATAGCCAACAAGATTAAACCCTATATCTCTTGGGTACCAAATCCCAAGATTTGATGTTCCCTTGAGATACCTAAAAATATGCTTTACGGCTATGAGATGTGACTCTCTAGGATCCGCTTGGAACCTTGCACATAGACACGTAGAGAACGTAATATCAGGTCTGCTAGCAGTTAAATACAAAAGTGAGCCGATCATACCTCGATAGCTTGAGATGTCTACAGGTTTACCCGCTTTGTCCTCGTCAAGTTTCGTGGCTGTTGCCATAGGAGTCTTTGCTTGTGATACATCTTGGAGACCATACTTCTTCAATAGATCATGAATGTACTTGGTCTGGCAGATAAATATCCCATTCTTCTTCTGACTAACTTGAATGCCCAGAAAGAACGTCAGCTCTCCCATCATGCTCATCTCATACCTTGATTGCATTAACTTAGCGAATTTAGCACACAGCTTCTCATTTGCAGACCCAAAGATAATGTCATCCACATATACCTGCACCATTATTAGATCATCTTTGCATTTCTTGTAGAAAAGCGTCTTGTCGATTACTCCTCTGGTGAAACCACTTTCTAGTAAAAAGTCTGACATTATCTTATAGCTAAGATATGAATTATTAGATATCTTAAGGGATTACTAATTCTTAGAATCAGGTACCCTGAAGATAATAAGTTTAACCTAATTGGCTATATAGATATAGATTATGCAAGTTGTAAGAAAGACATGGAAGTCATTCCTAGAAGCTGTCAATTTCGTGGAAGAAGTTGGATTCTTGTTGAAATAAGAGAAAACATTCAACAC